>CM049855.1:7519574-8719574 GCA_027422415.1 Schizothorax lantsangensis | reverse complement strand
CCCTAGAAAACCCATGATGTAACTTAAATGCGGGAACAATTTAAGTCATAGTAATGAATTCTTAATTCATGGCCACGAAATCTTTCATTTCCCCCCACACGTTTACCACAGTAAGAGATGCGAAAACAGTGATTAAAAGTGAACAACAATAAAATAAACCTGCGAATCTAGAGGGTGAGACAGTGAGGATTTGGGAAAAGAAACAATAAATAATATTAAATTCGTGACCATCCGGAAAAACAGAACACAAGCCGCATATGGCTTGATTTAAATGTATGCGCTCGAACAGCATGAATCAAAAAGCATGGTCGCGATGTAACATTTGCCTGCTAACCAATTATTTCTCTTATTAACAAAGCTTTGTACCTCACTTGTGTCATAATACTCACATTAAAATGTTTCAAATGGGTAACAGTGTGTTTGTAGCAACACCGGTGGTTCTGGAAGCGGATCACTGACCGCGCGTCACAGCCCCACGCGCCGTACTTGCGTTTGGGATAATTTTATTTTAAATCCCGATAATGTCAATTGCAAACATTGCTATGATGTTTTAAAAATTAAAAAATGAGCACCATGAAACCATTTAAAAAGGCGCATTCAGCGGTCTCCGTGACAGGATATGAAACAGCACATAAAGTATAATGATCCCGTGTGTAACTACGGCGCGCTCTCTTCCTTTTATCAAATGATCGTAATCACATCCATTCATTTTACCATCCTGCCACTAGCCTTTTATTTAGACTAAAAACCCTTTTCATTCGGGTGAGGAAGCTGGCGTTTTGAGTGGCATTTGCACATCCTGTCATGCCGGTGACTATGCCACTGCAATTGACGCATTTTGCAGTAGTTAAGGTTAACGATTAATCGATTAATTGATCGTTAATTTAAACGACGATCGATTATGGAAATGATCGAAAATTGACATCCCTATTACGGTGTATGTTCTAGTAATGATCTGTAATGTTTTTTTGCTGTATTAATTAAATAGACTGTTACACAATATGGCACGAGAACATTACAATCAGATTACCATTTAATAGAATTGAGAAATTGTGAACTTTTAACCTTTTTTACTGTGAATTAATGTTAGATTAATTAACTTTCTTAACCTGATTATTATACAGTTATGATCTTTTTATAGATTTAATTTAACTCCAAAACACAACACCCTTATAAAGCTGTCAAATTACACTCTTGCATTGTTAACTGAGAACAATGTTTATGGTTGCTTTTATTCTTTATAGGCAATTTGCAATTTCATGCCTGAAATAAAGAAGTAGCAGTAACTACAATTACTTTAGACATGGTATTTATGATTCTTTAGGAGCTGCACTGCTTTTATTATCTTCCTAAAATTTAAGGTGCAGAGGTTTTTCCTCTGTATTTAAATGGGTTGTAATGTTAATGATCGATAAAGCGAGATCTATACAGACCACTCGTGCTGCTGATCAATACTGAATGAGTGGCCATTGACGGGAAGCCTCATGGTACTGCATCTGTCTTAATGGGATCATGACACCATCAGGGTTCCCCTCATTCTGAAGCAGGGGAGCATGGAGGAAATGCATCACCACACACTTCCACAGTCTCTTCCTACACTGCCTCAGTTTATTAACATCATATTTGAAGTGGAAAATAGTTTAAGGCATTCTCTGGGCACTTTGTGTACATTGTTTTTGTCTATTTTAAAGAAAGATTTTTTTAAAGAAATGAATGCTTTATATGCTATAATTAATTAATTAATTAATTGACTATTTCATCAATGCATTTTTACTTTTTCTGGTAATTCATTATTTTATTTTAGATTAGACTGTTTTTTTTTTTTCCTGGTCCTTTAATATTCTCTGTTTATGTTCCTCTCTTCAGAAAACTGTCTATGGGGCCAACGTTGTGATATTTGAGGGAATCTTGGCTTTTGCCAACAAGGAGCTTTTAAAGGTAAGCCTCATATATTAAACTTGTCACACTGGACATTATATAAAAGTCTCAGCTATCACCTTTAACTGTGGTTTATAATATCACAAAGGGTTTTCAGTAAAAGATAGAAAGAGAGGAAGAATAATGGAAAACTTCATAGCGTGAAATATAGAAGAGTCATGGGAGTCATAAAGCAGAGAGGGAAAAATGGAGGTGTAAAAGATAAGGTCAAATGAAAAGAAAGATAGCTTTGTAATGATAGGAAGAGAAGGGAGGGAATATTATGTATTTTATATTCTCACAGATAGTAGCCTATATTATGGCAAATCTTAAAAAATAAAAATAGGGATTTAAATTAAAAAGTAAAACTGAAAGTATGCATGATGATTTTTGATGTTGCCTTTATTCTGATTTAAAACAAAATTGTCCGAGCATGATTTATTTAATTTTTTTACTGTATTTCAGTCATGAGATTGATTGTTTTGGGAATTTTTAAAAAGTTTTTGAAAAAAGTCTCTTATGCTCACCAGGGCTGCACTTATTTGATCAAAAATACAATAAAACAGTAATATTGTGAAATTTATTACCAATTAAAATAAGTTTGATCTATTTTAATATACTTAAAAATATATTTTATTGTTGTGATGGCAAAGCTGAATTTTTAAGCAGCCATTACTCCAGTCTTCAGTGTCACATGATCCTTCAGATCCACCATTCTAATATGCTGATTTGGTGTTCAAGATGTTTTGTTATTATCAATGTCAAAAACAGAAATCTTATAACAAAACAGGAAAAGTCTTTTTTGATCGATTTAATGCATCCTTTCTGAAAGAAAGTATTACTTTCTTTATTAACTCCATGTTTTTTTTATAATATTATAAAATAATATTGCAATGCAAAAAATCTTTTTACTTTTAAAAGTAGGCTTCATTATCATTATGTTATAAGTTCTTATATATTTGGGGTGAAATGATCCTGGAAATTTCACAGTCTGGTTTGTCTCTGCCGCTGACTAATGGATCTCATTCCCACAATCCGACCGCGGAGATGAGATTCCCTCTCTACTATAGCGTCTCTGTCTCTCTCATATACATGAATACTGGTTAATGGTTAGCTAGATAATGAGTTCTAGTCGTCTCTTCTATCATTTAAGGGAACAACTGCATCTCTGGATGAAGAATAGATCTGTAAAATCTTGTTCCTAAAGCCTATTCCCATTGAAACGGCACAATAAGTCTGTCCTCTCCTTGTGTTCTTTTCCTCCTGCATCCTGTTGTTTTCCTCACACAATGAAGATGACTGATTCTTCTCTCTCTCTAATGGTGAAGGTGAAGAGCGGCCACAGGAAGTGAATAGGCGGTGTTTATCTACACCTGCATTGACGGTTCCCATTGCCGGGTTTCGATTCTTCTCTGCGCGAGGTGTCCGGAAATCTATACAAATTAAAATGGGAGTTATTGTGTACGCATTGGCAAAGCAGTTCGTCCTGACGTGATTTACGAGCACCGCGCAGCAGATGTGCCGCAGAACGAATGAAACTCAACAAACGGTAGATGTCATTCAGCTAATGAATGGATCAGGGTTTTCAGTTTAACTCTTTCTCATTGCAGGTCTTTGTGAAGCTCACCTCCATTTTCATTTCAGGAAGCATGAGCTATGACTTCCTGTCCTTTAAAACTTGATATACACTTGACCTTTCACCCCATTCATGTGCGTTTCTTGCACGCCTGCACACAAAGTCTTATAAGTTATGCCTCGTCGTGTTGGCAGGGCTGCTGGCACTGCTGTTTAAGGGTGTTGGATTGTTTATCGTTACCCCGAAATTTTATGCCTTTGCCATATCATGTGGGCTCACTGAATGATATCCATTTTCAGTGTCAGTGTCAGCACCAGCGGTACATCTTGGCTAGTTGGCGTCACGCTGCATTACATTGCTTTGATTGATCCTGACTTCCCCTTTGCTGAGCAGCGTTTTTAATATTTCCTATCCGTTCGCTCTGTTGAGAGATCTGATATGTGTTTTCAGTAACAGGAACTGTCGAGGAGAGACGGTAGTAGATCCTGGACAGATTGTGTCTGCCCTGCAAGATTTTATCACTTTGGGCTGGAGAATAATGAGGGTTATTAATCTTCTGTTTTTCTTTTCCCCCCAAATATTGTAGTTAAGCAGCAAATTCTAGATGAAGAACTACATTAATTTTCTGAAGTTTGGGGCTGGTGAATTTTTATTTTTATTTTATTTTTTTTGTTTTTTAAAGAAGTTTCTTATGCTCACAAAGGCGAAAATGCAGTAAAATTGTGAAAATTATTACATTTTAAAATGTTAATTTTCTGTTTTAATATTTTAAATTGTAACTTCCTGTGATAGCAAATCTGAGTTTTCAGCATCTTTACTTCAGTCTTAAGTGTCACGTGATCCTTCAGAATCATTCTAATATGCTGATTTGCTACTCAAGAAACATTTCTTAATATTATCAATGTTGAAAAAAGTTGTGCTGCAAATTTATTTTTTTTTGGGGAAACTGTGATGCAATTTCTTTTCTAGTTATTTGGATTAATATATGGTTCAAAAGAACAGCCTTTATTTTAAGTAGAAATCTTTTGTAACATTATAAATGTCTTTACTGTCACTTTTAAACAATTGAATACATCCTTAGCTAAATATAAGTTTTAATTATTTTTATTTAGCTAAGGGGCGAAATCTTAGTGAACTCAAACTTTTAAATGGTATTGTACACTACCCATAATCCTAAAGAGGAAGCTCCAGAAACCACAAAAGAACTGCAGCAGAAAAAATGTGTGTGCAAGTTATATATTAAGCACTTTATATTAAGCCCTTCAAAATGCACTAGATCGTACATATTTGAATGTGACTTGGTTGCATTTGGCATTGTAATTATTAAAATATTTGTTTGTTGCAGCTCTAATGTACACTTTTGTGTTTGTCTATCACATGTTGTCAGTTTTTTGACATTTTGTTGTATTTCTGTTTCTGTGTGTCCTTCAGCTCCTAGACATGAAGGTGTTTGTAGACACAGACTCAGACATCCGGCTAGTCAGGCGCCTAAAGAGGGACATCACGAATAGAGGGCGTGACATTGGAGGTGTCATTAAACAGTACAACAAATTTGTCAAGCCAGCGTTTGAGCAGTACATCGAACCCACTGTGCAGGTTGCAGATATTGTGGTCCCAAGAGGTATGTGAAGTTGGAAAATGTCAAAACTGCCAAACATTTAAGATATCAGACTATTAAGCATATTTTACTGGACTGTCTATCTTTAATTTTGTTAAGCAATGTTTATATTCAGAAATTTCATTAATGGATGATTTAAAAATGTTTCACCTTGGATTTTTTCCTGTATAAATAACTGAAAGAACTTATAGTTGTAATAGCCCTTAATGCTGGTACGGCAGTAAACAATTACTCTGAAAGCTCTCTAGTTTATTCAGATTTTTTTCTACTCAAAATTATGGAATTATGTGCTTTATTATAACAGTCACCTTTCATTGTTTCTCCAGGTGGAGAAAACTTCGTAGCCTTGGATCTGATTGTTCAGCATGTTCACAGTCAGCTGGAAAAGGTATGTAATATAAATGGCTCCTCATTCTCATCTGTTTGACACTGAGTGAGAATGATTAGTTGGTCTGTGCATAATGAAGTGCTGAGAATGGCCAACATGCATGCTGTATCCCTGCTAGATAAACCACATGCTCTTAATACGCGCACAAATGTTGCATGCGTGTGCATATGAAGCCCATGCCATGGTATAAGTATTTTGCCCTCTGGTGGTCATACTCTATATGTGACACAAGATATTTTGTTATAAATATTATGTGCATTGGTTCAAAAAAGAAAAGGAAAGGCCAGTAATCTTGATATATTTATTTTACAGTCCAACTTCTCCTTTATAGTATTATAAAATTTATTTGCAAATGTAATTTCTGGCACAATATTCATTAAAAAAAATTAAGATTGAAATGATAACATTTCCATTGGGAATTGATTGGATCTGTGGGCATTTCATACCATAAAATAGTCCGGCCCGATTGTGAATTTACTACTAAAAAAGTGACTAAATAGCCTTTTGTCTGTTGGTTAACATTATCCACTTTTTTTTTTGGAATAACATGCTCTGATGATTCAGACAATATGCTGAGAAACCAGGAGACAAGCAAATGTGTTGTCAGTTTTGATTTCATGTAGCCTACCAAGGTAATTACTAGAAAGACAAAGATGTTAACACTAATGAACGTTTGCTGAGTGACGTTTATGTGCATGCATTGCTGACAGATGTATTCCACAAAAAGGGTTTAGAGCCACTTTGAAATGTAATCATTTTCTGTGCCTGGCAGGCTGAATAAAGTCATGAATTATCCTGAGGTGGAAAATGCTTTTCTTTTTTTACTCGATCAGCCACAGTGAGGAATGATCTTTAGGATTAATGAACCATGTGCTTTTGTGCAAAAGATATCATGCCCCAAATCCACAGGGCCGCATTGGGTTTCTCATCACAGAGGTCAGATTTGAAAGATTTTTGTGTTAGGCCCAGTGAGTACTTTGAAAAATCTTCAGTCAAAGTACTGCAATTTTTATTATTATTATTTCTTATTTATTTTTAATAATGATTCCTCAATTAGGGGCACTTTTGAAATGTTGTTTTGTATAACGTGTGACGTGTGGGGTTTTTAATATTTTGTGTGATGGTAATGATGGTATTGACATTTTTTTTGCTTTATGAGAAAAAAGATAAACCTTGGACTTGCTAACATGACAGATTAGGTAGCAGCCAATTACATTTGAACTTGGTTTAAAAAATTGATTAAATTAATTGAAATGATAATTACTGACCAATGTATAAAGCTATCTACCTTATTTACTTATTTATTTAAAATATTATTAAATGCTGCAATTATACACACATACATATTAATATTATAACAACAAATTATTAATATATAAATTAATAATAATATATTACTTTTATTAATTATATATTTTATTTATTTATTCATTCATTCAAATGAGTTTCCCTAATTCAAACTTTTTATTTCAATTTATTTATTTATTTATTATTTTATTAAAGAATCACCCCCCCCCCCAAAAAAAATAAAAAAAATAAAAAACCCTGTTGTGACTATATATCTAAACAACCCCATGATTCCACAGTAAAACAGTGACATGGATAAAGACTTTTAAATCAGCCTGAAACATGGTCTTTTTAGTGATGGAAATATGAGAAGCATATTGTGTAAAACTGCAAGAATGTGATTGTATCGGGTTGAATATAGGGAGTAAGAGTAGCTGATGGTGCCATGAAATATTTTCCCAGTATACCATGGAGAGGGTGAGGGCTGACTGTTTGGAATGGCTTTTCTGAGTGAATATGTCATTTCATGAGTTTGTCTTTTTTTCTTTTCTTTTTTTATTCCTCTCCTCCCTATGTGTGTTTGTAATGAAATACTTGCTAAACCTTCAACCGATTGCTCTAACCATCCCAGCGTGAAATCACAGTGAGGTATGGCTGCTTTTCCCCTCATTTCCTTCCATCTCTCTTTCCTTCATTCTTTAAACCCGTGCTTCATCTCTCCTCTCTTTTCCTCAAACCTGCAGAGATGCAAATGGAGACAAAAGGAAAAGCGTAGCTCTGGCTATGGTCTACACTAAACAAATTGAATGTTTAGTGTTGTTAAGGCTGCAGTATAAATGGATGCACAGTCCCGCCCACATTAAAATCTCATTGGTCCAAAGTCACAGCTGTAATTTAAACAGCTAATACACTACCGTTCAAAAGTTTGGGGGGTGTATGATTTTTATGGTACAGTCTCTTATGCTCAGCAAGGCTGCATCTATTTGATTAAAAATAAAAACCAGTAATAGAGTGAAATATTATTGCAATTTAAAATAACTTTTCTGTTTTAATATGCTTATGTAATCCTTCAGAAAGCATTCTAATATGCATTCTAATATTCTCAATATTAAAAACAGTTGTGCTGCTTTGATCAATGCGATCTGTCCTTACTGAGTAAAAGTATTAATTTCTTTGAACGGTAGTGCTTGTTTTGATTTTAATTTTAATATTTTGGCTGAAATTATCTACAAAACAAAACATTTGTATACATTTTATACAAACACTATATTAAGTGTTTATAAATTGGACACTGTATTAAGGACCTGAATGAATTGCACAAAATTGACGTGAAGACAAAGAATATATTTATAAATAAGCTTTGCGAGCCAAAAAAACACATAGCTTCACTGTGTACCTTTTGTCTCCACCTCCACTGTGTTATTTTGATGCTGTTACTAACACAGGGATGGGCCTATTTCAGTGGTTTTGCTCTTCTGATACTGTTCCTGTGAAATCCATTGATAATGCAGTATTGAGAAACTCAGTATTGAGACATCTGTTGTCATTTTATCATTTTAGACTGGCAACAGCACCACTTCAGTGGCTGAAAACCACTGACATACTACCCAGACCCGAGCTCATCTTGTCTGTGATGTGTCCGTCTGTTCTGTATAGACTTTAATCGGGTCGTGTTCTTTTCTCCCCCTCCCTCTCTCTTTTCTCTGTCTCGTCATCATTGTCTCCCAATGAACATTTATTCCTTCTGCAGAGGAAACTCCGCTGGGATATGTGAGGATAAATTCTTGCATCCTCTCGCCTTTCTTTTTTTCTGTTCTGTTTTCTGCATTTTTTTTTTTTTTTTTCTTGGAACCATCCTCTGCAATCCTTCCTCACACATTCTGCTCTTTTAGCATTTTTTTTACTACTATTATTGTTTGAATTTTTTTAAAGCTTGTGTATGTTTAACTTTCAGAGTGAGCTAATAACATTCACACTGGCAGTCCATCACAGTGTCCTAACCAGCATCGCCTGTGAAAAGCGACAAGACATTTTGTCCATTACTTGGTTTTTATTTTTGTGGCCTTGCATAGGTAGAAATCTGATTGGTCCAAGATCTCTGTACATATCCGTCTTATTGGTTGTCATCATGTCATGCTGCGGAGTGTTTTAGACACAGCGCTTGACGCGTCACACTGGTTAGGACACGGTGTCTTTTTGTAAGGGATTGTGGGCTGAGGTTTGGTGAAACAGGCAGCCAAATATATTAAAATGTCTCAAATCAGTCATTAATGTAAGTTGTATACTTTCGAGGGCAGTGGTGGCTTTCTCAGTCTTTGCTTAGATTTTCACAATTGCAATATTATAAATGAACAGAGTTCAGAGTCCATTACCATCTTGTTGGTTTTATTTAATATCACATTATTTCACTGTTTAAAGAAATGGTTTACCCTAAAATTAGAACTGCCATTTACGCTGATTCAAGTATGACTTTGTTCTTCCTTCTGTGATATACAAAAAGAGGTTTTTACAATGTGAAAAAGCATCATGAAAATCCTGCCTAAGGTTGTTTTTTTTTTTTGTCTGAAAGAACGTCATACATGTTTGGAATGAAATGAGTGAGTAAATGACAATTGTAATTTTTAGGTGAACAGTTTCTTTAATGCTTGTGCATCAGATCTTTAGTTGCAAAACCCTCACTTCTGTCTACTTCTAATTTAAAGGCCTATTCACACCAAGTCTGATAGTTCATTCTGATGATGCACACACTTGTACGTAGAACCCTACGATATTAACAGGTTGTCAACACATAACCCAAGTCAATATCTTATTGGTCAGGGAGGTTTGCTTTTGGGGTGAAAGTAGTTTGTTTGTGTAAATTATGCAATTGTTTTATTTTAAAATGTATTCATAATGGAAATCCTGACTTGAAGTGAATGGGCCTTGACTCTATCTTGACATGCTACCATAACACTTAACTCGCATCAGCTCTTCAAACCATATTCGCACTGGGGAAAAGTCAAATATTGTTATATTTGTCTATTTTCCATTAACAAAAAGTGTTTTTTTGGTTTTGTGTGCAACTTGTGGAATGTTTACGTCTCATATCCATGTGCTATATAGATCAGCCCTGGCATCTGCCCATCAGGGTCAACCTTTACCCAAGACCCTGAGTGTCATGGAGAGCACCCCACAGGTCAGAGGACTGCACACTATTATCAGGTATGACCACACTGCTGTTATGAATACTTTTCACACACACTTGGTGTTTTTATTGTAATATTTTATTGATTTATTTACACTACCATTCAAAGAAAAAAATCTAAACAAGCACTACCGTGCTTTAATTGATCAAAAGTGACAGTAAAGTTCTTTCAATCAAACGCTTTTTTTATATACTTTCTGTTCATCAAAGAATCCTGAAAAACTGCAATCAACATAACTGTTTTAACGTTCAGCAATGTTACACCAGCAAAGGCATAAATTACATTTTAAAGTAGAAAACAATCATTTTAAATTATAATAATAATATTTCACAATATTACAGTTCTTACTATATTTTTGATCAAATAAATGCAGGCTTGGTGACTTTTAAAACCTTAAGAACTCACCTGAAACTTGGTTGTGCATTTACTTATTTTTATTTCCACATTTAACACATTTAAATTTTTTAAGATTCAATTAATGGTTTAATGCTTTTTTATATTAAAATATAATTGAATACAATTTATTATGATGAAAAAAAAACTGCTGTAGATGTGTATATCTATTCACAAATAAAACTTATAATATTAACAAAATATATATTTAGTTCGTCTTAGACATTTTACTAAAAGTAAGAATTTGCAGCTCAGTAAGTGTCGGGTGGTGATTCAGTAACCGCTCTGTCAGATTCAGTTCATTCCGTTTAGGATTCATCTGACGGAATCAATATTTTAATGAATCTTTTTGAGTGATTCATTAAAAGAACGTGCTTGTAAGAATCATGTGTTGTGAATTAAACTGTACTAGTTGTCCTGCATGTTTGAAAACAGACAACATAATAGAAAGACGAATTACCATAATTTCACTGTCATATCAGTGTCATATCATATGTTTACCGTAATTGCTGTAGATATACACCTTGGGTTACTCCAGTGTAGGGGTACTGTATGTCACAAATAAATAAAGAGCAAAATTTATCAGTAAATGATTGGCCCTTAAAATGAGTGGGGCTTCAGCAGGCTGGCAACAGCTTGAGTTGTGTTTGTAGTTTTTGGGCCACTGATTTGTAATTAGGTAATTAAAATAAAATAAGGATTGTTTTCTCACTTTATCTAAACTCTCAGACCAGTGGTTTCTGTACACAGTATCATACACTCTTCCAAAACACACATCATCTCCTTTGTGTATTATTAACTGTGTCCCCTGTGCCCTCAGGAATAAAGAAACCAGTCGGGATGAATTTATTTTCTATTCTAAGAGATTAATGAGGCTTCTCATAGAGCACGCCCTGTCCTTCCTGCCGCTGAAGGTGAGTGGACCGCCATTAATGACCAACTACAATTTTTTAAACTTGATGTTACGAGCTCTGGTTATTGGTCAGTGATACATACGAGTGTCAGGCAGCGCCCCCATGGACAAATTACATTTTTATTGTGTGAAGTGAATTCAAGATTATAGCACTTGTTTTATATAATTTTAGTTAAAAAATCGATCACTGATTCTTATTTCGTCTTCTCTTTTTAGCCGGTGACTGTTGAAACTCCTCAAGGAACTGTATATGAAGGGAAGAGGCTGAATGGGAAAAGGGTTTGTTTATTGGAAGATTAAAAAGTGTTACATGCTTTTGAGAAAAAATTACTTGGTCAAATTGATCAAATTAATAAATCACAATTAAATTTTTTTTTTATTCCATGGCAGAAACATGTTTTCATAGGTATTGCGATTATCTGTATGGCAGGACTTTACACCTGTGCTCCTTGTTTGTTCGTTTGATAGATCACTGGTGTGTCCATTCTACGGGCAGGAGAGACCATGGAACAGGCCTTGATGGCTGTTTGTAAGGACATTCGGCTCGGAAAGATCCTCATTCAGACTAATCATGACACAGGAGAGCCTGAGGTATCACGTCTTCACCCATCCAACTGACAAACAAGCTGTGATCAAAAAGTTGTCCGTGTTGTCATGTGTCCTTGTGCTCTCAGCCTTGGTGAGACGGCACGTATGATTTACTAGTCAGGTCACGGTCTGTTTCACCGCTGTGCTTTGTCAGATTTGATATCTACGCCTCTTCTCACCTGGCATATAACATGTGTCATGATGTATATGATAGACTTAACAGCTCTGTGCTGATGGATGTCAGTTTGCAGGTACAGCTCCCTTAAGCTGTATGTTCACTTTGCATGAAGTACTGCTTATGACTAGTGTTATTTTAGAATTTTTTTATGTACTATTATAGAATTTATTCAGTATTTTAAATTAGCTTTCAGTTTTATACTTTCAGTTATATTTAAGTTTTAGCAATTACATTTTCGCTTTAGTTTTTGGTCATTTTTATAGTACGCGTATGGATGGATGGATGGATGGATGGATGTATGGATGGATGGAAATAACAGTTTATGACTTGGTGTTAAAATAAATATTTCTGATATTTTGTACCAATTCAGTGGTGATATAAAATGACACAAATTTGATTCATTTTATTTACAGACATTAGTTCAGACTGTCTGTTTGAGTGAAATGGTTCAGACCCGAACCAAAAAGATTATTTCACTATTGTTTGCATCACTAAAAATATTCCTAAAGGGCCGTGCATTTTAATTTGTTACTGTAAACAGTTTTGTAAGAAACAGTTATATTTATTTATATGCGCACTGGTTATTATATAATTTATTATATAAATTTAAATAATTGTACAAAAAATATATATTTAATGATAAATATTCTATATCAGTAAAATTATTAATAATTAATCTCTCTCTCTCCCCCTCTCCCCCTCTCTCCCTCTCTCCCTCTCCCCCTCTCTCTATCTCTATATATATATATATATCACTCATCCTCAACTGTAGTGTTTTTCATTTGCATTTCTTTCATCTCAAAGTTCCTTAGATGTACTTGTTTAATTTAGGGTGAAATCTCTGTGCAAATCCAGCTGTTGTTTGTCTGTTTCTGCTTTAGAAGTTTAGTGTTTTCTGCACAGTAATGTCACATAAATCATTGCTTAGTCTATATAAATTTGTCTTATTACGGTCTAAATTCCTCCTCAGCTTCATTACCTTCGTCTGCCCAAGGACATCAGTGAGGACTACGTTATCCTGATGGACAGCACTGTGTCTACAGGAGCGGCAGCTCTCATGGCTGTCAGAGTCTTGCTTGTAAGTCACCTCAGCAGACAGGTCCTATTTATTTAATTTGAAGTAAATTTCCCAATTGTGCAGTTATTTTTATACTTCCTGGCCATTGTGGAGTAGATTTTGGATCTTTTAAGATGTGTAAGCTAAATGTCAACATCTCACTATGCTGAATCTGTAATGCGAGTGATAGGAGATGTAAGCCCTAAACCTGATCTTGACTTGTTAGGTGTGATCTGTTTCAACAAACACCCAACACAATCACATTTCTACATGATCTTTGACCTCTCTTGCATAAAAAAATAAAACAATCCTAACCAAATTGCTCCTTGTTTTGGAATCAAAGTTCACATAGGATATGGGTGTCTGTTTAAACTCTCTATATTAAAGATAAGTTTAAACTCTATATATTACATTACATTAAATACAAAATGATTCACTTATTCCAGAAATGTTTAATTGCATTACAGACATCATTCTAACTCGGTGAAATACTTTATATTTGATTATTTTATATTTATTTATCCATGTATTCTGTTTATTTTTGTACATTGTTTTTCCAGACCTTGATATCTACATTAGTTAGTGCTCAGTCAGGTTTAAATCAGGGTGATTCACAAACTCATCTGTTCCAGGATCATGATGTCCAGGAGGAAAAGATCTTCCTGCTCTCTCTGCTCATGGCGGAGATGGGCGTTCACTCAGTGGCCTATGCCTTTCCCGAAGTGCGCATCATCACCACTGCCGTGGACAAGAATGTCAACGATGAGTTTCACATCATTCCAGGGATTGGTAAGAGCAGTTTAATTAAAGGAATAGTTCACACAAAAATTAAAATTCACTTAACCTCAGACCATCTAAAATTTAGATGAGTTAGTTTCTTTATCAGAACAGATTTGGAAAAATTAAGCATTGCATCACTTGCTCATCAGTGAATTCTCTGCAGTGAATGGATGCCTTCAGAATTCCAAACAGCTAAAAACATAAAATTAATCCACAAATTATCTCCGAAAAAGTCCATCCCCTGTTGTCCTCTCACAACAAAATCCACCAACATATTTCAAACTGCTTTGGACTGTTTTTGGTTGTAAATGGTGTTTGATCTGTGCATATTTCTCTCCTGATTCAGAGATGAGAAAGCAGAATAGAGGACTTGTATTTTAGCCGGAAGCAGTTAAAATTGATAAACTGGATCCATGTGGATTGTGATATATTTTTATCAGCTTTTTGAACTCTAATTCTGACGGCACCCATTCACTGCAGAAGATCCATTTGTCAGCAAGTGATGTAATGCTAAATGTCTCCAATTCTGTTTTGATGAAGAAACAAACTCATTGTGTCTTGGGTGGCCCGAGTGCGAGTTTCAGCAAATTTTCATGTTTGGGTGAATTGTTCCTTTAACAAAATTAAAGAAAAAATTGGCCCCCCAAATATATCGTAATTGCAATTGTTTTGCAGGTAATTTTGGGGACCGTTACTTTGGGACTGATGCTCCTTCAGACTGGTATGAAAGTGATGAGGGGATGGACTACTGAATTTCATCAAGACCTGTATGTGAGCGACTGTATCTGCATGCATTAGAGAAGGAAACATTTAAGCACTACTTAATCTCATATGATTGTGGACCCATTGCCCTGCCCTATATAAGCATAAGCCTTAGCCGCCTCTTGCTGTCGATCCTTGCAATACTATGTGCTACAAATGAGCCCATGCTCAATAAAGGTCAAAGCATCAACGGACCCCCAAACATGGGAGATTACTGCTCATTAGCTTTCCTTGAAATGACCATCACAATTTGAAAATGTTTCATTAATACTTGAACTGATAAGAGTGGAATAATAAGGGCACGCCACAGTTTCTTCATGGGTGTGTTTATAGTGGCATACTACCAAACTACCTTGTACTGTTTTTCAGTAGTACGAGTATACAGTTTATACTGTATAAAACACAGTATATATAACTGATTGCAAACGCAGCACATACTCAATGTTTGTTAGCTGATTTCATGTCGTCTTGACTTAATTTGCTTTGTATAGCATATATGGCATACATGTGCATTTGAGGTGTTTGACCAAATTGACATCTTCTACTAAGCGAAAGAAACATTTCCAAATGCCTGCTTCAATTTAACCTGCTTTTAATATTGCAGCCTTGCTAAAAGCAGCCATGCATAAATGTTACTACGTTTAATAGTAGCCCAAGCACAAAATAGGATTTGGGTCAAACAACATTGTTTACTGCAATGCTGCAATTCTACTCATAAACAATACATCTGTTGCTTAGTCTACATTTACTTTGTTGTTTTGGCTTTTTTTCCCAATTGATTGGTGAATTGAAGGCGATAGATGTGAAGTGCCAATCAATATATCAGTCTACTTGATAGTGTTTGTGTGTAAAAATGTGGGGAATTCGTGAAATATTGAAAAGAGACTTTTGTTAATATAAAATTAAGTTTTAAGTCCAAAGGAATAATTTTCCTCATCATTGCTTTTAGTATTTAGCACTACAGTGCCACTGAGTGGAACAAAATCAGGTTTATCGTTTTGTTATATACTTGAATTTTAAAATGTAGATAAGGTATATTTATTTTTCATTGGTTTATTTGCCATGCCTGATTGAGGAGAGGCAACAACAGATTGATTTGCAATTACGAAAGTTGTGAAACAATTACTGAAGAACATTTTGAAGGTCTTTTAGCAGAAATTAAACCAAAAGAGAGATCAAAACATGCGTTTCTCCTGAATTTCCACTGTTACGTGTCATCTAATGTATTTTTTTTTTAAATAAACCTGCTCAAAGTAATAGTGCCAAAATGCACATACAGCAACCTAAGATGCACTTAAATTTATGTAAACAAACTATTTGATCTCATTCTCACCTAAAGGGGTGTTGCACATTATTTAAATGGCATTTATTAAAAAATTACTATGTCTATTTGGTCCCACTTGACAAAATGTAATAATGAAATTGACATTTATGTGTTATTTTTCTTTGTATGTTTGTTTTCTAGTTGGAGCTGACATGTGGTTTGTTTTTATTTTTTGTACAGTGATTTTATGGCCTGCTTATGTGTTATTCTGAATCAAATTTCAGTAATGGACTTCAGACTTGACTACATTGGCAGCAATATGCATTATTATAAGGGAAAAATATTTATCTTTCTTAATTTAAGTTCTCTCTCTCCCTCCAGAGATGTGTACTGTAATTATTTTGTTGTATATGTATGATTTCTCTGGGTTATCTGTTTACGACAGGGTTCCTCAAATCTTTCCCTGGAGGGCCAATCTGCTGCAGAGTTTAGCTCCAACCCTGATCAAACTCACCTACCTGTGATTTTCTAATGATCTTGAACAGTGGTTTTCAAACCTGTCCTACAAGCAGCCCTGCTCTGCACATTTTGTATGTCTCCCTTGTCAGACACACCTGATTCAGGTCTTGCAGTCTCTATTAACGAGCTGATGAGTTGAATCAGGTGTGTCTGATAAGGGAGACATACAAAATGTGCAGAGCAGGGGTGTTTGTAGGACAGGTTTGAAAACCACTGATCTTGAAGACTCTGATTAGCATGCTCAGGTGTGTTTGATTAGGGTTAGAGCTAAACTGCAGGAGTGGGCCAGATTTGAGGATGCCTGGTTTACGAGCTTCAAACTGTCCTCCAGTGTTGCAAGCCATTCCACTTCTATGGAATTTTGTTTTTCTGTATGTATAAATAGCGCAATAAAATATTTTGTGCCTAATTATGTCTTAATTCTTTTTTCTCCTTTAAAACATTGCAAAAATGTAAGTGTAACAAGTGTATGTCCGCTCAATTTTATTTGTCTAGCCAGAGTTTTTCCTTCATTTTTCAAAATCAATTCCAGGTACAGACAATTATTTATAGGGGTTATTATAATTATTATAATTATTTTCGTTTTAGTGTTTTAAACTTTCAAATCAACAACAAAAAAAAATTCCCAGTACTTAAATAAATTCTCCAGTGGGACTTTTATTTTGAAATATTCCGTTGGGCTTTGAAGCGTTTGCTTGCTGCTTCACACTACCTCAAGCATCATGTTAAATTGTTGACTTTGGGATAAAATTAATTATATCAAACATCTCTCAGGTTGTCCTGATACAAGTACAAACAAGACTGAATGAGTTTAAACTTCAGTCACATCTTCGGAAGTCACTTTGGAAGCCTTTGAAAGCAGCAGTCAACACGCACTCTCACTTCTCTTTGCGTGACAAGGTAGGACTGCACTTCTGTCTCCGTACGGGTTAAAACTGACTGCAAGAGTTATAAAATAAAGTAGTTTTAGTTGCGTAGGCTTGTTATAGGCACTTGAGAGAAGTCAAGTCAACGAGACAAATTGGATTAATTAAAGGAAAATATGTATAGTGCATGACATTCTTGTATGTCTGCGTTGTGAGAAATAGAATTGTCCTTATCCGGTTGTGTAATACATAAAAATGTTTTAGTTGGAAATTCATCATGATTTGTGGCACATCACTGGACTGTACGAGTGCAGCTGAACCTTATGAAATCTGAATAGTTCACCTTTTAATACGTGAGGATAGTGAAGGATGATAGTTGAGGATTTTAAAGGGATAGTTCGTCTTTAGTTGCTGGTCCCCATTGAATTCCATAGTATGGGGGGAAAAAACTATGCAAGTCAATGGGGACCAGCAACTAAAGGCGAACTATCCCTTTAACGTATTAAAATTTGACAGAGATTCTACTAATCAGCAGTCTACTAATCACCACATCGACAGAGCAAAATATACAGTGCAACGCTAAATGACTCTTCTGAGCCGGTGTTCTGTCGATTTGTGCTACCCTGTCAGATTTTGCTACCTCCCATTAAAACAGGCTGGTTTTCAGAGAATATTCCCCTTTCTTATTTTATTTATTTATTTTTCTTTAATGCAATCTACTTTTTCACTGGAAGTTCCTGTCTCAAAGGCAAATTCCTTGTGAGTGTAAACATAAATGCAATTAAAGCTCTTTCTGATTTTCTTTCTTTTTTGCCATTTTGCACTGTTTTAACTGGACGCAGAGTGCTTTAACAGTACGAGTGTAAAAATAGTTAAGCCAATAAAGCACCTTAAAACTGAAACATGAATCAAAAACTCACAGCGCGATCAGTCTGATAAATAAAATAAGGTTGAATCTCATCTAATGTTATCGAAAAATTCAAAATGAGCGATTCCAGTGAATCGATTCTTCTTTGTAAATAAAAGCAGACAGCGCGACCAGTGTACTGTAGTCCCATTCCCAAATGAATGAATCTTGTGAACCGGTTCTTTTTAATGAATCGTACGCATATCGTGGCCAGTGTAGTCGGAATCCTGAATGAACGGCTCTTCTGAATCGTTTTTAGTGAATCATATGAAAGTACATAAGCAAATCTTGGTTAATAACTAGTCAGTAACTAGTTTGGGATCATATATTGGTTAGCATTTGTTGATAAAATCATGTTGCATAAATTACAAAAAAAGTTTGACCATTTATCTATCAATAACTAAGGGCAATGATAATCTGACATTGAAACTATTCTTGCTACATATAATTATTAGCCATTGTCAGATATTTTTCTATATTTGCAGCAGTTTTCATTGCAGTAATTTCAATAGTCCTGTGTCTTTTTTAGACTTTGTCACATGGCAGGCCTTTGGAGATCTTATCAGGCGCTGATGGCCAAACATCCATGGACATTGCAGATTATAACTGCTGGTAAGACCTACAAACTCTCCACCCTCAACTCCAAGTCCTCCACCACTATTATTATTTTTTTAGCCCTGTAGTTGATGTTCCCAATTCCCTTTAGGTCAACTCAATCTCAGATGCAATTGATTAAATATTTATCTTTCCTGTTAGCACAATCACTTCTAAACAGCAAGATTGTTTTTGAGCGTCAATAATAGATCAGCCACATAAACAATGGAAAGCCCTTCTCAGCAACAAACTGCTTAGCTGTTTGCTTGAACTTTGTCACTGTGGGTTTTACAGGGTGGGAGTATAGATTAGGGGGGGGGGTCTATTTCAGGATGTTGTTTTGGTTATTTTAACTGTTGCATTAAATGTAAATGTTATTAAATGTAAATTTTAACTCATAGTGAACCAGGAATGGCCACATTATGTATCACCTCAAGACATTTGGTTTTTATTTGGAAAATAAAATTAGTTTTTCCTGCAATTACACCATTCTACCAGAAGATGGAAGCACAAAACAACATATTAATGAAAGCCTCATCAAATTGTTCTGCTGAAGACTTTCTTTTTGTCCAAACACAGATGATGATGTCTGGATTTAAGTGTTTATATCATGAGGAATCATTTATCTTTAGAGGTCAGAGTTTAATGTACTATGGAAACATACTAAATCTTTCAAGCAATTGGGGGAAAAGTTTTGTTCTGAATAACTTAGCATTCTAATTTTGTAGTTAAAACTGAGATTGAACATTTTTTTTCTAAGCAACAGCAGGCACAGCGAGTGTTAAGTCTATTTGAAAACAATCACTAATTTCAGTTTCCATTTGGTGACGCCAGTGGGGCTGAAATTACACACTTTAGCTTTAATTTCATGTGTGATTACTGTGCATTAAACTAATCAGACCCATTTGACTTTGTTTAACAAAATGATTGAATGAGAGTGCACTTTACTGTTAATCAATGAGCCGCCTTAAATAAGATGCTGGGTGTATTGTGAGTCATGCAAACTGTAGTATTAGGATTAATTAGTACTTGGCTAGACTGGCACTGACAACTTGGCCAAAATGCTTAAAATCACCAGTGGCCTCATGTCGCTGAGCGGTTGAGGATGCAAGTTTATGTAATCAAGATTACAGACATGAGCTATGATTCATCGGCTTTGTTTTCCATATGAGGAAGAGGACTTGAATATTTATAGAAACTTTAGCCCTATGGGTATAGGTTTAATATTAGACAACAAGATGCTTTAAACGAGAGGGAAGCAGGGTTATTTCAAAATTAAATAATAACTGGATGTTTTCTCAGTGACGTGGTCCAGCGCTTATTCGCAGAGCGAGGGATGTGATCTTACCTTCAAATAAATTGAATGCAATAAAACTTGGCATTCTCGGGTAAGGTGGAAAAACTTCAGTGAATTGGAAGTTCAAGGTTAAGTGTGTTTTTTCCCCCCCCCCAAAGTTAAACTGGGTATACTTTTTCATTTGCCAGTTTAATATAAAGAGGCAACTATTTGTAGGTCGTTTGACCATCCTAACCATCCCAACCAATGGGGTGAGTTTAGGGCGGGGCTATCTATTTGTCCAACCAATGGCAGACAGGGGAGTTGTCTGTTTGAAAATTATTTGAAAAGAGTCATTGTTTAATTATAGAGTCATTTATTATTATACATTTAATTAATATGAAACATTTCATTAATATAATATGTCATATTTGAAAGGCCTAAATTGAGTGCTAAACATCTGTTGTGATGTTTAAGTTGAAAATAAATCTTTAGTTATATTAGATGTACACTACCGTTCAAAAGTTTGGTGTTTCTTAATGTTTTGGAAATAAATCTCTTATGCTTACAAAGGCTGCATTTATTTAATAAAAAAAATTAAGAGTAATATTGTGAATAATATTGCTTTTAATACATTTTCAATGTAATTTATTCCTATGATGGCAAAGCTGAATTTTCAGCATCATTACTCCAGTCTTCAGTGTCACATGATCCTTCAGAAATCATTTTAATATGCTGTTTTGGTGCTCAAGAAATATTTATATTATTATTAATGTTGAAAACAAGTTTTGCTGCTTGTGTTTTTTATGGAAAGCGTGGCAAATGTTTTTTCTTTGTTGAATAGGAAGTTCAAAAGAGAAGCATTTATTTAAAAATAAATTTTATTTCTTGCTGAATAATAGTAGTTGTTTATAAAAAAATAAAAGTTTATGCACACTTTATACCCTCTAACAACTGCATGTAAACTGTGATTGATTATTGTAATCAACAGCTTTTCACCATCTTTATTTTAGTCAAGCTCAAAATAATCGTTTATGACACACTTGGAACGATACAGAGAAGATTAGCATGGCCCCTGCGAAAGGATGACACGCAAATCCGTGAAGCGCTCCATCTTTTGGGCATGTTGTGGCCTAATGGATAGCGAGTCGGACTTGTAAGCGGAAGGTTGTGGGTTCGAATCTCAGGTCCGGCAGGGATTGTTGGTGGGGGGAGTATCCTCCTTCAATACCACGACTGAGGTGTCCTTGAGCAAGGCACCGAACCCCCAACTGCTCCCCGGGCACTGTAACATGGCTGCCCACTGCTCCGGGTGTGTGTTCACTTAGGATGGGTTAAATGCAGAGAATACATTTCACTACTTGTTATATACTCTCTATGTAATTGTTTATGTGACAAATAAAAATAATCTTAATCTTAATCTTAATCTTCCTGTGAAGTGATGTGTTGATGTTCACTTGGACTGAATTTACATAAAGTACATTAAGTACATTAAGATTCGTAATCTCACTAAAATGGATGAATTGTCTGTGAAATCCACTTTGCAGTACAATACAGGATGAAAAGAATATGTCCATTGTCTTTGCAATTCTGTTTTTTTGCCACTAGTGGTGCAGAAATTACACCCTTCAGCTTTAACTGATGCATTTAGTTGAAGTGATAAATGGATTTATTTATAACAGGTAGAGATGTGAAGAGGAAGAGATTAATGAGCGAATGAATAAATGAATGAATGGAGGGATGAAGGCGCTACATTTCCGTTTTCAAGTCATTAACGATGCATTAACCCCATAATCTGAGCTAAATGTAGAACCGAAAAAATCAATGTCATCCAAAGAGGGCAAATCTGAACGAATGAGGCGTGAATGTTTACTGTAACGCAGGTAAGCCATGTCACACCGGTCTCATCAGCTAAATGGGTTGGGTTGCCAGAGCCTGCCCGCTGGTCCCTGTGGAGAACGTGCTGGCTGCAGATAGATCCCTGCCAAATTGATCACAGATAATTTCACTAAGCGCAAGATGCGTCAATCAGGGCTGTTCTTCCCTGGAGACTCTCCCTCAAGGACAGACGGTGGGAAGTATTGTGCTGACATCAGCATATTTCAAGATGCATTTAGCATAGATGAGTGCCATACTCCAGTTGGCACGAGCTACGGGGCAGATTGCACCTGAGTGTGTGGTAAATTGCATTTTATTTGGCACAGCATAATGACAAACAACCATGTTTATGGTTGGATGGGGTCGTCGTCTTTGTTAATATAGATAAATTGACTTTTTTTTTTCCTCTGAAATGGCTGTTTTCTTGTTCATTGTAATCAGAGACCTGGAATATAACTTTTAAGCACCTATTTTTCATGGTTTTGGGTCCAAAGATGATATCAAATGAAAAAAAAGTAATAAAATTCTATTTCAAATATGTTTTGTTATTTCAATTTCTATTCATTAAAGTATACTAAAACATATCATGGTTTCCACAAAAAAATATTAAAGGAATTGTTTACCCAAAAATTAACATTTACTGAAAATTGTACTCCCATCAGATCATCCAAAATGTAGATGAGTTTGTTTCTTTATCGGAACAGATTTGGGGAAATTTAGCTTTACATTACTTGTTCACCAATGGATCCTTAATAATGAATTTGTTTATTACAAATATGCAGTTTTTCACTTCATAAGATGTTAATTGATAGACTATGGTTGTGTCGATTACTTATTATTCTGACGGCACCCATTCACTGATGGTGAGTAAATTTTCAGCAAATGTTCATTTTTGTGTGCAACACAACTATTTTCAACATTGATAAAAGCAGTATTGACTGAAGGAAACTCAACATTGCCATCACGGGAATAAATTGTAATTTTCATTGTAATCAGAGACATAGAATATAACTTTTAACCACCTGTTTTCAGAGTCCAAAGATGAAAGCAAATGTAAAATGTTCTTAACAGATGTTTTAAGAGTTTACTCTTCGGTGCTTCTCAACCTGCTAACGTCAAGTTGAACCAAGAAGTGGAAAACATAAGTGTTTATTATCACCTCACAACATGCTGTTAGCTCTCACTCAGCCTTTGCCCTCCTGTCTGCCTGGTTCTGCCTACCATGATCAATAAGCTGGTGCTGTTTTGATAAGATGACCCAGTAAAAGCATGGCAAAGGTTCCTGGCTTTTTCCAATCTGCTATACTGGATTATTAGTCTTTCCTTGACATTTTATGAAAAGGTTAGGTCACTTAAAAGGGGCTACGTTGCTTCGCCGGGCTCTGTCGTTAAGGCAGAATGTCCTTTGTAAACCATGATATTTGGGCAAGTGCGAGGAAGCAGCTGTCCTCTAAATTTAAAGGCAGTTGCATATTTTTTATGTGTGGCTCCGTTTCTTCTCTCTGGCAGTTCTGTATTTGGCTGCAGAATAATTTTTTTTAAGGATCCTGCAGTTTAGCCAGTCAAGGTGAAGCATAATGAGTAACAGACACTGCCTGTGTTTAGAAATCAGGGGTGTTGATGTAGAAACACTGTTGTCACCGTAAAAATATATATTTTTTATATAGTTGTCATTAGGCACGCACCTATATGGAAATTCTGAAAATAACAATATTTATGATACAGCTGATAATTGATATGATGTTTCATTAGATGGGTAGGTAGATACAGTAGATAGATAGGTAAAACAGATAATATCTAATATATTGTAATGTGTGAATTGGGGGAAAAAGTGGCATAATCTGTTTCCAATAGCTGCCTAATAGGCCTAGAGATGCTGATAATATGGTGATAATATTTGTCATATAATATTCGTCAATATTTGTTTCTTTTTTTTAAGAAAATGCTTTTAAAATTGGGGGAAATGCTGATAAAATATGGCCAGATTACAGAGGCCTCCAATAGCTTATTTAAAACCCTGTAAGTATGGGCTGATACCAATGTGTTCATCCGTAATTTTCATTCTATTGTACCGCTGCAGAAAATCTTTATTATCTCATCTTAACTTCAAAGGTTTGCAAACTTGCGGCTTACTCTGGGCTTTCTGTGAACGCAATGGTATTTCTGAAGAAACAGATAATCTAGAAGCAGTGTTAGTCTCACAAACCCACTGCTGGTACCATCAGTCCAGTGCCTGTGTACACTTAGTCATGTCATAACACTGAGTCACTGTGTCAGTGTTTGTGGTGAAGCACAAGGACGACGCTCAGAAGTCGTCGTAGTTTGTAAAATTCGATCGGAGAGTCTTGCAGCGCGTTTCTCTCACAGATCAGAAAAGGCTTCACCCGCTGTTAGTGTGGGGTTGAGTGAGAACGTGACACAGTCTTTCTGTTGGTGGATCACCCCGCTGTGCCCGTTAACAACCTGCTGGAGAGAGACCAGAGTTCCCAGCATCCTCCTCTCTGAGGCATTTCATCTCACACCGCCCTCCTGCTATGGCATGCAGTGTACAATAGCGGCTTCTGTCCAGCCCGCCATGTGTTTTGAACAGTGTCCTCACTTATCAGAAGTTGATTCACCTGACTGAGGTTCTATTGCATCAGAATAGTTGAAGATATCTTATGTTATGTTGTAGTGTGTGCTTTGTTTGGCCTTATTTTTTGGAGTGCCGGTTGATGCCTAATATATTTGTTTTTAGTTTAGGGTAGTTTTGTTTATTGTTTTTACATTGTTCCCTTCTTTTGTCTTCCTGTTCTTTTATTTTATATACTTTACTGTATTTATTTTGGTGCTAAAATATGCCATTTCAGTTCTATAAAATGCAGTACTATAATATACCAATAGTATAGTACTATTAAATATACCATGCTCATACTTTCTTACTAATGAGATTAAGGATATTTGAACTTTTAAAACAACTTTGTTACCTAGTGGGATGCATTTTGTGTTGTTGTTAAAATTTATTTAATTTTTTCATTAACAAATATTGAAACTGTTTATGATTACTCCACTCTTAGTTTGGGTTATTGTTGTTTTTAAAATGTAATAATTTTGAAAGATGGTTTTTATGTTTTCTTCATTCTCCTCTGTGTGAATATACACTGACCAAAATTATAAACGCAACACTTTTGTTTTTGCCCCCATTTTTCATGAGCTGAACTCAAAGATCTAAGACTTTTTCTATGTACACAAAAGGCCTATTTATCTCAAATATTGTTCACAAATCTGTCTAAATCTGTGTTAGTGAGCACTTCTCCTTTGCCGAGATAATCCATCCACCTCACAGGTGTGGCATATCAAGATGCTGATTAGACAGCATGATTATTGCACAGGTGTGCCTTAGGCTGGCCACAATAAAAGGCCACTCTAAAATGTGCAGTTTTACTGTATTGGGGGGGTCCGGGGGGGTCTGAAAACCAGTCAGTATCTGGTGTGACCACCATTTGCCTCACGCAGTGCAACACATCTCCTTCGCATAGAGTTGATCAGGTTGTTGATTGTGGCCTGTGGAATGTTGGTCCACTCCTCTTCAATGGCTGTGCGAAGTTGCTGGATATTGGCAGGAACTGGAACACGCTGTCGTATATGCCGATCCAGAGCATCCCAAACATGCTCAATGGGTGACATGTCCGGTAAGTATGCTGGCCATGCAAGAACTGGGAGGTTTTCAGCTTCCAGGAATTGTGTACAGATCCTTGCAACATGGGGCCGTGCATTATCATGCTGCAACATGAGGTGATGGTCGTGGATGAATGGCACAACAATGGGCTTCAGGATCTCGTCACGGTATCTCTGTGCATTCAAAATTCCATCAATAAAATGCACCTGTGTTCGTTGTCCATAACATACGCCTGCCCATACCATAACCCCACCGCCACCATGGACCACTCGATCCACAACGTTGACATCAGCAAACCGCTCACCCACCCGACGCCATACACGCTGTCTGCCATCTGCACTGTACAGTGAAAACCGGGATTCATCCGTGAAGAGAACACCTCTCCAAAGTGCCAGACGCCATCGAATGTGAGCATTTGCCCACTCAAGTCGGTTACGACGACGAACTGCAGTCAGGTCGAGACCCCGATGAGGACGACGAGCATGCAGATGAGCTTCCCTGAGACCGTTTCTGACAGTTTGTGCAGAAATTCTTTGGTTATGCAAAGCTGTCCGGGTGGCTGGTCTTAGACGATCTTGGAGGTGAAGATGCTGGATGTGGAGGTCCTGGGCTGGTGTGGTTACACGTGGTCTGCGGTTGTGAGGCCGGTTGGATGTACTGCCAAATTCTCTGAAACGCCTTTGGAGACGGGTTATGGTAGAGAAATGAACATTCAATTCACGGGCAACAGCTCTGGTGGACATTCCTGCAGTCAGCATGCCAATTGCACGCTCCCTCAAAACTTGCGACATCTGTGGCATTGTGCTGTGTGTTAAAACTGCACATTTTAGAGTGGCCTTTTATTAACGCCAGCCTAAAGCCCTATTCGGACGGTAATTGTTTCTCAGGGGGACGTAAGTGATTTTCACCAGATACAGGGGGTAGTTGGTGATTTAATTGCCGTCCGAATCCAGGATGTCGGTGTTTTTCTCTCACCACCCCTGTGAAAATCCCCGGCCGAATTACCTACTGTTTTTTTGACAAACACCGAGGTCCGAATCCACATCTCTGAGTTTACGAGACGAAATCGATTCAAAATTCAGTGTTTAATCCCTTTTTGAGCACTCCCGAACACCGTAATGTTGTACTTCGGTGTAATTTATATATTATTTCTGAAATGCTGGAAAGTATTTAAAAGAACAATACTTCATGACTGCTCAACCACAGCGACTGGGAGCAGAAAAAGAAAAACACATAAACGAGCAGAAAGAGAAGAAAAGCACGTAAACATTCGAAATGGGTCTTTATTATGGCAGTAGCAGGTATGCAATACAATTTTAAAACGTGTATTATAAACAGATATATATCGCGTATAATTATATACAACTATAGCGCGTCTATTTGCCTATTTTTAAACAGGAGATTTAAATAATCAAATAATAAATATTATAAAATATGCTTGGAATAATAAGAATACATTTTACATAATAATATGTATTTTTAAATACATTTCCCACAATAATAAGAATACATTTGTAAATAAAATTCATTTTATTTACAGCAGACAATCATGTGATTGGCCACGTGAGCAGCGCGTTCCCGGGTGCGTAGGATCACAGAACTCACTCCTCCACTGTGAATAAATCTCCATCCGAATCCATGAGTTTTATCACTGAGGTGATATGTAAATTTATTTTTACAGACGTCCTTATGAGAAACAATTGCCGTCCGAATCGGGCTTAAGGCACACCTGTGCAATAATCATGCTGTCTAATCAGCATCTTGATATGCCACACCTGTGAGGAGGATGGATTATCTCGGCAAAGGAGAAGTGCTCACTAACACAGATTTAGACAGATTTGTGAACAATATTTGAGAGAAATAGGCCTTTTGTGTACATAGAAAAAGTCTTAGATCTTTGAGTTCAGCTCATGAAAAATGGGGGCAAAAACAAAAGTGTTGCGTTTATAATTTTGGTCAGTGTAGATATGGACATTTTTTCCTTTAAAAAAAATGCTGTTTTCTTGATCATTGAAATGAGAGACCTCAAATATAACTTTAACATGCCTGTTTTTCATGGCTCTTAAGATGAAAGCAAATGTAAAAAGGGTCCTCACAGGACAGTAAAGAAAAAAAAAAGGGAAAGAAATCTCCTTTGTGATGAGTTCCATTGGTTTTGGTTTCTTTTATTGAGGTTTGTATTCATTTTTTTGGTTTCCGATACATGTCAATATCCAGTGAGCTCTCTGTTTATGCACACATGCATAATGCATGGCTCTATTTGCTGCCCTCACGACTTTGACTGCAGACGGTCGAAATGTGTGTGAAGAGAAAGGAGACCTGTGACATTTCCAGCAGTTGGGAGGAAACAGCTCTGTCAATGTGATTGGCACACAGTTTTTGTGTGTGTGTGTGCGCGCAAGTGATAAGCTGCAGTCTATCTAAAGCTTTCCATCACTCATATTCAACAGCTTATGTTCATTCAGTGTTTCCTCAAGGATGAATGGATGAACACACACACATACTTTCAAACTCTAGGGTGTTAGCATGTCTCTCATGGTTTAATTGTTTAAACACTTTGAGATTAATTTATACATGCATTTATTCATAGTGCCAATGGATAGTGCTAAAGTCTGAAGGCTTTTCAAGTTGGTGTGTGCAAGAGGGAAAGTATTTAGTGTCGGTGAGCCAAAACTGCACTGGTTTGCTAAGAGATTTTTTGCTAATTTTGTTTTTACAGAATTCTTTTTCTTTTCGCTTTTGCTAAAGTCTAATATTTTAAATAAATGTCTAATTATGTGATTAAAGGTTGGAATGTCAAAATTAATAGAATTGAACTTATGAAAAATGTAAAAAAAGCAAATAAGCTGTTTTGCCTATCAAAAAATATATTTTTTTTGCTCCAAATGTGCTTTATATGATGCAATTTTATTTTTAAACATACCTTGCATCTCTGTCAAGGCACATCGTGGAATGTTTGAAACTGGTTTTGATGAATGAATAAGAGTTTGGTTTTATTTTCTATCTTAAAATGTTTCCATAGTGTTCTCAGAAATGTGTTGCATGGCTTGTCTGACTAATCGTGTTTTACAGGATAACATCTGTCCCTGCTATTAGGAAACAGCCCCCTGTGGTGTTCACAAGGGGGTCTGCAATGTGAAATTTACAATGTGATATTTAAAGGTCATTGTGGGGTGACTATATGGATTTCTTAAAGTCTTTGAGTCCTCTGCTGTTGTTTTTATAGATTTAGTAATAAGTGTTTGAAACATTGTAGAATTAAAGAAAAAATTAAAGAATCCCCCCCAAAAAAAGATTACGCACAACACCATGCAAAATTTGGAGAAAATTTGTAAGATATTTTTTAATGTTTTCTATTAGCATAAGTCTCTTATGCACATCAAGGTAATATTGTGAAATTTTATTACAATTTAAAATAACTGTTTTGGTAAAGCTGCATTTCAGCAGACATTTCTACAGTCTTCAGTGTCACATGATCCTTCAGCATGGGCGGCGCTAGGGAGGGGCTAGCAGGTGCTCCAGCACCCCCAAGAAAAACCAAAGCACCCCATAGCACCCCCATAAAAAATGAAATAAAATAAAAACATTTGACTCATTAAACACATGCATAAATACTGCAATGCAATAACGTGATTTGCAGTCGCACGTAATGTCAGCATTTTATTTAAAAAATTGATCGGTTCCTTGTACCAAGTACTATTGGCCTGCCCCGACTAAAGATTTTTCTAGTCAACTATTCGCACGTTTATATTAAATTGATTGTATAATAACCATTTAGGTTATTATTTATGCCTATTATTTAGGCGTATTATTCCGCGCTCAAACGCACGCATAACGCTTGCCTCAAAGCACCGGCTAAAGTAATGATTATGAATGCATCGGGTAAAAATACATTTTAATTATTTATTAATAAACTAGTGCTTTCTCAGACTCAACATCTCCACAGTGGAAGTGCCTTTAATAGAGAAATGCACCTATACGGACTACATAATCAGAGAAGATTTGTTTTTTTTATTTTAACTGGTTTTCAAGCTTTCTGCAGATTTATTTCTTATGTCTGTGAGCTGGTTCATTGTTGTGACGCGCTCCATTCATGGAGACTGCATGATACGACAGAAAGCACATCCAAAGATGACGGGAGATCTTTCCGCAGGAAAAAATAAATAAATAAAAATAATTGCGTGCGCGCCCCCATACAGTAAGAGCCATAATACTCCCACATTCCTCATAAACATTTGAAATGCGCCTATACAGCGATTTTATTATTCATATAAAATAATAATAACAACCTGTTTTGGTCATATTTACTATTAATTGCCCAACTCCCCCTGTCATTGATCTAGCACCCCCTCAGCACCTGCGTTCAACATTCTCTGGCGCTGCCCCTGTCCTTCAGAAATCATTCTAATATCATGATTTAGATAACAATAAGAAATGTTTCTGAGCACTGTTGAAAACAGTTGTGCTGTTTATTTTTTTTCATTTTTTTTTTCATTTTTTGATAATTCCTTGATATTCCTTGAAAAATCAGAACAGCATTTACATGAAATAGAAATCTTTCGTAATGTCATAAATGTCTTTCCTGTGATTTTTGATTACTTGCAATTTTTGCTGTATAATAGTAAAAATAAAAAAATTAAAATTGGGAAGGTAGTGTGATTGATAGCGTCAAGGTCACAAAGTCAGTATTTGTTATCCTAACAGAGTAGATCAACCCAAGACCTCATATGGCACATCTCATCTCTCAGTCAGTAGGTAGTGAATGGGGCGGCAAAAATCTAAATGAGTGTTTCTTGTCAGTTGCCCCTGGTGTGGTTACCTGTGTGTGGGTCTTCACGCTGGGCAGTGGGGGCAAACAGATGCCCGACTGGCACCCTCTCTCTCTCTCTCTCCCTCCCTCATTTTTACTCCCTCTCTTCCAGGCTCTCTGGTGGGTGTGGGTGATGTCCTCTCCCAGCAGCTGATTGAGCGCCGTGGACTGGCCAATCACAGCGTGAAACGCACCGCCAAGATGATGAGCATTGGCTTCTTCTTTGTCGTAAGTCTCCTGTGATACGGTTCCATTTGCATACGAGTTTCAACTGAGATCCTCCAGCTTTGTTATTTTGGACTGATGTAATTTAAATATAGGATCAAGAGAGTTAAAACTCTGAAGGTCTTCATGGGTGTCATTCTTTGAAAGTAAAATTAAGATTTTTTTAAATAGTCTGACAGTCCAAAAATCTTCTTATTTGTTATAAAATTGTGATTCTTATGTTTTGTATTTTTATACTCTTTCAATGGTCTTAGACTGGTCTTATTACATGCCTTTCCGACACGGTTATCTGACATACACTATTGTTCAAAAGTTTGAGGTTGGTAAGATTTTTAATGTTTTTGAGAGAAGCCCTTTATGCTCACCAAGGCTGCATTTCTTTGATCAAAAATACAGTAAATATTGCAAAATATTATTACAATTTAAAATAACTTAAGATTTTAATATATTTTAAAAGGTAATTTTTTCTGTGATGGCAAAGCTGAATTTTCATCATTACTCCAGTCCTCAGTGTCACATGATCCATCAGAAATCATTCTAATATGCTGATTTAGTGTTCAAGAACAGTATCTTATTATTAACAGATTTTTAATACATTTTCCAGGGTGATGAGTAGAAAGCTCGAAAGAATAGCATTTATTTGAGAAATATTTTTTTTTGTAAATTATAAATGTATTTTCTGTCATTTTGATCACTGATGCATCCTGAATTTTTATTTATTTTTTATTCCTTTTTTTTAACAGTGGTGTATGACAATGTAAAAAATTTAAAGCCACAAATTTTTCATTCTCCAAAGGGCTTGATATTTCAACCTAGGAACGAAAACAGCTTTTTTTGCAGATGAAATCAGATTAGGTTTTACCAACTCTCCCCATGTCAACTAGCGAACCCTTGGCTCTTTGCTTTAAATTGGATAAGAATACAACTTCAAAAAGGCAAAATAGAAAAAAAAATTGTTGCAAAATGTCAGAGAATTCAAATGTTTAAAGGTCTGTTGTGTAATGACCATCACAGATCATGTGTGTAGGGTGTCATTTGTTGGAACAGGTAATGAAGTAGCACAGTGATTGACAAGCACACAGTGATTGATATATTGAGCACCCAGCTCTTCCCTTCCTCCCTCACACACACACACACACACACACACACACAAAGCACTAATGCACTAGTTCTGTCCAAATGACTTGAGGTCTAATCTGCAAATGGCCTGTATGATTCAAAGCTTTTACAAGCTTGAGCACACTCGATTCAGCCTTTTAAACATCAGACCTTAGTCGTTATTATTAGTGCAGTAAAATCTGTTTCACTGCTGTTAGAACAAAAGACTGAACCACAGGTCAGAACTTCAGGTGAAATTTGTCCTGCATCTCCTGAAATAAAATCTTGGAAAGATTTTCTGTCCATTGAGCTGTAATTATGTTGCATTTCTGACGTGCCTATTTTATGTTGGGGGTGTAGGGTTATAGACTTGAGTTATTATTGCCCAGTCAACCGAATTAAGCAGAAGCTCAGTATTAATCATTTAATGTGTCATATGGCATCCTTTGTTTTGCTAAAAGGACAGGAAAGAATGCAGAAAGAACTGCTATATATTCACTGTACATAGAGAAATGACAAGCGTCTTCTCAAACAAGCGCACAGATGTTTGTTAAAGACGCCCATATGCATAATTTGCCATTGGTGGGTGATTTTACATTGATGCTGCTAAACCGCAAATTATAATTGCATTAAAAGAGAGATTTACCGAAGAATTCCGTTGTCATTGTTGACTGGAACACCCCTGGGAGACACTGTTTGACACATTTATTGATCAGTTTGCTAATCAGGCCCAGACTGAAACCACACTGGGAAACAAAAAGAAAGCTCATTAATTCACAGAGGATTGGAGCTAATTACAGCCCGCTGTTTTCATAATCACATCATGAACAAATGAAACCACTGGCACGGCCTCAAGATTCTGAGCTCGTGTTCATGATTGTTTACTGATGTGTTTGAAGTGCTACACATATTTGAGATGAGTTTAGTGAAGTTTTCTGTGTTTTGAAGGGTCCAGTGGTCGGTGGATGGTACAAGGTGCTGGACAAACTTGTTACTGGTGGTACTGGTGGTGCAGCGCTGAAGAAAATGCTTGTTGACCAGGTGAGCCATGCGCAGTGGATTGCAGTAATTGTTTTTTGTGTGAGTAAGAACTACATGGTATAATTTTTTTTCATAATTACTACATATTTGTGTATTATAGGATAAAAGTCACTTTCAAATTTATTATACTTTTATATATACACAATCCCCAAAAGAATTCAATATATATGCATTGTGGTACTCTCGTGAATGGTGGCAGAGACTGACTGCAAGAGAAGAAATTGTTAAATAAAGTTGTTCTTTTTGTTTTCTCTGTGCACAAAAAGTATTCTTGTAGCTTCGTAAAATTACGTTTGAACCTCTGATTTCACATGGACTATTTTAATGATATCCTTACTACCTTTCTGGGCCTTGAACGTGGTATTAAGTTGCTGTCTATGCAGGGTCCGAAAGCTCTCGGATTTCATCAAAAATATCTTAATTTGTGTTACAAAAATTAAAGTCTTATGGGTTTGGAGCAACATGAGGGTGAGTAGTTAATGACAGGATTCTTCTTTTTGGGTGAACTATCCCTTTAAATACTTCTGCCATGACATTGCTGATGCTCATTCAGATGATCTGAGTTCAAATCTGGCCTGCGTCATTTTCCCATGCTGTTTCTCCCTCTTCTCCCCATCACATTATCTCTCCACAACAGTATTAATAAAATTAATACGAAACACCAAAAATAAAGTCAGACCTCAATATTTGATATGTTTTAAAATATCTTTAGTTATAAATACACACATGGGAAGTTGTCCCTAGAGCTGACTGTCGTGTCTTTGTTGAGTAAGCAGACACATGTAAAGTGCTTTAGGAGCTTCTATTTATTGCTGTTGCTACGTGCTTTATCCCTTTTGGGTATCCCATCCGAGCTCTCCCTTCATGCATGTCAAGTAATCCATCCTCTGATAGGCAGTCAAACAAATGAGTGTTTGCATAAGTCATTGTTTACATGATTGGTGGAATGAATGTACAGGATGAAGCGGACAAAGGCACGCAAGACAGGCCCTCTCCCCATCACCGGATTACACCCAAACAACAGCGCTTCCAACGCCAGCCTGCTCTCCCACATTTATTCAGTAAAGAGATTCTAGGCCTATTTTTAGAGACCCACTTTCTAAATTTCTAAAAGCCAGTACGGCCAGCGACAAGTTGTGTGTGTGTGGTTGCTTTCTTCTGTAGATATTTAATTTTATTTATTGAGAGGATTACAGCAGCTGTTTAAACCTTAAAGAGGTCCTCAGATGTTAAGTAAGTGAATATTTCAATTAGCTATTAAGCATGATTGATTCATAGTATTTTACAAAAAAGATTCCCACAATCAAGTGGCAGGTACTGTCGGCATGTCCACAGCTTTATTTCACTCCTTATACCACTTTACATGCATTCCCAATGTATATTTCCACAACAAAATGTGGTAATACTACATGTGCTTACAATAGTAATAACAAATAAATTATGCATAATTACATGCAACTGAACTAACCCTAAATCGCACCATCATCCTAACCCTAACACTAGAGTAAATACATGTAGTTAATTAATATTACTCAGTGTACAAATGTTTAATTACGCTGTATCAAAGACACTTTAAAAAATGAATAAATAAATGTTTTTCTGTCACTTGCAAATTAAACTTAATAAAATCACTATTTCAATTTATAAAGCATAAAACATTGTGTACTTTGTACCCAAAAGTCAAAGGAAAATCAAAGGGGCTGTTTTTAGTCTTGCTTGACACATTTTTGATTGGTTTCTGCAATAAATCTTTTTGGGATGTCCTGTGGAAAACCACACAGGAAGGAATTCCAGTGATCTAGTGTGCTAATAATAAATGGATGCATCAGTCTCTCATTGTGTCCTTGATAGCTTTCAACATGTGCTATGTATATTTCATCAGATGTGAATATGTGAGGCAGTAGTCTATAAATTAACAATTAGGCTGGATTAGATGTATAATGGTATTTATTATGAACATTAAACTTGATTCATCATGTACGTTTATATGTCATCTAAAAATTGGGAAGGTTTCTATAAAGTAGATAAGTGTTCTAATCAGATCTTTGTGTATCCACAGGTGGGCTTTGCTCCGTGTTTCTTGGGTGCTTTTCTGGGAATATCCGGCGCGCTCAATGGACTGACTGTGGAAGAGAATGTGACCAAACTCAAGAGGGTCAGTTTTCATCACAAACCTGAATTAAATACAAGCATTGTGACAACATAAGACTAGTATTAAAAATTAGCAACAAAATTAGCATTTTTCACAAAACCTAAAATGAAAATGCTAATTTCTTTGCAAAATGCAAAAATGCCTTTTATTGGAATGACTACAACATTGTTATATTAATTGTTTTTTTCTTCCTCCAGCATGGATATAAAAAATACAAATATAATATAAAATAATTAAAATCACTATTAAATACAGAATAATCACTATAATAATTAATTAATAAAAATATAAAATATGTTAATATATTAATAATTGTTATTGTTTTATAAAAAACACTTGACGCTCTAACGCTTGCACTCTCTATTCTATTTATATTCTAACTACTTGTTTTTTTTATTTATCATAAAAATGACCCTCTAACACTAGAATTCTCTATTCTTTTTCTGTTCTTTTGACTTGTTTTATTTTTATTTATTACATAAAAAACCTTGCGTACTGCATTAGGCTAACTGAGACTTATCACAGCACTTACATATTATTGCTCTTTTGTTGGTTTTGTTTGCTTCTATTGTCCTCATTTGTAAGTCGCTTAGGATAAAAGCATGTACTAAATGTAAATGTGAAATAAAACAACAATAATTCTTATTAATGTAAAATCACTATTAAACACCAAAAGTCCTCTCAAAGAGTGATTTAAGTTACATGAACAGATTGGCATGAAAAGATTCGGTAACACTTTGCTTAAAGCCTTTATGTATGGGGGAAGTCGTGGCTTAATTGTTAGAGAGTCGGACTCGTAACCCAAAGGTTGTGAGTTCGAGTCTCAGGTCCGGCAGGGATTGTAGGTGGGGGGAGTGAATGTACAGCGCTCTCTCAATTCTACATACAGCACCTTTATTAATACATTATAAAACTTATAAATTCATTGTTACACTATGCAGTTTAAATTAGGTTATAATTATTTACAACAAGATATAATGTATTACAATGCACATTATAAATAATAATAATGCATTATACCCTTTAATAACCCTTTATAATGCATTATACATAAAGGCTTTAAGTAAAGAGTTACCAAAAATTCTTATGTTTTCAGGCGTAAAGGTGTTTTTGATCACAGAGTCAAAGACTATAGAATACCCAAGAAGAGTCACTCGTATAGTTTTGAATGGGGAAAAATGCAACGCTCAATATGGCCGCTCAATCGCAGGAAGCCCCGCCTTCTGAATGAAAGAGCCAATCGCTAATCGGTAAAGTCAGCACGTCACTGCAGCTGCCGTTAGAAGTCCGGTTGCTATAGAAACAGTCAACGTTCTGAGACGTGCACCTAGGACTGCGCATGCTGATCTAGCCTGAAAAATAACCTTTTTATAATGCTATTTGAGCAAAAAAAACAACATTTATGACACAGTTGTTGTCCGATTTCATTGGTGATTTCAAATATGAAATTTAATCGTAAGCTTAGTGAACAGTTTGGGAGAATTTGATTTTTCCCCTTTCAAAGAGATAGGAGCTGCACTTGGATGCCCGAGAGGCGTTTCAAAGATGGCCGCCGAGTGACAGGACTTGTCTTAAAGAGACTTTGACAGAGTGCCCTTGCTGCCAAAGTACATATAGTGAAACTCCATCAGTTGTCCTGAAAGTCCACTCTCATGGACATAATTGGAGGGTATTTCCGCTGATGGAGGGATGAAGGGACGGAGAGCTGTGAGGAGTGACTCATGGGCTTGTAGGAGCAATGGTTGACGCAGCATTGTCTCCGAGTGGTGCCATCAATTATTTATGTAGGAAAGGTGTCGGAGTTAAAATGAGACTGAAAGGTCAGTCACCTAAATGTCAGAAAAGACAGAAAGCTAATGATAAATGTGCTCATTAAGCCAAACAGAAGAAATGCGAGCTGAAAGCCAATCACTAAAAACACCTTTAGTGATGCTACTCTGCGACTCGACTTAAAGAATCCCCCTCCGATGCATGTACCTGTTGGTTATTAGGAGGGCTGTTTTTGGTTCTCTGGTGCTGATTAAAACTCTTGGCGTCTACCTTTGTTTATAATGACTATAGGTCAGGCAGTTGGTGGAGCAAGAGTGACAGATCACAGTTCGGATGCTGCTCGCAGTTGTGCCCTTTAAAACAGAACTAAACGACGCTCTGCTGCTGGAATGGCAGCGTTTTGACGCTCATTATTGGTTAAGGCTCTGGTGGAGGAATGGAAAGGTTATGGGTTTGATCTCAGGTTGGAATGGTCTGTGAATTGGACAGTTCATGTGTGAACTGGTGTTCTGATTGTGTCTGAGGCACTTAACCCAGAGGGTGTCTCCAGGGAAACTGAACTGAATGTTGCATTAGAACAAATGCACCTGCTGAATGAAGACACCTTCACCTCCTCTGGATTTCTCAATGGATGATGCAATATCATTATAGAAAGATCAATGTCTTTTTTTCTTTCTTTTTTATATTACTTTAATTACTTTTACTATACTGTTGTTCTTATTTTATTTATTTTCCTCTCCTTTCTTTTTGTTTCTTTTCTCTTTTTCGCTTTTTTTTTGTTTTTACTTTCTTTTTGATTCTTTCTTTTTTACTTTCTTTTTTCTTTTTTTCTTTTCTTTTTTTCTTTTTTCTTTCTTTCTTTCTTTTTCTTTTTCTTTCTTTCTTTATCTTTTTCTTTTTGCACATTTTTATTCTTTCTTTTTTACTTTTTATTCCTTTCTTTTCTCTTACTTTCTTTTTCTTTTTATTCTTATTCTATTCTTTTTTCTTTTGTTCTTTTTGTTTTTTCTTTTTGTTTCTTTTAGTTTTTTCTTTTTGTTTCTTTTTGTTTTTATTCTTTCTTTTTTACTTTTCTTTTCTTTTTCTTGTCTTTTTGATTCTTCTCTTCTTTTTTATACTTCTCTCTCTCTTTATATCTTTTTTCTTTTATTTTGATATAAAACTGAAATTCTGACCTGAATTTTTTTTTTTTAAATGTCCTGTGAATTAAATAATAGCTGATAAAAAACAAATAATTTTGAACGTGATGAGGGTTTTTTCAGTTCAGTTTAAAGGTAAAGTGTGTCATTTCTGTGCCAGTAGTGGCACCAAATTGAACTGCAAAAAAATAAATTAATTAATTAAAAAATGTTTCAATTTAAAACAGAAAATTACACGCATCATCCTTAAGGGAAAAACATTTTTTTTAGTCATATTTACTTTATTTATTACATATGTAATACATTTCTACAATGTTATGTTTCATAAAAATACACAGCAAATCTGCATAACTTTACCTACACTTTATACAAGCGTCACTGGGACACTTGTACACTGAGTCTGTGGAGTCAGGTTAAATGCCATCTCCCCACTGACTACTTTAACAAATAACACCAAGTGCAGCATCACCATCATCAGGTGTAAGTCTGGAGAGTCGCCCCACTGTTGATATCAGATTGAAAGGTTAAGTGCGCATTAGCTCGCAGAAAAACCCAGATTAGAACCAACAACTCATCTGCAAATTATTGTTCTCCTCATGAGCCGTTTGACACTTTATAACCTGGTGCTATAACAGAGAGATCACTGTCATATTTGTCATTGTATTTAAGTCTTCGGGGTGGTTCTGAACCTCTGGTTTGATCAATGTTAACAGTTGCCTGCAGCGTTTTACCTGTGGGCAGTTTCCAGGGCATTCAGGATTTGGCTGGTTTTTGATGTTGCTCACTTCTAAAGATATAGCATATTAGCATCCCTGTTGTGTTCTGTGTCTTTGTGTATTCAAAACAGTCCAAAAAAATGAAACGTTCTCTGTTCCTGAGGGGCTAAACTCCTGTGACGTCAAGCTCAGGAGAAACAATATAATGACGTCTCGGCACCGCAGTAGTTTCACCTCAGGTGGCCGGTGCCTTGTTCATTCTTAATTAGAAACTGCTAAGGCAAAGAGTACAAACAGAAGGAGCACATGTTTCTAATACTGGCTTCTTTTACACACTCAATCTCACTAAGTTGACCTTTCAAAAGATGGCACTAGCAGGGAAAGGGCCCTCGTGTTCCAGATGACTTGATTTTTATATGGCACCAGGGAAAGGAGGGTGTTGATGCAGTGGGACAGAGCTGTGGAGCTTTTACAGCACACGCTCTCTGTCTGAGTGAAGCCCTTTAGGCTGGGTTTAGGTACCAGCATCATTAGTCATGACATGATGAAAGCATGAATGAACAGGTAACGAGCTCTTTTGTGTCTTTAAATGATGAGGAAAAAAGAACTTGTAACCGCTCAGAGTGACATTTTATATATGAAGAGTTCATTTGCAAAAACAGAAAACTCAGTTTTTAACAATTTTCAATAATCATGTTTTTTCATTGTGCATTCCAATTAATCTCAATCAAACCGCAGTTGGGTTATTTTGATTAGGTAAAAAAATACAGAAAACAAAAAAATACAGCTAACTAACACAATAAATCACAATAAAGGTCAAGGTCAAAATGTATTTATATAGCACCTTAAAACAACACGAATGTTGACCAAAGTGCTTCACAAGCAAAGCAAAATACACTCAAATAAAACAAAAACAAAAAGTATTCAATCTGAAAACTTGAAAGGATAACAAAAACTAAAATTTATAATGGTCAAAAAATAGTCATAACCTGCTACATCCCAAAAAACTACAACCCCTAGCATTTAAAGAGATGCATAAAAAATAAAACCAAATTATGAGTAAGCCTGAGAAAAAAGGTAGGTTTTAATTGATGCTTTAAAGAGGCTTAATGTAGGAGAAGCTTTAATAGTTAAACATTTAAAAAAAATAAAAACATGATAACATAATAAAAAAAACATGATTTTTGAAAATTTTATTTTTCATGATTGATTTTTGATGATTTTGAGTTATCTGTTTTTGCAAATAAACTCTTCATATATTAATCACGATTAATCGCATCCAAAACATACATATATATATTCATATTTATATATGTTGTACATTGTACATAAATATAAATGTATACTACGTATATTTACTAGTGGGTGTGTATTTATATATATATACTTAAAAATATGCACAGTACACACAGTACACACAAGGTCCTGACCTTGGACCACAAAACGTCATAAGTGTCATAAGTGTCAATTTTTTGAAATTGAGATTTATACGTCATCTGTAAGCTGAGTAAATATGCTTTTCATTGATGTATGGTTTGTTATGATAGGACAATATTTGGCTGAGATACAACTATTTAAAAATCTGGAATCTGAGGGTGCAAAAAAAAAAAATTGAGAAAATCGACTTTAAGTAAAGATCATGTTCCATGAAGATATTTTGTAAATTTCTTACCGTAAATATATCAAAACTTAATTTTTGATTAGTAATATGCATTGGTAAGAACTTCATTTGGACAACTTTAAAGGTGATTTTCTCAATATTTAGATTTTTAAATAGTTGTATCTCGGCCAAATATTGTCCTATCATAACAAACCATACATCAATGGAAAGCATATTTATTCAGCAATCTCAATTTTAAAAAATTGACACTTGAGACTGGTTTTGTTCACATATGCTAATTTTTGGCATAAAAGAAAAATCAATAGTTTTGACCCATACAATGTATTTTTGGCTATTGCTACAAATATAGCCGTGCCACTTAAGACTGGTTTTGTGGTCCAGGGTCAAATATATTACGTAAACTACAACTTTTATTTTGCAATTAATCGATTTCACAGTGCAAATATACATATACTTTGTGTGTATATATATCAAAAAAGTTTATCAAAGTTGTCCTAAGACAAGAACGGGTATTGTTTTGGTTTCAGGATAACTTTGATGAATGGTTTTGATCCACTTCAAATGTTGACGTGTGCGTGTGTATTTTTTTAAGAACTCTCTCATGCTCACCAAGGCTGCATTAAAATATAAATGATACAGTATAAACAGTGATGTTGTTTGTGAAATATTACAATTTAAAGTAACCGTGTTCTATTTTATTTTAAAATGTAATTTATTCCTGTGATGTCAGAATTTTCAGCAGCCATTACTCCAAACTCCAATGTTGAAAGCAGTTATGTTTCTTATTATTTTTGTGAAAACCATGTACATTTTTTCAGAATTCTTTGATGAATAGAAAGTAAATAATATAATATACAGGGGTGTTTTTTTTCTGGTTGGTTCCTTCCACAGATTTGTAAAAGCGACTGTCATGGTTCTGATTTGGGTATTTGCAACAGCATGATTAATTTTAATTGCATGAAAATGATATGAATCAAAAAGGTGCTCACATAGTCCTTCAGCTTATGCTTGAAGAAATGTCAATTTGCTCAAAATATTACAAGGAACATTGGATAGGAACAAGCAGCAGGGTCAGAAACACTTCACATAGTTCATTATGTTCAGTTCAAAGACTAGTTATGAAACTTTGACTTAAAAATAATTCATTAGAACTAAGCTTTTTATACTGTTTTCTGAATAAAAATGTGTGCGTGTTCTGCCACAATGGGTGTTGTGGGTGGTTTTATATATAAACATAATATTCATTAAATTGTTATTATTAAAAATGAATAATATTTACTCTGCATTTTCCATATCTCAATAGGACTACATGGATGCCTTGATCTCCAATTACTATGTAAGTGTTTTCCTGCTGTGCTTGACACTTTTCTTTTTCCTTTTTTTCTTCTCCTCCACTTCATTCAGTAATGTTCTATTTAATGCATCGTCTCTTCATTTCTCCAGCTTTGGCCTCCGGTGCAGATCGCCAATTTTTATTTCATCCCTCTCCACCACAGGTAAAGCTCTGGTTTAAAAAAACACCCTTTTTAGCCTCAAAAGTCAAGTGATCATTGATAATGATAATGCATCCATTGCAGCAGGGCACTAATCCAGCAGTGCTGGAGATTTAAGGGCGTCACTGGGAAAAGAACGTACAGGACGTGCCTCTGGAACACAGTGTGTGGCACCGCAGCAGCATTATGAAAGCTTATTAAAGAGAAACTTTTGAAATCTTTTTAATTAGGCTTTCGTTTTCATTTTGACTGTTGGGAGTTTTTAAAACAGATTTTTTTGTGTGTGTGTGCGTTTGATGTTACTGCTTTCTGGCACCTGAACTTCCACACTGGGATTAACAACTAGACTCAGTCTGTCTATCTGTATCTATATCTATACACGCACGCACACACCTGGAAACCATCTGGATTTGTATTATTTTCTGTATGTTTTAGGACATGAATGTGATATTTGCATTTGGTCCCATTCATATGATTTCTAATACAGTAATATGTTCATGCTTGTGTTTTTCAGATTGGCTGTTGTTCAGGTCGTGGCTGTTGCCTGGAACTCTTACCTCTCCTGGAAAGCCAATAAGATTTAATGAGATGTTCCAGATTGACCACTACCTCACACACAGGAACATTTTTATTTGTAGTTTTTTAACAGTTGATCTCTATTAAATAAATGTAGTAACAGACTCACACATAGGCGCACAAATCTTACAGATGAAGTTTGCACAACAAAGGTCAAAGCTAACAATAACGTAATTCAGACCTCTGACATTTTATTAACCTTTGCAAATAACGCTATTGTAATATTTGTGGTTATAGATTCTGTAAAGAATATGCCTGTATTTACCAGTGTGTAGATGGTGAATTATGGCGTGTTGATCACTGTTTGTTACAGGATGTGACTGCATTTTGAGTCATTTTTGGTGTCTTCTGTGGTCACTAATTAAGTTCAGGAACATGTGATTGACAGAAGTGTTACATCTTCTACTAGGGCATTACATTGATTAACACAATACAATAATGTGTATAAAATCTCTTTCACAGATGCCAGACTATTCATTTCCTTTATTTTTAATGCATTTTACAACTACTTTAAGTGCTGAAACATCATGAAAAATTCAAAGGACATAAAAAATAATTTAAAAAGAATGCATCACGTTAAAACACCACACAACACATCAACACCCTAAATTAAAAGCCAAAGAATACAAATGTTTACAAAAAAGCTTCAAAACCAGATTTATTAGTGGTGACCCTTAATTTCAAGTGGCAAGCCTTTCCATAATCTACGCCTTATGTTCTTCATAAAAACATCACTCATAGCTGAATCTTTTGGAAGTATTTTATCTAAGATCGTAAATCTATCAAATATGTCTTATTTTTCAATTTCTATGTCTGAATCTTGTTAACCCGTTAATAACTTATCCTTATGTCATGTACTTTAGCACATTTTATGGGCTCTGGTGAAATTGGTGTACTGTAGATGGTCTATACTTCAAAGGAAACAGCTGACATTGAAATCTTGGCGTGAATTTACAGGTTTTTTCTAGCACAGTGTTGAACCAATAGACCCTGTTCTTTGCTGCCCTTGCCAATAGGGCGGCTGTTCCTCAGCTCGACTGCAATTCACAGCTTCAGTCTGCAGATCAGCTCTTTGACTGGACAAAGCTGTCACTGGATAACTAGTGGTGTGTCTGCTAACTGTCATCCTTCCAAAAAAAATCAAATCACACCTACTGCTATTAGGCTCTATATATATATATTTGTTTCGTCACACTGAGCAGGAAGGTAAAGCCATGTTTAGGATTTTCCTTCGAGAGCATGTCGGGCTTATATAAATATCTCAGCATGTCCAGCTAATGCTTCGTCACTCTGGGGAATTGACAGCTAGCCAGAAACAATAGTCAACAGTGACTAAACCTCTGCATCTGGCTGTTGAATGCATTTTTCTCAGCCACTGATGTCAAAAGATAATTTTCACAAAAAAGTGGCTTTAAGAAAAGTTAGAGCATAATTTAGGGCAATAATTAAGAATTTCCAATCAGAAAATGTTAGAAAGCTGGAAGATGATTTTAATTCATGACGGTGAGGAGGAGAGTTTACTAAAGATCCAAGGACATGGAATTGCAGAATATATTTTCGGGGTCAGAAAACTAGAAAAAAATTGTCAAACAGTCCCTACATCACCACATGTTGTTTGGGAGGGTTTCAAGAAAAATTCTCCTCACTCATCCAAAAACAAACTCAGCATATTATTATAACTTGTAACTTCAAATGGGACTGGCTTCTATTCTGAAACTAAAAAATGCTTTTTAGCAGCAAACACAAGATGGGTTTGGTGCACACAGGGATAAAAAATACATTTGTACAATGAAATATACTGCTGTATTTTTTATGTTGTGGGCCTATTTTTCTCTGGAGGTCCTGGACATCTTGTTTAGACACACATCGTGGATTCTATTAAATACCAACATTAAAAAATCAATAAGTGACTGACCCTGTTAGAAATCTTTAATGGGCCATGTTTGATCTTGACAATAATCCAAACACAAACCTCGAAAACAACACAAAAACCTAATAACAAACCTATAGAAAATGAGTGAGGTGAACTGAAGAGGAGAAGCACCAACATGGAGCTGTGAATGAAGGATTGAAGATTCTGTATGGTCTCTGAGATATGTTCTCCAAACTCTTCAAAAAGAAATCAGATTTGGGAAAAGGAATAAAAATATATGTGGCCAACATGAACTAGAGAAAGTATTTACACAATGAGATTTCCCCCACTTTCAATTGTTTTACCAATGATAGGTTGGAATTTTGTGAATTTTTATGAAAGATAAAAAGGATAAACGATGCAGATTTATTTTCACAGCCGCCTTTGCTCATATTTATATATATATGGAGGGCACTGTATATACACACTCGCACGCATATATATACACACACATATATATATATATATATGAGGCAGCAAATGAATGATTTCTGGCTGCGTCTTGAAGAATTTCAGCACCTTGGACAGAGACGGAGGCTGTCGTGTCCCCGTCGCGCTTCTGCTCTCCTCCAGACCACAGATGAGCAGCCATGCAGAAATCCATCACGACAGCAGCTCCTTAGCTCATTTTGCTCAGGTGCATTTATAAACAAGTGATTTAACAGTCAAAGGACCAATAAAAATATGAACGGATTACCTGTCCGTTACAACTTTGGATACATTGTCTTTGAAACCAAGTTTATGACTTTGCAACAACATCAAGATGAGATAAAGAAAGAGAGATAAAGAAACGTCTCACTTTGTCCTTCGGATGTACAGCTCCTTTACTCCACTCTTCGTTTCAGTTCAGAATTGCCTCATTTACAAGCAGTTTATGCAGCTCGACTGACGTCAATGGAGCGGTGTGTGATGTATATAACCATTGAGCTCCAGGAGCTCCACTCCAGTCTGTCTGCAAACACTCTTCCTTACAAGCACTTTTGAAGCAACAGAAGACGACCGAGTAAGTTACCTTATATGACTTTCTTTCAACTTCTTGACTGAGGCCATTCAAGCTTAGATGCGCGCATGTTTTGTGTTGATATTGAACAGGACTGTCATTATTGTTCATTGAGTGAGCTGATTGTTCAGTCAGGAGTACATGGCGTCTGATTTCAAGATTCGGTTTATTTAGCTATTAAAGTAGAGAAGTCTTAATTCAGTTGTTTATTTTTACGCATTGTTATTTAAAAAAAATGTTATTTATTACTATAGTGCCATGACTATTATAGTTATTTAACCGTAGAACAGCGATCATGTTTGTGTTTTACTTTTATTCAATAGTTTATTTAATATTTATTTGCTTTATAAGTTCAGATGCAAATTATTTTAACTTATCACCGATTTTAGCTGTTGCACGATTTATATATTTATATTGACATTATTTTTATATCAACAATTTAATGTTGCACATAAAATACGAAAGTCTATTTTATATGTACATTAATCTAATGTTTAATTAAAAACAGCCAACTATTAATTTTGTAACTAATATTAATAATTTTAAAAAAAATAATAGTATTTTTTTATAATTTATATTAGTATTTTGGTGCATTTTTATTTACTCGAATAAATCAAAATAACATTTAAAAATCCTGTAAATTTATATTAGCACTTTTATATTTATATTTATTCAAATAAAGTTTTAATTTATATATTTGATATAAAAAATATAAAAAAGCAACTACTTTTATCTCAATCTTGTAATTTATATTAGCACTATTTAGTAATATTTACAAAAAAAAAGATATACATTTAGGCTACTTTTTTATTTATATACATGATTTTAAAAAAATATATTACAGTTTACTTAACAGAATATACGAAACAACTCATTTCATAATCACAATTTTGTCATTTTTATTAGCAATTTTATGTGTTTATTAAATAAATACTACATATACCAAAATAGTAAATATATGTACTTAATTAAAAAAGTTTCATCTGAATTTTGTCATTTATATCAGCACTAGGCCTGTAGCCTATATAAACTTATACTTTTTTGATTTTACAAAATATAAAAATAACTCATTTCGTAATCTCTAATTTGTATTTTAAATGAACACTTGACAGAAACTTTTGCAGTGTAGGCCTAGTTGTGTACTAAACTTTGGTTTGAACGCGCGCCGCTGTAGTAACACACCTGGCTGTTTCCCTCAGGAAGCGCGCTGCTGTGTCCAGCATGAAGCCCGTCCCTTTGGTCCTGCTCATAACTTCAGTCTTACTGACCACCCACATCCCGCTGAGCACCTGTCGACCCCGCGACCTGAGCCTCATGAACAGCCAGCTAGACGATGTGCTGTTAAACAGGGCAGGAGACGACGCCGTGTCCTACCTCGTGGGCGAAAAACTCCTTCAGTATTTGCAAAGAAACCTCGGAGCGCAGAAGGCAGGCGGTGTCCTGCATCTCCCGCACTTCTCCACGGCGCAGCTGCGCTCTCCTCACGAGGACAACAGCTTAGAGGAGCTCACGGAGTTTTCCAAACGGAACGACGATCCTCCGATCTCCATCGACCTCACCTTCCACCTGCTGAGAAACATGATCGAAATGGCGCGGAACGAGAATCAAAGGGAACAGGCGGGACTGAACCGCAAATATCTAGATGAGGTTGGGAAGTAGCTGTAGCTCCATAATGATGCTTTCGATCGGCGAGTAAAGAACAAGCTCAATGCACTCTTTCACCCCCCCAAACTCTCGCTAAAGCATATGACATTCACCGATGCCTCCTGCTGACCCACACTCTTAGAAATAAAGGTTCTTCAGTGGTTCCTTGCCACTGCAAAGAACCTCCTTCTCGTTCTTGAGTTGGCTGAGGTTCTTTGGAGATGAAAAAAAAGGTTCTTCAGATCAGGCTATTGGTTTCTACATTCCAACTTGAAGAACTACAGAAAAAAAAGTTATTCTAAAAGGTTCACGTGTGGCATCAGGGTTATGTGGAACCTTTATTTTTAAGAGTGGCATCTATGTTCACCAGAAGAGTTTCTGGTGACCTGCAGCTGTCTTCATCACCTCTGGACCATTTCAGAACCAGGAACCACATGCAAGAGTCACAACAGACCTACCAGGACCTCTGCCCACGGCAAATGATCAGTCAGGGTGGTTCACATGTAACCAAATCGAGAAACGAATCCATCTACAATTGACTTGTGCCCTTCGAGTGTTGACAGTTATTGGCCTCCTACTTAGTTACACTCTTTAAAAACAAAGGTTCTTAATTGGCATCTGTGATTCCATGAAGAACGTTTAACATCCATGGAACCTTTATAGAGGTTCTTTAGATTATCTTCACACTAAACGAAAAGGTTCTTTTTAGAACTGTTCACTGAAAGGTATAGAAAGTTCTTCTAAGTCTTTGCTGTGAAACCCCTCTTTTGGAACCTTTGTTTTTCAAATGTGTATAAATGGAAGAAGTACTACTAAAACATTACAAATCCTGCTCATTAGTATCGAGTTATTCTCAATGAAGTAAAAGAAGGCCATTGTAAAGACGCATTTCTGTTCGGCTGGTTTGGTTGCATCCTCTCACTTTGCCAACGGGAGTGCTCTCATGACATAAAAATGCTATACTTTGGTAATATTACCAATATTTACCACACACATAATGCCAGATGCTCACTGTATACTAAGTGCAAAAGTATGTTCTCCTCACATGGTGGGAAACAATGATCTGTAGCACTTCAACCAAGAGGCTTACCCACGTTTTGTGACAATAATGTTGGACAATATTACAAAGTGCTTGAGATATACTGTACATTGTATATTGCTTATCATTATGTAAATTATATATACTGCACTTAAATGCATAAACATGACTTTGTATTTTGAACATGAATCTGCAGAAATAAATGAGACTATATGCCTTTTACAAGTAATTGCAAACATGTAAACCTCATTATCACCCATTAAAAGTGGTACTGATCACAGCAGACACAGCCAGCATCACTGACATTTACATTTACAGCATTTAGCACGCTTTTTCCAAAGCGAACGTCACACAGTTTTATCAATGTGTGTTCCCTGGGAATAAAAACCTTTTGCGCTGCACAAGCTCTACCACTGAGCCACAGGAACACATCATAGCATCATAGTAACAGGTGAGATGCCACTATGGAAATTGCTGTGCATTCTTTTGAAATGTTACATGCATGTAATGAAATGAATGGCTGTAACAGTATTAATCCAAAAAGCTTTTTTACATGTGATTCTACTAGTTGATCTAGGTGGTGATTTATCATTATTTTTAAATAAGACATCTTAAGGTTGAGTGTATTCGTAGATAAATGTAGAATTATTAGCCTATGTCATACAAATCATTCACCACTTTTAATGAAAATATGAAGCATCTTTATTTGAAAGTGAAAAATACACTATAAAGCTACAAACAAACAAATGACAAAAAAAAATAAACATCTGGGTTGTCCAAATATATATGTATATTCACTACCATTCGAAGTTTGATGAATATGATTTTAGTAAGATTTTATTTGCTAAAACTATAATTTTAAATCTATTCAGCAAGGAAGCATTAGATACTTTTATTAAACACTTTTACATTGACTAAAAAATGCTTTTCTTTTGGACTTTCTATTCTTAAAGATTAAATTCAGTTTTTCTATTTATATACAGCTATTTAAATTACACTTTAAAATAGAAAATTATTTATAAACTAATATTTCACAATATTACAATTTTACTGTATTTCTATTCAAATAAATGCAGCCTTAGTGAGCATAAGAGATTTTCAAAAACATTTTAAAAGAATTACTGACCACTTTGAATGGTAATTTGCATATATATATATATATATATATATATATATATATTTGGACAAACCACAAATGTTTTCTGATTTCCTAAGTTCTCAGCTCATTTTAAGATCCAAAAAGACCAAAAATAGCATCATAAACTGTTTTAAACATCCAGGATGTAGAAGCTATGAAGACATTTGTAATTCGTCTTACTGAACTATAGCTCAGAGTTTTAGGAGCACAAAATACCAGATGAAAGAAGCTCTTGCCATGTTGAAAGGATTAAAGAAAACCTCCTCCTTATAGTCTCTCTCAAGTCCGCACAGGAAATACCCTGGGAATGAAAAATAAAATATATGAGTTAAGTCTTCTATAATCTTCCACTTACACCGAGTCTATTTTAGTCATAAATGGGGCAAGTGGGAGAGGACAGTGTGTGCTTTGCATTGGCAAGAATGTATGTTGACTGAACACTCATTTCTTAGGAAGTGCCATTGTGCGAAACTGCATGTTACGTAAACTGTTTGTTTTTCATATCTAAAGCCATTTAAGCATAAAACGAAGAAAGGAAACTCTACACAATATATTAAGATCAAGTAACTGTTAAACAAGTCGCATCTCATCCCGCAGATTGGCTCTCCATCCTGCTTCTGACACCCCCAAAAAAATCCTCTTATTCTAGGAAGAATAACAGCTTTAAATTACGCGAAGGCCGGTACGTCATCTTGTGACGCACCACGTCCTCAAAATAAGATCCATCCTCATTCTGAGTGGAAGCACTCCATGTGTGGAGTTGTTGAGCACATACCCAGACCGAATGCTGCTTCACCAAATGACTCTCTCGCTCTCTCTCCCTCCATGAATTGATCAGTAGGCTGACAGCACGAGTGACAAGGTCAGCGTCTGTGAGCACATGTCATATATCTGCACTGCCATATATCCTAGCTGGTGGCACAGAGACGAGCGGTTATTAAGTAATGGGTGGATGTAGACTCACGGCTCGAGCGCAGGTGGGGGAGGACGGACCGTCGGAAGCAGAGGGCCTGCCACTGCAATTTAGCCCTGTTCTCAACACTGCTCTTACTGTACGGACACACGGTCCTATCAGATCAGTAAAGGACCAGAGAGAAAGCTGCATGCTGTCCTGGCCCACGCTGCCCTGATTAACTGAGGTTTCTGACCTTTAAAATGAAGTAAAAGGAACGGTTATTTAAAGAAAGCATGCACAGGTGGGGATGCCCCTGCAAGACAGGATACCCACCGTTCAAAGAACAGGAAATGTCTTTTGAGCAAATGCTATTTTCCAAGTTAAGCCCTGTTTGTAGTATGCCTCTTAGAAACTACTTTTACACCTTGGTTACTAAGTTTTGTATGTTTACTCACCCACATGTTGTCCAAAATATGACTTACTTCATTACGAAGATAAACAAAAATGATAAAATACATAATGAAAGTGAATGGTGATCAGGGGCTGTTGAGCTTCAAAAATGACTAACTAAATAAATAATAAAACATAAATATTTGTATAAAATCACAATTAAATCAATTTGTATGCCTTTTAGATACAATCTGCAAAGCATTTACAGGAAATTAAGTTTCTACAATATATTTATATACTGTATAAACTTAATATATTTAACTTTATGGCAAAATTTGGTAATTCTGTATATGTTATTATTCACTCTAGTTCACTAAAGCCATATGAAAGCTTGAAAGCAAGCGAGTAAGGAAGAGATTGAAATTTAAATCAATGCATTTTGACAAGAAAAGGAGCACTGACTAAGAATTAATTAAGAGATGCAGTAGAGATTAAGGTTTTCTATGAATAACAACTTCAATTTTGGCCTGTTTTCTCTTTGAAGAAATCATTTTAAGGTGCTTTTTGTTCATTTTGGAGTTTTACATCCTTTGGTGACCCTTAATGTTGAAATTTTATTTAATACATTTAGTTTTGAACAATCCACTATCTATTGTTTTATTATTTAAAACAAACTTTAGTGAAATATTTTACTTCAAAAGTATATTTTGCTACATTTCTTTAAAATAATGTCCTATTTTTGTTATATACAGCCAAGGCATACACTGTTTTTAAGTGTGATTTAAGTGTCCCCATACAGTATGTCCAAAGTATTTCATGTCTATAAAAGAGAATAAAACAGATCCAAGTGTTTATGGTGGCCTTACAGAGGCTTTAGTCAGCGAATATTTAATAGGGTTTGTTGGGAGATGACGAGTGTACTCAACACAATGAGTGTCAATGTTGCCAAGAATCATCACGTCATCAGGATGGGACATCTGCACAGTAATAGTTTAACCCTGTAAAGTCTGACATATGAAATAATCTTTTTTTAATTAAAAAGGTTTGCATGTTTTTTTAAGTATCACATTTGATACATACGGTTTTTTATGCCTCATATACTATGATAAAGGAGAATATGAAGCTCATACTTAAGGATTAAAAAGGGTGAAGCCCAAACTGAGCAAAAATATGTAATTTGGTGCTGTTGCTGATATTCATATGGCCAAAAAGTAAGTCCAAATTCTGATAGCTTGTAATGTGAATCAATAAGATTTTCAAAACAGAATAACAGACTACCATAAAATGTATATAAATCAGTCATCACTCTTTATCTCCCAATAATGTCTTAGTAAGATGATATTTAAATGTTTAATTTTATGATCAAAACTCTGTAGCTTGTATTGTGGGGGCACAACATATAATACGATGCAAAGATGATTGAGAGATTTGCAATTAAAAACCTTACTCAAAAACCTGATGCATAATATTTGATACTCACATTTTAACAGGATTTTTCTATAAAAGATATAACGTGGATAATCAAGTAAACCTACTTGCTTCAGTCCAGTAAGTGTTCATCTTTAAGTATTACTAACAATATTAAAATTATTCTTACATTTACTTAATAAAAATCAGTAGATTTCACAACAATATTTTACAGCTAAAATACACACGTACCAGAAGGTGGACGTTTTCAGAATTATACTAAAAGCCTTGTACTTGCTAAAAATGTATAACCAGATGACAGAAAGCGTGTAACAGATTGTGTACAATAAGTCAAATTATGGATCATTTAGAGGCATTAGAAATTGGTGTATCAAATATGATACAGCAGGCTTTATAGAGTTCAGTACAAAATAGTTTTCAGACCATCAACTCCTTTAAGGAAACATCCTCTTTGAAACTAACCTTGGGTTTAAAAATAAGTTATATGCGTCTCCCTGATTCACCAGTCTGACCAGGTGAGGTGGTCAGGTCTTCAGGGGCTTCATCACCGCTGTCTTTCCCATCTTCACCTGCAACAAAAGTACATGCTTCATTTTCTAAATATACCGCAATGCAACTTCAACTTGCAGACGCAAATAGACATGAATGTGTATGTGACGAAGATGGTGTCGTCATAGCTGTGAAGCCGTTACCTGTTTGGAAGTCGATGCCTCTCATCATGGCGGCCACATCCTCCGTGTTGATGATGAAGTGGGCCATGCTCTCGTAGCCCGCCTCCGTCCGCTCAATGTTGGAAGCCTTGGCAGTGTCTGTGATCCTGTCAAGGACAGAGCGGTGAAGTCACGGCGGAACTCGGACAAATATAAAAGTGACAGATAGCGTTAGATCCCATTCCTCCGTCTCCCTGCGGCTGCTTGTGACGCAGGTGCACGAGACACCACGCGACGTCTCCGCAGGTGGAGGGAAGCATGAAACATAAGACACAGCTAGACAGTGTTGTAAGCGTAAGCATTTTTCTAAACAGTTAGAGGTTTTTGGGGAAAATGTGATGAATGCTGATGCACGTTATTGTACACACTGCATAAAGTTTCATTCTACAAACAAGTAAGTTACTTCTTGGATGCAACACATTTGTCTAGCGGCATCAATGGAAAGCTTGCATTTACTGAAAGACACACCTGTGATGATCAGAGCCGGGTGGATTATTTACAAATTGAAATATGTTACATGTTGAAATTTGTAGTCAGTAATGTATTGACATAATTAATGAATTATGAATAATTTACTGCCATTGTGTGAATAATTTGTAATCATGTAATCCATAAAAAAGTAACTGTAATCTGATCATGAGCATTTTAAAATGTAATATAATCTAATTACAAATTCTTAGTTTTGAAATCTGATTACATAATCCAGATTACATATAATCAGTTACTACCCAGCACTGCATGTGATAAAGTTAATGCTGAACTTTCAACTTTCAAAACACATTTTCCCTTGTCAGGCTCACAGTAACCATAGAAACCAGTAAACCAGTGACTACAAGGGATCAAGAATCCCATAACATTCAGATTTGTGCTCAACAATTAAGTTTTTCCAATAGTTGATTCTTCAACTATTACCACCAATATTTATAGCTATAATTTGAATAGATAAATGTGCCTCAACAAATTACATTTACAGTTTGAAAGAAAAAATATGTAATATATATATTATATATTATATATATATATATATATACACACTCACACATATACATACAGTGGGGAAAACAATTATTTGATCCCTTGCTGATTTTGTACGTTTGCCCACTGACAAAAAAATTATCAGTCTATAATTTTAATGGTAGGTTTATTTGAACAGTGAAAGACTGGAAAAATCCAGAAAAATGCATTTAAAAAAAGTTATAAATTGATTTGCATTTTAATGAGTCAAATAAGTATTTGATCCCCCATCAATCAGCAAGATTTCTGGCTCCCAGGTGTCTTTTATACAGGTAAGGAGCTGAGATTAGGAGCACTCTCTTAAAGGGCCAAGACCAAATAACTGTTCAAGGATGTCAGGGACAAGATTGTAGACCTACACAAGCTTGGTGAGAAGGTGACAACAGTTGGTGTGATTATTTGCAAATGGAAGAAACACAAAATAACTGTCAATCTCCCTCGGTCTGGGGCTCCATGCAAGATCTCACCTCGTGGAGTTTTAATGATCATGAGAACGGTGAGGAATCAGCCCAGAACTACACGGGAGGATCTTGTCAATGATCTCAAGGCAGCTGGGACCATAGTCACCAAGAAAACAATTGGTAACACAACGCCGTGAAGGACTGAAATCCTGCAGTGCCCACAAGGTCCCCCTGCTCAAGAAAGCACATGTACAGCCCGTCTGAAGTTTGCCAATGATTCAGAGGAGAACTGGGTGAAAGTGCTGTGGTCAGATGAGACCAAAATCCAGCTCTTTGGCATCAACTCAACTCACCGTGTTTGGAGGAGGAGGAACGCTGCCTATGACCCCAAGAACACCATCCCCACCCTCAAACATGGAGGTGGAAACATTATGCTTTGGGGGTGTTTTTCTGCTAAGGGGACAGGACAACTGCACCGCATCAAAGGGATGATGGACGGGGCCATGTACCGTCAGGGCCAGGGCATTGAAGCCAGCCAGGGCATTGCAAACGGGCCGTGGATGGGTATTCCAGCATGACAATGACCCAAAACACACGGCCAAGGCAACAAAGGAGTGGCTCAAGAAGAAGCACATTAAGGTCCTGGAGTGGCCTAGGATATTGTATTTTAGTCTTCTATTTCTTTTGACATACACTGCAGTATAAAAAATATACAGGGTTTGTATATTTCTCTTCTCTTCTCTTCTCTTCTCTTCTCTTCTCTTCTCTTCTCTTCTCTTCTCTTCTCTTCTCTTCTTTATTTTCTTTTTTAATTAATACTGTTATTCAGAAAGGACGCATTAGATTGATCAAAAGTGACAGTAAAGACATTTGTTACTAAATAAACTTTTTTATGATAATTTTTTTTAATAAAAAAATGCAGAAAGTTGAGCGTTAGAGGAGCCTTTCAAAAATATCCTACCGACCCCAAAATTTTGAGGGTTAGTGAAATGTTTCGATTCAGTGAAATTATTCCCAAAACATGTTCAATGAGTCTACACAATAAGCATTTGGAGCTCAACTAAATTCTGAAGTAAGCAGAAAATAAATAAATTGTAGCATAAGGGATTTCAAAACCTACAGTACAGAATATTTCCCACAATACTGAGGCAGATGAAAGTTATGAACCAATGCATAATACAGTGGGTTGTTGGGGTGGGAGGCTGGTTGAGTCATTGCCTGTGAGGTTATTAATCATGATTGTTAGTCTTTAGGAGGCATCAGTTATTGATGAAGCACACATGCTGAATATGGTTTAGTTTAAAGGGGCAGTTCACATAAAAATAAAAATTCTGTCATCAAGAAAGTGACACAGGTTTGGAATGACATAAGGATGAGAAAATTATTTTTTGGGTGAACTATCCCTTTAAGACACTCCTAAACACATCACTCACAGCTGACTTACTTCTTGAACACTTCCTTTGCACTCTGTGAACACAGCAAAGAAGAACACTCATTTTAGGACTAGCAGCAGATTAAAACATAAAACCTGCAGTCCTCTTCATCAGAGTTTCACTGCGTACACAAAAAAGGGCACATACTAAATCACCGGCACTTGTTATGCAGCTTATTTTGACACTCTGTTTGCGTTGAGAAGTGCTAGTTAAAAAATAGCAGTGCTGCACCTGAGGCTGCCACTTTATATTGAAAGCCGTTTCACAAAACAATTACACCTCTCCCTCACCTTCGTTTAAAGTCTCTTTCTGCGGACCGCAGCTCTCAGCCCTCAGCCATGGTGAAGTATTGACCGTTTAAGCCACTAGTCAAAGGACAGGGGTCTCCAGCTGTGTGAGGTTCTGCTAATCAATTTCAGCCCCCCCTGGGCCTTGTCATTAAAGGATGCTTGAAATGTAGCAATGGGCCCGGTGTCAATCAGCAAACAGCATATGCAAAGGCTGGATCATTTGCATCAAGCATCTCTAGGGGGGGCTCTAAAAGCGACAAGGCTCTGCTGCCAGCATCCCCGGTGAGGTGTTGCAGCATTAGCTCCACACAGCTCAATAAGACCACGTCAGATGTTCACAAGCACCTGTACCGCTATCGATCACTGGCACCAGAGGTTTGAGCAAGACATAGAAAGTGACCATTTGAGACACGGTATTAGCTTTGCAAACTACTTTGAGGGTGAAAATCTAGATAGTTCCAGCTTTGGCGTACTATTCAGATATAAATGATAGCTCAAATCATGCGGCTTGTTAAGGAAATGTGTGCTACTTTTCTAAGTGATACACAAAAAGATGGGTCTCGGTCCACTTCCAAACGAACTCTGGTGCAGTTTGAATGAAATATGAATGCAACACAGACCAAATACTTCTAAACGCTATGTGACATGATTTGATAACGCGGAACAAGTGGTGTATTCAAAACAAAATGAGCAGAGGGCAAACGTGGAAAAAAATCATGGTAAAAATAAAATCATCTGATTCTGTAGGTGGTAAAATAAAATCATATGTACACGCAACAATGAGCATGTTTAATCCAGCAGAAGACATTATCCTCTGGTTTCACAAACAAGGCTTAAGCCTAGTCCTGGACAACAGCTGTTTCAACAGAAAGAAACTTGGTCTAACTTGGAAACTTAGTCTAAGCCCTGTCTGTGAAACCGGGCCTATGTGTTTTTGGCTTAAAGCAGCACTGAGCAGACCAATCGGTGAATGGGTACTTTGATGTCATACATCGGTCTTCACAGCTCCGCTTTTGTTTAAGGTATTCTGTAAGTTCTTTTACGAAATATACGTCATACAACCCAACCAATCAGATTGTGAACGTATGACTATGCCTTTAGTTTCGGTATCTTTAGGCTTGCTGTCAAAAATGCCTGTGTGAATGCTGAACGAAATGAATCGTTTTCTTCTTTTGGTCCGGATCAAACAAACCAAGAGAACCAAACTACAAGTGTGAACGCACCCTTTAGAGATTATTATAGACTTCATACACTCTTAAAAATAAAGGTTCTTTATTGGTATTGATGGTTCCATGAAGAACCTTTCAAATTCATGGAACCTTTTCATTGCACAAAAGGTTCTATATAATGGAAAAAATGTTCTTTAGATTATTAAAATATTATTTAAAAAAAATTCTTAGACTTTTCACTGAAAGGCATTTCAAAAATAGCTCTATGGCATCGTTGCAAAAAAACTTTTTGGAAACGTTTATTTGTAATAGTGTAATAGCTACTCCTAGCATCATGGAACCAGTGCCATGGAGGAGCACTTGTTACCTGCAGGAACACAGCCATTTGAGGTTCTTCCATGGACTGGATGGCTGTCTCTACAAGTTTGACGGACATCTCCAAGTGATCTCCGTGGCGACGGATAAGAGAGCGCACATGGCCCAGTTTTTGGTCCTGCTCATGGCTGACAGTCTCTATTAGTTTCCTTTTGCGGTCTTCTAGGATGGCGTAAAGTTCATCAAACTTATCAGAGATGTACTGCATCTGCCGGTGACCATTTTCCTACAAAAGATTACCAGTGACTGTTTTAGATTGAATTAAGAATAACATTTAAATCACCAATCGCTTCTAAAATATACTTAAATATTTTTTAAAAGGTTAAAGTATTTGCAATTTTGAAATATAATAGTTTATCATCATTGGTTAAGGCTGAGCAAAATAAAATACACATATATGTACATACATATACATATACACAGAATAAAATAGAAAGAATGAATAGAAAGTTTAAAAGAGTAGCATTTAGTCTTCTGTAACATTATGTCCTTTTGTGTCTTTTTTGATAAGTTTAATGTATCCTTGCTGAATAAAAATATTTCCTAAAAAAAACCGAATTCCTAAATTTTGACCCCAAACTTATCCTCTAGTTGTGTTTTAGATGTATTGATTGATGTATTGTATGTATATTTACTTTGATTGTATACTTCTTTCTCTTTTTCTGATTCTATTTCATACTCTAGAGCACTTTGGACCAACTACAGATGTGCAGAACATGTGCTTTCAAAATAATGCTTGACTTGACTTGACTCTGGACTGTATTTGATATATATTTTGATGTAATTATGTATTTGGTCTGAAATGGCTAATAATTGTGATTCAGAGGATCCATCATTATAACTTAAGAGCCATTGTAGCCAAGCAGATTCAAAATGTTTAATGCAATAAATATAATGAATATATTATGAATATTCAATATATCACCCAGTCCTCACCTTGACTGTCTTACAAATATCCTCCATCTGTGAGATCAGGACCTGTGTTCTATCATTTCCGGCCACCAAGATGGCTATGGCATCACTTAGCTCTGTCTGAGACAAAACAGAGTAGAATATACCTAAATGTGACAGGACCTCATAAAAAAAGAAAAGAAAGAAAACACAAATGACCAATGCGCTCAACGTGTCATCTTTCACAAGAAAGCCATGTCAGACTTGGCTATGCAACTTGTGAGAACCACACTTACAAACAAGAGAACAACATGTGATCTAAAGGCCGAGATTGTAAGAATGTTACCAGTCATGACTGATCAAACGCTGCTGATTTGCATTTGAAATGAGTGATTCACTGTTTATAGTGGGCCATGACTAAAAGAGAAAATGTCATCATAGCCACCTGGCAGAAATTATGGCTCTTTGGGAGCCGGTTTGGGCATCAACCACCCTACGACCCTGGAGCGTTACATCATTCAGGTACAGTACCTCAAAACCAAGAGCCACAGAAGCAGATGAACTGTAAGAAGAACCTATTTCCTTCAGTGAGAACTGACCTTCAGCATTGGAACACTGCAAATAACAGATCAACATATGGTGTCCACCATGCACATGGTTTTCTATTGGGAAAGGCTGGTAGGTTTAGTCATTGTTCATCTGGTAGTTGCTGAAGGGAGCGAAAGAGCTGAGAACAGGCAGTTACAGAGGACAAAAATGAGAGACAAAAAAAGTAAAGACCAGAAGAAACTGCTATGACTCAAACACAACAGGGAGGAGTGACTCATTTCTCAGGGCCAGTTGCACCCTGGTACGAAGACCTTCATTACTAGCCATACCACAAGAGGTGCAGTAGGTCAAGACCTCAATACCATGAGGTCAAGAATGCATCGGAAAGTGAGAAAGTTGCTGTGATGCTACATGTTTTTTGTGCATCATGAAACACATTTGTCCTGTTAATTTCAACTGGTCTATTTTCTTAAACATAAGTATCTTGGACCTATTTTAAGACATATGGTCTGTTCTGTGACGTGTTATTATTGGTGCTTCCTAAAGCTCATTGCAATTGCTTACACTTAGGGTTAGTGATGTCAAAAAACCTTTAACCCTGAGGATTAAACATGATTCGCCCCGCATCATTTGTGCTACAGATGTGAATGACACCTCAAATTGTGTGGTTTGTTGATAAGTGTGTTATTAATACTGTAGTTTACAAAGTGATTGGATTTCATAGAGAGGGGGGAGGGCTCTTTTAGAGGAATAGTTTCATCCAAAAAAAAACTTAGGCTATCCAAGATGTAGATGATTTTGTTTCTTCATTGGAACAGGTCTGGAAAAATTTTGCATTACATCACTTACTCGCCAATGGATCCTCTGCAGTGAATGGGTGCCGTCAGAGTGAGAGTTCAAACAGTGGATAAAAACATCACAATAATCCACAAGTAATCCACATGACTCCAGTCCATCAATTAATGTCTTATAAAGCAAAAAGCTGCATGTTTGTATGAAACAAATTTAAATTACAAGTCCATAATTCAAAATAACACTTCCTCAAGTGAAAACGTTCATCCCTTACTGTCCTCTTACTTCAAAATCCACTGATATATTTATTTAGAACTATTTTAGATAGTTTTCACTTGTAAACAATCATGTGTAGATTTCTCTCCTGATTCAGATGAGATTAGTTTTTCACTGGAAAAAGCTATATTTTGGAGAGAGGACTCATATTTAGCCGGAAGCAATGGTTTGAAATTAAAAATATCTTAATAATGGAATTGTTTCCTGCAAACACGCAGCTTCACAAGTTAATTGATGGACGGGAGTTGTGTGGATTACTTGCAGATTATTGTGATGTATTTATCAGCAGTCTGGCACCCATTCACTGCAGAGGATCCATTGGTGAGCAAGTAACGTAATGCTAAATTGCTCCTAAATCTGTTCCGATGAAGAAACAAACTCATCTACATACTGGGTGGCCTGAGGATGAGTACATTTTTATTTTTGGATGAACTATTCCTTTAAACTTGACTTGAATAATTTACATGATTAATCTCTTTTGAAAATGTAAAAATCTTGTTTGTTAGACAAATTAGAGGCAGGAAAAACTGAAAAAGGATGGACGGTCTGGATAAGGCAGCTGTTGGTTAAGGCAGAAGCAAGGGCTGCTGGTGGTCTGTATGTGTGTTCACATGTGGGTGGGTGTTGATGCTAGAGAAGTTAGGTGAGATCGAGCCCCTTGCAATGTGTGAAACCTGCTGGGCAGCGTGTTATACACACATCTGTCTGGTTCACAGCGTCACACCACAGCCTCGGAGCAGCCTGAGATTCTTTCTGAGGTCATTTACACCAAACAAACAAAGTAAAACAAAGTTGTCTGGTTGATGAAGACACTGTACGAATCCTCTACCTTCTGTCTCTTGTAGACGTCGGGCAGCGGGGCCACATCACAGTCCTTGTGAGCCCCGAACACTTTGCACATGGAGCATGTTGGTGTCTCACAGGTGAGGCAGTAGATGTTGATCTTCTCCTCCTCATGCTGGTCACACATCAGCTGCTGTTGCTCTGTTTTGGGCAGGAGTGGCCTGTAGAGTCAAAACAGAAATAGATTTATGGTATGACGTAAAGGTTAAAGATTTGCACTGGTAAATAAGAAGTTGCAAATTTGAGCTATCATACCTGTGCCCTTTAGCAAGGCACTGACAACAAGTTGTTCCAGAGGAAATAGTAATTATAATAATAAAAAAACATAATAATATATAAATGGATTATATAAAAATATATAAATTAATATACATTCATATAATTTCTGTTTAATAACACCACTAACATGCTATTGGAGCATGTTGTCACAAAATGTAAAAACCGAATTGTCTATTGTTTCTGCGCAATAACAGATTCAAAATACTTTTTTTGTAGCAAAGACTTTAAGGTATGGGTCTGTACAGTAACTGACTTTAAAATATACAGTATAAACAAAAAAAAAATATATTTTTTCTTGACTGAGCAGCATATTTCCCCCAAAATTTGAAAAGCTCAATACCATAAAACTAAGTTTAAAGCAATCAAAATGTTTTTTCTTTCCTTTTAGTTTTACCATACACCACTACGAAATGTCCAGCTCATTATTTTGACATAACTTTGTAAAAATAAATAAGGGATCTCTTCTAAAACTATATATAAAACTACAGTCGTTTTTTAATGACCTAAATTAAAATTTGAATTAGAATTCCGCATCCTTTTTGCTACCTCAATTTAAATTCAAATTTTCAAAGACATTCTCAATTCAACTCGGAATAGCGAACGACATTCTTATATCCGTCAAAATGTGTATGTAATGATAAACTACACACAAGCAGCATTCTTTCTTTGTGACTGAAGAGGTACAATATCACTTCCCCTGAGGTGAATCACTATAAAGGGAGCTGATGCGAAAATTTGATGTGAAAGGCATTTACAGCAGATTTAAAAGCATTTACTGCATTTAAAAGTGATTGATGCAACTAATATGATATTCTGTCCTAAAATGAACACATTACTCACACAGACCTTTTCAACAAGCATCTGTCTTGATCTGTCTTGTCAAGTGGAAAGAGATGGTGTATGTGCAGTGTGTTGGCAGCAGGCTGGTTCAAAACAAAGACTGTTTATGAAAGACTGCCATCCAGTGGATGTCTGCTGATAAGGCAGTTATATAGAAAATCATATTAGGGTGGATAGAGTGATCATAAATATAGGTTACAAATCTATTTATACTTTTTTGTTTTTTGTAATTTTGTAAGTGATCTCAAAACATAAATCTTATGGATATATTTTTGGATATACATGGATATTTATATTTTTTATAAGATATATTTAATAAAAATTATGTCTGAAAATATTCCTGAAATACCTTAAAATATATAAATATATGACACTTTACTTCTAAAATGTAATGTATTTCAGAGTGAAACCTAAATAAATAAATAAGTGAAGGGAATTAATTGGCTGGACACAAAAAAGTGGAAATTTCATACTAGAACGGAGCCAAATTACAATAATATTTGTAAAATAAGCATTTTTGTCTTGTTTTTAATTAATTATAATCATAAACCAAAACACATTTACTTAAAATAGAATAAGATTTATTTTTCTTAGCCCATGGGCATTTTTTTAATTATTTTTTAAAACACAAATCCTCAAAACAAATCAAATGTATATGATTTATACTTAAAACGAAGACAAGACATAGCAGAAAGAAAGAAAGAAAGACAGAAAGAAAGACAGAACGGGTTAGATGCAAGGTTGCAAAGACACTATTTTTCTTTAAAATAATGTACGGGGAAGGTATATTAAGTAAGGAAATATAGTCACTTTTAATTTCAATATTTCTATTGAATCTATTTTATAATATACGCACACTTGATCTTTTGTGTCTTTGAAACAACCTCTACATTCAGATGACCTGCTTTTTGTCAAAGACCCTAATAACCATGTTACATTACGTATTCATGATAAGCACCTGAGCGTTTGTTACAAAAGACCTCAAAGTCTATCTATCTTATTATACCCAATTACGCATATTTGTCATGGAAGGTCTCATGACACATTGTTTATTGCCACAGGGATAAAGCGTCCTAGTTATATTTAGTGTTTTGGCAAGGGATTGGAGCAGTCACCAGAGCCTCAGGTCCCATGTCTCCGTTGCGTTTACGTGACGTGGCAGAAAATCTCCCACACACGGGTAAATCATATATTTGTGTCACTACACAGAATTTAAGCCTCATTGATGAAACAGAACAAGTGTCGGTAGTGGTGTGTCACAAAACTTTTGAAACACAATTAAAATCTGTTGGCATACAGTGTATTTTTGCTACACAGCTCAGGGCATTGCTGGATCTCTATACAGAGAAGACTGCTTTGAAGTTTGTACAACAAATAGCTTTCATTCATATCAGCGCTTCCAGAACAGAAATGCTTGTTCTTGGTGTGTGGAACAGGTCCAGAAAACATCCAATTTGAAACTAACCTGGTAGACTCTGATTTGTAGATATCAATGATATTCTCCACTAGCAGGTTCCTCTGAAGGCCGTATACACCATGCCGGTCCAATAACACCTCGTGACGACAAGATGGGCAGCGGAAACGTCCCCCTGTAGATACAGGGCCCCGGTTTTGCCAAAGAGGGTTGGAGGCCTGAACCATTGAAGGATAAAAGATTTTTTTTTTTTTAAATAGTTAATAATAAAATAAATGTATATTGTTATGTAATAAAGAAAAGAGCAGACCTGCTGTTAAAGGCAATACTTGTGGCCAATTAATGGGTGAACGAATGGATACTTCTGCCCAGCAAACTATAATTTGTCTGTCAGTTATCTTCGGGTAATTGTTGAAAGTAAAAGATGAGAATTATTATGGATGGATAGCAGCGCTCAATCATGTTAAAGTCTGGCCCAATGGCATCCACTCCACTCAGAGGGAATACTAATGCTCCACTGAAAGCTGAACCTCTTCTTGATGATGAGATGACTAGTCTAATACCTCAGAGGAGCAAGGTAAAAGAGATTTGGCACAAATAAGAACGGCTAAATGGATCATTAATCTCTATTTGACAGTTGCTGTGGGCCTCTAAGGTCTTGTTTCATTCTCACAATTCAGCATTCAACTCATAAAATGACTTTTAAAGTAAATTAGGTTGAGGAATATTGTATGTAGAGCTTCTAAAAATAGCTTCAGTAAGTTTAATAAACTCAAACAAAGCCCAAACAGGGCATACAATAACTATTTAGCAACATTCAGCAACATTCTTTCCATCCTGGTGTCAACATACAACAGCTAGTTCCGGTGTCAGCCAAATCATGTAACGTGAAAGTCGTCAAGTCTCTTCTGCATATAGGGAGGATCGGCTCTGATGAGTGGACTAATGTAGGGAATAGTGAATGAGGGTATAGGGGGCGATTTCGGATACAGCCATTGTTAAATCATTCACTCAAGTGATTAATTTATTCAAAACACCGCTGTTGCTCAGATATGAAGTTGATTTTACTTTGATTTTGTTTAATAGAGCAAAAATAGATAATGTAACTGTAAATATTTTGTCTAAAATGTAGGTTATGTTATTATTAACTGCAATCATGTTGTTCTCAATACCATCACGGCTGTCTTAATCATTTTAAAAACCTGATGCAAACAAGTTTGTACATGAGGACTACAACAGTTGCCCAATTCATAAGAATTTACATCCTTACAGTAGTTGTTATGGTAGCTGTATTTGTTGTAAGCAACTTACATTTAGGCTAATCTGAGGTAACATGTTGTAGAACAAAATGTGAAACTCTCTTCAAGTTATTTTAACCACAGAACTTATTTTACTCATAAATCCTAAACAGTAAACTATTCCAAAAGCCCATTAGGAATTCTAGAGGGAATGGATGGCTTGAAAATGTTGATTATCTTCCAGGTTTTAGGACTACAAACTGAACAGTTCTATGTTAATGAAGTTTCTGGATGCTGCAAAGAGAATGATTGTTCAACCTGAAAAACAGGACACTACCACACTATATTAGGAATGAACCAGTACCTGGTAAACATCATTGGCACACTTCCTGCAGAGATTATGCTGGCAGGGTAAGATGACCACAGGCTTGGTGAATATCTCCAGACAGATGGGGCAAATGAGCTGTTTCTCCAAGTTCTCCACTGAACTTGAGTCTCCCATCGCTGGTTTAAAGCCCAAAGTGAAGTTCATCCCAGACAAAGATAAAACAAAGATTCTAAACTTTCTTTCCTTCTGTTACTCTTTGGTCTTTACTCTAGCGCCAGTCTTCATCCAGATGCCCACTCAATCCCCAACCACAGAGTGACTGTGGATATATTTGGGCTGTTTGTACTGGCTTGGGTTACTGTCCAAACTGCACACCCCCTGATATCACTAAAAGTCCCCACTTAGAGCTCTATCGCAGGGGCCCGGGGCCAAGTGAGAGAGAGGGGTAGGAGGACAGATTCCTCTGTGCTGTGTTATCTCTGGTAACTTGAGCAGAAAGTGGGATGGGCTGGCAAGAGGAGACAGAGCAGCTGGTGTGTGCGGCTCAAAGGCTAGTGGGACAACCGGCCCATGAGCCTGAGCTGGCGCCGATGACATAAGACACTTAAAACAAAATCTAAGTGCATTGAACACACGCCCTGAGTTCTGTCACTGGATGACATGAAAATAATAGGATACCTGCAAACCAAATGTTCACATATTCCATATACTAAATCAGAGGTCAGAAACCTTTTTTGACCAAAGAGCCTTTTTTAAAATCATTTTTTGTTAATGCATTTTTCCAAAAGACCCACAGTAAAAATAGTGTTATGTTATTTTAAAGGGGTCATGAACTTCCTTTGTTTTTGTTGTTGTTGTTTTTTTTTTGTACTGTTCTCTGAGGTCCACTTATAATGTTATCAAGATTTTTACATAAAAAACATTTAATATTTTCTGTCCTGTTTTGACCCCCTTTTTGGAACGCTCCATTTTAATTGGCATGGCGGATTGTAGACTCGGAAGTCAACATCCACTGGTGTGATTGGCTAATAGCTGTGTATGTTTGACTGCCTACATCCTTCCTAGCTGCTGTGTTTTAGGTTAATAAACACATAAATACATATCAAACGATCTGTAATAACAGACAAAGCAATAGTGATCAAGTACTGAAAACAGTTACTCACACTTGTGTGGTGCGACATTACTGTCGGATCCAGTATAGATCCTTTTAGTTTCAGTCTTTCTGAAAATCCTGCATCGAATTATGTCTTGTTTGTAAACAAATCTGCAGTAAAATGAAGTGAACAAAGGATTGGGTTCTTACTGAAAATAAATTTCATCAAATAAAATTTATTGTTTGGTTTGTGTGTAGAATTTGTCATTTACCTACTACGTGCGTGAATCGGTGGGCGGGGCTAAACAGGCAGAGATGTAGAGGCAAGTGTTGATCATCTTCTGCAAAGGTAGTGTTTAACCACACTATTACGTCATAAAGTGGCACATTCCAAAACCTGTCGTTTTGGCAGATTGGCTTCAATATAAGCTGTTTTTAGACTGAGTAACTTTTGAGTCCTGAAACTTGCAGAATGTTTGGATAGCACAATTACCTCTTATACAGTGGCATGCGAAAGTTTGGGAACCCCTTGTAGAATCTGTGAAAATGTGAATAATTTTAACAAAATAAGAGAGATCATACAAAATGCATGTTATTTTTTATTTAGTACTGTCCTGAGTAAGATATTTTACATAAAATATGTTTACATGTAGTCCACAAGACAAAAAAATAGCTGAAATTATTCAAATAACCCCCTTCAAAAGTTTGGGAACCCTTGGTTCTTAATACTGTGTGAGGTTACCTGGATGATCCACGACTGTTCTTTTGTTTTGTGTTGGTTGTTCATGAGTCCCTTGTTTGTTCTGAACAGTTGAACTGAGCACTGTTCTTCAGACAAATCCTCCACGTTCTGTAGATTCTGCAGTTTTCCAGCATTTTTGCATATTTGAACCCTTTCCAGCAGTGACTGTATGATTTTGAGATCCATCTTTTCACACTTAGGACAATTGATGGACTCAAACACAACTATTAAAAAAGGTTCAAACATTCACTGATGCTCCAGAAGGAAACACGATGCATTAAGAGCTGGCTGTTGAAAACTTTTGAACAGGATGAAGATTTCCAACTTTTTTCTTTTGTTGAAATATATATTTTTTTCCATTTATTACTGCCCTTCGGAAGCAACAGAAGATACTTGCATGTTTCCCGGAAGACAAATTAAGTACAATTTACCTTGATCTTCAAATTCAAAAAGTTTTCACCCCCCGGCTCTTAATGCATCGTGTTTCCTTCTGGAGCATCAGTGAATGTTTGAACCTTTTTTAATAGTTGTGTTTGGTAAATATCAAGGGAAAATATCATGGCCCCTTCATGTGTTTGTATTAGTGAGTGAATGAGTGAAGAACAATGCACTTTGCTTAAACGGGGCTTACATCAACTGCGTTTGTGACTACTTACCATTTTGTACTAATTGTCACAAAATGAATCTCTTATTTACATCATGTCTATGCTTTGTTTGTTGTAATGAATGGATTCGCGAGCTTGTACTGGACAAAAAAAACAAACAAAAAAACACTTGAGCGGTGAGTGGATTCTTACTTAAATGCCTCTGATTGGTCATTACATACAAAACATCAACACTATGTCTTTGATTGGTTACATTGCTCAAATGTAAATAGAAACCTTTGACACTTTTCTCTTTCTCTTGTTTGATTGTTCAAGAAACCTTTGACACTCCGCAAGAGCACGAACAGCACCAGAGAGCTGTTATTACAGCTTCAACTGAGGGTGCTCTTACTTTCGTTTGAGCACCCCTGTAAAACAGGCCCTGGTTTAGAAAGTGTGTAGGCATTATGCAAATGGATTTTGTGTGGTTAATTAGGTTTTCTAGGCTAAACAATCTTGTTTTGATGATGTTTTAATGTAGAACGTTGTCTATTTCAGTTACAATATGGGTAATGGTTTTGGTGAATGTCTGTTTGTCAGATCCTCCTCCCCCTATACGTTGTCTGTTTGCTCCTCCCCCTATATGTTGTGGAGGGGTAAGGCTTCACGGCAAAACTGAGACACGTCAAGTCCTTCGCAGGAATTGCATTTAGTGTATGCAACCCACAAAGTCCTAAGCACAGATAAGCCAAATGAAGGAAACTTCACTCAACCGTCTGTATTGAAATTACCTTTCCGTCTTGCAGTTACAGACACACTGAGCTCGAGACAGAATTCAACTGATATTTAAGACTGAAGATGCGAATCTTTACAACACGTGTCCTTGTGACATCACAGAGTAGCTATTTGTTTTTGACCATTTAATGTTAGACGTGTTACAGAAGACAAAGCGCACACAGAAAGCATCTTGTCAGTTTCAGTTCTCTTTTGTGGCTAATTATGCTTTTAATATTTATTTTCCTTTTTTAATATCTATCACATATTTACTTTCTCATTCAGTCATGTTTCTTAATTAATAACTTCAAAAAGTCCCGCCCACTGAAAGCAGCGCTGTATGTTATCATACATAAATACGACACATACTGTGTGGCAAAAATGAAAGTACACGGCGAAATGTTTAGAAATATCTTTTGGCACAGCAGAGCACCAGTTTCAATAAAAGGATATGTTTCCAGGAAGGTGTGGCTCGCGAGCCAAAGGGTCCTGACTGCTGTACTAAATTAAACAAAAAAAAAATACTGTTATGAAATTAAATGTTGGAGGTAGGCAGTTATGCAATGCATTGTGCATCATTCAAATTTTAAAATCAATTTAAGATCTTACAGTGGGAAAAAAAATATTTGATCCCCTGCTGATTTTGTACGTTTGCCCACTGACAAATAAATTATCAGTCTATAATTTTAATGGTAGGTTTATTTTAACAGTGAGAGAGAATAACAAAAAAAAAATCCAGAAAAATGGATTTCAAAAAAGTTATAAATTGATTTGCATTTTAATGAGTCATTTGACTCATTCGCAAAACATGACTTAGTACTTGGTGGCAAAACCCTTGTTGGCATTCACAGAGGTCAGACGTTTCTTGTAGTTGGCCACCAGGTTTGCACACATCTCAGGAGGGATTTAGTCCCACTCCTCTTTGCAGATCCTCTCCAAATCATTAAGGTTTCGAGGCTTACGTTTGGCAACTCGAACCTTCAGCTCCCTCCACAGATTTTCTATGGGATTAAGGTCTGGAGACTGGCTAGGCCACTCCAGGACCTTAATGTGCTTCTTCTTGAGCCACTCCTTTGTTGCCTTGGCCGTGTGTTTTGGGTCATTGTCATGCTGGAATACCCATCCACGGCCCGTTTGCAATGCCCTGGCTGGCTTCAATGCCCTGGCCCTGACAATACATGGCCCCGTCCATCATCCCTTTGATGCGGTGCAGTTGTCCTGTCCCCTTAGCAGAAAAACACCCCCAAAGCATAATGTTTCCACCTCCATGTTTGAGGGTGGGGATGGTGTTCTTGGGGTCATAGGCAGCATTCCTCCTCCTCTAAACATGGCGAGTTGAGTTGATGCCAAAGAGCTCGATTTTGGTCTCATCTGACCACAACACTTTCACACAGTTCTCCTCTGAATCATTGGCAAACTTCAGACGGGCCTGTACATGTGCTTTCTTGAGCAGGGGGACCTTGTGGGTGCTGCAGGATTTCAGTCCTTCACAGCGTTGTGTTACCAATTGTTTTCTTGGTGAATATGGTCCCAGCAGCCTTGAGATCATTGACAAGATCCTCCCGTGTAGTTCTGGGCTAATTCCTCACCGTTCTCATGATCATTGAAACTCCACGAGGTGAGATCTTGCATGGAGTCCCAGTCTGAGGGAGATTGAAAGTTATTTTGTGTTTCTTCCATTTGCGAATAATCACACTAACTGTTGTCACCTTCTCACCAAGCTGCTTGGCAATGGTCTTGTAGCCCATTCCAGCCTTGTGTAGGTCTACAATCTTGTCCCTGACATCCTTGGACAGCTCTTTGGTCTTGGCCATGGTGGAGAGTTTGGAATCTGATTGATTAATTGTTTCTGTGGACAGGTGTCTTTTATACAGGTAACAAACTGAGATTAGGAGTACTCCCTTTAAGAGAGTGCTCCTAACCTGTATAAAAGACACCTGGGAGCCAGAAATCTTGCTGATTGATGGGGGATCAAATACTTATTTGACTCAATAAAATGCAAATCAATTTATAACTTTTTTGAAATGCGCTTTTCTGGATTTTTTTTGTTGTTATTCTGTCTCTCACTGTTCAAATAAACCTACCATTAAAATTATATAATTTAATGATCAAAAATTATAATTTCTTTGTCAGTGGGCAAACGTACAAAAACAGCAGGGGATCAAATAATTTTTTCCCCCACTGTATATGTGAGACATCAAATGTGTAAGGTCAAATCAGTTTCAAGCTTCATTTCCAATGATCATTATTACTGTTCACTGTTCACTGTCCACCTTCACTTGGTTACTTCTCTAATTAAATTAAATTCTTAAATTCCATACAGTGGAATAGATTGTATTTCCATTTTATACAATGGAAATCAATGGTAACCAAAACGTTTAGGTTACAAACATTCTTAAAAAGTCTTCTTTCATGTTCCTCAGATAAAAGAAATGCATAAAAGGTTTGAAATTACAAAGTTGAGAAAATAATACTTTATTTTTGGGTGAACTATCCCTTTAATATTGTTATTGTAGCTTATAGAAAAGCAAAAAAGCACTCTAGGTCATGCTATATTATGATTGCAGCCTTAGATAATGGGGTTGCATCCAAACTGTATTTACAAATTAGCACAGGCTCTTATATTTTATTGCTTAAACAAGCAGACCTTCCCCAAACATCCAAAAAATTTGCCAAATAATTAGACCGGCAGCTGTCCTGTCATCCCACATTGAAATCAAACCTTTCCACATGACCGAATAAATCTGACTGTGCACTTCCTATTAAGTATTTTGACAGCGCTGTTAATGAGCGTATGGAGTTGTATGCTAAGCTGATTACAAGCTTATGGGTACAACTATAGCACATGAAGCTGCAGTGTGATGTTAACGATAGCAGGCCTGAGCTACCAATTCATTTCCGAACATAGACCAATAGTACTAATCAAAAAATGAAAACCTGAATGTCATGTCGACATGGTAGTAAATTTGCAAATGTAACCTTCACACAATAGCAGAGAAGAATCACTCAAATGCAAATTTTTACAAATCCCCATTTATTTAATTAATTCAGACTCAATATACACAGACAATGAAATATGTGACGCATTACGAACCATGTTGAATAAAAACAGGAGGAAAGTAGCAATGTAGTACTGTGGTTCTAAGCTCATTTTTGGCTGTTGGTAAATTCAGACCAGACTTGGCTTTTCCCCCTCATCAAACAGGTTATTAGAATCATAAAATTTAACATGTGCACTGGTGAAGAGGACAAAACCTCTCAAATGCTTTAAAATCATAGTTATCATTTGCACCCCAAACAAGTGCCAAAAAAGTAAATTGTTGATTGCAGAAATGGGCCTTGTGAAATTAAATTAAGTGATCCAGTGAGCATGGAAATGTACCAATGGAAAAAAAAAAATTCTGAAATAAAGAAACAGTTGGTTTGGAAGCAGATCATATCCCAATGCTTTCTAATGAATGTCTGGCTTTATCCATTTCTCTTTTGGCAAGTTTATTCTCTGAAAGTACCATCCAGTTTTTACGGAATAAAAGAAAACTTCTTTGCTATAAGAAAATGCCCCCCAAAATGACAACCAGAACAGACAGATGACCATATACTACTTGAAATTATTACATACTGTATATTTCTATTTGCACACAGAAACAAAATGGTGTACAATCCATGTATATACTATTGCATTTGGAACAACAATTTACAGGGAAAACATTTGGCATCTAATGTACTGACTCTAATATAGTGTTTCTAACAGTAACCTGACTATTGACTATTTTGAGTCCTTCACATTTAACACAACGGGCATTTCCTTATTGCTAAAATCATGAGGCTCTTGCAGATCCAAATTTTGAAATCAAGTTTACACAGTGCATCGTTTCACTCAGAACATGTCATACACATTAATCTCAATTCTGATATATTAAAAATAAATTAGATCATTAAAAATATTTGCGTTTTGTCATCATATGTCCTAAGAGCACAAAGAAAGCATAGGTTTGCTCGATTTGGCATAGCATTCACCAAAAATAGGGTTGATCCCATTTCAGCCCCTTTGAACAACTTCACATTTACAGATTTTCTTGCTTTCGCAGTAGTGAAGTAGTTGTAAGGGCTGAAGCCATTAGATTTGCATTAGAAGCCTCCAATGAAGGTAGTGGAAAAAAGTGCATAGAAAAACAACTTTCACCAGCATATTCAAGTGTTCTGATTTTAGGGAAATGTATGACCATTGCACACGGCACGTAATCTGACGTTTGAGGCATCTGCCTTAGCTTTGGTCAGAAAAAGTAGTTACGCAGCCATGTCTTGTCTTTTGCGTATGATTGACCAATTTGATCTTAAACAAAATGCAATATAATGCAAATGTAACAGATGACTGCAAACTTGAGAACGGAAAACACTGCCATCTAAAGAAGCAAACGAAAAAAAAATCGTCATGTTGTGGCTCCGCATTTGGATAAAGTGGGAGGGGTTCTTGCACGTTCCTATGCTGTATAGTAGTGGCATGCTGTTATTGCTTTGCATGCACTCACATGATCATTCCACTCACGTCCATGCTTCTAACACATAAAAAAAACAAATGTAAAAAATTAAATAAATAGCCAGAACCAAAAAGAAACACCCCAAAAGTAAAACCCACTTCCCACCTGGAGCACTGCCCAGTGGCACCAGTCTCATAGCTATATTATTTTGAAATGAACGTGTAGTTATATACGAACAGACAGACATACACACCAATGGAGACACAGATGAGATTGGCAGAGGCTTCCTTGTCTTTTGGCAAACTGCCACTCGATTCCAGTGGGTCAGAGTCAGGGTATTACAGTGGCACTGTTTAGTCCTGGTGCCGTGATGCCCTGCCGTCAGCACACTACATCAGGGGCCTTAGAGTCCATCAGCAGGACCCCCTCAGTAATGACTGGGACCAGGACCAGGCAGGTGGCTCATTTCTGGGTGTTGTACGTGGACTGGCTGGCTGCGAAATGCGTAGACTCTGAGGTGTTGACGGTGGAACTGGGCTGGATCAAAATAGGGACATTTGAGCCTACAAAAAATAAAAAAGATAGAAAAATAAATAATAAAGGACAGAATAAGGATCTAAATATCATGAATTTAATTGCTTTAGCAAAACTACAAAGCAATGGTTGACCAATATGAGTTTTGGACAATGTGAAGATCAGAGTAGGTGATAAAATACAGATGTCGTCACATTATTTTATTATAATAAATACAATTGTAGTAAATATAGTAAATGTGTATATATATATATATATATATATATATATAAACTATAGCCTATTATTAAAAAGAAAAATGAAAATTTGCATTATCCATTGGCATGATTGTTGGTCATTTTTAAAACCACAAGATAGAACTACCACTTCTGTTCAATATCCAAGTGGAAGATAATCTCAAAATGGCCAAATATCAGCTGACATATCGGTCTACCAGTACTATAAAGTTGAAATAAATTGTGTGCGGCATGCATTCATGCAGATAAACGCAGACTCTCTTTGCCTTTCGTTTGCATGAAGCTATCACTTTTGCGGATTAGACAGCCAAAGGTACAGAACATGCAGTTTTACTGGAGATGCACTGCCAGTAGGTTTTGATGGTCTGAGGGATATGTGGGATTTCCTAGCAGGAGATATGCACACTAGGCCTACACTCTAGTGAAGCACATCAGATGTTGTTTCCTTGGAATAAGGCCAAAGGTGGTAAAAGCTCTGTTCTAAGAAACATACCTCCCGTCCCTGATGCAGCTCTTCTGAATCACCGCCCCACTAACGGACAGCATCCATGTGCAGCAAAGAATGAAAATAGAGGATTTCTTAATGAATTTATTCTTTATATCATAGCTATACACTAAAAATGCAAAAAAGGGAGATAAAAAAAATAAATAAAAAAAAAACAGTAGTGGGATGGTAAAATAGAGGTGTGAGATGAAGTTGACTTTGCTGAACAGATGGCTGTGTGACAGGCCAGCGGTGCCTCTGTATGAGACTGAGACTGAGCCGGTGTTGATTGCATTTCTATCGATGAGATGCAGCTGCTTTGACAGCTTTGCTTCATGCTGACGCAACCTTCTCAACAGAAATCCCATTTCCTGCTGACTCATCCTCACACTCACTGGCCTTCTAACATCCTCTGACATAGTGGTTTTAATGCTGGATAATAATATTACAAATAATTATTAGTTTTTGTGTATAATAATAAATAAAACAAAAGTAACAATGTATTTACCTTGTGTAGCTTGGTAGATTGTTCTTTTATTGGACTAAATTCCTAATCTAAATAAAGATCTACTTAAAACGGCATTGTAAGTCTAATACTAAATATTTCATAACACAATATATATGTATTTGTTTTTTGTTCATATATATACTACAATTTAAAATTTCAGGCATTACTCCAGTGCCACATGATCCTTCAGATATTATTCTAATATGCTGATCTGATGCTCAAGAGGATTTCTTATTATCAAAGTTCAAAAGAACAGCATTTATTTTTAAATATATATTTTTGTAAGAATGTAAAAGTCTTTACATAAATGCATCCTTTCTGAATAAAAATATCAATTTCTTTAATATTTACATTTCTAATGTATTTTTTTACAATTATATTTTAAATAATAAATACTAACAATTCTGTTATTATTATTGATATACTACATATTATGAATTTATTAACTTCTCAACTGTGTGATCTGGCTCAATCATAAACTACAGGGTCAGATGGTGTCCTTCCACCTCCTGGTCAACAAACTCCAAAACCTACAGGAGGTTCAAAGTACTTGGCAGAAAAAGGCTTGGCCTGACAACATGCAAAACAAGGACATCCACAGCACACACATGCAAAGCATTAGGTTCATGCATGGGCCTAGTAAAGCAAACACAACTTGAGATCTCAAGATCTGTCACGCAGGTCACTGGCTTTGGGTTTCAGTTCATTGCATAGTCTTTCATTGCATAGTTTTCATTGCATGAAGTTCCTTAATAAGGAAAACATTTGATCCACTCAATGAGCTGTGAAGATACTAGCACCGTTTAATAAGCCTAAGTGAGGTTGCCAAGAGGATGGGTCGTAATAAAAGTCTGAAAACCATAGCCAATGACTAACCCAGTCTTCATTAGAGCAAATGCTGCACAGTAATCCAAATGTTAGTGAAAGACAATGTGGTTGAATCACAGACAAACACAGGGTTGTGTAGGTAGACAATCACAATGTAGTGACTCATGCTGTCGATGAACATTCAGAACCTTACAAGTCATTTTGTATCCGGTATAGATTCACTGCAGATTTCTTGACCAGGACTAGGTATAGGCTGGACAATAATTATTATTTCACCTGTCAAGTAAAAGGGAAACCATTATCTTATATTACAGGTCACATGAAAGATTTTATTGTAATGTATTCTTCCACAGCTGTTAAGATGGCCAAAAGATTGGTTTATACCTTTAAAATTGAGCTTCAACCATGTAAACATTATTTACATTCACTTTGTTTGCAGTTACTACACATTAAGGTCAACATCTGTATGATTTACTTTATATATAAACATTTGTACGAAGGCTATATATTGTAATAATATTCATAAATATAAAAGACGACACTTTCAAACACACAAGTTGGCATCTTTAAGAATAAAAGGATATGTAAAAAAAATAATAATAAAAACATTCGAAAGGTTTCGTGCAACCTGTAACATGCCAGTATTTGTTGTCTACTCAGCTTGACTGTCGTACATTTGCCAGTGCTAAATTTAGACACAACAAAATTGATCAAACACCTTGTGATTGCACTCCATAAATAATATAAAAGCTATATTAGCATCAGGAAGACAAGAGGTGCTCAATACCCAATGTCCTAGATGACTGATACATACAGTGGGTACGGAAAGTATTCAGACCCCCTTAAATTTTTCACTCTTTGTTATATTGCAGCCATTTGCTAAAATCATTTAAGTTCATTTTTTTTCCTCATTAATGTACACACAGCACCCCATATTGACAGAAAAACACAGAATTGTTGACATTTTTGCAGATTTATTAAAAAAGAAAAACTGAAATATCACATGGTCCTAAGTATTCAGACCCTTTGCTGTGACACTCATATATTTAACTCAGGTGCTGTCCATTTCTTCTGATCATCCTTGAGATGGTTCTACACCTTCATTTGAGTCCAGCTGTGTTTGATTATACTGATTGGACTTGATTAGGAAAGCCACACTCCTGTCTATATAAGACCTTACAGCTCACAGTGCATGTCAGAGCAAATGAGAATCATGAGGTCAAAGGAACTGCCTGAAGAGCTCAGAGACAGAATTTTGGCAAGGCACAGATCTGGCCAAGGTTACAAAAAAAAATTCTGCTGCACTTAAGGTTCCTAAGAGCACGGTGGCCTCCATAATCCTTAAATGGAAGACGTTTGGGACGACCAGAACCCTTCCTAGAGCTGGCTGTCCGGCCAAACTGAGCTATCGGGGGAGAAGAGCCTTGGTGAGAGAGGTAAAGAAGAACCCAAAGATCACTGTGGCTGAGCTCCAGAGATGCATTCGGGAGATGGGAGAAAGTTGTAGAAAGTCAACCATCACTGCAGCCCTCCACCAGTCGGGGCTTTATGGCAGAGTGGCCCGACGGAAGCCTCTCCTCAGTGCAAGACACATGAAAGCCCGCATGGAGTTTGCTAAAAAACACCTGAAGGATTCTCTGGTCTGATGAGACCAAGATAGAACTTTTTGGCCTTAATTCTAAGCGGTATGTGTGGAGAAAACCAGGCACTGCTCATCACCTGTCCAATACAGTCCCAACAGTGAAGCATGGTGGTGGCAGCATCATGCTGTGGGGGTGTTTTTCAGCTGCAGGGACAGGACGACTGGTTGCAATCGAGGGAAAGATGAATGCGGCCAAGTACAGGGATATCCTGGACGAAAACCTTCTCCAGAGTGCTCAGGACCTCAGACTGGGCCGAAGGTTTACCTTCCAACAAGACAATGACCCTAAGCACACAGCTAAAATAACGAAGGAGTGGCTTCACAACAACTCCGTGACTGTTCTCGAATGGCCCAGCCAGAGCCCTGACTTAAACCCAATTGAGCATCTCTGGAGAGACCTAAAAATGGCTGTCCACCAACGTTTACCATCCAACCTGACAGAACTGGAGAGGATCTGCAAGGAGGAATGGCAGAGGATCCCCAAATAAACTTGTTGCATCTTTCCCAAAAAGACTCGTGGCTGTATTAAATCAAAAGGGTGCTTCTACTAAATACTGAGCAAAGGGTCTGAATACTTAGGACCATGTGATATTTCAGTTTTTCTTTTTTAATAAATCTGCAAAAATGTCAACAATTCTGTGTTTTTCTGTCAATATGGGGTGCTGTGTGTACATTAATGAGGAAAAAAATGAACTTAAATGATTTTAGCAAATGGCTGCAATATAACAAAGAGTGAAAAATTTAAGGGGGTCTGAATACTTTCCGTACCCACTGTACATCACTTGAACGCTCAAAATGTCTATCAGGGAAATGGCCAAGGACAGACAAGTGAAATGAGTCCTGTCTTATTTGACACCTCATTCATTTCAGTGTTGAACATGAAAATAAACTGCATACACCTTCAAGTAATTTCAAAAACTAGATTAGACCAGAATACAGACATGTACTATTAATATAAAATGCTGTACAGCAACATTTGAAGATGATAGGTGTTTCTGACTACTCAATTTGATATGAATCTGAGGCAATCCATCTTTTTAGACTACAAAACATGTCCTCAGTGATATTTAAAGGACTTGAGAGTATGAAAAAGCACATTTTTACCATCAGAACTGATCACACTAAAAAATTTAATTTATGATGTTGAAATCCCTAACCTCAAGTATGAGCAAATATAATAACCAATCTCAGAGGGCGACCCAACTAAAGCACTGACATCTATACAGAATCAGAGTTATAAATAGCTGCATGTTTAGTGTTTTTGCTTGATCTGTTAAATTTGTTCCTGCTGTTCATGCCACCTGAGCAACATCACGTGTCTCTACCGAGACAGCAGAGATCAGAAACCTTCTCAACTGCGGCTGAGAATTGATTTTTAGCATTGATTTTAACAAAGCCGACCTAGTATTCCCTTGTAAAATAAAGGCGTTATATGGCCAGCAGTGCTAGATATTAATAAATGGATCAAGTGTATTTAACTATATAACTGCAAGTTATTACTTTCAATGATGTCTGCCTAAGAGTTTTATATATTTAAAAAAGGTTAGCCTAAATTATCCACTACCATTCAAACGTTTGGGATCAGATAAATAAAAAAACTTTTATTTAGCAATGATGGTGCATTATACTGATACAAAAGTGCCCATAAAGACATTTATAATCTTTACAAAAGATTTATATTTCAAATAAATGCAAAAATATTAGGCAGCACAACTTCCAACTGGGATAACAATAAGAAATGTTGATAACACTTTACTTAAAGCCTTTATGTATAATGCATTATAAAAGTAGTCTTAATGCATTAATTATGCCTTGTAATGCACATTATAATGCATTGTACAATCTCATGATTAATTGTGACTAGGGATGCACCGATCCGATACTCAGGATCGGTATCGGCTCCGATCCAGTCATTTTCTGCAGATCGGGTATCGGTGAGACGAGACCGATCCAAATCCGATATTGTGTGTATACTATTCTGTGTTATTGTTAAGCCCCACGAAAGCACAAAAGCATTATAAAGCACCATAAAGTCAAAGTCCAAGTGTTCTGAAGCCGTTCCATAGTTTAATGTGAGGTACAGATGAATATTTAAGTCGTTAAATTCAAGTTCATGTAAACTCTTCTCTCTGCTGCGTCTGTCCGTTATCCTCCGTTCAGCGTTCAAACTGCGTGTTGCGTTCGTTTACTACAGTCAAAACAATGAAACTCTCCTCAAGAGCGCTCAATAACTGAGATTTAAAACCGTTAAAAGAAAAGGCTCAATAAACTATCGCGCAGATTTAATAAGCTACGCATCAATATCTCTTCCCTCTGTGCTTTGAACTTCTCTGACCGGAGCTGTGCTGTGACTCCGTGCTGCTTCAAGCGCATCATTCTGCGCACGGGATGCGCATAAGAGCTTTGTGCCGTTCTCTATTGGAGCTTTTCGTATTATAATACTTTTGCGCAATGAAATATTATTTATAGCGTTTCTTGTACTGTCCTATCAAGGCTATTAATAATCTAATGTATAGCACAGTAATGGAGGCAGGACTCCTCTATCATATGTTGCTGCCTTCATTACTGTGCTATATATTTAAAAGAAATGTATTTTAATTTTGTAGTTTATATTTATAAATAAATACATTTACCTGTTTTCATTAATGTATTTTACAACAATGCAAAGCAACAGAGCAATGTGTAACATTTTACCAGGTTTAGTCCTTCACATATTCACTTTTATTTGTTCTCCACTAAATAATGTTATTTCACTAAATGTTTAGATTGTTTACACCTGGTCATTTCATGTGTTTTCTCTGATGGGATATCTATCTGATTTGTTAAAACGTTTCCATTTACACTTGGCCACATAAATCTTCACAAAACGGATATAAATCCGATCTTCAATTCCCGCGCTGTAGCCTATATAAATTTAACGAAGTTCACGTCAACGAAATCAAAAGCGCTGCATTTTATTAATTATCAGCTCATTTCCAGATCAAAGACCGCAATATGAGAGCGCGCGGCATCAGCACTGGAGAGATAAGCCTGTCTTATACTTTTAATGAAGATGAGTGTGTTGAGCGTCTGTGTCTTTCTTTCAGTTTCACTCGCGGCAGTTTGCGCGTCTGCTTGCTGAAGAGATACTCAGCTCATCCTTGTTGCATTAGCGCAGTCATATCTGACTAAAATGTCATATAGCCTATAACACTGTCTCACACGTTTATTATTTTTACATTTTGGGAGGAGTAAAATTCACATATGTGGCTTCAACAACCAGATGCATTTACACATGTCCAGTTTCATCTGGAATGCGGCCCAGACCTCCTCCTGAAGTGTTTTGAGAGATCGGATTTATATTACAAAACGCATGAAGTGACCAGGTGTAAACAGCCCCTATATATATTTTCATGTTATTTTTCATTAAAATGAAGTTGTCTAGTAGATTGTGTTTCACACACAAAAGAGTGAAACAGAAGTATAGAAACTCTACATTGATTAAAAAAAAAACAAAAAAAAAACACTGCGCTAGGATCGGATCGGATCGGTATCGGCCGATACTCAGAATTTTCTGGATCGGATCGGATCGGATCTGAAAAAATGGTATCGTTGCATCCCTAATTGTGACCACAGTTAATTCATTATAATACTTACCAATTCATTATTACACTATGTATTTTATATTCTATTTAGGGCTGTCAATCGATTAAAAAATTTAAATCGTGATTAATCGCATGATTGTCATGAATTAACTCACGATTAATCGCAAATTTTTATTTGTTCTAAATGTACCTTAAATCAATACTTTTCAATTTTTTAATACTCTAATCAACATGGGCATGGACAAATTTGGATGCTTTATGCAAATGTACACTATATTGCCAAAAGTATTGGGTCGCCCCCTTCTAATGAACAGGTTTGACTACTTTAGTAATTTCTATGAGTACAAATCTTAATGTTTGGACAGGACCCTTTTCTATTCTAACATGACAATGCCGTTGTGTATAAGACAAGGTTCAAAAAGAAAATTATTGATTCAGTCAGTGTGGAAGAACTTGACTGGTCTGCATAAAACCAAGTCCTAATCCCAGTTTAACACCTCTGGTGTGACTGTAAATGCAGACCTTGAGCCAAAAACTCATCACCAATGACTTGTACATATGGGTACAGTAATTTTAGACACTTCCAAAACTGTTGCAACAGAGATGAAATACAATTTTTAAATACATGAATAATGTTCCCATCGTTGTTGCCACAGATTTGGAACTTGTTCATGTCTATATTAGACACATGAAAAAAGAAATTCCAGGTTCCCATTACTTCTTTCTTTGCACTGAGCAATTTACTGACACAAACCTGTTTATATTTTTGCACACAGGGCAGCTCTTCTTCTGAAAATGCAAAATGTACATTTATTATTTATTATTACATTTGTTTCCCTATCTTTGCCCACATACTGTATTTTGATTAAGCTAAATTCTCAATAAAACTGTTTTCATTGGTATATTTTATTGTTTCTGTTGTCAGACAACGGAATGAATATGAAATAGTGACTGAAACGCGACCCAATAAGACATAACCAGCTCTCCCTTCCAAGATGTTAATCTGCACAAAAAATCATGATAATCGCACCGTCGTCTGATGAAATCAAATACACATAAGATAAAGACAATAGCTGTGCTGTGATTTCGGCTATACTTGCATGTTAAATTAGAGAAGCAACATAATATCTGTGTTTAACCGAATTAAAGCGCTGCTCCTCTCTGCCGCGCGCTGTACAGAAACTGAGCAGACGCAGAGAGAGAGAGAGAGAGAGAGGTGTGTGCGTGCGCTGTACAGAAACTGAGCAGACGCAGAGAGAGAGAGAGAGAGAGAGGTGTGTGCGCGCGCTGTACAGAAACTGAGCAGACGCAGAGAGAGAGAGAGAGAGAGGTGTGTGCGCGCGCTGGGAGAACAGGACCTCGAGCTCGCGCAGTACCGGTGATTCTCAGAAACTAGGTTTGGGCGCTTTTTTGAAGGGAAAAAGATCGCTAAAGGGGTCTGCAATGTTGCTAAGTTGGCAACACTGTGCATCTCCATTTCTCCAACTACGGGTCGGGCCACGGGTCAAACAGAAAATACGCGCTGCGTTAATCGCGCGTTAAAAAAATTAGTGCCGTTAAAATGAATTTGCGTTAACGCGAACTTATAATTACTAATTAACGTTATTAACGCGTTAACTTTGACAACACTAATTCTATTATAATTATTTGTAATTAGATATGTATTACAACGCACATTATGAATAATTATAATGCATTATACCCTTTAATAACCCTTTATAATGCATTATACATAAAGGCTTTAAGTAAAGTGTTACCAAAATTTCTTTTTCTTTTTTCTTTTTTTGACCATCAAATCATCATTTTAAAATGATTTCTGAAAGATCATGTACTGCTGAAGACTGCTGAAAATTCAGCTTTGCCATCAAATAAATAAATTACATTTTAAAATATATTCAAATAGAGAAAAGTTGTTTTAAATTTTAATATTTCAAAATATTAGTTTTTACTGTATAATCAAATAAATGCAGCTTTGATGAGCGAGGGAAAAAACAAAAAAAACTTTGACTGGTAGTGTACATAAACAGTAATACATAAAGCACAAATATCGGAAAGTATTAACTTGCAGTTCTACAATTCAGATACAGATCAATTAATTTGATACAACGGTCATTCATTGAGTTCATTCAGTGAAGCATTCATCAGAGTGTTTCAAACTCCTGAGTGGCAATTCCTGAGTTCATAAGCCTTTTGAACAACTCGTGACATCAGCAAACCTTAAGCAATACGTTACCAGTCAACTATCTAAAAGAAGATTGTTACCAGAGTCAGAACAAAACACACACCCCTTACTAACCAACTTAAGGCTCACCTCCTCCATCCTGCTCTGCTTTGATCTGGGCCTCCAGGTCTTCTGGGTCCACGTACTGGTAGTTCTCATCCTCCTCTGGTGGTTTGCACTTTCCACAGCAGAAACAGCAGCAGCAACAGCAGCAGCAACAGGAGAAAACGGCACAACACATGACCGTAGCCTGTGGTAAAGACACAGACCTCAGATCAGAGACGTCTCTCTCGGAAAGGCACATGTTTAATGCCACAGCGACAGGAGAAGTTAGCAACATGCTACAACTGGCTACTAGTCAGTTACAATATTTGTCATGCTAGGAAGTACGAGGAGCTGTTTGAAAGATCCGAAGCTAAAACACAAGGGAAATGATTGGCAAAAACAAAGCACATCAGCATTTATTTATAGCTTTGTAGATCAAAACAGGCTGATGCATTTTAAATAGGCTCAGCTGTCTTGCTTTCTACATTCACATGTGGATCAAAAGCCACTATCATTTGTAAAGTGAATTCAAAATGTAGCATCTCAAAGAGAACAAAGCAGAACTTAATAATGTATGTTCTGTTCAGATTATCGGAGCAGATTGGGGTGACACCAATTACCTTCTGGAATCATTCTGCTCTATTCTCAATTCAATTTCCATTGCCCACTCATCGCTTCTAGTGACACAAACCCACCAAGGACCTACAGCGCTAAACACTGTTTACATTTGATCATCTTTCTAACAATACTTCACAAACAGATTTAAAAAAAAAAAAAGATCTTCATACCAAGCAAAACTAAAACTGTAATTCCTTATTTCATCAAAACGGTATCTGTGGGTAAGTTAACATCACTTCAGAATGTCAGTGTAAGGACAATCGGTAAAATAGAGCCTTTATTTACTGATGCATAATAAAGCTGTTTATAGGGAAATGAGCTCTCACCTTGAACCACCACTTCGACATGAGGAAGTAGTATTTGACACTCTCTTCTCCAAACTGGTCGGACACGTAGAGCCCCATGGAGCCATATTCATCGTAGATCTTGCGTTTGGTCTCATCGGAGAGGATTGAGTTGGCATTGTTGATTTCCTTGAATTTTTCTGCTGCTTCAGGGTTGTCTGGATTCTTGTCTGGATGGTATTTCAGAGCCAGTTTTCTGTAAAACAAAGAATTTTGTGAGTCCTGAATCTTACAACTCTGTTGAAATGATGAATCAAATTTTGAATATCATGGTTATGCAAAATACATAAAAAATGAAGGGAAAAAAACAACAATGAAATACATATTTTTTTATTTTGCAGAACTATGGTATACAAAAGAAAAATTTGATTAATCATCTCATTATACACATATAATGAAAGTAGTCAGAATTTTTGTGAAGTTTTATAAGAATCTAGGAAAGCTCTTACTGCTTATAAGTAAATAAAAATATTTTGCTTGGATTTAGAAATAATAATAATACAATGCTGAACATAAAACATGTTAAAATAATTTATTAATAATAATTTCTATACAATTTTTGCTAAATGTAATTAATTTTTAAATTAAATAAGAACAAATAATAAAGAAAACAATTTAGTACTAGTATATATTTTTTAAATCACTTGTATAAAGTAAGAATACTGTAATAAATATTTTAAAAAATAATTATAATATTGACATGCTAAAATAAATGGTAAATTTAGATATTATAGTGCAATAATTGTGGCACACAGTGCAATAATTGGCAGTATGATAGCAGCACTGGTAAATGTAGTCAATAATTTTTATAAACAGGTTTAAAATATTCTTTATCCACTATTTCTAAAGAAATCTGAATAACTGCAAGTTAATGTGACAGTGTTTAGTGTACCTGTAGGCTCTTTTAATGTCCTCTGCTGTGGCCCCTTTCTCCAGTCCCAGAACCTTGTATAAACTGTCCCCTGTAGTGGACATCTTTCTCTGAGGCCTGTCAGAGGGCGGCTTGGCATCTGCCATGATTCAATGCTGGAGAACAGGAAAAAGAGACACAATTGACCTATTGTAAGCCCCTCCCCTCAAACGCAGACTAGCCAATGGCAGTCGAGTATCAGTTGCACGGGGAGCGGAACTCGGACATCTTTAGGTTTCAGCGCCATAGAGAAACATTGGAAGATCTGAAGCTCACATCGGTTTTATGGGGTTTATGCTTCAAAAATGGAAAAACGATGTGCCTGTTGTACTTGTAACACTGATTCCAGGTATCCTGAGAGGATGGGCAATATAATTAATTTTATTACATTTCCTGAATCCAAACAAAACAGAGCAAAATGTCCCTAAGTATTCAACCCCAATACAAATGAAGACAAAAACGTTCATTTTCTGGTTGTCATACACTCATTAAGTTACAATTTCATCTGCTCAAGCAGAACGTTAATGTTATCTTGTGCTTCAGCAAGGTATTTCTGGCTAAAACTAGCTAACATTAAAGTTAGTGAGTCCATGCTAACATACAAACCTAGCCTAAATAGAGGACTGTTCTCGCGTCTTGTACAGTGTAGGTCAAAAACACATAAACGAAGGTCTACATTTCAGTGCCTCTCCATATTAAACTGGTTAAATGTACATTAATTTAATCGTACCCTGCGATACATGAACAGTGTTGATCCTGCATGATATCATCCGTGATTGTGATGACCGACCATAATATGAGACTTCTCCCGCTTGCACTGCAATCTAAAAACCCTCGCTTCAAGTATTAAATATTCCTCCATGGAATATTTAATTCCCATTTGGTGGCCTTCTGTGTTCAAAATTGTGCAAAAACATCATGGGACAAGGTTTTCACACTGCAGCTGTCATTGTAAGACAGTGAGCAACTCTGTTTGTTTGTCCGAGGGAGCAACAGTAACTAAGGGGGGCGGGGCTTACCGATAGGTCAATTATGTATTTGCATATTTAAGCGAAAAAGTGATATTATTATTATTATTATTATTATCCAACGTTTCTTGGAAACAATATCACTCATTAGCTGCTCATTTTTCAAAGAACTCAGCATCTGTCTTTCTTGAAAGAAATAAAGATTTGACATTATTGATAATTACATGAAAAAAATATCGTGAACAATGTACACAGCCAAAGCAAGCAGAAAACACTCAGCTCTATTTTAACAACACACTGTGCGAACACAAGGTGTGGCGAAGGTGAATCCTGCTTTAATATTGAAACAACAGGTGCAGTTTTCTGATGCTTATCCATCAGGAAATGATAAGCACTACAGAGAAAACTTTTATGAGATGTTTCCTCTCATAATCACAATGGCTTCCCCATTCTCAATGTCTTTGCTTAAGATGATTATGTTTTGCTGATCTCACAGATTACAACTCCATGTTGACAAAGGTTATTAGGCGCTGGTACACACACGACACCTTCCCTGATCATGATGAAAGCCTATTTTAAGTGGTTTAAAAACTAAAGAGTGGATCTTTTTGAGACATAACTGCTGAACCACATCACCTCTATTGTGCAATTAATAATTCTCAAGTTTAAACTAGCACACATTCCTTATCCTTTGACATTTGAAATGTTAGGAAAGATTTCTATCTCAAATAAATGCTGTTCTTTTTAACTTTCTACTCCTCAAAGAATCCTGAAAAAATGTGTCATGTTTCCTTTCCACAAAGACATTAAGCAGCACAACCAATAATAACCAATGTTTTTGAGCAGCAGTGACACTAAAGACTGTTGAAATTTCAGCTTTGCCATTACAGACATAATTCATTCTTTATACAGTCTTACAAATGTTTCTTTAGTAAATAATTGGATTTTACATTAAAAAACCCTACAGTGCACTATTCCATCTTTCCCTGTTCCAAACTCCTAAGCCAAAGTGACTTTTGAAGCTTGACATAATTCAATTCATTCATTCATGAAAAGGTTGGAGGCAGTTAACAGATGATCACACAGGCAGAGGTATCACAGGCTGTTAAAACAATCATAAGACAGATTCACATCTTCATTAAAGAACGCACTACACTAGAAAGCCAAACAATCACCCGTATCAGACTGCAGCTGTGTGAGTTTCAGATGAACCACTGTTCATCAAGCTGTAAGTTTATCCCAGGCTTAACTCCACAGTCAATGTATTTAAGATGAATCTAGCATCTGTGTCACGTCTAAAGCACACTAATCACACAGGTCACTTTCTTCCAGATGATGACAACTGGCTCAATGCTCCTAAAATGAAGCAGTCTGACATGATGAAGCTGATACAACTTTAAATGCCGATTCAAACCTCATGCAGCTTACATCAACACTCAGTTTACTGGGCAGCACAAAATTGTTAGAAACTGAACAACAAGCTCTTTACAAGCCAAGGTAGCTAATGATTTTCATAATTCTGCCAGATGTTTGAAGACGGCTTTGAGGTCCTAATAAAAAGCTGAATACTTTTATTCGGCAGTAAAGATATTTACGTTACAAAAACTGTATCATGGTTTCCACAAAAATATGTTTAACATAACACCAAATCAGCATATTAAAATGATTCCTGAAGGATCATGTGACACTGAAGACTGGATTAATGTCTGATGAAAATTCAGCTTTTCCATCACAGAAATAAATGACATTTTAACATATTCAAATAGAAAAGTTATTTTAATTTGTAATAATATTTCACAACATCACTGTATTTTTCACTCAACATAAATGACAAATGCCTTGGAATTAAAGCATTTAAAACACTTCAAATGTTTTTATTTTAACATTACTTTAGCACCATTGTGGGTTAAAAAGTCTTTAAAAGGACCAGTGGGTGATTTAATCGAAACATAATAAATACTTTTTTCAATTTCATTTGCAAATTTTCTTTGCACTTGATTCTTTCTAGAGTGGCTTCTGATAAATGGTCGATCAGTCAAACTCAAATTTCTTAAGATAAATTCCGCGAAGTTCGTAAGCATGTGTCTTCTTGTCCAACCTTGATTGACGAACAGGTTATTAATAATGAAAATCGATGATACTGCTCAAAACAGCCGTTCAAAAAGACGTAGAAAACACTAGTTATTAGAAATAGTCATATCCTTTGCTCAACTTCATTGGCTTTCACAACAGTTCTACATCAATAGTTTGTATGCACTTGTCAACAAATACATATAACGTTAGTTGAAGAAAAACACGCGTTAACTCCCATTCGCTGCATCCAAACACACCTGGGTTGTGTCTTGTGACGTCATGTGTCCATTGATAATGTTTATTTTTATCCTGTCGTGGATATGCATCTGAGGTATTATCATAGTCATCATATTTAAACTACTTGTTGGCTGTTGTAACGGGCGTGTCCTTGCAAAACTATAATCCAGTCCTAATCCAGTACAGATTACTATCCCCTTCAAACCCTGTATTTTCCTTCAATCTCACAGTTTAACCATGACCTGTTTGGTTTGACCTGGACAAGAGCAACTACAAACAATCTCTAAAGCTCAATTAACACAGGTAAACATGGAGTTAATTCATCTTTATTCGGGATTATTGGTCAATCTGGACGGATCTGAGATTAAAGCACGAGACTCGACTGGCCAATTCACATCTTGACAACAAAACCACTTTGAATATACAACCGTCAACGGATTTACATTCATTAAACACCTATTATGAAATTCAAACACGATGTTGACTGGTTTATGAGTTCGTTGTAAATTTGCAATTACTTTTATCGATAAAGCAAACGGCTGACTAGGTAGTTAGCATTAGCACGCCTAGCTACAATAACGGATTTCTGTTGAATTTGAGCCGAAAATTTAAACACAGTCGATTTAAACTCACCTTGAACTGGGTGGTAATATGATATAATCAATTGTGGCTGAATCATAGAGGACTCAGCCGACTGGTTCTAGGTACAGTGCTAGCATATGAAAGCGTAGAGCGCTCCGAGGACGCGCTTGGTTATTGGAGACTCTGAACAATAACATGTTCGATTTCGTGTATGAATTTAGAACGCTCCATAGCAACAGTTGCGCCCAACGCCGCCATTTTTTAAACACAGTCTTGACCAACTTTAACACTAACACTCTTGATACTGGGTGGTGGAAAATATGATGATAATACAACCTTGTGATGCTGAACTCACTAGAGGTCTTCCCTTTTTTACAAAACTCATGTCCTGACTCAAGTGTTCTTTACTGATATCCTACGTACAGCTCCTCATTGCTATCGCCGCATATCCTCCCTTGAAAGCGTAGAGCGCTCCGAGGACGCGCTTGGTTATTGGAGTCGACTCTTTGAACTGAATCGCCAACATGTTCGACTCCCTTGAAAGAGAGCGCGTAGGGCACGATTGATTCACTAGAATAGAAGCTTTAGCGGAGTCGACTCTCATTTAGTGGATTATGACCGTAGAATGCCATTGGGCGTAATCGATGCTTTGACTTTGATCTACGCAAATGGCTCTAGACCGATTCTATCATGAATAAATGGTTAAGATTAGTCAAGGCAAAACTACACATTAAACGCACCGCACATACGCAGCAAGAGCTGAATTTATGATTTACAATTATACGGAGTAAAATCATGTAAAAAATAAAATAAAAATCAGGCTAGTTTTTCAAAATAAAAGTCTGAATCACTGAGTTTAGGAATTGGAGCAATTTTTTTTTTTTTTAAGAAAAGTGGGTTTCGGTTTATTTACACTACTTAAAAATAGTTGCAATAAAATAAGTGAAATAATTATTGTACTGTAGTTTATGCTCCTTTATGATTTGTAATGAACCATCTCTTTTGATTTTGGGGATAATAGGGTAAACCGTTTCAATTTTACTTTTAGGCAAGATGTAAACTGCAAGCACACAATATCCTGCCAGTTCCTAAAGCAACACATACCCATTTTCTTCCCAATTTGACAGACGTCATTTGTGTTCTTGTACTTCTTTTCCTTATGCATTTTAATTAGTACAGGACAACATCACCAAAAAATTAATAGTGTAGAAAACATTGAGTAAAAGAGTTAATTTATTCCATTTTACCACCCATCAACAGATCAGGTGATTTATTGATATTCTCTCACTTCATTTGTACCAGTACACAGAACGACAGAGATCTGAAAAAGCAGAGAAAGATTGAGATCGCGTGTTTTTTTTTTTTATTGTCCAAAAATACAATAACAAAAGTTTTACTCCGTAATGAAGAACATTCTTACAACCACTAGTATTTGCACAAAGTAGATCGAGTTACAAAAGTCTGGTCCCCTACTGGAATGTCCAAATGAACATGATCACATGTAAAGATGTTTATATTGTTGTAAATGCACAAAAAAAACAAACAAAAAAAACACCGCATTTACATTAATACTATAACAGTTAGTGATGTAGTAGTACAATTGTTTATTGTATAACTGTTTGCTAAATTTAGCTGATTTCGAAGTGAATTGAAGAAACTGAGCAACCAGCTATTTTCAAGTGCTACATTAAATGTAATTTTCTCAGATTTTTAGGATGAAACTAGTTTAACCACACCGCACTGTGGTTGCTTTAATGTGCGTGTTTTGAAGCAAATACTCAATATATGGAATTTTATTGAAGTCAGACTCAGTACTGAAAGGAACATTACATCTGGGTACTAAATCTCACCTACTGGATCTATATCGAGAGTACACAGAATAAACACCAGTCATGGAATCAGTATGTTGCTAACAAAATATTTCCCTTTACTGGCAAATGTCCAAGAATAGACTGTGATGGTCCCTTCACCGACCCAGCACGGTAGCCAGCAGTGCCATCCGAATATACATCCCGTTCTCAGCCTGCCGGAAGTAAGCAGCCCGAGGATCCGTGTCCACTTCCACACTAAAAACAAAATGTAATTAGGAAAGACTGCAAACAAAACTGTATATAACACTCCAGTTCATGTAACTTCCTACTTTGCCTGCTTAAAATTAGATTTTATCTTGATGCATTGAATTAAGAATAGCAAACCTGATCTCATTGACTCTGGGAAGAGGATGCATGACAACCATCTTCCTTTTGGCTCCCGTCATGATATGTGGGGTGAGGATGAACTGGCCAAAACACTGTCAAAAAGAGTAAATCATTTATAATATGCTGATATTTTTTTAGACCAAAGCACATGACATTATCTTCTCGGCAAAATCTCTCACCGCTTTGTATTCTTCTTCAGAGGCGAATCGCTCCTTCTGTATTCTGGTCACGTACAGAACGTCAGTCTCTGGAAGGGCCTCTTCAATGCTGTTAAACTCCTCCTGTGGATATAGTTATAGAAGTTTAGACAGTTAAGAGAAAAAAGCAATGCAAATAAATGAAAAGCACCCAAGTATGGTCTATATAAACACCTGTTTAATGCCTTTGGAGGCCACAAAATCGATGATTTCGGCAGGCATGCTGAGGTTCTTGGGGGCCACGTAGCGCAAGGTGATCCTGTACTGAGTGAGAAGTCTAGCCAGAGAATGCACAGTGCGGCCATGTTTCAGATCGCCTACCATGGTAATCTGAGATTTAAGAAAAAATATCCAAAAATTACACAAGACCGTAATCATGTACGGAGCACCGCAACCGGAGAAACACTGCAACATTCTGTTTGGAGAGGCTAGTGGCACAGAAATTACACACTTCAGCTCCAATGTGGAAATCTCAACAAGCTGATAGTTTAAGATGACAATATTTTTCTCCAGTGTACTCACAGTCATGCCATTGACTGTTCCCAGCTCCTCTCGGATTGTAAAGATATCCAGAAGAGCCTGAGTTGGATGTTCTCCAACCCCATCACCAGCGTTGATCACTGGCCGCCGACAATGCCTTGCTGCACTCTACAAACCAGAAGCATTTTCTGTTTAGACTGAAGGCTCAGATCAATTTGTTTTAGCAAACCCTAACATGTATAAATACATTTTATTGATAAAAAAAAAAAAAAAAAAAAAAAAAACTGAATCACAGAAAGAAATGCAATATTTATAATGGAAAACGAGGTAAATTTTGATGTCAAGTTGTCTACTCAAGTTTTTTTGGGGGGAAAATTACTACTTTTATTCATCAAGGATACATTAAATTGATCAAAAGTGACAATGTTGTTACAAACTACTGTTTTCTACTACAAAAGTTTTCCATTACAAATAAACAGCATTTATGACACTGAATGCTGGAGTAATGACTGCTGAAAATTCTGCTATTAATGCATTAACATTTGACTCACTTCTACAGCTCCAGGTATGGGGTGGCGCAGAACAATGACATCAGCGTAGCAGCTCATGGTGTGAACAGAATCAGCCAGAGACTCGCCCTTCTGCGTGGAGGACGTGGACTCATTGAAATGCACCACCGACCCTCCCAGACGGTGCATGGCTGCTGCGAACGAACTGCTGGTGCGAGTGCTCACCTCGTAGAACATGGAGGCCATGACTTTACCCTGGAATAAGATAAGATGAGCAGAATGGAACTAAAAGAGTTTAAAACAACTTATTTCATCTATATTTAAGACATCTCCTTCAGCAAGAGGTTCTGTTTCCAAAGGCCACAGATGCCCATTGAAGCAGAGATCTACTTCAAACTGACACGTCACTGCCAGATTGAAAAACATCCTGTCTCCTGACAGCTGCTGACTTGAGCAGTTAAATACTCCTGCTGGGGCGGTTTATGTAATGAATGCTCAAGATGGGCTGTAATAAACTATAAATCATCCAGTGACATCTACTCTACTATTGGACAGAATGATTCGGAGTAATAAAAAGGTATTGTGGTCTACAGGTTGAATCAAGGTCCATTTTGCTCATTCCACACTATCAAATAAGAATTCTGGATCCTTAATTCCATTGCCAAGTCCATTCAATTAGTATGAGACTCACCATCTACCTTCAGGCAACTTACCCTCGCTTTCTCTCTCGTAGAGATATATATATACACGCACTACTGTTCAAAAGTTTGGGGTCTGTAAGATCTTGTTAATGCTCACCAAGGCATCATCTATTATATCAAAATACAGTAAAAACAGTAATTATGAAATATTAGAATTTTAAATAAATTTCATATTTTAAAATGTAACATTCCTGTGATGCAAAGCTGTAACCTGTCAGCCATGATTTGCTATTCAAAAGCAGTTAATATTCTTCAATGCTGAAAACCGAAATATTGAATTTTTTTGTGGAGACAGTGTTATACTTTTAGGAATCTCTGATGACTACAAAGCTCAAAAGAGCAGCATTTATTTGATATCCATCTATCATATCCATCCATCTATACATCTCTCTATTTATCCATCCATCTATACAGCTCTCTATTTATCCATCCATCCATCTCTCTATTTATCCATCTATGCATCCATCGTAATCTCACCTAACCCTAAACTTTTGAACGGTAGTTCATTTAAAAACAATACTACCTTTTGATAACATTTAAATTTCTTATGACAGAACCATTTAGTTCTCACAGTAAATGTTTTCAATTCCAGAGAGTATTGACTTGATTCAATAAGACAAGAACCACTCTGAATGATTTGGTCAGCGAGAGTCATTAAACTGATTCAATCTAATAACTCATAAGAAATTGAAACCTTTTTGACACATTCTTTGAGAAGAACCAGCTCATGATTCAGAAACATAAAAGATTAATTCACCAATTAGACATTTTTTTTTTAAATATCAAGTGATATTTGTGTATTAAAAAAAAAAAAAAAAAAGAAGAATTTACTAATAGTCAGTATACCTTCAAAATATCCAAGGGTCTTTCTTTCTGCACCATCAGATGAAGAGTATGTGCCACATTGAACAAGTGTGACATCTAAAAGCCCAAGACAGACAAGAAAGATAGATGAGCCACTGTAAATACACAAATACAATATTCCTGGGCTTGACAACAGGATAGATAACATGGTGTTACCTGTTCCTTGCTGAACTGGCGCACGGACAGGATGTGCTGGCCCACCAGCGGGTGCAGCAGTGGGGAGGTCTGGGGGTGGGGCAGGATCTGCTGCAGCCCAGCTTGAGGTGACAGGTTCCTGGCCAAGGGAGGAGGGTGTGCATATGCATCCATTGGGGGAGCCAATTCTGATAATGGAAGCAGAATAGCGTCACAATCAGCAACCAATACATCACTGCCATGTATCAGTAAATCTCACTTTACGCCAATAAACTGAACACCGCATAAGAGCTCATTGGGATCAACCTGAATCACAAGTAACAGCATGCATGCAAAGCATGGGTAGCACAGGAGAACAGACCATCATGTCTTGTTTTGATTATGCTTAAGACTAAAATATGCCCATGAAAGGAATCCAGGAACAAACAGATTGGCAGAAAGAACAGAAGCTAAGGGTGGCAAAGCTCTGGTAAACATCACTACAAACGTCAAACCTGCATCATACGGTGCTCTTAATGACACCTCCTCTTCAGCTGCTCAAACATTGAGGCACAAAGTTTGAAAACAATGCATTAGTAACTGCACAGTTATAATTGTAACTTTTTTTTTTTAAAGAAAATATTTATCATAATTGCCAATGCCGTTTTTGTAGAAAAAAAAATTGTTTTCCAAAAAAAGGGTTTAAAAGTTGGTTGTCTAAAAAAACTTGGTAAAATGTTTCCAAAAAGAGTAGAACTGTATTATGTAATTTATTAATATTATAAAGCAACAAAGTGTATATACACAGACATTTAACAACGTGTCATATCCGAATATGTAACAAAAATCACAAATTTAGTCATTTTATTCAAATCAGGTTTTATCAGTATTTTGCATGCATCCACTTTTGTACTATTCTTTTTTATTTCCTAGCTGATTTTAAGGTTCGAGATATTTAGTTCTAGAGGTTAAGTTTGTTCAATTACGAAACATGCTTCGAAAAAGATTGATTGTTTAAATTACCTTGATCGAGTGAAAATAAGGAAGATGGAAACTATCGATATTAATTTTCAATTCACAGTTACAGAATCATGAGACTTGGATAAAGATTTGATAAAACTATACACATCACATGGACTTTACCCAATGCCTTTTGGCGTTGTATGGTAGATCTTTTGAAACCTGCATATAAAAACATGCCTTGCTTGAGATATGATCATATTGGACCAGCAAATGGTTCAGCTGAAGCATTTGCAAGTTCAAGGGACATACTGATGCTAGCAAAACAAAAGCTGACATCCAACTGAACTTAAATGAATAATAATAAAAATAAATTAAAAAAAATGATCAAATTTAACTATAAACCAATTATTTCCAGTACAGTGGTTCATTTGGCACACAAACTCATGCACAAGCTCTGTGGAATACTCTGTATGTACCTGGAGGCAGACCAGGATCGGACGTGCGGTGGATACGAGGCGGGAGAATGAAGCGTCCGTCCCCAGCTGAACGGCGTGGACTCTGGGCACGGCTACGGACCACATCAACAGATGCTGCCAGACGGGGGCGCTCAGGAGTCATCGCCTCACTCACACGCTGTAATTGACAAGCATGGTTATTTGCTTCCAATGACACTAAAAAGGATCAGCCGTTTGGAGAATGGATGAATGGGTGGGTATTTGTTAGCCAGTACACATTAGAAAGCAAAAGTTGAACCATAAACAATGTATATTCAGGTTTTTGATTATAACTAAGAGTCAGTTACTGCATTACTTTAGGAGCATCCTTTATCACCTCGGTTGTTCCTGCCAGGGGTGTTGACCATGACCTCACATCCTGACCATAACCTGGAGGTACTAATACCTTAAGAGAAAGAGGAATGATTGAACATTGAAATTAATGACTTAATAATGTGCTCCAGGCCACTTTTGCTGGGCAGCTATTAATTAGATGTGAGAGATAAGGTACCAAACCACATACACTACTGTTCAAAGGTATTTTGTCAGCGAGGATGCATTAAAGTGATCAAAATTGACATTAAAACTTTTACATTGATCCAAAAAAAATTCTATTTCAAATAAATGTTCTAACTATTTAAAACTGAAACATAACATGGTTTCCAGATCAGATCTTTACCTGTCCATCAATATAGGCCAGCTCTCCTCTGAGCACCACTCTCATGACTTTTCCTTTCACTTTCATGCCCTCAAATGGTGTCCACTTTGACTTGGTGAACTGCATGTGCTTCGGAATAGTCCACTCTTGCTCCAAGTCCACCTGGCAAATTCAAGTATCACTTTGAAATTTGAAAACATTTTTCATTTTAGGCAGCCATTCACCATTTGAACTTTGTCAAACTGATATACCTCTACATAAGTGTCTTCTTGAGCAGGAAGAGAGAATAGTTTACTGGGGTTTTCATAGAGCCTCTTGATGATGTCATCGATGGTAAGGCGACCCTCGCTGACGGCCGTGAGCAGCAGAGGCAGCATAGTCTCCAGACCCGGGTAACCTGGAGGTGGTTTCTCAGAGTTTTTCTCCTCTACTGAATGAGGGGCTGGAAGTGAAAAAAATAAAAAAAATAAATAATTAAAAGCTTCCAAGAACTGCTCAGATGTGGCCATTTAGGTTTGGGGTCAGTTTTATACTTATTATATCAGATCATCTTGTAGGACTGCTTGAAAATCTTTTTTTGGTCAGGCACAGCAAGCATGTCTGACCAATCATATATGCCACAACAGGAAAGAACAGGCTGAAGTTCAGTATAAAGTTTGGATGTAGCTTGGAACTCAAGCAGAAACTTAAGTTGACAATTTTGGTCTTAAATTGGGGATTTTAAAACAGGTTTGTACACTTTGTCAGGCAAACAAAATTAGATGCCTTTTTGACAGAGGTGAGGCTCAGCAGAGGTATTTGAACCCATTATTACCGTGGTCTGTTGCGAAACAGTCAATGATGTCTAGATTTTCCCACAGTGCCTCCATGTCCTCACGTGTACCAAGCATGGGCCGCACTTGCGCCCTGCCGTTTCCAATGACAGGCACATTATCTTCACACAGGAAGAGATGGTGGGGTGCCACTTCACACGTCACCTGGATGCCCTTTTGTTTAGCAGCTCGAATGATCAGAATCTGAGAAACAATGTATGATTTTAGTTAGTCACAAATCACAGGAACATGTAAAGAAACTGGATGAAGGATTTACCATGAAGATAAAATAAAATGCAGTTATTAGACCACGACATAGAACAAGGATTCTTACCTCTTCTTTCTTGGCAACATGGCAGATATGAACGGGTCGCTGATACAGCTGCGCCACCATCAAGATTGCAGCCACCGTCTGTTTTTCTGCATGTGCCACAATGGGCAAGTGCTTTGGCCACTTTTCAAAGTGCTGCATGCAAAGAAAATGGTAATCAAATTCTATCATGATAGTAAAACATGACAAATTGCATCATTAAAAATAAATGTAACAATGTAAAATACAAAATGAACGTACTTTAAAAAAAAAAAAAAAAAAAATGATTTTTTTTTTTTTTTTAAAAAGGGTTTTTTATTTTAAGTAGATTTTAAATAAATATAAAACTTTAAAATTAAAAAATTAAAATAAAATACTGTTGTATTTGTTGTTTCCTTACCTCCATCCACAGAGAAACATTGTCCATTTTCAAAGTGGAGTACGTGTCATTCAAGTACATCTTCAGACCAGCTGCAGAGCTTGCAATGGATGGAAGAAGTGTAGCATTGTCTGATGACGCCCCCACAAAAAGAGCATAATCACAGCGGCACCCAGCCTTGGCAATCTAGACATATTCATGACAGAAAGAAGTCCATAAACACAACTACCCAGCGGAGTAGCGGATATAGCGCATATCTGATGCACTGTGAGAATAATAAAAAATTAGGCTATTAGCTTACTACTCATTGAAAATTTAAAAAAAAAATTTTTTAAGCAGGTCTAACTCTACAATGAATTTCATCCTATAATTAAATTTAATACGGCAGTCATTAGTGAAAATCAAGCGCAGCTTTATTTCAAGTAACCACTTTCAAAAACAACCTGTTTTTAAACCAGTTTCTTCTCTTTTTTTCCACTAGAAAACTATGCACACAAGAGAAATACATACAGTTATCAGCATATGTTGAGCGTCACATGCCAAAAGCTCTGTCAGATTTTACTTTCACTTTCTGTATAGCGAATTGACCAAAGTTAAAATGTTCACTGGCATAACTCTTGTACAAAGCTTGCACAATCCTTGTTTTATCATTAGTTTGCCTTCATGGTTTAAAACAGAAATTTCCAATATTGCGACATACCCCCCGGGGGGCCCGCAAATTTGCACTACACCACTGCAACTTCCCTATTTGGTTTAATGTAAAATACTAAGTCAATATGTAATTTGTTGATGTTACCTTCTGTGCCATAGCAAAGGAGCTGGGGTCAATGATGGCAGGGTTGGTATTGGGCATGGCACACACCATCGTGATTCCTCCAGCCAGGGCAGCAGCTGTGCCAGAGGAGAAATCCTCTTTATAGGTGGCACCAGGCTCCCGCAGATGAACATGGACATCAATCAAACCTTTAGACATACAAGAAGAAATGGAATCAATGTAATATTTGTTCTAACAACTCAATTACATCTGAAAGGATGTGGCCATACTCACCAGGTAAACGGATGAGTTTCTGCGAGGTCATGCTGTCTATATGAGTCTTTACATGAGGAGCCTGACCAATTTGCCCCAGCGCCTGCCAAGCCCACATAAATAACAATATTCAGGTTTTTAGAGGGACAACAGCATAAACAGATGTGGCCAAAACTGAGGTTTTCCAAGCAGAATCACGAATTAATTTGGCACCTGCCCACACTGCCAAAAGCACCAAAAGTTGGTTAAATGACCATGGTGTTGGTGTGCTCGACTGGCCAGCAAACTCACCAGACCTGAACCCCATAGAGAATCTATGGGGTATTGTCAAGAGGAAAATGAGAAACAAGAGACCAAAAAAAAAATGCAGATGAGCTGAAGGCCACTGTCAAAGAAACGTGGGCTTCCATACCACCTCAGCAGTGCCACAAACTGATCACCTCCATGCCACGCCGAATTGAGGCAGTAATTAAAGCAAAAGGAGCCCCTACCAAGTATTGAGTACATATACAGTAAATGAACATACTTTCCAGAAGGCAAACAATTCACTAAAAATGTTTTTTTTTTTTTATTGGTCTTATGAAGTATTCTAATTTGTTGAGATAGTGAATTGGTGGGTTTTTGTTAAATGTGAGCCTAAATCACCACAATTAAAAGAACCAAAGACTTGAACTACTTCAGTCTGTGTGCATTGAATTTATTTAATACACGAGTTTCACAATTTGAGTTGAATTACTGAAATAAATTAACTTTTCCACGACATTCTAATTTATTGAGATGCACCTGTATAGTAAAGACAAACTCACCGTGTCCATCTATCAAGTCTTTCTAATGCATTTGTAATGGCCACATCTGTAGTATAAACTTAATTTTGTTGGGCTGTTAACAATGTGAGTGTCACAGCTCACCTGAACAAACAACTTGGTGCACTTGATGTCAGTGATGAGTGGTACGGAGTAGTCAATGGCCATTCGACGAGTGCGGTAACCTTTGGTCACAAAGGAGGACAAGCGTCTTCCACCAGAGTTCCTCATGGACAAATTGATGACCAAGTCAAAATGGTTCTCCTCCAGATAGTCCATGATGCTCCTTTGTTTGTCCTTACTAGGGCAGTCACTCTCCTCTTCAAAAGGCCAGTCCACTGCCATCACCTGATAGAAGACAGATAAACAAACAGAATTCATAAAACAGCTAACTTCACCTATTAAATTAGCTGTACAAGAAAAAAAAAAAAAAAAAAAAAAAACCGCATCAGAAGTTAATTAGCAGATTCTTTTAATAAGTCAAAATATGTTTTGTTATTCACTGTACCTTGACTCCATGTTCAGTGTAGAAGTCAGCAGAGCCTAGACTGGCATACAGGTTATAACCCAAACTCTCCAATGTCCGGACTGTGGGCAGAAGCTCGCTCTTATTCTGAAAGAATTTAAATTGAATACTTTTATACATTTTTCACTTAAAGGGATAGTTTACCCAAAATTAAAATTGTCAATTACTCACCCTCATGTCTTTCCAAACCCGAAAACTGACACTGAGGAGAAGAAACTGTATTCTCGTAGCTTCATAAAATTACAGTTGAACCACTAAAGTCACATGGACTATTTTAACAATGTCCTTACTACCTTTTCTGGGCCTTGAACGTGTCAGTTGCGTTGCTCTCTCTGCAGGGTCAGACAGCTCTCAGATTTCATAAATCTTAATTTGTGTTTTTTAGATAAAGAGATAAAGATAAGATATATAGAGATAGATAAATAGATAAAGAGGTCTCACGGGTTTGGAACAACATGAGGGCGAGTAATTAAATGACAGAATTTTTGGGTGAACTACCCCTTTAAGAATCTAGATTTTTTTTTTACATACTCTAATAAAAGTGAGAGTGAATGTGCACCACTATACTACAGTGTTGTGGGTAAATTCCAGGAAGTTCCATGTATTTGTTAATGTGTTTTTAGATATGTTGACATGTGGATGCAAAAATGATCTGCGAGGTTGCTAGAACACTGCTAGTTGGTTGTTTACTTTTACAGTTGAAATAACCCTTTAAAGCCGCTCCTTCGATATTAATATATGCAATTTGCATTATAAAAAATATGTTTTGCTTGTTTTATCACTAACCAGGTAAACATTTGAAGTCAGAATGCTTAAAAGTAAGGTAAACCTCACAAACCACATGATTTATGGTATATTGATCTGTGGCATAAACAGAAAATTTTACATTTACATTTAGCAGACGCTTTTATCCAAAGCGTCTTACAAATGAGGACAATGGAAGCAATCAAAATCAACAAAAGAGCAATGATACACAAGTGCTATAACAAGTCTCCGTTAGCTTAACATAGCAAGGTTTTTTTTATTTATTTAATAAAAAAGAAAACCGATAGAATAGAGCAAGCTAATGCTAGAGGCCTTTTTTGCTTTTGTTAATTGTATAATAAATAAAAAGAAAAGAAATAGATAGAATACAAAAAGAACAGAGAGGCTAGTGTTAATTTTTTTTATTTTTTTTTAAGAAAACAAGCAGTTAGTAAACGTAAGTGCAAGTCTAAAAGGGGATTTTTTTTTTTTTTTTTTAAGAATAGAATTAGAATAGAGAGTGCTAGAGGGTAAAATAAATATGAAGAGATGTGTTTTTAGCCGATTCTTGAAGATGGCTAAGGATTCAGCTGCTTGGATTGAGTTGGGCAGGTCATGCCACCAGTAGGGAACATTTAATGGAAAAGTCTGTGAAAGTGATTCTGTGCCTCTGTGGGATGGCACAATAAAGCGATGTTCACTTGCAGAACGCAAGCTTCTAGAGGGCACATAAGTCTGAAGTAATGAATTTAGGTAGAGGGGTGCAGAGCCAGTGGAGGTTTTGTAGGCAAACATCAATGCCTTGAATTTTATGCAAGCAGCTATTGGTATCCAGTGCAAATTGATAAACAGAGGTGTGACGACGTGCATTCTTTTTGGCTCATTAAAAATTAATCTTTAATTAGTCAAAAAAAATTTAGGGTCAAGGATTTGTTATAAGTCATAGCCTTATGCATGTAATGGAATAAGCAATGGTGACGGTGGTGAAATGAACAAACCACAGCTTTCAGTAATGTGAATTAGAAAATTAATAGGAGCAGACTCAAATAAATCGACTTGCTGTAAAGTAAGCCATTACCTTATAAGAACCAATAGTGAGGAGAATATTCTTTTTAGGGATTTTGAAGCCAGTGCTGAGCATGGCTTTTAGATAGGCCTCATATCGGTTTTCGCCGAAGCAGGCCACTTCTCCAGTGCTGGTCATCTCAACACCTAAAACCACATCTGCTCCAGCCAGCCGTGAGAAGGAGAACTGAGGAACCTAAGGGTCAAACACAGATCAAGATTATGTAGATCTTAAAAAATACTGAGATAGTTCAAGTGTTCCCATTAAAAACAGACATCACCGAGATTTCAATACCTTAACTCCCACAATGCCATTCCCCTTCATCAGCCCGACAGCCTCAAATTCCTCTCCCAATATGACTCTTGTTGCTAGGGCAACAAGATCCACACCAAGTGTTTTGGACACAAAAGGGAAGGAGCGTGAGACTCGCACGTTGCATTCTATCACCTTCAGCTGATCATCCTATTGACAGACACACATGATTTTGTTTCGGCACCAAATATTCTAAAATGCACTCATCCTAGCTAAACATAAATAATGAAAACTCACCTTGGCAATGAGCTGCAGGTTGAAGGGGCCGGTGACCTGAAGCTCCAGGCCGATCGCGTGAACGATAATCTTAATGCGCTCCATGGTTTTCTGGTTGATGTCTTGAGGAGGAGTCACCAGTGTGGCATCTCCAGAATGCACCCCTGCGTTCTCCACATGCTCAGACACCGCTATGGCAATGACCACTCCGTCACAGGCCACAGCATCCACATCTATTTCCTGACATCAAAAAAACGTTGCAATATTTGACAGTGCAAATCCTGCCACCATAATAGCTTTTAATATCTAACAGCAATACTACAAAAGAGAACTACAGGATTCAAATTACACATAAGGATCAGTGTTTTTATTGGTAACGAAAACTATTACATTTGTTTTCCTTAATTGAAAAAAATATATGATATGTATATACATGATAAAAAATATTAGATGAAAAACTGAAATTACTAAAACTAAAATAAAACAAAGCTAAATAGAAATAATAAAAACAAAAAGACTGAAATGAAAGCTGAAAATACGTTAATTCAAAATATTAATAAATGCTATATTCATATATAAATAATAATGAAAACACTAACAAGGATGTAATTTTGGGTTATCCAAATTTTTATTTTATGGCTGAAAACCAATAAATGGCTGATATTCTAATTCTATATTGTCTACAATAAAATAAAACACACTAAAATTAATCGTTTTAAATGCTAAAAGTGAGTTTAGTTCAGAATACGTTATACTTTTAGTATTGAAAATTGATATTCATTTTGAGAATAAAGGTAAATTAAAATGTAAGAGATAAGTGAAATGAGCATGAACAAGTAAATATATAATATGGACTGACAAATAAACAATATAAAAAAAAAATATCCAACATCAGTTGATTGATGGCTATCATGTCATACAGGTTGTATATAATAGCCGAATTTACAGTAAAGTCAGAATTTCTCATGAAATCTCTCATGCATTCTCAATTTGAGCAACAATAACAACTAGAAAGACAAATCAGGACTTGAAAGAGTTATATTGTGTAATATTCACACCTCATGTAACGTCTGTGATGAAAAACCTGTTCAAACAAGCATTTTTTTATTTTGTGCCAACTAACAGCATTACCTAGTAATTAACTCCCATCTCTCCCATATACACACATGCATTTTACTGTTAACTGGAACTGCCTGAAGGTGGGAGCTGTGCGTGCAGACTTAAATGCTGTTTTTAGTGACTAACCTTGGCCTCCTGAATGAATTTGGAGATAACAACAGGATATTCCTTTGACACAGCAACAGCATCGGTCAGGTACTTTTCCAGATCACTGTCTGAATAGGCAACATTCATAGCAGCCCCGCTGAGAACATACGACGGTCTCACTAAGCAAGGATAACCAACCGTCTCACAGAAACCCACAGCAGACTACAAGAGAAATGTCAAGGGGTCATTTGAAGTTACAAGCAATTATAGAAGAACTTATCTTCCTTTGGTTATTAATGTCACACTACACTTCCAGAGTGTCCTTGGTATTCCTTAGAGGTGAATAAAATTAATTATTTATATCTTACCTCAATATCAGACAGCTCTTTCCATCGGGGCTGGCTGATTCCTATGGTGTCCAGCATCCTGGAGAATTTGAAGCGGTTCTCCGCAGAGTCGATGAATTCAGGGGAGGTACCCAGGATCCTGCACTGCTGTCTATGCAAAGACATGGCGATGTTGTTGGGCAGCTGTCCACCCATGGACAGAATAATTCCCTCTGGGTTCTCCATCTCATAAATGTCCATCACCACCTGTGATTAAAAGCAGGCAAATTTATTAAAAGCAGGCAAATGCAATAATTATTAAATTTATTTAATTTTATTAAATAAAATATACTAATTGCAATATTTTTATATTATTTTCATAAATTTATATTTTATTACATGTTTTATTATTATTTATAATATGATTCATTTTAGCATTTATAACATTTTATTAGCATACACTTTGTTTTTAACAACATTTAATTTCTTACCTCAAATGAGATCTCATCAAAATACAGTCTATCGCACATATCATAATCTGTGCTGACTGTTTCTGGGTTGTAGTTCACCATAATTGTTTTGTATCCCATCTGTGAAATAAACAGTTCTCAAATACATACTGAAATTTCACAAAATAATGAATTTATGCTTCATTTTAAGCCACAAAAGTTAATTTTCCCTTAAAACGGATGGCTCACCTTCCTCAGCTCCATAATACACCCAACAGCGCACCAATCAAACTCCACGCTGCTTCCAATGCGGTAAACCCCAGAGCCGATCACCATGACATGGGGCTGCTCAAAAACCACATCACTTTCTGAGCCGTTATAGGTCAGGTACAGATAGTTGGTGTGAGCTGGCCACTCGGCAGCCACTGTGTCAATCTGTTTGACCACTGGAAGGATCTTCCAGTCACGTCTCAGCTTCCTCATGGCCAGCTCAGTGCTGCAGCAGGGGAAAGAGCAGATTTAGCAGTCTACTGTGACCCATATTAAATATTGTTCATAAAAACAAATCTAGAATCGACAGTTGTGATTTTCTGCATCAGCAGTTTTTCTGAGTACCTTTGCACAGCTTGGGCGATTTGTTTGTCGGAGAAGCCCAGCTGCTTGGCTTTCCTCATGACCTCAGGTGGCATGGCACTCTTATCCTGATTATATGCCTCTAGAAGTTTCTCGTGGTCTGCAATGTTCTTCATTTTGTGTAGAAACCAGTGGTCTATCTTGGTCAGCTCATAAAGACGCTCAACAGTGTAGCCTGCACGTAGGGCAGCTGCCAGAACAAAGATGCGCTTGTCTGTGGGTGTCTGCAGCTCCTTGGATATGAGAAAATAATATTTCGGTTTTTGTTTTCATGTAGGTTTTTAATCATCTTGTTGCAAAAAAACCTTGCATCTGACATGGGAGTGAGATTGTAGATGTGTAACTTCATTACAGACCTCTTCGGACACTGGCTTGATTGTGTGGTCGAAACCAACGCAGTTCTCATCCACCATTCTCAAAGCTTTCTGGAAGGCCTCTTCAAAGCTGCGGCCAATGGCCATCACTTCTCCTGAGATGGAAGAGAGTGCTGAATGAGATCACAACATACTGGATATGCGAGTTCAGAAAATATAGCATATTCTATTTCTGAACTAAAGTAACACTAAAATTTGGCTTTTTCATTGCCATATTAAAATTTACAAATAAGTATTTTTAATTCAAATGGTACTCTAACAATTAAAATAAAACTATGCTCATTAAATATGCACAAATTTGAATAAAAAAATAAATAACTAAAACGCAGACGGTTAACAGTCCCATTACCATCAACTTGGTTTAATAACATTGCGATTCCCAATTGAGCAAAATAAGGTTTTGAATGGATTGCGCTAAAGAAACACTAATGTAACTGCCGAAGCAATATATAATATAAAAATCAATTAACTTTTTATCATAAAAAAAAAAAAAAGCAAGCAATAGCCAATGAAAAGGCTGTTGGTTGTTAAATATTGTAGGAAGTAAAAATTGGTGAATCCAACCAAAACCCATTACTTGTGCCTGCTGCACAAAACTGCTTTCAGTTCAAAAACAAACTGTTTCAGTCATTTAATTACTTCAAATTTTTGGTTAAATTAAGTTTTTCCATCTAATATGTATATTTCATTTCAATTGAAGAACATTTTTAATAGTTTTAGTTAATCACACTGGTTTGAGAATTACAATATACAGATTTCTCATGCAGTTTTTTTTTTTAATAGGAGGCTCACCGACACTCTTCATGGAACTGCCAATTTTAGTGCTGACTCTGAGGAACTTGCTCAAATCCCAACGAGGAACCTTCACCACACAGTAATCCAGACTGGGCTCAAAGTTGGCTGTTGTGGAATTAGTCACTGAATTCCTGGAAAACAGTGACTTTTAAACAACTTTGAAAAGAACAACACTTAAGTGTACAATTACTTTCTGTATAATAGCTAATTTCAATGAAAGAACTCACTTAAGCATGGGCAGAGGGATTCCCAAGCAGAGCTTAGCGGCCACGTAGGCCAGCGGGTAACCTGTGGCCTTACTGGCCAACGCAGAGCTTCGTGAGAGACGAGCGTTGACTTCAATGATGTAGTACTGTCAAGACACAAAGAATGGGATTTTGGCTTGATCACTGCTTCCAGAGACTCATTTTTCCTGGATGATAAAAGTGACTGAATTACCTGCTCAGATTCAGGATTTAGAGCATACTGAATGTTGCACTCTCCCACAATGCCCAAGTGGCGAATAACTTTGATGGCCGTGTCTCTCAGCATATTGTATTCATAGTCATTCAGTGTCTGACTAGGAGCCACCACTATGGACTCCCCAGTGTGGATTCCTAAAGGATCAACGTTCTCCATGTTACAAACCTAAATGAAAAAAAATCTAATTAGAAAAGAACAAATGGTAAAACACATACTGGTAAAATGTGAAGGCATGTAGCAGGGCTCTAGACTGCGACCAAAATGGTCACAATTTGTGACCATTTTTTGAGAATGTGCGAGTAAAAATTTGACGTGGTCGCACTTGTGCGAGTGCATAGTCTGCGCTGCTCCAAAGCATCTGCTTCATACAGCGCACGCTGCAGAGCCGCTGCACATTGTGGCAGGAGTCAGATTTCACCGATCACGTGAAGAGAGGCGCTTTCAGCGAGAGCGCTTCAGGTGTAGAGCCTGGTTTATACTCGCCACGTCAGCACGAGCGCGAAGGTGCGCGCCGCGGACGGAGCACAACAGAGGATTTGGTTTTCAAACTAAATTGAAAGACCGCTTCTTCAACCAGAGAAGGTGAACATGTTAGTATTCTTGTGGGAAAAAAAAACATGCAAGTCCTGTCAGCAACAGCCAGTTTAGCTTTACTTTTCTTTTTGTTTTCGTTGTGTATATGTCAGTATAAAAGGGAAATCACAGCTCTAGGTGCATCGTACCGTAACACAATTGTCATAGGCGTCTCGCACCACTTCATACTCAATTTCCTTCCAGCCTTTAAGTGATTTGTCAACCAGGACTTGTGATGTGTGGGCAAAGGCCTGGGTGACCAATGTGATCATCTCCTCTCTGTTATTAGCAAAGCCTGAACCCAATCCACCCAGGGCAAATGCAGACCGGACCAGAACGGGATAGCAGAGTCTTTCAGCAGCAGCCACTGCCTACAGAAATCACACAAAAAAGTTGGACCATATGTACACACACTATATATATATAAAAAAAAAAAACACTGACCCTTATATACACATACATGCATACACATACATAACTTACAAAGACACATAAAGGCCATTAATTTAGTTTAGGAAAAAACATGTTGCCTTTGTAATAGCACACTTTTTACTAATGGGTCTATAGAGCTGGGTTGTAATTGATTACATGTAATCTGGAAATTAATATATTATTTGAAGTACCCCTGAGATTTTAAAATAAGTATTTTTTAAAACATTAAAACATTTGCTTGTTCACGGTTCTAAGATGTTGGTTAATGGTCACATGACATGCAGATAAAACAAATAAGATTTCATTTTTTAATAAGCGTTTTATTTTAATTGATGTCATTTTAAAAATTATTTTAATTTTACATTTTTATGAGTGATTTAATTATTAGCTTTTCATTAAACTCACAAACCCTCATGAACCCCAGTTTGGGAAACCCTGGCGTAATGTAACGTTTAGTCAAGTCGAGCTTTATTGTCATTCCGCTACATGTGTGGACATACAGTGGAACGAAATGTCGTGTCTCGCAGGACCACGGTGCTACATACACTGACCAAAATTATAAACGCAACTAGGGATGCAACGATTATAGATTTTGTTGGTACGATTATAGTCTGAGGAATAATCACGGTTTCACGATTATGCATTTATTCATTTCACAACATAAAATCACAAACACTCTTTAGTAGGGGTGTAACAATACGCGTATCGTGTATCGAACGGTTCACGGGCAGTTCCAAATGGAAGTGATCATCCCTATCCCCTTGGAGTGGGGACTTTGGAGTGAACAGGGCACGTGCGTGTCGTTATTTAGTCGTTTGGAATGCACTTGGTGAAGGGAGCGATCTAATTTCCTCATTATCTTCAGCTGGGATGTTCCCGTGACAACGCAGCATGGTGTCAGTCAGCAGATTCGCTGACGGACACCAGCATAAAAAATACGTATATACATTTTAAAAAGTTTTATATATATTATTTTTTATATATTATATAGCATATTTTAAAAACTTTTTAAAATATAAAATGTATGTTTATTTGCAACAGTTATGATAACAAAAATAAAAAGACATTTGACATTTAAACAGCGACATCTGCTGACTGACACCGTGCTGCGTTGTCACGGGAACATCCCAGCTGAAGATAATGAGGAAATTAGATCGCTCCCTTCACCAAGTGCATTCCAAACGACTAAATAACGACACGCACGTGCCCTGTTCGCTCCAAAGTCCCCACTCCAAGGGGATAGGGATGATCACTTCCATTTGGAACTGCCCGTGAACCGTTCGATACACGATACGCGTATCGTTACACCCCTACTCTTTAGAAGTGTTATTTATTGCTGCCTTTTGAAACAGAAATAACACAGTAACCAATAATACAGCACAAAATAATAAAACTAAAGAAAAAAAAAAAAAGTCCATCTCTCCTATTGGAATTAAAAAAGGTGACCTCTGCTCTGTAAACATCCATGTCAGTATTTCCCTTTTGAAAATAACAAATGGAAATAGATCACAAATGCATTTGGGTGTTTTCATTTTGTATATTCTTTCTACATTTCTTTTGGACCTGAGGTACAGAACTTGGAAAGATAGTGAATTTTTTTTTGACTTATGAATAATACTATAACAGGGATGATAAATCACAATGTTAATTAAGTATTATTAATATTAGACTAATATTAACTTTATTTATCCCACAGAGGACACCGTTACTAATGAGGGGAATAAACTAAACTATTATTGTAAATCAACTGTCATCCATACTTATTCATTTTAATAATCTTTATTAATCTGATTTTACATATGGCCTGAGAAAATCAAGTCTATTATTTTGGTTTGTGAGACCGAGCTGTCCACACAAACATTTAGGAGGACAGAAACTTGTCAACACTGCCCAGCGACTTTCATTAATAAAATAGCTTAGATACTGGATCGCTACATTATATTAATCAGCAAAGAGGCGGTAAAATGACTGTTTAAATAACTAAACTCAAATCTTCATTGTTTGTAGTGACGCGCAGATGCAGGTAGGCTAATTCACACACGCAACTGTCACCTCTCTCTCTCTCTCTCTCTCACACCGCACTATTTCATCTCTGTCTGAAGTGGGCAGAATGCTAGAGCTAACTAACTTCGCGTCAGGTGGTCCTTGCCTTCATGTCGTGCATTAAAATCGTTTATTGCACAGCGAGAACTGGTTGGCTAGTCGTGCATTGTCCCTTATGTATACTCTTTAACAGCAATTTTTATGGCAATATTTAAATGACGCCCTGGTCGTTCTTGGTGTACCCAAAATGGTCCCACACTATCGACTTCAGTCATTTCTCTGGTGGCAATAAAGGATCACTGTTTGGTTCCTCTGTCATAGTTAATCTAGTGTGTGTAGTAGCTCTGATAAGCACATTTTAAGCTGGTGCACTGCTAGTGTAACTTTGTTTTCGTTTTGCGCAAGTTGCAACAGTTCCGTTCCGTGCAACAGAAACACTCGGTGTAGCAGAACCTTTACGATTAATTAACCGTGACTTTTAAAGCGCGGTTAATTGTAAAACCAATTAATCGCTGCATCCCTAAACGCAACACTTTTGTTTTTGCCCCCGTTTTTCATGAGCTCAATTCAAAGATCTAAGACTTTTTCTATGTACACAAAAGGCCTATTTCTCTCAAATATTGTTCACAAATCTGTCTAAATCTGTGTTAGTGAGCACTTCTTTGCCGAGATAATCCATTCACCTCACAGGTGTGGCATATCAAGATGCTGATTAGACAGCATGATTATTGCACAGGTGTGCCTTAGGCTGGCCACAATAAAAGGCCACTCTAAAATGTGCAGTTTTACTGTATTGGGGGGGTCCGGGGGGGTCTGAAAACCAGTCAGTATCTGGTGTGACCACCATTTGCCTCACGCAGTGCAACACATCTCCTTCGCATAGAGTTGATCAGATTGTTGATTGTGGCCTGTGGAATGTTGGTCCACTCCTCTTCAATGGCTGTGCGAAGTTGCTGGATATTGGCAGGAACTGGAACACGCTGTCGTATATGCCGATCCAGAGCATCCCAAACATGCTCAATGGGTGACATGTCCGGTGAGTATGCTGGACATGCAAGAACTGGGATGTTTTCAGCTTCCAGGAATTGTGTACAGACCCTTGCAACATGGGGCCGTGCATTATCATGCTGCAACATGAGGTGATGGTCGTGGATGAATGGCACAACAATGGGCCTCAGGATCTAGTCACGGTATCTCTGTGCATTCAAAATGCCATCAATAAAATGCACCCGTGTTCCTTGTCCATAACATACGCCTGCCCATACCATAACCCCACCGCCACCATGGGCCACTCGATCCACAACGTTGACATCAGCAAACCGCTCACCCACACGACGCCATACACGGTCTGCCATCTGCCCTGTACAGTGAAAACCGGGATTCATCCGTAAAGAGAACACCCTCTCCAAAGTGCCAGACGCCATCGAATGGGAGCATTTGCCCACTCAAGTCAGTTACGACGACGAACTGCAGTCAGATCGAGACCCCGATGAGGACGACGAGCATGCAGATGAGCTTCCCTGAGATGGTTTCTGACAGTTTGTGCAGAAATTCTTTGGTTATGCAAACCGATTGTTGCAGCAGCTGTCCGGGTGGCTGGTCTCAGACGATCTTGGAGGTGAAGATGCTGGATGTGGAGGTCCTGGGCTGGTGTGGTTACACGTGGTGTGCGGTTGCGGTCAGTCAGCATGCCAATTGCACGCTCCCTCAAAACTTGCGACATCTGTGGCATTGTGCTGTGTGATAAAACTGCACATTTTAGAGTGGCCTTTTATTGTGGCCAGCCTAAGGCACACCTGTGCAATAATCATGCTGTCTAATCAGCATCTTGATATGCCACACCTGTGAGGTGGATGGATTATCTCGGCAAAGGAGAAGTGCTCACTAACACATATTTAGACAGACTTGTGAACAATATTTGAGAGAAATAGGCCTTTTGTGTACATAGAAAAAGTCTTAGATCTTTGAGTTCAGCTCATGAAAAATGGGGGCAAAAACACAAGTGTTGCGTTTCTAATTTTGGTCAGTGTAAATAAGCATAAATATAAACATACAACACTAGACGCAAGAACAATTTTTAGACCTACATAGCTAACTTACTGAATCGGTAATCTAACTATACATATACTATAAACAGTTGACTATACATACTATAAACAGTTGACTATACATACACAACCTAAGACAGACTATACAAGTACTTTACATAATAACTGTACATGCTATTGTGCAATAGAGGTATTTAAGGTTAAGGAGGAAGTAGTGCAATATGATATGTGATGCATTCACAAGTAAACATTTGTGTTATCTTAAGTCCTTGTAACATGGAGTGTTTATAAGAAAGTGTCTGGTGCATATAGAGAGAAAAAGTGTTTCTACAGGTGGTTTGTCCAGCCCACTAATGAATGTTGTCATAACAAATGGCACATACTTTCTTATTCTTAGTATTTTTATATCAGTATGGTACAATGTTACCTTATTTAAATCAGTGTGATAAATGAGCAAGGCCAAAAGTAATCTAAAAGTAATCAAAAAGTAGTCTGATTATATTACCTAAAATGTGTAATGTAATAGATACATTTAACTACAATTTTGTCATGCAATTTGGAAGGGATTTATATTTTAGGAAGGGGGTGTCTTGCAAGGGTACCATCATAATTAGAAGTCCTTGGCATAAAAACATTTGAGATGCCCTGATGTACAGTAGAGTAATGAGCTGACCTGTTCAACAGACATGGCTGCTTCACTGGGGGCAACATGCTCATTGATTTCCTCCATCTTCTCCACAAAGATCTTTCTGTCTTCAGTCATCTCTATGGAGGCCACTGGGGTTCCAAGCACACGCACTTTGTATTTTTCTAGCACTCCTTGCTTAGTGAGCTCCACACCACAATTCAGGGCCGTCTGACCACCGAATGTGAGCAACACCCCATCTGGACGCTCGTTCTTTATCACCTATTTGAAGGGCAGCAGGATGAATGTTTGACAAAATAAAAACTGAAGTCAAAAGCTGAACTGTGAGTTTTAAAGCATTATTTCAGTTTTCAAGATCTGTCAAGAAAACTAGGCCATGTAAATAACTTTGGGACGGACAGATTTCTCTTACCTGTGTGACATACTCTGGTGTGATTGGGAGGAAGTAGACTTTATCTGCCAGGCCCTTTGAGGTCTGTACTGTGGCAATGTTCGGGTTAATGAGAAGGGTTTGGATGTTCTCTTCTTTCAGAGCTTTTATAGCCTGAGAAAAAAATAAATACATTTGGAAAAAACTGCTTACATTTACTTTTGGTTAACTTATTACACTGATGATTAGATTTGTCCCAAAATGTTGGCTTTCCACTAGCCAATTGTATATAAGATTCAGTTGTAAGCTAAGATCAAGCAAGTTTCAAATTAATACAGGAAACTGATAAAATACTACAACAACTTCTACAACTACTTCTACAACTACAATCAGCTAAACAGTTGAGATGCCACCTTTAATTTGCACAAACACTCTCAAGGTTTTTTCTCCTTTGACAAATCACCTGAGATCCAGAATAGTCAAACTCTCCAGCCTGTCCAATGGAAAGCCCTCCTGAACCTAGAATCAAAACTTTACGAGGTCGAACAAATGCTTCAGGGTCAGGAGATCCAGGGAAAGTGAGGTGCTCTGTTAATCTTTGCTTAACTGCAAAAATTATAAGGGTTTAGTCATGTCAACAGAATTAAAACACATCAGTAATAATGTAAACAGATATGACAAATATGTATGCAAACAATCCTACAAGAACAAGTGTTCGTCATAACAGATCACCTGATTTTCCAGTTTTGCCCTCTTTAGCATCTTTGACTGCATCCAGAAACACATCAAAGAGACCAACAAGGTCTGTTGGGCCTGCCATGTGTTCAGGATGGAACTGGACACTGAAAATAAGAAAATAGATAAATTATCATCAACAACTTAATATAACATTTAAGCCCATTGATACTGTATTTATGTAAACAAGACACAGATGACAAATGAAGGCCAACCTGAAGAGTGGTTTGTGGTTGTGAACGATGCCCTCACTGGTTTTGTCATTGGCGTTGGTGAAGAGCACATCCCAGTCTTCTGGAAGAGTTTTGGGATCCACAGCAAACCCATGATTCTGAGAGGTGATGAAACAGCGATTTGTTCCTTTATGGATGCAGGGTTGGTTATGGCCACGATTACCATACCTGAAATACACAAGGACCATGAATGAAGTTGTAGCTTTTAAGATTCACAATTAAAGGTCCCATATTGTCAAAACTGAAATTTCCTGGCTTTTTTCATGATAACAGAGATCTAGGGGCTATGTAACTACCTACCATATAAGTTTCAAAACAGTCAATCCACAGTAAAGTGCACACATCCTGCATAAAGTTGCTGTGTTTTTTCACGAGTCCTTGTGACTTCCGTAAAAATGTGACGTCCGAACTACTCAGTCACCGCCTTCAGTCACCATCCCGAGCACCGCGCACCGTCCTTTTGCCAAACCCCCAGACAACATGGTGTCCATGCCATTGCGGAGCAACAACAACACGGAAACCTGTGGAAAAGGTTAACTTTAACGGACGAAACCAGATCGGCCGACCTGTAACGTTACACTCTCACTCAAAGGATGGACGATCTGACAGGATTGTTACTATGAGGTGGATCACGTCTAACATGTATAGTAAAGAAACTCACCGTGTCTATCTAGTCATGATGATGTAAATACACTTCAGTTTCAGCATGCAACTATTTTTACCGCTACAGTAGTATTCCAGCCACAATTAATCACAACAATGTATATACACAATTACAAATGATCATATATAAATCGTCAGTTTGTTGTTTTACACACATGCACACAGACATTATTTCATACACGACATATTCATGAGATGTAAGAAATCTTCAAACGCGCCCATAACAAAAGACAATACTTTACTGAACCTTTTCTGATAAGAAGTGTGCGCTGCAAACAAGCATTTTTGATGACTATTTCGGTCCAGTCCACTCGTTTTATCTCGTTTAAGCACAGCTGTCGTCGGTTTTTAGTCTGGCAGTGGCAGCAGGTATATGCGATCAAATTTCTAATTTGAGGCTGTATTACATAATTTCTGGCACCCAACAAGATGATATTAGCTCCTTATGTAGCCGAATCTGCGCTGGTTTGAATGGGCAGTTCTCCCTTTGTTTTAATTCCAGCATAGCGAGGTAATTGTGACGTCGGCCCTACATGACCCTAGTTACCTGTGGTTTGCCTAGCCGTGCGACACTCATAAAACAACAGGCCAATCAGAAGAGAGGCTCATGAATGTTAATTAGACAGGACAAATCAACCTGTTTTTTACCAGAGCTCCTGAGAGAAGAGCTGTAAAAATATATTGAGGTGGTTTTTGGTACTTATACCGCGAATATATATTCTTAAGGACATCAAAACCTAAAATAAAACTCCAGAAAGGTTTACAATATGGGACCTTTAAGTGCTTCTCAGACATAAACCATATCTGAATGAACCCACTGACTGTTCTCTTCTGAAGAAAGGCCTGTAGACTGGCATCTCACCCGGCCTTGAGCACAAACAAAACAAAGCAACTATCCCAGAACTCTTAAAAAAACACTACCGCTTATCCCAGGACCAGACTAGCCTACCCCAGCTCCTGACTAGACTGCTGAGCTCAGCAACTAGATTTCACACCATGCTGCTCCTTCATGATAACTAGAATGGCATGGGAAGGCCAAGGAACCAGCCTTTTGTTCCTCTGCAAACCCCTTAATCCACTAAGAGATGCTGTCTGATTTAATCACAGCAAAAATCCTAATATTATTATTATGCTGTATCTTTATCTTGTTTTAAAAATTTAGTTTTAACTACAAAACAAGTACATTTTCCTTCAGGTACAAAACATTAAGAATGTACCTTGAACAAATAAAAAGCATTATACTACTAACCTCACTAAAATAATACTTTTCTAAAAGCAATTTTTACTTAAAGGGTTACTCCACCCCAAAATGAAAATTTTATTATTAATCATTTTCCCCCATGACGTTCCAAACCCGTAAAAGCTTCGTTCATCTTCGGAACAAAATTTAAGATATTAGCACCACAGGGAAACGCTGTTTTCTACTTTTATTTATGCTTTGATTTGAACGAAAACAGCGTATCCGTGTGGTGCGGCTGAACAGCATATGCGGTTTGCGTCCAGTGAATACTCTCCAAAATGGCGCTACGGTGACGCGACGAATTGTTGAATAAAGTCGTTCATTATTTTTCTTTTCTTTGTGTACAAAAAGTATTCTTGTCACTTCATAAGGTTCAGATTGAACCACTCGATGCCGACGATGCCTTTCATACTTTTCTGGGCCTTGACAGTAGCGGGTAGAAATATCACGATTCTTTGTCATGTTGGTTTTACTATTTTGTCTGAGCAGTGCAGCAAAAAGCCTTTCAAGGTTACATTTATCGAAGATAAAAATCTGTAATTTTCTTTTTATTTAAGAACAAAAGACAAATATATTTTCAGGTACAATAGGCCTATTTAGCAGGAGCATTCAAGAAATTGTATGAGCAAATATAAAAATAAAACACTATAAAGAGTGATTCCTATTAAAGCAACCGTATTATTTTTTTTCAGTCAAGAGTAGGGAGGTTTTTTTTTTCTCTTTGGGTTTTGTTGTTTTAACATTAAAGAATAAAAATTCTGTCACGTCTGTCATTGTGTTTTATATTTATACCATCATTTACTCACTCAAAATTAGTTTTAAACCTGAATGAGTTTCTTTATTCTGCTGAACATAAATGCTATTTTGAAGAATGTGGAAAACCAAACAATTGCTTGTCCACAGTGACTTCCATAGTATTTTTTTCCTACTATCAAATTCAATGTGGATCAGCAACTGTTTGGTTACCCACATGCTTTAAAATACCTTCTTTTGTGTTCAGCACAAGAAAGAAATTAATACAGGTTTGGGACAACATGTGAGTGAGTAAATAATGACAGAAATTAAATTTTAGGGTGAACTATCCCTTTAATGACAGTCGACAGCATGTTTAGTTCTGTCCCTTTAAGACCTGCGCGCATCTAACAGGCACATGCATTTTTCTCTCCACTGATTACTTTCATTTTAGACATAACCAACCGAGTCTATATGTAAACCTTGTGTGTTTTGACAGTATTAGCGCAAAAGATAACTTAGTTGAGTAATCAGGTGCTATTAGACATGCTTTTTAGTGTGTGCGCGTTTCAGGTGTACGGGCTCAGAAAAAGTGCACGTCAGACCAGCGTGTGAATGAAACGTTTAACCGGCAAGGCTTTAAAACACACGCAAATAATGTACTTTTGTGATTGCGAATAAGTGCAGTGTCCCGTGAGTTACTCCTAGAGCTGCACGATTCTGGATAAATTGAGAATCACGGTTTTTTTTCTGAAATAGAGATCACGATTCTCCCACGATTCTGAACTAAACAAAATAATGTGTGACAAAATATTAATTGCTGCAGTCTATTTAAAAGTGTTTAATTTAAATGAATTATTAAACATTTTAATATATAATACAGTATGGCCAGGTTTCACAGACGGGGCTTAGACTAAGTCAGGATTAGATCATAGTTCAATTAAGACATTTAAGCAATTTTTATAAACATGCTTTTAAAAACATTACTGGTGTGACTCTTGAGACAAAACAAAGGCACTGATATATTTTAAGATCAGTCAATGCGAGTTTCTTTCAGTTGAAACAGCTCAGATTTACATTTTTGTCTAGGACTAGGCTTAAGCCTTGTCTGTGAAACCCGGGGTATATGTATTTAAAATATAGTGTATTTAATACACCAACTTTTAGAATTAAAATGATGAAAAATTGGTTTGTATTAATGATTCAATGACTCACTCATACCTCACTTGTTTCATTAATGGATGAATCGGTGTTTTTGAATGAATCTCGAATGAATGATTCAATAAATACATTTTTTAACAGTCACTTGTCTCCAACTAGTGGTGAAATGATGCAATCGACAAACGTTATTTGAAGCGCCAGTTGCTTTCAAAAGATGAGTGGCTGTATTTTGATCGCTACCATAGACATCAATGTTTGTAGCCGAACTATAAACTTTTATCCCAGTATTTCTATGAATGACTGTAAGACAGAAATAATACTGTGTAGTTGAAAAGACTGTTTGTGAAGCTTTTTCTTACCTAAACATGTTAACTGTCTGCTCTCTGGATCAGCAGCAGCGCGAATGCAGATTTGAATGTTCCGGTATGATTTTTTCAAAGTTTTAATAGACACGGGCGAATCGTTGTCATTCAGAAATTAGATCGTGTGGGTATTTGAATCGAGATCGCAATCTTTTAACGATTAATCGTGCAGCTCTAGTTACTCCACCACTGAGTTAACACTGATATGAATGTATGTGGCGTTGTACAGTATCTTGATATGGCGGCGCCATAACTGCAGCTGATATAATGTGCGCTGTAGCCCGATATTACAATATTTCTTCAAATGCAGATCGTGGAGACATTTTTATTGTCCACGATCAAAAATAGTCATATCGCACACCCCTACTTGACAGTGTTATTTACTTTGCAGTCAATGGGACAGTCACAAGCCTCCCGGTTTTCATCCAAAATATCATAAATTGTGTTCCGAAGACAAACAACGCTTTTACGGGTTTGGAACGACATGGGGTTAAGTGATTAATGACAAAATTTTCATTTTGGGGTGGAGTAACCCTTTAATATCTTTCTGTAGTTTCAAAATGCATTAATTTTACTTTTGTTTACTTCATGTGATATTAATAACATACTCAACTATCCATCAATTTGTCTTTAATAAATGTGATGACAACATCCAATAAAGGGTTAGTTTAATAATAATAATAATAATTATATAATAATAATAAAAAATAAAAAAAATCATTATTTACTTTACCCTCATGTTACAAATCTGTATGACTTTATTCTGTGGAACATAAAAGATGACATTTGAAGTAATGTCTATCTTTTTCTGTTCATACAATGGAAGTCAGTGAGCTTCAATGTTGATTGGTTCCCAACATCTCAATTTTGTTCCACAGAATAAAAATGCATTCAGGTTTGGAATGACAAGAGGATGAGTACATGACAGAATTTTCATTTTTGGGTGAACTATCCTAAAGAAACGTGCTTTAGAAGTCTGCAGAAAGTGAAAAGAATGAACAAATTGCTTACTTCATTTTGAATGTCTTTGCCCCAATGACCAAAGATAGAAGCTGATGGCCCAGACAAATCCCAAAGACTGGTTTGGGATTCTCTACACATGCCACCTTCCGTATACTCTCTACAGTCTCCTTACAGTACTCAGGATTGCCAGGACCGTTGCTGATGAACAACCCATCAAAATCTAGAGAAACAGAAGCACAGTGATCTAATTTTCAGCTGATTTTTAGAATTACTATTAGCATTTACAGTCAGGTTTTCTAACCATGTAAAAAAAAAAAATTCTAACCCTAAAACAGCATATTACCATGTATCTTTATAAATATATATAAAAAATAAAATAAAAACAATCCTTCAGTAATATGTGGGAAACAGTGCAATGGCTCACCCTTGCTATCTAGAGGATAATCCCAGGGGACAACGGTGACCCGGGCACCTCTCTGGCAAAGGCAACGGATCTGGTTGTACTTGATGCCACAGTCTATAGCAGTGATTCTTACTGTGCCCTCTGGATTAAAAACTTTTGGTTCCTGTTGAATCAGGCATAAATAACAAGAAATAAGCTGTCATTACACAACATTAAATCACATTAAAAGTAATCTAAGAATATCAAGATACTTACTTTCATGGATACTTCTTTAACAAGATTACGGGTGTCTGGATTGTCAAATGGAATGTCATTGGCTGAAGTTCCTTCCACCACAAGTTTCCCCAACATGGTTCCCTTTTCTCTGATCTTTTTGGTCAAGCTTCGAGTGTCAACCCCTGATTTCACGGAAAGATTAGCATTAACTCCAAAACCAAAACTTAATCACTTACTTTACCTTGCATAAATCAAAACTAATTCTTGGTAAAGAAGAACTTGCACTGACTGACCTTCAAGCCCAGGGATGCCTTGCTCTCGGAGCCACTGATCCAGAGACTTGGCGGAGATCCAGTGGCTGGGATTCTCAGAGTGCTCCCCAACAATTAGAGCAGCGGCATGGATTTTGGAAGATTCAAACCACTAGACCACAAAGAGGAATATTTAGAACACATCATACCAGTAGTATTAGAACAACCTGCTTTAGAAGAATTATGACATTAAAAAGTGTATGTAGATACAAGAAAGGAAAAACACCTTGCTGAGTCCAAACTCTCCATCTTCATCTTCAGGAACACCGTAATTGCCAATCAGTGGATATGTCAGAGTTAGTATTTGAGACTTGTAAGAGGGATCTGTGAGAGCCTCTGGATAACCCACCATTCCGGTCTGGAAAACTGAGGACACACAATACATGACTTAGTAATGTCAAAAGTACTGGTATTATACAACAATACCTTACATATTAAATGTTATTATATATTTTTATAGTGATGATTATTATTTCACATATTACCTTATATATGAAATTTCTACATCATGGCTATCCTAGTAGGACTACGGGTTGGGGCCAGTATGATATAAGGGTTTTGTCATTCCTAATGAAATTGCCTGCAAATATCTGTCTAAATGAATAATGAGCATGAAATTGAAGTGGAAAACAAGTTGTCTGCCCCTCAAATGTTTTTGCATTCAATAGTCTTTCTAAGTCTTCAAATGAAAATGCTCCTTCGTGAAAACTGGAATGGCATGGAAGGCCAAGAAACCAGCCATTTGTTCCTCTGCAAACACAGTAATCCACTGACCATAACGTGATGTGGTCTGGTTCAGACACACAGCAGAAGTCTTGTCATTATTCTGGTTTATTTTCTTTATCTTGTTTTAATGAGGTTTACATTTTTCTCAAAATTCTCAGAAAAAAAAAAAATTGCAAACAACAATTTGCATAAGTGATTTAGTGAATATGGTGTTACATATATATATATATATATATATATATATATATATATATATATATATATAATATATATATAACCAATTTCTCCCATTATTGCAAATAATTCTAAAATTTTATATTTGTAGAGAAAACCTCTAAATTTCGGGGAGAAAAATACATATTTTCTGACACATACAAAAAGTGTTGCTGAGAATAAAAGTGTCCTGAAAATTCTATTATTAAACCCTGATCAACTTTGCTAAACTATTTTTTTTAAACAGTAAGGAAACATTTACTGACTTTTTTATATATTGATAAACTTTTTTTTAATTGATGACTACAGTTAACTGGACATAAAACACATAAAACAAATTATATGGCAAGACAAATGTTCACTTAATTTTGTCTAACGATTTGCGACGCTAAACCACAAAATAAGCTTTTTTCGATTTATTTATGTCACTGAGCCGAGAATGAACCTCAAACTCTGTCTGGGATGTCAGGAATGTGTCACACATGGCCTAGGAAGTGGCTACTGTCTAGTGTTTAAACGTTTAGCGGGAAATCAGGCACGTGTAACTTCCTGATATTCAGTTACACATTTATTAGTCACGCTTTCCGGTTAAAAACAGGACAAGTGTGTGATGAGGAGCGGAAAACAGGGCTGAGGGACACACATTTCCAGTACATTTTCTTTGATTTCACTTACCAACTTCACCAGACACTGAGGATACGGCACCGAACAGACGGCCTTTAAATGTTGTCCCGTCCTCCAATACTAAAGATGCCATTTTCAGCAACATGACTGATAGTACTTCTAAACCCAAAAAGAATCTCGGCGAATATCTAGCGTTTAAAAGTATGTGAACCGAACTGGTTGACCCGTTGCACGTATGTTTTCCCTTTTCGCCGAAGTTCCCACGTGAAAACCACGCTGCTCAAGGTGATGTTCACCCGAATGCGTATTAAATATATGCGATCTCAGATATCGCTATCTAGGCTAAATATCATGCAGTCCTGATGTAGAAGAAGCTCGCTGGCCGATTGCGATGTTTTAAGTGGGTTAAAGCCAGACGAGCTCTGGTTAGTAGAGAGAAGTCCACGCTCTGCTCCAGTCACAGCAGCGTGGAGCTGTGCGTGTGAACTTCCATCTGGTTTTATTACGCGCGTTTCACACCGCGTCAGCGTAACTACAGCGTTGCTGCAGCTGCAAACTCGCGAGAGTATTCACACCGGAAGCGTTTGTAGAGCGTGACGGCCGCAGCGGCTCCAAAGCAAAAAACATTAAATTCTGCCTTGAATCAGCTCTAGAAGTTTGTCATATTTTCTGGCTTTTTTTTCAGTACACCATACTTGCACCCAAACTGAATAATTAAAAACACGTTTATATCTTCTGTAGCCTACATATTTTGGATTCTTAATTTTCTTTTGACAACAGTTCTTGTTAAACACACTAGACATGCGTATTCTGTGCATTTTATGCTTGTTCTGTGCGTTTATAGCAGTTTTTGTGTGAAATCATATTTATTTTGTCCATCAAAAGTGTGCTGTCACTTTATTTGAGCGTGAGCAGCGCAGCAAAAATAGACTGGGCGCCGAAACGATCGCGGCACTGCTGCTCACGCGACGCTCCTGCTTGACGCTCACGCGCTGCTCCTGCTCCCTTCTTCTTCTTCTTCTTTTGGTTCAATGGCCGTTCACTCCTTAGGAGTATTACCGCCACCTACTGTATATCTTGCGCACATGGGTGATGAATCTGTTTTGCTATACATATACAAAAAAAAAAAAAAAAAAAAAAAAATTGTAATGCCCCATCCATCTCAGAGGATCAGAGCCCAAGCTTCAGCTGGCGCTGCGTGTTCAGCTCCTCCAGTTTCCGCACTGGTCTCCTCAACCTCTTAGATGGGCAGAAGCATCATGACCCTCATCCTCAAACACTAAATCCTGTGGTCTAGTCCTGTAAGCTCTAAAAAGGTTAAAACTGCCTTAAATACCTGATTTGCTCCTGCTCCCGGTCTGAATACACTCATTTGTTAACATGGGCGCCAAAAAAAATACGCGCTGCTCACGCTTGCGGTGTGAAACGGGCGTACTAACGTGGAAAATCACTTCGCGTCACCACGTCAGAGAGGAGGGGGAAGAGGCCTGCTCTAGGCTTCATTTACAAAAATGACAAAAATGCTTTATTTTTATTTTTATTGACATTTTTGTTTAAAAAATTAATAATAAATTACAAAAATAATATGTATGAAGAGTTGCATTGAAGGCAATGTATATGTCCTTTTCTATGCAATAGAAATAACTGAACATAAATTGCTCATTTTAGAAGAAAATTTCAGATGGCACTTAGAGGCTTTTGCATCTGAACTCTTCGTATCTAGTGTATTTTAGTCTGTATGTAAGTCTCACATATGATACCCCAAAATAATAAATGATATTGTATATTTATAACCACACTAGTGAAACTCAGAAAAAGTTATATAACGCCTCAAATTAAAATGTACTCACCTTCAGGCCATAGATGAGTTTGTTTCTGCATCTGAACAGGTTTGGAGAAATTTAGTATTACAACACTTGCTCACTTATCCTCTGCAGTGAATGGGTGCCATCATAATGAGAGTCCAAAAAGCTGATAAGAACATCACAATAATCCACAAGTAATCCATACGACTCCAGTCCATTGATTAATGTCTTGTGAAGTGAAACACTGAGTTTGTAAGAAACAAATCTATTATTGAGACATTTTTAACTTACAATCATTGCTCCTGGCTAAACTCTCAATGTTTGGACTCTCATTTTGACGGCACCCATTCACTTGGTGAGAGATCCAAGTGTAATGCTACATTTCTCTAAATTTGTTACGATGAAGAAACAAACTCATCTGCATCTTAGATGGTGTAAACGAGTACATTTTTCAGAACATTTACATTTTGGGGTGAAGTATTCCTTTAAACTGAGCAAAAATGTATGTAATACAGACTATGTGTACAAATACAAATGTGTATGTATATACATATGAAACAAAAATGGGAATATTTTGAATTTGCTATTGAATTTGAGAAGACAAATGAACCCCAGAGAGAGAAAGGAATTTATTCACAGTTCTTTAATCATTTCACACAGGTAAACTTGAGTAGACTGATATTACCCATACATTTAAGCTCACTTAATTTACAGTGATTTACACAGTTTTTTGCTAGTTGTAATAGATAAGAGTGGTTTGTGGATCACTGACACTGTCGTCTCGTTGGCGCTGAGGCTTTTTGTAGCTGATAATGGGTAAAAGAACCCCCCCGAAGTGATCCATCAGATCCATCCCACCAATGAAGTTCACAAAGATGATGCCCAGTTTGGCAGGCATGAGACTGCAAGAACAGGTCAAGTTAATATTGTGGTTAAATTAGATCCTGTCAATTAATTTTGTGCAATATTGAAACTATTGAGATGTATTAAATTTAACAGAATGAATTACTTAATCATTAAATGTTGATAAATAAACTGAATTTAAATCCACATTAACAAGCATTTAGAGGCCTAAAATACCTCTTAAGTGCCATCAAGAAATGTAGACTTGAGGGTAACAACAAATACATCTTCTCCTGTAGTATTGCATCCACAATTTGTTTTGCTACATATCTCTGATCTAAGACTGGAAGAAAGGATGGTCTCCTTAGCAAAGGTAAAATATCAGTGTTACTGCATGACCAAGAACACCAATTTCTAATGAAGTTTCGTATGAGTTTCGTATGAAAACTTATTGACTTACTTTGCTTGACATCCCCTAAACATTTTTGTGTTTATTAGATAGGGACACACTATTGTTGTTTTGATTCCTTCCTTTTTAAGGGCAAGCAGCTCCAGTGCAACAGATTCTGCAAAGCTCACTGCTGCAGACTTGCTTGCACAATAGTCTGTGGATAAAACGTGTTAGCAATCCTAATCCATTTTTAATTTGTATCCTAATTTAATACTGAACTTAGGACATTGCACATTCATGATTTAGTGTTGCACAGTGACAGTGTCTCTGAAATCCCTTTATAAATGTACCTGCAAGGCCGTTCATTGCAAACAAACCCTCCATGGCATGCCACACAGACCAGATGCCCATGGTTTCGTTGCAACATAGCTGGGAGAAACGCCTTGTAAGTCTGTGAATGCACATATCAGGATGTTTTTGAGATAACAGTAAGCTCACTGTTCCCATAACATAAAAAACAGGTATAAGGAATGTACACTGTGAAGAAAACACTGAATTACTTTTCCTTACCCAGAAATGAGCAGCAACATTCACCCTTAGTGTTCTATCCACCAGATTGTCAGGGGCTTCTACGAAAGTGTATTTGCCTGTTACCATGCCTGCATTGTTCACCAAAACTGACACATCTCCAACCTCCCTTTTAACCTGTCGAAATATTTTTAATACATGAAAATGTCTGGAAGGAGACCTTCTTACTCACCCCTCATAAAGATGTATATTTGTAATGTAAGATAAAATATAGATGTTATTTATATCTGTAGCTCATAGTTGCAATGCTGGCAATTATTTATTTAATAATTATTTACCAGTTCAGCAACTTTGTAGACCTCACTTCTTCTGCTGCAATCACAGGTATAGGCATACACACGCACATCCAATACTTGCTTTAATTCTTTGGCTGTCTTGTCCAGTGCATCTGAGTTGATATCCCATAAGACTAATGTTGCTCCATGGTGGCCAAGTTCTTTGGCAATCAGCTTTCCAATCCCATTTGCAGCTCCAGTCACCAAGACTATCTCTCCCTCAACATCTTTCTTGCAATGTGGAATAAAGAGTCGAACAAAGGCTTCAAAAAAGTAAAAGACCGCTCCAAGAATGAGCTCAAAAATGTCTTTTATGAACCAGAGGTTATGCAGTACCCTCTGAAAGCTTTGAATAACCTGGTTATGCATGTCTCTGGTCTAGTCGGCACGGCAACTAATTATTCCTCCTTCTGTGTTTTCACATAGCTGTTTTGGTGGTTCTTCTCCTTGAACATGTTTCAGTAACTTTGTATCTCAGGTACAGCTTGTTCTAGTGGTTCTGTATGTGTCAGAGCCCCATCTGTTAGTTTCCAGTCACAATGGTGTTTGTTTGACCTGTCACCTAGAGTACATTAGTGTAACGTTAGTTAATTTTAGATGTTGCTATTGCAGCATGTGGCCACAGTTTGATGTCATGATGATTTTATTATGGGGAATTATTATGTGATTATTAAATGTCTGTATGTCTAATGGTGTTATTTGTATGATACTTTATTAATATCCCTTACGAAAATCAACAACGTTTTATTATAGTAAAATGTGTAACGTATGTTTTTTTTTATGTTATTTTGATGTTGTTGTTGTTTTACGTGTTTTCATGTTTTTTTTTTACCTGTTGATAACCACAGTTTTACTACATGGTTAAACTGTGGTTAGTGTAGCGAAACCATGGTTAATTTGTGGTTAGCATGGTTTAACTAAAATAACCATGCTTTTTTGTTGTAGTAATAGTAGTAGTAGTAAAACCATGGTTAATTTTTGTAAATTAACGCGCGCGCGCATATGTGTGTGTATACACACAAAAAAAGAAATTAAATTTGCAACACTATATGGTCTACTGTATGTTTAAATACTACTCTAATAAAATTGTGAAACAGGAAGGGGATGTAGCTCAGTGGTAGAGCGCATGCTTTGCATGTATGAGGCCCCGGGTTCAATCCCCGGCATCTCCAGAAATATTTTCATAATATTTATCGTATTAAAGCATTATTAAACACTGTCATTATAAAGTACTTTTGATCAAAAAAATAAACATTTTTGAAAAAAGAACTGCAGTAAACAAATTCAAACACGTCTCGTGTCGTTCTACGTAACCACGTCATACGTTTTTTCCTTGGCGACGGTAACCAAGGAGAAAGCTATGTTTACCAAAATGTCTGCAGCCTGACAACTATTAACGTTACCCATAACATGGCTATATCAAGAAATACGTCCGTATAACTCGGCCGAATCTTTTATAAAAGTGAAGCATGCAGCTAAAGTATCTGAAGACTCTTCTAACTCCTCAGGTAAATATTTTTACTACGTTATTTAGCGACGCTAGCTAACTAGCTCTTGGCAATCCGCTATCTGTAGGCATTATAACGCTTAGCAACACTGGGATGCTCAAGTATCTTGCCAGATTTCAGCTTATGCATTTACGTTGTGCAAAGAAACAGTAGAAATCACATTCCGAATGTTATTCAAATCTCAGCAAGCGACTCAAAGACTCTGCACTGAACGTCGTGTTGCCTGTAATGTCTTTTCTTTAGGATGGAGCTGCTAAAGTCACCTGTATGGCTTGGGCTCCTAACAATGCAAAGTTTGCAGTGTGCACTATTGATAGAGTGGTTATACTGTATGATGAGCAAGGAGAGAAACGAGACAGATTTACTACAAAACCTGCAGACCCCAAAGTAAGTTATCAGTGAATTAGATATTAAATCTTCAAAATAAATGCTGTAGTCTACCAATGCTAGATGTAATTTCTTAGTACATCAAGAAAAGGTATGAAGTTATGATTTTGTAATTTGCTGCAGTATGGAAAGAAAACCTATGTGGTCAAGTCCATGGCGTTTTCTCCCGATTCAACCAAGATAGCAGTGGCTCAAACAGACAACATTATATTTGTTTACAAAATTGGGGAGGAGTGGTAAGTATCTCAGAATGCTTACATACAAGCATAATTTGCATTATTGTATCATTTTATTTTCCTAATATGCTGTTTTATGTCCCAGGGGAGATAAAAAGGTTATTTGCAACAAATTTATTCAAACAGTAAGTATTTTGATGATAAATATGATACATCATTAGGCAGAAGTGCCATATATTGTGTGCATTCACTTTGTTTTTGTTCTCTAGAGTGCTGTAACATGTCTGGTTTGGCCGTCAGAGCATACGATAATATTTGGACTAGCAGAGGGAAAAGTAAGTGTGGCACATTTTCTATGCTTTAAACCTTAAGCTGCATTTTCTATTTTGTGAGAATTCACTTTGTGAGTGTTTTTTATGTTAAATGCAGGTTCGACAAGCTAATACAAAAACAAGCAAGTCCTCCACGATCTATGGAACGGACTCTTATGTTGTCTCACTAACGACAAAGTATGTATTTAACATTCTGACTCTATTGATGCTTGCTCCTTTGTCCAAGCACCATTTTCTGGTTTGCTTAGAGTGTTATTTTAGTATTATTTATATACTATTATAGGATTTATTCATATTGAAGTAGATTTTATTTTTATATTTTTAGTTTTAATCATTGTGTTATGAGCTTTTATCATTATTATTATTATTAGTTAATATTTCTACATTATATTTAGATTATTTTTATATATACATATATTTATATATAGGTATAATTAATTTTTATTTCAGTTTTAGTAATTTTAGTATAACACAGTTTATCATCTCCCTTGGTCCATTTTCCCAGTGTCTCAGGGAAGGGAATCCTCTCTGGTCATGCAGATGGAACGGTTGTTCGGTACTTCTTTGATGATGAAGGATCTGGAGAATCGCAGGTAATGTATTTATAACATAACATGCATATGTGAATTAAAATGTTATATCTGCATGTGCTTAAATTACTGATTATTTAATATGTATTTGTTCTGATTGTTGAAAGGGCAAATTGTTGACTCATGCATGCCCACCGTATGCCATGGCATGGGGCACCAACAGCATAATTGTGGCTGGATGCGATAAAAAGATTGTGGCCTATGGAAAGGAGGGCCACGTGCTTCAGACATTTGACTACAGCCGAGATCGCTCCGAAAAGGAATTCACAGTGGCAGCATCTAGCCCCAGTGGCCAGTCCATAGTCGTGGGAAGCTATGACAGGTGAGAAAGCTGTTTGAACACATTAAACAGAAAACAAAAATGTTTTTCCAATGTCGTGATGTATCTCTTATGCTAAATTGTTTTCTTTAGGTTGCGAGTTTTCAACTGGAGTCCTCGAAAAGGCATCTGGGATGAAGTTTCTCCCAAAGAGATTCCAAACATGTACACCATCACAGCTCTGTCCTGGAAGAAAGACGGCTCTCGGCTTTCTGTGGTCAGTCTGGGTGGCCAATTTTTTTAAAGATTTCAAAACAGTTTTTCAGAACATCTTTATTCTGTTCATATGCTCAAACCTGCACACTGAAGAAAAGTTTTCTCTTGGCGCACTAATTCTGAAAATATACTGAATCCTGCATATACACTTCTGCTCATGTTTGTCTGCAAGATGTTTACAATTTGGTAAGCTATAAGTGGGATCACAAAAACAAAAGAAACTGTGGTTCAATGATGTTGAGGTGCTGCTTTGTCACTTGGTACAACTGGAGATGATGTCTAATTACATCTCTAAATTGCAGGGCACACTGTGTGGAGGAGTCGAGTTGTTTGACTGCTGTCTTCGGAGGAGTATTTACAAGAACAAATTTGAGATGACATACGTAGGACTAAGTCAAGTGAGCAATACTTTTGGATATTTCCATTAATTTCAGTCGTGACTCTTATTTTGAATCTTGTTTACATCCTACAAACTAGATGTTCTAAAACTTTGTTTCTTAAACCCTCCCAGGTGATTGTGAAGAATTTGTCTACTGGCACACGAGTGGTGCTGAAGTCTCAGTATGGTTATGAGATAGATGAGGTGAAAGTCATGGGAAAAGATCGATATCTTGTGGCTCACACCTCTGACACACTGCTGCTGGGAGACCTGGTATCCAACAAATTAAGTGAGGTAGGATGTCTAGTTTGGACGTGTTTGATTACAGTTGCTTTATTTCTTATATATAGTTTTGTTAGATCATTTTTTACCATTCTTGATCATTCGGTGTGTATTAAAGTCTCTGTTTAGATAAAACGGTCCGTATTTAAACTGTTTCTGGACAAGTTTTCTCATAATGTTACAGAGTCAATGCCACCATCGGGTGGACTGAGGTTTAAAATGTCTAATTAAAAGTTCAAGGGCTGTCATGGTTCACTGTGTTAATCCATGTTTAATTGAGTTTCCAAAGTGCTCTTATGGGAGTTGGAAGAAAGTTCAGTGTGACAAACAGGATAATGGTGAAGGGCCTTGGCTGCAATGTCTCTCTGCCTCTGCGTCCTTCTGTGTAATGTAGTGGAAAGCAAAAGTTGATGACCGTGTTGTACTTCAATAAACAATATCACTCTCCCATTACAGGTGGCGTGGCAGGGGTCCGGGGGAAATGAAAAGTTTTTCTTTGAAAATGAAACGGTACAGTGTTTTTGTTATATTATTATGTGTTATTAAGATGCCTCAGTCGTTTATGAGAATGGTGCAAAGGGAAGACGACTGGGTTTAATGAATCATGCAGCCCTAGCTGGTATAATTAAAGTCATTGCTGTCTAATTGTAAATTTCTATATTTCTGGGTAGGTGTGCATGATTTTCAACGCTGGAGAGCTGGCGCTGGTGGAATACGGAAGCAATGAAATCCTGGGATCTGTTCGGACAGAGTTTATGAACCCACACCTCATCAGGTCTGCCATTTTGGAAACACTTTGGAAAGCAAAAGCCATTTTAAAAGCTAAGGCAAAGTAAATTCAAAATGATTTACTTTGTTACTACATTTGATTTTATAATTCTTCATCAAAAAAGTAAAAACCTTTTTTTACCCTTGTAATGACTTTCCCTATTTAAAAAAGTTGTGTTATTGTAAATTATATATTGTATAAAAAATATTAATAATATATTATTTATTATTAAAGTATGTAATATAGTAATATATATTATTTTTAATAATTTGTTATATATAGTACATAATCTACTAATAATTATTTAATAATTACTTAAAAATATGGATACAATAAAGGCCCGTCTGTTATCTTTTGTTCCAACACTTAATGTATCACATAATTTCATAGTGAACAAACGTTTGTACAGAGTTATATTACTCTGCATGATAAAGAGTTACATTACCCAGAAAAGTCATGCCTAATACCGACCACTAGATGGCATAATTTACCTTCAATTCCTCAGTTGTCCTGGTACTGTCATTCTGGCTGGCTCTTAGTGAGAAGACCTAGTCATCACAAATCAGCATTCATGTATAAAGCCTGTCAGGTGCTGTCAGAATGCAGTGCTTGGTTCCTCTTGATGGAGCACTGACAGGTCCCTCAGCACCCACAAGAAGTGTTTATTCCTCGGTTTGTGTGTTTGTGTTTGCAGTGTGCGTCTGAATGAGAGAAGGCAGAAGGGAGTGGAGGACAACAAAAAGTTGGCTTACCTGATTGACATAAAGACTATTGCTATCGGTGAGTTACTGCCCAGACAGGGATGTTATCTATTATTTACTAAAATCAAAAAATTATTTCAATACCATTTTATTTTAAAGTTTTGATTAATCACGTCTTCCCACTCTTATAGCTCAGTTTTGCATGTCCTGTGTGAAAAAAAAGATGTATTTAGACCTTTAGCCCATTGAGCAAATGCAAAAATGCACTAAATTATATGGAATTATAGTCACATTTGCTCATAAAGGAGTTTAAGTCTGTTGTCATCAACAGCTTAATGAAACAACGTCATGGGTGGTATTGATTACATAATCATCTGTTTCCGCTCTAAATGGCACACCTTCTCCATATGACCCGTTATTTGGAGAGAGGATGATTTGAGGGACAGTAGGAAGGTGTGTTGACGTTGGGTCGGTTCGGACTTTACCTTTCAATTAGACACCGGCCCCGCTGTGTCGTCGTCACGGCCCTCTCCTTCACCAGCTACCGTCAGCCATCTGCCACGGTTCTGACCACTTCCTGTGCTAATTAAGTCCTGGCATGCTCCCTCTGTCCTGCTTGCCTTGTTTCTTCTTCAGGTGGTGAAAATGAGAAACAACTTTCATCCAATTTATTTTCCTCTGACAGACAGCAGAGTGTTTTTCCCCCTCACTGATCCATGTGCTTAAAACCTGTTCAGAAAGTGCAAATTGGAAAGTGTTTTTCCTCTCCTTCTCCCCCCTCGCCCTCCTCCATAAGCGATGCTTCCCATCAGAATGGTTATTTGTGAACAAAGAGCCAGAAATGCAGGGAAGCGTCACAGAACGTGATTCATGAAAGACTCATTGATTTGTTTTTGTTAGGGCACGGATGTTCGGGGTCTGTATGAAAGGCAGTGCCTCCGTTTTTGCTGCTTGTCTTTGTGTACGAGTGTGTGTACAGTGACGTTCATGGCAGCCATCTCCAAATTTTTATCATTCTGTTTTTTATAGATTTTTTTTTTGTATTGAAAATACTTAATTCGTTCTTTAAAAACATTGTCTAAAAGTCTCTTGCTGTTTAAAAGTTTTAACTATAATGCTTCATTTCTGACCTTGGATGAACAGAAAAGAATCTGCATCTAGTATTTGGTGCATTCATCTCCCAGAATCCTTTTCTCTTCCTGTTTTTCTCAGTGGACCTGGTGGGTGGGTATAATCTGGGCACTATAAGCCATGACTCCAAGATAGACTGGCTGGAGCTGAATGAAACGGGGCGTAAACTGCTTTTTAGGGACAAGAAACTTAGGGTAAGGGCCAACGTTGTTATTTAAGCTCTAATATTACTAGTAAAATCAGAACGATTTGTCACTTCAGTCTCTTTCTCCACATTCAGCTCCACCTGTACGACATCGAGAGCAGCGTGAAGAGCACCATGCTGAGTTTCTGTCCTTATGTTCAGTGGGTACCGGGTAGTGATGTAGTTGTGGCCCAGAACAGAGGAAACCTGTGTGTTTGGTACACCATCGACAGCCCGGAGAGGGTCACGATGTTTCCCCTCAAGGTGAGCTGAAGTCACAGTTCACTCCGAGTTAATAGTTATATATTTATTAATAGTTATACATATTGTGAAATGTTATTGCAATTAAAATAACTGTTTTCTATTGACTATATTGTAAAATGGAATATACTCCAGTGATGCTGATTTCTGCTCAATATATTTGTGGAAACTAACAATATTTCAGTTATTTTTTTTGTTTACTGTGACAGGATTCTTTGATGAATAGAAAGTTCAAAAGAACAGCATTTGTTTTGTAACATCTTTTGTAACATAAATATCTTTCTATAATTCACTTTTGATCAATTTAATGCATACTCCCTGAATAAATGTATACATTTCTTAAAAGAAATCTTACTGACCCAAACTTTTGAATGGTAGCGTAATTATTTACCATTTAATCATTTTTGGTGAATTATTGCAACTATGATCAACAGAGAAAAAATGAATAAAGTAGTATAATGGACTGCAGATGAATAAGATTTTTCACCGAAATGCAGTTTAATGAATTTGCACCTTACCGTTTCAGTTTCGTGTTTGAGTCGACTGAGTTTAATCATGTGACTTGTGTTGTGACAGGGTGATATTGTAGATCTGGAGAGATCCAATGGAAAAACTGAAGTCATTGTGACTGAAGGGGTTAACTCTGTCTCCTACACTCTGGATGAGGGGTTGATTGAATTTGGGACAGCCATTGATGATGGTGACTATTACAGGTAAATTTAAAAAAATAAAAATACCACAGACACCTGCAATAAACATGGATTACACCCAAATAATGCCAAAAAAAAGAGCATCAATTTAAATTTGTGTTGCTTAAAAGGATAGTTTCCCTAAAAATTTAAATTCTGTCACCCTCATCCCCATAAAAGAAGATCATTTGAGAAATGTCTCAATGATTCAATGGAATCAGTGGTTACCAAAACAGTTTAAATACCAATGGCTTCTTTTATGTTCCACAAAACAAAAAAAGTCATACAGGTTTGAAACGACATGAGGCTGAGTCAATGATGACAGAATTTTTATTTTCGGGTGACCTCTCCCTTTAAATTATGTAAGTATTCTTATTCATAGCTGGACTTGTGTGTATGTGTGTGTGTGCAGAGCTACAGCATTCCTAGAGACCCTGGAGTTGTCGGCAGAGACAGAGGCCATGTGGAAGACTCTGAGTAAACTCTCCCTAGAGGCACAACAGCTCCACATCGCTGAGAGGTTAGACAAGCAAGACAGTCCACCCACCTCTATGACTCAGCTACTGCTTCGATGACTTCAGCATAGCTGTCCAGATCATGTGTCTAACCTTGACAACTAGGAACCAGTATGACAGAATTCAAAAATTTTGTTTCTTTGAATTCCTTTACAGATTATCTCAGAATCCTTTTTTTTTTTTTATTTAACTTCTTCTATTGAACTTTACAAAGGGTCGTCGTACGTTGAAGTAAGACAGTTTTAAAGTTGCAGAACTGACATTAGGGTCATATCATTTAATACTTGGTTACTTGCATTTATAGGCGACAAATCTCTTACATGATGTTAAATTTGTTAAAGGAGCAGCACAGCGCACAGCACAGTTTTTCAGTGCAGTTGATTATGATTTTTGAAGTGTTAAATACAAATAAATTAAACTTTAATTAAATAATTTCTTGTTTGTTGGGCCACTTTAACAAACTCATGCAAGAATATTTAATTTTATTGTTTACCAACACCTACAGTACCTACCTAAAGACAGCGCAGTCACTGGCAGATGTGTGCGAATAAACATATTAATTACAGCCCTTGTACTGACAATAGAAAAAACACCTTTCACATGATTACATAAATACAATAATCTTACTGTCTTTCTTAACGATTCTTTCATTCTATTAATAGCATTGCTGCATTTATTTTTGCACCTTTTATTTATTTATTTTATTTGCTCTTAATATGCATCTAATTGGCACTACAGAAGAACTATTAAATTAAATATAAACACATTGAATCAGCACAGTAACAATACATTCTTAAAGGGGTCATATCATGAATATGTAATATTCCTTGATCATTTGAAATGAAAGCATTTACTGTAGGCACACTGTACTCAAAATATCTTGCCCAATAAGTTCAAAAAGAATTATTCAAACTAATCTGTAACAATGTCTCTACCTTTAGTGACTGTGAATTGATATATTAACACATGACCATCCATAAACTGTCTTCAAAACAGTAATATATCCATTTAAGGAAAGACTCACTATTTTGCAAATAGCAGTGAATGTTTAATGCATGGTAAAAGCATTAGTCAAAAGATCCTTTAAGAAAGCTGCTATTCTGGACAGTTGCTCTGTGTGTTACATTTTAAATGCTGAAATGTGTCTCAGATAATATTCTGCCTAAAGAAAAATGTGTGTAATCTGTTGCAAAAGAGAAAAAAACCCTTCACCTGAGCTTGTGCGGGAGGATAAAAGCTTTAGCACTAAGCACCAAAGGTTCTCTTAAAAAGGCATCGCTTTAGGAGGCAGTGAGCATGTTTAGAGTTTTCCTTTTACTGTATAAGCATTTTTAAGAGGGCTTGAAGCTGGAATTTAAATTAGAGGGTCTTTAATAATGCAGGATTGGTTTGTTATATATAGGCTTATCTGCATGAAGCATACAGATAAAAAGTGGTCTGACCGTGAAGAGAATGCAAATTAAAGAATTGACTGAATAAGACAGAATTAACAAATTTTGCCATAAGTTAATATATTAAGTTTCTACAATGTATAAATATATTGTAGAAACTTAATTTCCTGTAAAGCGCTTTGCAACGATTGTATCGTAAAAAGCACTATACAAATAAACTTGAATTGAATTGAATTGAACTGAATACTCTTTTGCTTGAAGTCACTTTTAGACATGTGATCATGGCTGATCAGTGCTGTCCAACCTAAATGCCCTGAGTTATTGCAGAATTGGTGGTTGAATGTGAAATGATACTGCATGTGATGTTTGTATTTGGTTGTTATGTAATGTTTCTCTTCTGAGGTGTTGTTGGGTTTTTCCGCAGGTGTTTTGCAGCCCTTGGAGATGTGTCCAAAGCCCGATTCCTAAATGAGACCAACAAAATTGCAGATGCAGTCTCAAAGGAATATGTATGTAGTGCATACATTTTTTTTGAAGGACAGACAGGTCCTCAACCTGTAGCATCTCTAATATTATGTCTGTTCATTTGTAGAATGTACCTTTTTTTGTTGTTGTACTTGTGCTTATGTATTTTACATTTCTATGTTATATTCTCTCCTATAGGGTGGTAATGGCACAGACCACTACCAGGTGAAAGCAAGACTGGCCATGCTGGATAAGAACTTTAAGCTTGCAGAGATGTATTACATGGAACAGGTAAAGAATAGTTTCTGATACTTGCAAGTAGGAGTGCCACTTAAAAATACAATTGCAAGTCTATTGAATACAAATTAAAATTAATAAAACCCTTTTTAAATTAACAAATATATAAACATATTTTTGAACTGTTTATTAATTCATGTTTAAAAAATAAATAAATGTTACATTTAAAAATAAATTAAGTTAAAACTAATAATTAAAAAACTAATAATTAAAATGATTAAATGAATAATTATGAATTTTTAAAATTGATACCTAGAAAAGTATTTGCCACTGCTTTTCTTTATCAATTTGCCAATTGAGTTAAAAAATGGCATTGGACAGTTCATACGTGGGAGCAACAGAGCTGAGATGGTTATATCTCGATAGCTGCGAGTAATATTGCTGTAACTCTGCAGAATGCGGTGGATGAAGTGATGGAAATGTACCAGGAGCTTCACATGTGGGATGAATGTATTGCAGTGGCAGAGGCGAAGGTAATATCTGTTTTACATACAATATCATAAATATTCATAACCTCTAGTCCACGTCTTGTTTTATTTAGCCTAAAACAGGGGTTCTCAACAAGTTTCACTCAGATACATTAGAACTCAAGTAGTCGTCCAACATGGAACCATATTTGTTTATTACAAGTAAAAAAAAAAAGTCCTTAAAATCAAACATTGCAATGTATTACTCTGCTACCATTGCAATAATACCATGAACTGCAACAGTATACTAAATCATTGAGTGTCTCGATTCTGCATGTCTCTTGAATTTTGATGGTTTCACGCTGTCAGCAGTCAATAATTCACACCATAAAGCATTTTATAGACAGCACAAACCATGTTTATTTTCATTTCGAGTGATTCCATCGTCTCGGTCATATTTTCATTTAACTTGTGTAGTTTTGTTCATGTTTTTTTGAGGATGAAGGCATATCACACAACTTATCCATATTTCCACAATATTTTCTAATCCCATATAAAAGTTGATAAGCCTTTTTATGTTGCTATATTATCATTAATATTAAATGTGTATATCCCTTGAAGGGCCACACTGAGTTGGACAATTTGAGACGCAGTTACTATTCTTACCTAATGGAGACCAATCAGAATGAAAAAGCCGGTGAGGTAAAGGAGAATGAAGGAGACTTCACTGGTGCTGTTAACCTCTACCTGAAAGCAGGACTTCCTGCCAAAGCTGCTTGGCTGGCCATGAGCAGAGACGAGCTCTTATCAAGCCATGACATCATCAGCCGCATCACTGCTGCACTCATTAAAGGAGAGTTTTATGAGAGGGTGAGTTTGACCTGCAACAACGGCATGTGGCTTGACAAAATGGCAACTGTTAAGTTCCATGCATTCATAACTTTCAAATGAGTAGCACAACCACTCACACTGACATGGTATTGTTTCACAGATTTGAAGGGAAATTGTTTTACTTCTAATTATTAATAATTCTAAGTATTATTAAACTCAACAGGCAGGCGACCTTTTTGAAAGGACAAGAAATAATCAGAAGGCCTTGGAGTGCTACCGCAAGGGAAATGCTTTTAAGAAAGGTGAGCCTAGCTGGTAAGAACAATCAGAATAGGGTGTTACATTTCAGTTTGAACAATAAGTAAGTGGTGGTAATGCAAAGCATCAGAGCTTTAGATTCATTGCCTTCATTGACCTCTGCTGATTGCATTGTGTTTCCACAGCGGTGGATCTGGCTCGCGTTGCGTTTCCTGCAGAAGTTGTAAAGCTGGAGGAAGTGTGGGGTGACTATCTAGTGCAGCAGAAACAAATGGATGCTGCCATCAACCATTACATAGAAGCAGGGTGAGTTTCTAGAGTAACAAACATCTATAGATCAGGGCAAAAAAATACATTTTCAATCTCAGTTTCATTTAAATGGTGCATTTACACCACCATTTATTATTATAATTTTTTTAATTAATTCTTATATTCAGCAAGGATGCATTAAATTATTCAAAAGTGACAGCAAAGACATCTAAAAGGTTACAAAATATTTCTATCTCAAATAAATTATTGTGAACTTTCTAGTCATCAAAGAATCCTGAAAAATATACCACACTTTCCACAAAAAATTAAGCAGCAGCACAGCTTTTTTCAACATTGATAATAATAATGTTTCTTGAGTTTTGGGTTTCTTGATAGTATCACGTGACACTGAAGACTGGAATAATGTCTTCACAGGAATAAATTTCACTTTAAAATATATTAAATAGAAAACTGTCTATAAAATATCTGAAATTGTAATATTTAAAAATATGCTTTTATATTTCACTGTATTTTTGATCAAAAACATGCAGACTTGGTAAGCTTGGTAAGGAGACTTCTGTGAAAGGCATTAAAAAAATCTTGCCACCAAACTTTTGAAGGTTAATATATAGTTAATGTTTTAATGTAATGTTTTTATTTAATTTTGTTGAAGTTGTATTTCTTATAGAATCTCAAATTGTTCTCTCTCTAATTTGTTTCATGTCACCTTTGGAACGTTTCACAGAGATGGCTGCACCTATTATGTTTACCTGCCCTTAAACACGGCCAGGCGCCATTTTATTTGTCCTTATCTGACTATGTCATTTCCTCCCTGTTAAAGACGTTCCACCAAGGCCATAGAGGCAGCAATCACAGCACGCCAGTGGAAGAAAGCATTGCACATACTGGAGCTACAGGAGGACAAGACTACCGCCAAATATTACCTGAAAATAGCTCAGCACTATGCTTCTGTGCAGGAGTTTGAGGTAAAAAAAACAAACATATTCCAGTTGTCAAATATTAACAAAAGGTCTCACATTTCTGAAAAAAATATGATCTGGTTTGAATCTGTGTTGGCTAATTATGTTTCTCTGAACTGCAGGTGGCAGAACGTCTGTTTGTGAAGGGTGATCATACCAAAGATGCTATAGATATGTACACTCAGGCTGGGCGATGGGAGCAAGCTCATAAGGTCAGTGTCACATTGTGTCCCTCTGCAAAGATATTGATAAAGTATACATTCATTAATAATAGTTGTATATTTTAGTGTAAGTATTTTTGTTTATGATTAAATGCATAGATTTACATGGAAAGAGAAAACTGAGACTTATCTAAAACTTGAGGTAGCCTCTTTTGACTTTGGCCAAAAAGCAACTGCCTAGCAACCACCAAGAACACTCAAGCAATTGCATAGCAACATGCTAACAAATCAGTGTGTAGTAGTAATTATAAATTGGATGGATAGAAGCTGAGAATACAACTGCAATTGTTTTTTTTTCTTCATTCAAATCATGAACAATTTACATTTTAATTATTACTAATCATCACCAATTTACATTTGAATTATGTATCATTTTCCCCCCCTCTCTTGTTATCTATCTGTCCGTCTCCGACACAGCTTGCTGTGAAGTGCATGTCACAAGAGGATGTGTCTGCTCTCTACATCAGCAGAGCACAAGCGTTAGAGAAAGAGGGGAAGTACAAAGAAGCCGAAAGGTAAAAACATACACATATACACACTGTGGTTTTTCTAATTTGACCTATGTTTTTGGCTGGGTTCATTTATAATAAGAAATTCACTTCTTTTTAAAAAAGACATAATTTTTTAACTCTGAAAAGAATGTCAACATGTTTGAGATTTCAGTCATATTTCATACTGGAATTCACACATTTGAAATTTTCCTCTCTGTCTTTAGGCTTTTTACCACAGTAGATGAACCGGACTTGGCCATCACTATGTACAAGAAGAACAAAATGTACGACGACATGATCCGTTTAGTCGCTGTTCATCACAAAGACCTGCTGCAGGAAACACACATTCACCTGGCTAAGGTTCAAGAGGACATTTGTGCCATTCTTTTATTCTTCCTATTCACATTTAGTTACAAAACACATTTGACCCAAATCTCTTTCGGTGCGGTTTTGTCTTGTTGTTGATCAGTAGATCCTTCACTTGGTCTGAGTGTTGTGTGCTGTGTTTATCACAGGAGCTAGAGGCTGAATCCAGGTTTCAGGAAGCGGAGTATCATTACCTTGAGGGTCAGGACTGGAAAGCTGCTGTAAACATGTACAGAGTCAATGATATGTGGGAGGAAGCTTATCGGGTGTGTGTGTGTGTGCACACTACCATGGTCTACATGGTAACTTGAGTTGATATAATGTTGAAAATAGAGAGCTTTAAACATTCAAAGTTCCTCTCCATGTCTTTGCAACAGATAGCAAAGACCCATGGAGGAGCCAGTGCCCATAAGCAAGTGGCCTATCTGTGGGCAAAACATCTCGGAGGAGAGGCAGCAGTTAAGCTGCTCAACAAGTTTGGCTTTCTGGAAACCGCCATTGACTTTGCTGCTGATAACTAGTAAGTCTCTGTTAGGACTTAATGGTCCAAACACTATTATACAATTTTCGGGTTTAATTGGTGCATGCAGATAACAATTAACCAATTCATAGTAAAATTGGCTTTTATTTACTCTATAATGAAACACTCTTTGTCTTTTTTAGTGCATTTGACTTTGCCTTTGAGTTGGCCCGACTCGCCATGAAACAGAAGATTCCTGATATTCATCTCAAAAATGCCATGTTCCTCGAGGACCAGGTATAACAGACTGGGGAGAAATTATTCCTCTTTTCTACACTGTTAATGCCTGTGGCTCCAGCCAAATGCGGGTGTGAATGTGAAATAGACAAAGACAACTAAAATGGTCCATTTTCAAGGTCAGGGCTGTGAATGCAAATTATGCTGAGGTCTTTTCATTTTTCATGTCTGATTTGGTCTTTATAATGCAGATTCCTGTGTGAAGATTGAATGTTTATGGCTTTGTAAGTTTTATTTTATAGGCTTATTTGAATTAATATAATAAATGTAAATAAAAATAACAATTATAAATATAATAATATAATATATTTATCAATATAATAATATAAAATAACATATATAAAAATACTGGTAAAATATGTCAATTACCAGCCATTGTAGCAAGTGGGCAAAAAATCAATTTAATTTCCCACCCTGACTACAAAAATGTGTAGTCTTGCAGAATGCTAAAATCTATGAAATTTTGAAAATATTGTTGTATTAAAATTTATTATGACATATTACCCTACACTTACTCTAAAACAGGCCTGCACAGAGTTTTTTATTATTATTAATACCCAGAGCTAGAGTTTATTATTCTGATTATTAATGATCGCATGGTGCACAGCTAAATTGTAATTTTTAACTTTTAAGGGTAAATTCAATGAGGCTGAGACTGAGTTCATCAAAGCTGGGAAACCCAAGGAGGCTGTGCTAATGTGAGTGAGCTTTCATATCATTATTTCCTTCCCCAGTACATACAGACCACTCAATAGCGGGGGATTGCATCGCTTCAGTACTTTTTGTGTGCATAGATTACTGATTTTATGCACTTTATCACATTACAAGCAATGAGTAGCTGGAAGCAGGTGGCACTGGGATTGAGAGTGTTTGATTTGTAGATCTCGTGGAGGAGTGGTATGCTGGTGCTTTGCTGCTACCGTGGCAATGAGCCAAAGATGATCTGATGACTCCAAGAAATCATATTGTTAATGATCTAAAAAGTCCTTTTTTTTAAGTATAATTACAGAAATTACTGAACCTTGTGCTTAAAAAAAAACATTATTAAAAGATATGTCGGTCCATATTTTTTTACAATTTGTTCAATTATTATTTGGTTTTACATAATGGTTTCAGTATCTTTAATCCAACTGACTGTGTGGTCATTGTATATACATTTTATCATAGAATTTCTAAAAAATGATATTTAAAATATGAGTGACCCTGTCTCTATTTCTATTGCAGGCACGTCCATAGCAAGGACTGGAGTAATGCCCAGAGAGTGGCAGAGGCTCATGATCCGGAAAGTGTGGCAGACATTCTAGTGAGCCAGGCCAAGTTCTGTTTTGACCAGAAGGAATTCCAAAAAGCTGAGGCCTTCCTTCTCAGGGCCCAAAGGCCAGAGCTAGCAATTAAATACTACAAAGTAAGAGTCCTTCAAGCACAATCTGTACATAGACAATAAAACAAAAATCTTCTTTACTGTAGAATGTCATTGATGCCTTTAACAACAACCATGCTGTAGTCATCATCACCATGAAGCACACAGAGATCTAAACTTTCTGAACATTTTTAAGAGGAATCAGGGTAGCTACTTTTAGAAGTTTAAGTTTTACCAAACGGAAAGTTCACCCAAAAATTTTATTTGCTCACACTCATGTTGTTCCAAATCCATGTGATATGGGTCAAACACAAAAGGAAATGTTTTATAATTCATTTTAGTGACATTTTATCTGACTGAAGAACTATCCATTAATTTTTCATAATTTTTCTCAATTGTACATGATCTTTCTTTAGAAAAAAAACCTAATTATTTAGACCAGATGAAGATTAGTTTTTTTTACATAATTAATTTTAAATTTTACATAATTGAACTGAATTAGTATATTCAATTGTAAATTAATAATAAAATAAATAAACCAAAATAATTCCAACTTTAAGTCATGACAGGAATAGAGCCAACAACAAATTAAATTATTAAAATTACAGAAGACTGTAAAACTGATCAACATTATATAATATATTTTTTTTATAGTTTTCATATTAAAAGCTTTTTACGAACAAATGTAAGATTTCTTCTTATTAACTAAATATGAATATTAAGTTATGCAGGCTTTGAAGAACCATATTTCTCTTATCCAGGATGCTGGGATGTGGACTGATGCAATGCGGATATGTAAAGACTATTTGCCCAGCAAGCTGAGCGTCCTTCAAAAGGAATATGAAAGCGAGGGCAACTGGTAAAAGAACTCCTTTACTATCTGTTTCTTTTTTTCCCGTCTTACTTTCATATGTGTCTCATTTGCTGTATCAGAAAATCTTCCCTTGTTTATTGTTCTTCAGAAACTAGGGCTCTGCAGTTGTGCAGAAAAACTAGAAGCTCTGAACTACATTCGGATCCTCTTTTCGTTGCTTGGCTTCCCTCCTTTATTAGAACATGGCAGCTTTTTATCCTAAATTAAATCCATAATGAGCAGCTCATTAACGCGCAGACACGCAGCAAATCCGTCTCCACTGATAAATTTCCTATTTTTAATGACTTATGGGAAAACATCAAAGGCTTCTTTGCTGTCTTCCCTGGGAAGAAAAGGAGAAACATTTTGCATAGTCAGTTCAAGGCCCACTCAGCAGTAATATAGGCTTCTTGTATCATTAACCTATTTTCAATCAAGTGTTTGAACTTTCTTGCCATGTTGTGTTTATAATTGACTCTACTGGTCACTTTATGATCCCAAAGGTGTTTTTTCTTTCTAAAGGCAGAGGTATAGGATGTGTGTGTACCTTCCCTTTTGAACAAAACAGCATATGCTGGTTAGGTATGTTTTGAAGCATGGCAGCTTGTTTGAGCTGGTTTAAGCTGGTCCTTAGTTGATCATGAGCTGGTTTTAGCTGATCATGTGCTAGTCCTATGTAACTACCTCCTGCTCAGGACCAGCTCATAACCAGCTTAAACCAGCTCAGGACCAGCTTAAACCAGCTCATGACCAACTAAGGACCAGCTCAAACCAGATCAAACAAGCTGTCATGCTTCAAAACATTCCTAACCAGCCTATGCTGATTTTTTCAACAGGGTTCAGCCATATGGCTTTGTTTTGCCTGTCCATTGCGCTCAACCTTACGTATAGTTGTATAAAGCAGAACATGGTTGAGTGCTTGCCTTCACAGCTGTGAAATTCAATTCACTTTCTGCAGTTTTAAAGCCATCATTGCTAAACATTGAAGCACACAAAATATGGTACTAGATTTTTTCAAGCTGAAGGGTTTTCATGTAGCTTTCACGGTCATTAACCACCAGGTCATCTCAATATTTGAAGGAGGAAAGTCTGAAGACCTTTAATAAATAGGGGTTTCAAGCCTTTATTCTCTCAGTAAAATGAACTGCAAACTATCTAGCCGGCACTAATAAAACCAGTGCCGATCCTAGTCTTCTGGGGGCCCTACACAAAACTGTGTCGGCGGTGGGGTTTGGGTGTTATGAATGAAACGCATTTGTCCGTGTTTCACTCAGGTTTCGCTCCGTCTCGAATCACACTCACGGAAAGCACTTGAGAAACTGTGTCTCTTCCGTGGCTCGGTACGCTTTCAACTCGTTTTTTTAGTCTCGAGCAAGAGACTGTACGACATTCACGTTACATGATTTGACAGATTTTTACGTAGAAAGGGCGACAGCGCACCACATTAAAAGAAATTAACATTCCTGTTTTCATAACCGCTGGCCAAATTCAATAACGAAACTAAAATTAAATCTTTGAGAGCAAGGGGGCCCCCTGGTGTTTCGGGGGCCCTACGTAGCTTGCGTATTTTGCGTATAGGGAGGATCGGCTCTGAATAAAACGGTAGTATTTTCTGATGTTTTTCTCAGTTTTTCTTCCCATAGAGTACTATGACGTCAATAGTGACAGAAGGAAAGCAGGAGATGGTAAACATGTCTTACAAGTCCATGAGAAATAAATGTATATGTGTGTGTTTACAGGGGTGTGGAAGGCATGGTTGAGCAGGCTCAGGAGTGGGAACAGACAGGTGAATATGCCAGAGCCGTCGACTGCTATCTGAAAGTGAAGGACTCATCTAACATGGACTTGCTGATGAAGTGTTGGATGAAGGTAAAGTTCAGACTCAGAGACACCTGGCTGCAGTCACCATGTTCTCTAACATGTTAGAGTCTAACACTGTTGTCCAGAAAATTATTTTATTAAATTTTCAATTTGTTTCAATCCGTTATTATTTTAGGAAAGTTTCAGTGAATTTTCACGTGCGAAATCCAGTCAATTTCAGTAGAAATCCACCGGGAATTTTGCACAAGGGCGAAAGAGTTTGCATCGGGTTCAGATGGTCTTGCAAATTCACCACTTGATCAATAGACAGCTACTTGGTTTGAAAGTGACTTTTGAGCTGTGCTTCATATGTCGCCACACTATTGACAGTAGACATTTGATCTTTTTTGCTAATGTGTCTGCACCTTAAGACATTAGTTTATTATTATTTTTTAGAAAAAAAATATTATTTATTTATTTATTTAAAGCTGCAGTCCGTAACTTTTACCTCTTTGTTGCCCTCTATGTTTGAAAACCTAGAATTGCAGTTTCTTGCAAAATTATCTTCCGTGCGCGGGGTTGTGATCTTCCGTGCGCGGGGTTGGATGGCGGTGTTCCGGCGGATGAATGGCTCTAATGTTTTGAGGTGAATGTGTAGTTGTCAGTCACTGCTAATGTTTTGAGGTGAATGTGTACCGGTGTGTCACTGATATTTACTGCCTGTGATATTTACTGAATATATGTCTTGACCCAAATAAGAATTTTCACCATGAATTTTCACCATATATTGCCATCTGAACAAGTAAGTAACAAGTCTGCCATGTTTGTTCTGCCCAACTGAGGAAAAAAGCATTACAATAAATCGCGCTACCAATAGTGATTAAATCTAAAGATCAGTTAGCTCATATCACATCTAACTGTGCAAAGTATTATCATTGTTATACTTTGTTCTCAAATTATTATTGTTAACAACATCAGCATTGCGTGACTATGAGTATTAGCATGTAGATTTCAGTTTTTGTACAGTTTAATATCTAATTGTCATACCATTCAAATTTCATATTAAGAAATTCTTTTAAACCAAAAAGCAAATTAATCTTCCTTCAAACTGGTTCTATTTAAAATACAAAATCTTGTGTAATCCCACGTTGGCTATCTGTAATCAGAAGCACATTTAAAACTGGAATATAATTTAATTTCATTCACATGTGTTTCATAAACACATAATCCTTTCCGGATTACAATCCGCCATTAAAATGATACATTTAATTATTCTAGCTGCTGTGAGAAAAGGCTAAACAATCTGCCACCTGCAGGATCCTCACATGTGATAGCCTACTAGCCGGGACAACTTCTTTATGTTTACAGACGTGACGTAATGACGCAGCAGCATGCTCAAATTTCCCGTGAAAACCTACCCGTTACACTCAAATTAGAAAACATTATTATAAGCTAACTGTTGTGAATTGGGCTAAAGTAAGGCGATAGTTTTGAACACTGGCTGGTTATGTACTTTCTCAAATATTGATTTCGGATCATTTTTAACCAAAAAAAGTTATGGACTGCAGCTTTAAGGTTTTTTTGTTGTTTTTTTAGAACCAAAAAACTTGACAGGAACCAACAACATTAAATGAAACTAGACAAAACTAGACAAAAATTATCACAATTATGTTTTAAATTATATGTTAAGTTATATTTATTTGCATATTATTAAAGTTTTGGTTATTTAACAAAGATGCCTCTGACAGAGGTTCACAGGTTCACATTTCCCTGTGAATTTAAGACTAGACATTGAATTTTCATCTGCATCCCTTATAAAGTTTTACTGATTGATCTTTTCTTTTTTTTTTCCATTGAAGTCAGAGTGTGTTTGTTTAAGTGTATTATTTTGCTTGAAGGTCTTGCAAAAATCAGTTTTTGCCCAGATGGCAGAGACAGAATACTGTTAGCATTATATTAGACTAAAGAATTGTTTAAATAAAAATAATAAATAAACTGTGAAAAAGACGACAGTGATCTTTCAACCTAGATTAACTACAGTTAAAGAGCTACTCTGTTGACATGAAATATCTGAACATGAAAATTGTTTTTATGCTCCTAAAGCGCTTAATTTTTTGTTGCATTTACAGTTTTTACAAAGGTTTTCTCATCTTTTCATGTCCTCCAGGCAGCAGAATTGGCCATTAAATTTTTATCTCATGACAAGGCTGTGGACATCAGTCAGGTCGTTGGGCCACGCCTGATTCAGCTCAGAAAGTACAACGAGGTATGTTTCTTTTTTTTTGTTTTTCAGGTATAGAATCACATTAAGTATATAAAACTCTATTTGACATTGACCTTTTTTATTTTCCTCACAGATGCAATCTTGAGCAGAAATACTGAAAAAATCCCTCCAAAATACTAGCTTTTTTTCTTTCTAAGTATTGTGTTTTGAAAGCGGCACACCTAGAGGAAATGGTGCTTTCAGTGCGCTTGTGTGCCCATGTGTGCGAGTGTATATTTAGTATATGACAAAAGCAATGTGACCGCACAAAAAGCTCACAGACTTCACCAATTCTTCGGCGTCCTCCAGCCATGGACCTATTGAGATACAATATATATATTTTTTCAGGCTGCTGAGCTCTACCTCAACCTGGACCTCATTAAGAACGCCATAGATGCATTCATTGAGGGAGAAGAATGGAACAAAGCTAAAAGAGTGGCCAAGGAGCTCGATCCAAGGTGAGCCCTTAGCAGACTGGTCGCCCCTAACAACGCTACAGCCAACAATGTGAGAGGGAGGCAGTGAAATCACTCTCTCGCTGTCAGAAAAATCACTCAGTGCAACAAATGAAGTGCACGACAGCACAAGGCCAAAGAGGTGCCGATGGCCTTCGCAGTTTATCTCTGACTGTCTTTTATTTACGGCCGGAAAAATAGGTTTAGGAATCAAGTCTAAATGCTTTCCGGTTCTGCATGAGGTGTATTCTTTAGTAGAATATATATTTGTGTCTTATTGAAAATACTGTGACGTCACTCTCTATAAGAGTTTGCAGTTATTGAGGTTTTGTGACATTTCCTCTCATCACAGGCTAGAGGAATATGTGGACAAACGCTACAAAGAGCACCTGAAAAATCAAGGCAAAGTTGACTCTGTAAGTTCACCTTATCAAATGAATTTGTCTATTTTCTGCTTTTATTATTAGAGATATTACAGAGAGGACTTCAAATGATGGGTCAAGGTTTGCTTAGCCATGGCCAGTTAGCCTGGTGGTAGATGCTGGAACTACATCATAATGGAAAAGCTTATCATCAAATGTAGAAATAAAATAAAAAATGATTACAACATTGCTACACTATTGATAATCGACAACTGAACTTTTTTATATATTTATTTAAATTAAAATTATTTATTTTTAATTAAACCAAAAAACATATTATTTTTTAAATTAAACCAAAAATTAATAACTGAAATATGGCCACAATTTTATGAATCACAATTGATTTTATTTTAATAACTTACATTTATTAGCACATTGCAAGCGGCATATAAATCTAAATATATCATTATATTGTAGTAATGTTTGTACGTTTAAGCAATAGGTCATGAGAAGCTACTAATAATACTAATAAAAATATCAGCCATTGTTATGATTAACGTAATTATTTATTATTATGAATATTTTTAATGTTTATTAGTAAATTATTCATTAATTTTAATTCAATTTGAATCAATTTAATTATTAGTGGTTTTAATTATTTTAAATCCTAATTTGTCCTAATAGTTTTTCGTTTTATTTTTCCATTTTTCAATATTCATTCATTCATTATTATTATTATTATTATTATTAATGGCCATGGTTATTTATTATATTTATAAATATAATTAACATGGTTTATTTTTATATTATTAATATTAATATATATTTTTTTTATTAAACACATTTTTTTTTTTTTTTTTAAACAAAAAATGAATGACTGAAATAGAGCCACAATTTCATGAATCACAATTTTATTTTAATAACTTACATTATAAGCGTATTGCAAGCAGCATTTAAATCTAAATATATCATTATATTGTAGTAATGTTTGGCCAATAGCTGATTTTATTTTGGAGGACTCCTAAAAGCATGAAATTGACTTATTTTTCCCCGCCTGCTGCTTCTGACATCACAACTCAGGATAGTTGCCATTGAGATAAATGAGAATACTAGCAGATAGCTTTCTCCAGGTATTATAGACCACCTTGGGAGAGCGAAAGGGGACAGGATTGTTAATCGAACTCTTGTCGCCCACATGAGCAGCATCATGGCTCAAAATGTCAGGGAACTGCTAGCTGTCTGAATCCTGTTTAAGTTCAAAGAAATAAAATCTATTTCCTAGCAGTGGAAGTTGAGGTTAAAGAATGCATTAAATGAGCATAGCGTAATACCGCAGACTGCAGCTCCTCCGCTCTGGTACTTCATTGTTTTCAGTTATTGTTGGGAGGAGAGAAAAATGGAGATTATTGGCTTGATTCAATTTAGAATAACAGATATGAGTCACCAAATTGATGTGAGCGCTTGCCTCTCATTGCAATGCTTCACTGGCAGTTTGGTTACAATCACGGAATGATGCAGGTCAGGGCTTTTTATTGAAAAGAAAGACAGAATGTTAACGAGGAAACTAGTTTAATGTACACTTACATAATAAAATGTAGGCAGTCAAGAATGTACTATATCATATATTATGTTGTGTTTGAATGAGAAGAAAAAAAAACTCATCTTTTTGACTGGACGTTAAAGCAATAGGCAATGAGAAGATGCTTTAAAGGCTTATTGTTGTTAATAATAATAATGATAATACTAATAATACTACTAATAATTACAGTCATTGTTATGATTTACATAATTATTTATTACTATTAATATTTTTTATGTTTATTAGTAAATTATTCATACATTTTAATTAATTTTTATTTATTATTTAGCTTTTATTTAGTTATTAGTAGTTTTGATTATTTTAAATCCTAATTTGTCCTAATAGTTTTCCTATATTTTCAATCAGTTGGTTGGAGTAGATGTGGTGGCTGCCCTTGACATGTACGCTGAGAGAGGACAGTGGGAGAAATGTATCGACACAGCCTCGAAACAGGTTGCCAATTCATCTGTTCTTCCCCCCAGACATGTCAGTGTGGAAACATGGCAACATTTTCACAGAGTATCTGGCTTTCCCTTCTCCAACAGAATTTTAAGGTCCTGCACAAGTACATCGCTCTGTACGCCACTCACCTGATCAAAGAGTGTGAGGCAGAGAAAGTACTCAACCTTTACACCCAGCATGGTGTTCCAGCTTATTCACAGGTACATCCAGTCATGTCTGCATAATCAATCAAACTCTTTTTATTTTTCAAAAGAAAGCAACATGATACATCTCTTTCAAGCATAAGTACCTTTGGATTTCATCAAACATCTTCCCTTCCTTCTTGCAGAACTTCAACATCTACAAGCGGATGTTCCTGGAGCTGGTGAGCTTAAGGGACCGGGATTGTGCGGAAGCTTATCGGATGTGGGCCGATCTAAGGGACGTCCTTCTACTGCTGGTGAGCTCTGGGTTACTATGGCGGCTTACACTTGGGAAATTATTTAGCCGGTATTGATTCTATATTCAAGTTGGAAATAGTGAATCTTACAGTATCTCTGTGCTGTGCAGTGTGAAAACCTGACCAAGTCTTCAGAAGCTAATTCTCCAGCACATGAGGAGTTTGAGCAGATGCTGCTGGTTGCTCACTATCACGCCACCCGCTCTGCAGCCAAAGGCATTGACCAGCTGGTATGTATATACCTCACAGCAGATCTTTGTTTTATGTTTTACATATGCATGTTGATATCACATAAATATATTTAATATAACCTTCACTACAGTTCAAAAGTTTGGGGTCAGTAATTTTTATTTATTTATTTTTTAATATATTAACATTTTTATTCGGCAAGGTGCATTAATTTGATCAAAAGTGACATTTATAATGTTATAAAATATTTCTATTTCAAATAAAATTATTAAGCAGCACTAAATTTCTTGAGCACCAAATCAGCATATTAGAATGATTTCTGAATGATCATGTGACACTGAAGACTGGAGCAACGGCTGCTGAAAATTCAGCTTTGCCATCACAGGAAAAAACGACACTTTAAAATATATTAAAATAGAAAACTGTTTACTTTTAATTGCAATATTATTTGACAATATTACTATTTTTACTCTATTTTTGATCAAATACTAAAAAAATCTTAATGACCCCCAATTTTTTAACGATAGTGTGAAATTACAGACAACGTTCGTACTGCAGATATCTCTGGTCTTATTGCCCATAATCATTAGTTCTTGTTATTCTAGAGAATAAATATTTGTTTTCATAATCTTTCATCAATATATAACATAAGCGTTTCTGCTGTTGTAAAAACGGCAGTAATAAAGTCATTATTTCCTGCTGAAATTTAACATTTTTATTTATAAAGAGTTAAAAGTGTTGTCAATGCCTTGTCATATTGTCTTTCAAATGTGTAATTTCCATGTCACCAAACACAATTGGAAAAATAATGACTGATTTCAAAAAAGTTTCCAAAACAATCCCCTACCTCCAATTGGCTGGTTAGATAGTCCAGCCTCAATGTCATGCCTTCGGTTAAGCCAATGTTGACTTGGTATAATAAACTGGGATAGGAGAGTGTATTTTAACATCCAAAAACATTACATACTTCACCTTTATGTTATCTGTGTCACTGTCATTTTGCATGTGTGTTTACTTGTCTACAGAGTTCTGTGGCGGCCAAGTTGTCCATCTCTCTCCTGAGGCACACCGAGCTCTTTCCAGCTGACAAGGCCTTTTATGAGGCCGGCCTGGCAGCCAAGGTGAACTCACAGTGAGCCCAGCTCCAAACACACACACTCACTCATAGCTGCTTCAACCATTCATGTGAGACAGAGAACAGGATGGCAGCTAAGAGCCCTGGGAAATTGGCTTAATTCTCCTCTGTTTGCTCCAGTAAGAGCTCACAGCAAGTGTGAATAATTTGATTCACAAAGCAGTTCGAGTTGCCTCGCATTGTGAAGACGAAGTGGCGATGTGTCCTCTTTCTGGAGTTTTTTTTTAAACATTTCTTAAACTTTTCATTTTTAATTTGAGCTTCTTCAGTTCTGTGTCACTGATGAATATTTCTCATGCAGGCTGTGGAATGGGAGAACATGGCTTTTATCTTCCTCAACCGCTTCTTGGATTTGGCTGATGTAAGTAAAGTCTTTTGATTGTGTGTGCACTGCAGTCTGATGCGTATCTTTCAAATGAAAAACTTAAACATTACAAATCACTTGAAAAGACTCCCCAGTTATTCATTGACTGTACAGACTTTACAGAGTCAAAGGTTGGGGTCATTAAGTTTTTTTTTTTTAAGAAATATTTTATTTAGTGAAGATGGATTAAATTGATCAAAAGTGACAGGAAAAACATTTATATTGTTAAAAAATATATTTAAAATATATGTTCTTTTTAACTTTATATTTATCAAAAAAATATTAAGCAGCACAGCTGTTTTCATTGATGATAATAAATGTTTTCTGAGCAGCAAATCATATTACAATGATTTCTGAATGATCATGTGACACTGAAGAGTAATGGCTGCAGAAATTCAGCTTTGCCATCACATAAACAAATTGTTTTAAAATATTTTAAAATAGAAAACATTTGTTTTAAATTGTAATAATATTTCACAATTTTACTGTTTTTATAGCATTTTTGATTAAATAATTGCAGCCTTGCAATTGAGGTGAGCAAGAGAGACTTCTATAAAAAATATTAATAACATCCTACCAACCCCAGACTTTTGAACAGGATTGTACCTTCTAAGGAAACTGGCTTCAGACAGACTTCCAAGACCTCATAATGTCATGTCTAATGATCTAAAACAAATTTAAGTGAACTTTAAACATAACCAAGTCAATATTTATAACAACAGTGCTTATTACTGAGTAGAAATGGAATGGACAAAATTGACATTTATTTATAAGTTAATTTACTGCTTTCAACTGCTCCTTCAAATGCTATTTTTGCCATTTTTATTGCACTGTTTCTAATAACATTCTTTAAATGACCTAATTTCACCAATTGTTCTAAATTTTCAGGGCATTGACGAGGGCACATTGGATGCTTTAGATCACACAGACTTCCAGGATACGGATATCCCATTTGAGGTCCCTGTACCTTCAAAGCTACATGTCACTGTAAGCCTTCGCCACAAACACTGCACTGGTGCTAGTGTATTTATTTATTTATCCTTTGTGTAAACTCGTCCCATTGGCTGTGTTTCAGGTGGAGAAGAGGGAGGAGATTAGAGAGTGGGTTCTGACTGTGTCCATGGACCAGCGGGTGGAGCAGGTGCTGCCGAAGGATGAGAGAGGCACGTATGAAGCCTCCCTAGTGGCTGTCGGCACTGGCATCCGGTCCCTACCTTGCGTCATCACAGGTGAAGCAATCTGCACAAAAGACTATCTGGTGTGAAGTGATGTTTCCTTTAAATTACTTGTGAACTGGCTCTTTTAAAGGGACAGTTCACCCAAAAATGAAAATTCTGCCATTTACTCACACTCATGCCTTTCCAAAGCTGTGGAACACAAAAGAAGATATTTTGAGGTTTTTTTGTTTTGTTTCTCTCCATGCAGTGACAGTGTGGCACATTAACTTCTATTGTAAAAACCGCTAAAACATTCCTCAAAATGTCTCTTTTTGTGTTATCAGAGAAGAACGAACGTTTTGAAGGTAGTTGATGACAGAATTGTATTTTTGGGTGATGTGCAATTATAAAACACAAAAGTATCTTTATTTTTCTTCTTTTTATTTGGAACACAGGTTACCCTGTCCTGCGCAATAAAATTGAGTTCAAAAGACCAGGGATGGCAGCAAATAAAGATGACTGGAATAAATTCTTGATGGCTACAAAGGTACAAGTTAGTCAATGTTACCTCTGAGCTTTCACAATTAGTCTTCAATCACACCGCAGTCGTTTGATTTATAATTAATTTGTTCTCTTGATCAAAAGTTAACACTCAGGACTGAATTTATTAGCGTGTGTTTTGTTGAAGTAAATGTAAATGCTCTCTTTCGATGTATTTCATCATCGTTTTTTTTTCCTTGTGGGTGCATTTGCAATTTTCGCATTACTTCACAGTTTGTCCCATCCATCCTGCCTGGGGTCGCCTGCGGTGCTTTGATCATGATTGCTTGTTTTTGTTTCACCCTTTTAGACCACTCACAGTCCAGAATGTCAAGATGTGCTGAAATTTATCACACAGTGGTGCGGAGGTCTCCCTTCAGCTGGATATTCCTTCCACTAAGACCGGGGAAGGTGCACAATATCTATTTCTCTATCTGTCGTCATCCTGTTCTTCACTTTCTCGCATTCGCCTCCCAGCTGTTCTACTTAAACATTTATATAGACTTTTTCATTCTCTTTTCCAAAGGCAACGTTCACTTTTGGTCAGAATTTCCTGACCATTTTTTTTATAGCTAAAGTATCATAAGGTCAGTGTCTGAAGGTCATTTAATGTGTGTGTTAAATATGCTTGACTGCAGAAAGCCTTTGATATATCTTCATTTGAATATAATCTGTAAGTAACTGTAATACATACTCCACTAGTTCATAGAAGTTGGATATTTTGATATTTAAACACTAAATAAAAAACTAATACTTCATAAAGATTGTCAGTGTTCTCGTGGACATTTGTATGAGGATATTTGAAATGAATATTCAGCTGAAATAAAAAAAGCTTTTATTTTATAAATCAGAATTATTGTTGAATTGTTAGGTGTGATAACATTTCTAATCTTTCTGAAGGCTGTATGCCTGTTGTGCATCATATTTTGAATAAATTAATTCTAACTCATCAGTGGCGTTCACTAGCTTAGTTTATTTTTATGTATAATGATCAGCTGGTTTATGATAATTAATAGTCACCTGTCAAACAACGCCACCTTGTGGAGACAATAACGTGTTGGGGGTGAAAGAGGACACTCACACTTGTGGCCTGGTACAATTTTCACTTCTCATGATGTAATAATAATGATGAGTATTCCTTTTTATTTCGAGCCAGATTTTTGTTCTATAAAAACGCATTAAATTATGAGGCATCATTATACTGCAAATATTTTAATATGTAAAAATAAGCATTAAAGAAATTAGTAGACTTGTGGGTGGTTTTGATTTTAATTTCTAGTTATTATATAACTGGACGGATCATTACACTGATGGTTCTTAGTTGAATTGCTTGTATAAAAAGACAGTAAAGAAAAACACTGCCACAAGGAATGATTTATGAGGGTCAGACCTACTAAATAAGGCCTGAACAAGCAAAGTCAAAGGTTTGGGAGTCAGGGTTAGTTAAAGTACATATGCTTATTTATGTAGTATATATATGTTTCTACGTGTTGTTAAACGTCTTAAGTTAGATTACAAGTTTATTTTCACCTGTAGCCAAACATAAGCGAATTGAAGGTAACCATAGCGACAGTACACTGTTCCCGCTTTATGACGATAAAGCATTACAGGGATAATGTAATTATGCATTATTAATGTATTATAGATTTACATAACAAATACATCACAAAAGCTTTTTAGATGAGCGACGTTTATCTTACTGTTAGTGGCGCGAAATGACTATTTGAAGGTGGGTTGTGCCTGAAAAATTACGTTTATATTTACATTTGAATCTTTTAGCAGATGTTTAAAATTCTTTAAAAACTCGAGGTGTTTTAAATAAACTGTATAATTTGCACCCTGAACAGAAACCAAAGTTAATGTTAACATTTGTCACAAGCGTAGTCTTCTGTGACCAGTAGCCAACCTGTCAGTTTTGCTCATCTTATTAAATAAATACCAATTAACACAGGTTAACTCTGTATTTGGTCATAACGGTCCATGTTTTCCAACATTATTTTTTTATTTTATTTGCAATTTTTAATGTTATCTTTCTAATCCAATGACTTTTAATGCAAATCCCATTGAAATAACTTACTTTGTGTCCCCCTGCCACTGTGTCCCCGCGTCCTTCAAGAATCAACATTTACAAGAATTACCAACCCGCTGATTGAAATACAGGGGCAGCTGAATTTAATCTGCGACCTAAATTTTCTTTTGATGAAATATGCTAATGTAGGCTACACCTCTGCCTAATGAGGTTGATCTGACATTATGCAGTGTCCTTAAATACCCTTTAAAGGATATAGCATTTTCGACAAGGCCGCACACGGTTCGAGTCTCAGAAAGGGCATGTTGCTAAAAGGCGGAAAACTCTGTGTTCTGTATAATTTCTCTACTGCGATGTCTCATATTAGAGCACTGCTTCGAGGTCATTCACTTCCAGTACGAGGCCCTTTATGTCACGCAAATTGCGCGTGTGCAGAAATGAAAACTCCAGCCTTGGCAGTCTAGTAGCCTAATGCACGCGTGGTTTATAAAATGATATCTTGATTGTCCCCATTTATTGGTTGAATTGCCTGAACGCTTAATCTGTAAACGCACGGAGCGTTAGTCTACATAGTTTTAGAACAGGATAGAAGGCCTGCACGTTCTATACTGAGGTTAAATATGTTTTATAATAACGTTTAAACCTCTAACGGAAATTATACGTAATGTTAGGCTAACCTTGACTAGTAGTCTCATGGACGAAAGACATTATGGTACAGAAGTTGATATGGTACAGAAATTATTTATGACGCAACATGTTTTCTTTGCTATCTTTGATTGGCGAATATAATCTTACGCGTTTATCTAATAAAAATTCGTTTAATTTGCCTATTTAATTAGAAAAGCGATATAGGCCTTCATTTCCAAAAGCAACCATTAAATGACCTTGAAAAATAAGTTCACGGTTACTGAATAGGGTATAAGGAATACAAGAATGAGACCTTGATTTGGATGTACAGACTTATCTCTAAAAATGAACATCTCATATGAGGTGAAGATGAAATATTATGACAACTGCTGGAATTCATGGCATGTTTAAGGCGCCTATAATGTGAAATGTGCGTTTATATTTAATCGAAATCCGCTTCAGGTTCCATCATCTCATACCGAGCACGTGTTGTTTATACTCTCTTTAAAATAAAGGCACTTATGTGGTTCTCTTAAATTCAGTAAATAACCAACATGTTTGTTGTATACGGTTCTTGAGTTGGCTTTAAAACGTTCTTGATGTTGCATGTTCTTCAGATCAGTGTTTTTTAAGTTGAGTTTTTTAAAACATACAAAATATTTTCTAGAGGATAAAAAGTTCTAGGATTTTAAAATGATTCTTCTACAGGCCGTATGTCTTTTTGCTTGCATCTTTTCGACGCTAAATAAAGTGTGGATTGTGAATTGTGAACGTCATTTTGATTTTTAATTTTACATGAAATATTGCTTAAACTACGGTTAAAACGCTCGCGGCCTGCATCTTAATTACCGAGAATCACTGTAAAAATAAAGCGTAGACAGATGTAAGATTACGATGTTCGCCTCTGAAAATACGGTAAAGTTTTAGAAGATAATGATCATGTCTTAATGAAGGTGTTCTGATGAATCGAAATATGAAGTGGCAAATATTGCGTAAAAAAAAGAAATTAATGTCTGCTTAGTGAATATGTGATTTTATTGACAAGCTAAAATTATTTACACACTCATAAATACAATACAAACGTACATGCTCAATATTTCCAGTGCCCTTATGAGGACACATGACAAGTGTCATTCTGAGGACCAACTGCTGTCGTCCTGAACGTTCAGAAATGTAAGATATCAGTGCGTTCTGTTTAATTTGGTTGTCACTGTAGGCCTCACAACTTTTCTATCCGTATTATTCTTCATCTTCTCCTGAAGACATCGTTTCCCCACACAGGTCTGAGACTATTGATTTTAATCGTCCTCTAAATAGACAGTAAATGACAAAAATACGTTACTTCAGACCTCAAGGTAATTGTTAGAGTTTTTAACTCGTAAATACACAATGACACTTCACAATATTCCGTGATACGCTCTTTTGCGCAACACAAAATTATGGAAGAACGCAATGAAATATTAAAGATCAGTTTGGCCGCATTGATGCGTCGGTTCGCCTCCACACACACACGCTCTCGCAGAAACCGAACGAAAGGAAAATAAGAACTGTCATGCATCGCAAAGCACGGACTATATGCGCTGTGCTGTTATAAAAACAATCATCGATGATATTTGCCATCTCTCTTGGCATTCACCGCGTGCCTTAATTGTATGGACATTTAAATCAAGGTCCGCTGTGAACACGAAGAAAAGCAGGCCTGTTTGCAACCACAATGTTCTGAATCGCACAACTAAGCTACAGCAAAGATGTTGCACCAAAATGTCTACGTCCTCCTCCGACTGGTGTAGCATCAGCATCCAACATAGCACAGAGCATCATGCATCCTCAAAGCATCTGTGCATCACATCATAATTCAAGCAAGCGTTCGCATTTATTACATTACCTATTTTTTTCGAATGCGTTATTTCCACAGGACGGTGCGCATCTCTCCATCATGTGTTGGTGCAACATAAGGCCCGAGTGATGGCAATAAAAAGAAAGCGCTCAGTGGCTTGCTGCAGTTGGTCCCTTGCTCAACTCCCATGAGATATAAAAAAAAATAGTAGAGGGCCCATCTGGCTCCTCACCAGCTTTGTCAAGTCTTGCATACGCTAAAATGCTAATGACCTAGATAGCTCATGCAAAATGCAGCAGAGGTAAGAAAGAAGGGGGAAACTGTGGGACTAAACCACAGACACCGCCGCCTCTTGTGGGGGGTCGGGCGGGGTATATGTTAGAAGGTGGGGGCAGTTGAAAGCACCTGCATCAGGAGGGGGTAAACTAAATATTGGGAAAAAAGTGGAGGGCACCATTTGTCAAAGCCAACCTTGCACCATAAACAGAAAGGAAAATTCCCCGCAAATAGGATTTTAATTAGGCGATCCATTCAGTGACGTCCATTCAGTCTGAAAATCAAAGCACCTATTAATATAGCCTGGCATCATTTGATACAGTGGCATCTCAATGCATTTACAGTCAACTGTTATATGCGCTAGAAGGAAAAAAGAAACATGCTTTAGTAAAACAGACGCAGTTGGTTGAGATTAACAATTTGTAAAAACAATGCACATCGATTTCGTCAAAACTTACACAAATACACCTTGCGAAGCAGGATATAAATACTAGGTTTTTATCCCCCGAGATAATAATTGTCCATAAATCCAGTTTGGGAAATGTCCAAAAGGCAGTCGGTGCAGAAGAGCGTCCTAACAAAACCATCAAATGTTCCGCACGCTTTTGCGCACCTTGATGCTGTAGGATGCGACATAAATCATTTCCGCTTACAGTGTAGCATCACTCAAATTTCTTCAAGATAAACGAAAACAAATAAAGCAGAAAAAGGCATGTTGGAAGCAAATAGCTAGAGCTGAAGGTTTCTGTGCTCGTAAGCAGAGTCGGTCATCATGTGAAATGGTGTGATGCAGAGCGCGATCTGACAGAGAGGAGGAGAGCAGCCCAGTTTATCACACACTGAAGCTCTCCGTCCTGCTCCTCTGTTCCCTTCCCTTCAGAGAGGATTATACTCTGGTGGAAAGAGGTGGCATCTGTCGGGTTACTAAACATTAGCCGTTTGGAAAATAGTTTCTGCACTTTTCATGATGCACGTGTTTGTTTTATTTCATCTCGTGATTTCTAAACAAAGCACTTTTTTCTTTCTATTCATTTCTTGATGCACAAGTCAACGTGCAGTTCGTGCGCACGACTTCTCAAACTGGTTTATAATCTGAAGAACACCACAACTACTTCAAATTGGACGTTTTTACATTCTAACCCAACACAAAAATGTAATGCTCTTATGGAATGCGTATTGGCAAATAAACCGCTTGCACCTTTAAGAAATAAGTTCATCGTGCGCCACGATTCCATTGACTGTTCGTTCTTCGACGTAAACGTTTTCACGTGAAATAAATATTATCTTAACACCGCAGTAAACCCTTAGAAAGTATTAGTTCTTTAAATTGTGTCCAAAAAAGAAGGCCGACTCCATATGGCCTGTCATCTGCGCGTTGAGCTCCATCCCCCACCCGCGCTCATCTCATCCCTCATGCTGCATTGATTTATTGTCGAACACTGATTTATCTTTATCCTTTTCTCATTTTATTGCTACACAAATACGTTTCCTCCGACTCCAAATCACTGATAGTTCTCATTTGCTTAGGGATTTAAACCCACAACAGCCGACAAGGCTTAACTTACTTTAAAAATACACAGGCCTGAGTATTGCATTAAAATACAAATTATTCAGCGATTTTGAAGGGAGTTTTATCATTTTATTCGCCTTGCGAGGTTCGTCTCGCTCAATACGAATTGTCTTTGTAGTTATTTAACATCAACTACCATAAAATGTTGTGAAGACGTTTGTATACACGTCAGTCTTGAAAATAATTTACAATGCAGTGTATGTTCGAGGCACCATAGTAAAGCGCTCGAGCTACGTAACGTTGCTATATCTATCTATCTATCTGTGAATTATCCATACACTTTGTATTGTGTGGGTTAGTACTTGCTTTGAGGTCAGCAGAGGTCTCCTGGTCCTCTCTCGTGTTGCAGTTTAGAGGACTGTCGTCTGCCGCTCGTGTCTCGAACAAACACATTCGACACGCGGTGAACTCCAGATGGTAAAGCTTTTCAATCCATCCTTATGCTGACGACACATGGATAAAGACACTGTCTCTGAGTGCTGCATACAGCCAACACCTTCAAGTGCCCGGGAATATCATCTGATTAAACTACTCAGTGTTCTGTTTTCTGTCTGTTTATAATGTATTGCATAAATCCCTTATAAACTATTATTAATCTTCTAGGCTACAGTTAGCCTAGTATTATTAGAAAATTATAAACACTTTTACCTCAGTCCATATCATAAATTCACATAAAGTGTAATGTAATGTAATTGGATTTAAGAACTAAAACTAATTTTCTACATTTATCTACCTACTATTCTGGACATGCACGAACTGACGAACAAACGAACTGACTTTGAATTTGAGGAAAATGTTGTAAATACTAATAAACAAAAAAAACTTACAACTGACACAAGCACATTAATATGAGCATCTTGAATATTAAATACAATATATGGGTGCATAAAACACGTGAAGTTGTCATGCCTTGTGGTGTGCCATACATTCACTCTAAAATAGCATTGTATAAGCTCATTAAGAGTAGTATTGTCACGCCACGCAACCATCAAAGAAAGAAAAATATATATTTGTGTATATGTAAGTATATATGTAACGGAGGCCAGCGAGTAGATAAACCTCACTCCTCTGATCTCAAAAGAGGCAAACTAGCTGCTGCTATTTACTCTCCTGGTTAGCTCATCCACCTCTCATGCAGGAGATCCAGGGTTCGAGACCCGCTCAGAGCAAGACGAGCGGGGACCAGTTACATATGTGTGTGTTTAAAAACAGTGCCAACACAGATGAGTAGGTTTACCACTTTTTTTATTAAGAACATATTCCAAGCTCCTAAACTTTTTTGAATCACTGAGGAAGGAATGTCCTCCAGCACTGCAGTGACTACGGAGTCGTTTTACCACAGGTTTAAAGGGGACTTTAAAAATTTGATTAGAGCACGCGTACTCATTTACAATATATATAACCAAAAAGTTAGGTAACGAGCACGTGCTTGTGCAATCGTTACACAAGTGCATCGCGTGCGGCGTGTTTGTGCTCATGGTCGCGCGGACTTCTGTGCGTTTGGTTTGGCGTTATTTTGTCCAAAACAGAATGGGAGATATGTCCTCCAAAATACGAATGCCGTCTCCGGAGGAAGCGTTACCTGGAAGAGAGCAGAGCATGAAAGTATCAGGTATGGCGTTGTGAATTTGTCTGACTTTCTCAGTTCACGTGCTAACGCGGCTATCAGCTGTCAAAACAAAGGCAATGTCTTTACGTTTCAAGGCGCGATGACATGGCTATAGCGTTATAGGGTACGGAATTGCAACCGAGGCGTACTTGTGCAAAAGAAAGCTAAGACGGGTCCTCTGCGGTCGAGGAAACGAGGGTCTTTGTTTTTCCTGGATCTGTGCGACGCGCATGCGCAGTGCTACACTTACATCAAATCGTCATTTTGTTTATTCTAGTCATACAGATAGCGAGTGTTTGCAGACGTTATTTACTCGTATTTGCCTACTCAATGATCAACTCATAGGTGTTTTGGCACGACACCTTATAGTAGCATCATTACATCTTATTCAGCCCTTTTCTCTTTTTTATTTTCATCCATTTTTCACATTAAAGTACCATTTAGGTGAAGCAAAATAATTTTTTTTTTTTTTTTTTTTTTACTTTGTAACATCCCCAACACTCTTGGCATTAAATATTCAATATCTTTCTCCTCAGAGGCAAGAGTACAGGGTAGTAAAGGGCAATAAAACGCACACTTGCAGTGGAACAGAACAGCTGACTCAGGCTCTTACATAAAAATGGAAATGCTGCTTCAAGTAGAGTGAAGAGCTCTGATGGGAACAGGAGGCCTGCTACGAATCCTAAATCACACCGTTTAAGTGACATCATTTAAACAGAAAAAATAAAACATCTAGTTAGAGTAGTAAGTAGTTATTTAGCAGACACTTTTATCCAAAGTGACATGGATCAAGTGGGACAGTCATCCTGAGATTAAAAAAAAATAGTTTATACCATCAATAAATATATATTTTTTAATAATTACACCCACGTTATTCCAAACATTTAAATGTAATACTTGACAGTAGTTCACTCCAAAAAATTACAATTCATATACTCACCCTCATGTCATTTCAAACCGGTTACACTTTTATCTGTGGAACAGAAAATAGTTTGTAAAAACATTTTGTCTATGACACTCCCCCCCCCCCATTATTTTCACACCCTCATGTTATTCCAAACCTATATATTATTTTTTCCTTGGAACACAAAATGAGAAATTGCATGAACAATGCATGGGCTATTTCTTATTCATATGGAAAAAAAGAAGAATGTACATTGTTTTACAATTATCCTTTTGTGCTCCACTGAAAAATAACAGCATATGGGTAGGCATAATAATGACAGAATTTTCATTTTTTGAGAAAATGATCCCTTTTGTCTTGCTCAAGGGCACAATAGTGATAACACAAGGCTTGTTTCTTTCGGAGGTCGAACTAGCAATTTTCTGCCTTTTCAGCCTTGGGCTATAGCCATATACCTTGTCCTATCCTCCCAGCAGCAGGTCCGAGTGGACATTTCCATCCGAGTTTTGGAGATATTGCCTTTGCATTCACTTTACAACTAACAGTTGTGGACTTAATAAGGATAAGGATGGTATGTTATTGTTTTAACTCGGCCTGGAAGTTAATAAGTATAAAAATAATGTGTTTGCAACGCCTCGCTCTCAGGAGCATCCGCAGGCTGCTTGACATGCGACTCACATTGGCGTTCAGTGCAATGGCATGAAGCGTGCCCATGCAGGGATCCACCCCTTCAGACTGCAGTGAACTGATTATCAGCGCTCGCCTCTCAAGGCTTCCCCTTGGCAACGGGACTCCACCACGGAGCTGGAAGGTTGCCAGGTAACACTCTGCAACACTGACACACGCGTGTCTCGCTTTGAAGATGTAATGAACCTGGTTGAAGGTTACAGACCACAGAACAGATGGAAGAATGAGATCAGAGCTTAGGGCAGTGCGATGTCTCTTTGAACACGAGCAGCTCTTATAAAAAAACTTTGTGGGCGCTTAGCTCACGTGCTGAGGGAACTGGTTCAGTTCTTTCAAGTGCTGGAGTTGCTGTGGACTTTTAGAGTGGGATTGTACTTCTTTTTTATTAATATGCAAAAAAAAAAAAGCACCCTTGTTGAAATTGCTTGAATAATTAAGATTTATTTTCAGATTTATTTTCAGAAGCTTCTTCTGCTTACTAAGGCTTCATTTATTTGATTAAAAAAGTAAAAACAGTAATAATGTTAAATATTATTGCAATTTAAAATAACTTTTTTCTATTTGAATATATTTTAAAATGTAATTTATTCCTGTGAGGGCAAAGCTGCATTTTAGTAGCCATTTTAGCATATCAGAATGATTTCTGAAGAATCTTGAGACACTGAAGACTGGAGTAATGGCTCCTGAAAATTCAGCTTCACTGTCATAGGAATAAATTGAGTATTTAAAAATCTGTAATAATGCAGTTACGTTGAGTTTGGCTTACTAACATGTGACTTGCATCTGGAAAAAAATGTAATATTTAAATGTATAGTTCACCCAAATATGACAGTTTTGTCATTATTTACTCACCCTCATGCTGTTCCAAACCTGTATGACTACTTTAAACTGTGGAACACAAAATAAATTATTTTCAAGAATGCTGATGACCAAAATAACTTTGGACCCCATTGAAATTTATTGCATTTACCAAAAAAAAAAAAAAAAAACTTTTTAGTGCTTTGTACTTTAGACATTTTAATTAAAATAGATGTTTTAATTTTAAATTAAACATTTTAATAATAATAATAAAAAAGCAAATGTGGCAAAAAATTTAATTAAATTAATTTGTGAAATTCTAATAGCAGTTTGGCTAGTTGATTAGGTAGTACAGAAAAAAATACTTTACTTGACTATTTGATTGCTCATGTGCTGTAAATTAAAATTAGATTTACTAGGAAATATTCATTGTCAGAGCAATAGTCCAACTGATTTCATATTCTCTATACCAGTTGTTGATTTGCCATGCTAAATATCAAATAACAGTTTTGTAGCAGTGCATGGTTTGGTTTCCATATAAGTGAGAAAGTTTGTTTAGGGAGGGCGTCCTTGGGGCCGTTCTGCTTTGGCACAGCATCGCTGCCATGTCCCCAAAAATGGCAGTGGCAGCACAGGAGGTGCTGTTTTGGCACGCGGAGAATGATCACGGCGCTGAAAAGAAGAACAGCAGCAGGATTTTTCCCTGCTAAGACAGATTTGAAAGTGAGTAGGTGAAACACAGAGCAACTCTCGAGTGCCGGTGGCTAACAACGCATGGAGCGGATGGGCGGTTGAAGGAGGGACGTTGGAGGTGCGGGGACGCTGGGGAGATTGGGATGACAGACATTCCAATGTCCTTACGTCTGTGCATCTGGCGAGGGAGGAGGGGGGACCGAATCTGGATGAAGGTGGCAGGGAATGGCAGAGAAGAGAAATTAATTTGAGATTCGTTTTGATCAATTTGCCTAAATTGGCGCTTTTTCGGGGAGAGGAGGGGGGCCCAGACAAGCAGACACAGGCTGGAGCTCTGCCAGGGTTTCTCGGGAAAGTTGCCACGCCGGGAGTGCGGGAGCACAGAGAGGGAGAGGAATGGAAGAGAAAAAACCCAGGCGAGACTTGGCAGGGTTCTATCGCAGCTCCCTTTGTCTGTTTGCTCAGCTTTTGCGCAAAGGAAATCAAAAATACCCCGAGTGCAGGAGCTCAGCTTCAGTGCTAAAAACTAAATCTAAAAAGAAAACTGCATTATATTTCGCAGGAAGCTAGGGCAAAGGGGGCACACATTGTAATCAATGATCCGTTTTTTGACAATTCTGCAAGAATTGTGCGGTCCCCGTTTTTTTGGACTGGACTTTTGAAGTTGTTTGCGCCAAGAGATGACCATGCGTCTTCAGGGGTCTTTGTTATCTTAACCGCAAATGAAGATGTATCTGACTTGTTTATGTTCTCACTAATGGCTTTACTATGCCTGGAACTACAAACGGCAAGTGCCAAAGAAAAGTTTGCACCTCTACGACTGGACTACAAAGTTTTGTTTTTACTTTCAGAACTTCTAAAACTAAGGGCCAGAACCAAGATGCTGCATTCCTTGCTGCAAGTGGGAAATGGATGTTTTTGTATTGGAAGAAGAAGTTAGGTGACTTTCCAAGTGTCCTCAGCAACAGTCTGCTTTCTTTGAGGTGTGTCTCCAGAAAACCAAGACTAAGATGCTAAGATCAGTGAGGGCATAAAGAGACTGTTTTGTTTGCAGGTGATATTCCAGTCTTCTAACTATTAGGGAATTTGATGCTCTACAAGGAGATGAACATGTTGGTCAGCCATTTTGGTGCTCAAAAGCTTGCGGTCAACTAACATCTGGAGTACAAAGAAGGCCTGGATGTTGATTTTCCTAACATCTGTAAGTGGCGCCTCATTCAAGCCAAATAATGTTGTATTATCCCATATTAATAAAGAACACTTGATAGTCATTAAGTTTAGAGTTTTTTCTCAGTTGGCTTCCTCGATGCCGATGAGCCACTGTTAGAACGGCGAGTTGTTATTATTGGTTTGTATGATTTATTATTGGTTTGAATGAAGTGAGTATGATTTCCTCTAGAGAGACAGTTTTCTACTGATTCTTCGTTTGCTTTTTTTCATACAACTTTGTTTGGTACATGCCACTTTATACATGCTGAATTTATAGAGTCCTCTCACCAACTTTTATACCAATATACTGTTTTTTTTTGTCTCACACAGCTACACATTGGGGACACACTGCTATGTTTACATTTACATTTATGCATTTAGCAGACGCTTTTATCCAAAGCGACTTACATTGCATTCAAGTTACAGTTTTCACATTTTATCAGCTCTTGCTTTCCCTGAGAATCGAACCCATGATCTTGGCGTTGCTAGCGCCATGCTCTACCATTTGAGCTACAGGAAAGCTTGCTTTGCACATTGGAACATTGCTTTGCACATTGGCATTGCTTATTGCTATTGCACTAGGATTCTGGCTGCATCGGCAGGCTTCCAGTTAATAACTGTGAAAGGGCAAGAACAGAGAAGAGATAGAGAGAGATTTAGTTGATTCTGTGCCAGGATGAATTTGCCAGATGTGTTTCATCATAAGACAGGTGTCCATGGCTGATAGAGCAGGTGCGTTACGATGTTTGGCATTATAGTTTGATATTATGGTTTTCTGAAAGGCCTTTCAGCTTTCCATCAATACTCAAAACATGCAAAGGCCTAAACTCTCTTTGGTGGAATTTTAAACATGTGGACATTGAATTTTTAATCACCAGTATTTCTGACCTTTGAAGATGAATCCAAATTCACTGTTCTGTGTGCCATTTCTGATTTGTTTTATGAAGTAGAAACTTTTTTTTTTCTTTTTGCCACCAGCGTCTCAGAACAGCTGCTTGGGCAACTGCAAAATGCCAGTTGGAATCGCTCCATTGCTTTCCATTCGTTAAAAAATAATTATTAATTATCAACAAGATTATTCATATACCACCCGGATAGATCTAAATTAACAACCCTAATTGTCTAGTTTTGGAATATGTTCATTTAAAGCTTTTCTGTAGATTAGGCATTTTTTTTATAATGTAGAGTGAAATACTATCACTACTGCAAAGCACAAAGTACCTTTGTTAAAGTAGAAAAAAGTGCAAATGGACAGAATTCCGAAAGATTGGTTGGAATACTGCTCTACACAACACTTAGCTGTTTATTTAGAACACACAACATTGATTAGACCAAAGAACGTTCAATTCTTTAATACTGAAAAATGTAACATTTATGTAAACTACCATTGAAATGTTTGGAATCAGTAAGATTTTATACTTTGAGCACCAAGTCTGCATATTCAGCATATCTGAAGGATCATATGACCCTGAAGACTAGAGTAATGGCTGCTGAAAATTCATCTGTCCACAAAAGAAATAAACTTCATTTTAAAACATTAAAATAGAAAACAGTTGTACAGTTGTAAAATAGAAAACATATTTCACAATATTACTTTTTTTACTGTATTCTTAGTCAAATAAATGCAGCATTGGTAAGCATAAGAATTTTAACAGTGTTGTACAGTATATATTCAGTATTCAAACTTGCATACTTGCATCAGCTTTTTATCAGTAGTTAAATTCCTTGTTTTTATTTTTATTTTTTGAGCTTTTTTCCTGGCTAAGTGAACAAGTAGAACAGTCCAACCATGCATGTGTAACAGTGGCTGTAAATTATTCATAACTTCCTTTGCAGATAATAGAAAACCTGATATGTGTGCATGGCTTTTCTTAGCAATACAGGTTTTTGAAACCTTTTAATGGTTGCAGAGAAGCAGTGTGGAGTTTTTGGTGAATCGTTGCGCACGTTGACCCACTTTAACTCAGTTAATAGCTTGAGATTCTAGCCTCCTTTATACTTCTGAAAGTATAATTTAGATTTGTCTTTCTCTTTGCTGATTTGCTGTAACAAATGTGATGTTCTTTAGTTTAACTCAAGGCTAAGATCATGGTTTTGACTCCCAGCGAAACCACATACTGATAAATGTACATTTTGGATAAAAGTGTTTGCCAAATGCATAAATGTAAATGTAATCTGACCTTCAAACCCTAATGTGTAGATAAAAGGAAGACCTGCAGGTATGATGTGATTAAGTAGATCATTTAAAAAGCCTGTTACACACTCCCTCTGTCTCCCACAGTGCTCTTTGCCCTGCTCAAGAACACCTCTGTCAACACACAGGACTTGTATTGCTTTCAGCAGTCATCTGACCTGTCTGTCTTGCCACTGATTTACAAAAGATAGTGGTTGGCTCATGGCTTAATGATTGTGTGATATTTATGACAGATTTGGACTTAAGGAATATTAATAATTCCAAGGTCTTGAATGGGCTCGCACTTCATCAGCATGAGAAAGGAACAATCTGGGTTCAAAAGCTAAGCTCTATTAGTAGAAAATTATTTAGACTTTTCCATCAGCTTGTAAAAATTGTGCACAGTTTCATTTTCAATGGAAGTCTATAGGCAAGTCATCAGGAAAAATATATACACTATAATATAAACACAAGGGTTAGTCCATCCAAAAATGAAGTGTCAGTCATCATTGACTCGCATTCATTTCATTACAGTACAAATCTGTATGACTTTCTTTATTCTATGGAGCCCAAAAGAAGATATTTTGAGAAATGGATAAGTGTTTTTTGTCCATATAATGGAAGTCAGTGATCTCCAATGTTGTTTGGTTCTCAGCATTCTTCAAAATATCTTCTATGTTCTGCAGAAGAAACTCATTCAGGTTTGGAACAACATGATTTTTATTTTGGGTGAAATCTCTTTAAGAACATTGTTGAGAATTACTATTGTCTGCAAATTTTAATTTTTAGCTATTGTCCTTAACAAACAATAACATGCAATAACACCAAAAAAGCACTGTTTACGTCGAGATACAAGTTCATCTGCTGTTGTATTGCTAAAAAAGTAATTTAGACTACCCTGCAAGTCAAATGATACTCAATTTAGTATATAATTATGCTTTTGCACATTTCTGCATCTAAAACCACCAGAATGCAATGTCCAGTAAGATGGTTTGTGTCTGTTCTAACAGATTATTTGACAAAGCTTAGTTTGTTTTTCTTTTAAAGTTGCGATGTAATGGAAGTAGTGAAAGATCTGTGATTCAAAAGTGATTCAAAAGAGATTATCAAAAAAGAAAAAAAGTGTAGGGCAGGATTTGGTTCTATCCATCGGTTGTTGATTGGATGGAGGCAAATGTGAGCTTGCAGTCGATTGTAAGAAAATGAATAGCTCAAAATATTATTTCAAAAAATGAATCATAAGCATGGATGATTTGTTCAATAAGATCAATAACATGCATTTATAAAATAGATTTGAGATGCCGACTTTTGGTGGTGCTGACGGGCATGTGAAATAGCCTTTGAAATTTCTGTCTCGCTAACTGATTGGGATTATTCCAACACTGTTATTTGTATTTTATAGGCCCAATAACATCTTCTTCATTGTTAAAGCTGTGATTTATCTCTCTTTGTGCAACATGGAGAAAGTTGGAATGGCTTAGAACAGTTGAGTCCAAGAAGACGGCAAATGAATATCACCGCGTTGAGTTGGTGGATTTGGCATTGCGGCTGTGCGTATGATAAATATCAAATCTCACAGCTTGAAGGGTTGTTTCAAGAGATCAAAATAATTCTTTCTGAAAATGTGTTTGGATTCCTAATGCAGGTTGTAGAAAGACTCGCTCGCTTTGCTCAGAGGATGCAACAGTCCACCTGTTTGTCTGAACAAAGAACTGAAGGAATTAAAGATATGTGTTCTGGGTCCTACAGTGCGTTTCATTTCGCTGTTTTTACCTCTGGTGAGCAAAACCCCCTTTAATCTTAGCTCCAAAGGACTGCACTGACTGGCAGGTGTGGAGCGCTAGTCGCCATGTTTGATGTTGACACATAATCGCAAGATGAAGGGAGAAGGAAGCCTTTTCACTCACAAAGAGTTCTCTCTCACTCCTTCACCTCTGTGGCCACACGTCTACCCGTTACTGGCTCATTAGTGATCCTGTCTTCCTTTAAAATGATAGAATAGGAGCAGGAGGGTAAAACCCCGTCTGTCGCACATGCCCTGTGTTGCAGCACAAGAGCCGTCAGTTCCACTGATCACAGTAGGCTGCTATTTTAAGAGGACTTCCAGTATGAAACATTCGGTGGTTGAAGCAAATTGGGTAATAATGTCAGAAACATACTGACCCACTATGATTTAAGTGCTTTTTCTTTAATTAGTGGTGAGATGTTGTACAAAAATAGCATAAAGACTTGAAGATTCAAACTGAATCGGCTCTGGATGTGTTTGAAATGGCGTACTACTATACTACTTGTTGTGCAGTAAAGGTATATGCACATAATGCAACAATTAGGGTTAATGAGATATAGTCTTATGCCGATTCATAAGGCTCTGGAAGTATTCAAAATTGCATAGTACTTCTACACTACTAATACAATTTTCTTGCAGTATGTAAAACAATGGGCACTGGACATAGTATTCAACATTAATTTGTGTTGTTGAGAGACTTTGCATAAAGGTTTAAAGATTCATTTTGCAGCTGATTAATAATGAGTCACTGGAAGTGTTTGAAATGGCTACCATACTGTTTTTGCAGTATGCAAAGGTACACTGTGCACAGTGTGCACCATTAATTAGTGTTGATGAGATGTTTTAAAAAAGACAGTGTCTTGAAGATTTAAAATGAATTGTCACACAGTAATAAGCTGATTCATAAGGCTCTGGATTCAAAATTTCAAAATTGAAGTCTCTGTTCAAAATTTCATAGTACTACAGTACACTACTAATACTTTTTTGCAGTATGTACACTGTACACAGTATGCACCATTAATTAGTGTTGATGAGATGAGTAAAAATGGCATAAAGTCTTGAAGATTCAATATCAATCATCACACATTATTGAGCTGATTCATAAAGCTCTGAATGTGTTCAAGATTGCATAGTACTAAACTACTAACACTATTTTTATAGTATTTAAAACAATGCATTGCATCATTAATTGTTGATGAGATATAACATAGCAAAAGAGGTTAAAGATTCAAAGTGCAGCTAATTCATAATTAGGTTCTGGATGTGTTCAAAATGGCATATTATCATACTACTCAAACCATGTTTGCAGTATGTACAGTGTGCACAGTTGCATTGGAATGACTTAACTACATCTACAGCACTCTATTAAACATCCAATATATAGTGGAGTCATATGACATGTCATTGAAGCATACTACTATTGCAGTGTTTGTCATGGCACACTGTACTGTTTCACATTCATTTTTACAAAATAGTGGGCGGTATACAGTATATACTGTGCAGTATGCCACAAGCAATACACTAGTGTTCCATTCCGAACAGCCTTGTTTAATCACCATGACAAAGGAAGTGATTAAGTGTTGGGCATTTTACAAAATGATAGTCTCTTGGCAGTCCTTGTGTTTGTAGTTGACTACATGCTGTTGCCAATGGTGACAATATCAAATGAACTGGAATGAACACTTTCATTCCACAGCTGAACATGAAGTATGAGGAACACGTTATCCATGTAAATATAGCTTTGTATTTGATGCGGTTTCTCTTTCTGATTTTGCCTCTTCCATTCTCTACAATCTCTGTCGTTCTCATTCTCTCTAGCCTTCCCCCCACCCTCCTTCTGATTGGTCGAATTAACTCTGCAGCCTCCTGTTGTGAATAATTACTTTTGATCCAATGCGGATCTCTCTCTCTCTATCCTTCACACTCTCACCCTCTTTCAGTGTCTTCAAATTTCCCTTTTCAAATTTTTTTTATGCTGGCTGTCACATCCCAATATCACAAACCCACATGTAAACATATACAGTCAAGGTTCTCAAGTTTTTCTGCTCTGTTAGTTTAAGCAGAAATTATTGTGGCTGATGATGAACTGCATTGTATATTGATTGATTCATTGATTTCATTATGGCCCCTCTCAAGCTACTTGATACTTTGGTTGTTAAAGTGATAGTTCATGCAAAAATCCTGTCTCAAATCTCATGTTTTCCCTAATTTTCTTTCTTCTGTGGAATGCAAAGGAGACTATTAAAGTGCTGTCAAGCTCCAAAAATGACAAAAACACCATAAAAGTAGTCCATATGACTCATGTACAATATTTTTCTGAAGTCTTCTTAAGCTATATGATAGTTATGTGTGACGAACAGATTGCTGTAGCTCGTAACGTTTGTGTTAGCTTAGTAGTTGAATTTGGCACATGAAGATGTCCCACCAGTACTAAGTCACAATGAAACTGAAGTAGTGACAGATCTTATTTTCTTCGTATTGTGATGTACATCTGAGTGTAGCAGATTAAAACCATTTAATAAGTTTGTTTTTAAGAATGCACAAAGAATAGTGACTGATTCAAGTCATGTTTTAGCCACAGTTCATCAATTATACTACCTTCAGGGAAGCGTTATAGGGTTACACTATGTGAAAGACATTACAAAAAATAATTTGTATTAGTATCTATTACTATTTTAAATAGTAAGATGTAGTTGTTGGTATAATGTATTCAGAATGGCTTTTTTAAATTATGGTGTCAGTTGTTAGCGCTGTGTTGTGCATCACTGCAGTAATTCAAAGACAAATTTCCTTGCAAAAGGACTATAAAGTATAACTCTATTATCGAAAAAGAAAGAAATATAGTTGTTTTTTTGTTTTGATTTGTTCTCGTTTTATGTTGGTTGTTGATTGGATTTTGAGATGTTGCAATCAGAAATTATGGCATATGTCACCAGATAAACTGAAGATTGAATTGTTCTCAAAAAGATCTACCATGCATTTATAAAATAGATATGAATTTTGAATTTTGGTCTGTTTCACAAAGCTAAATGGTTTTTGAAGACTTGGAATACACTTTCATCATTCTTTCTTGTCATTTCTGGAGCTTTCATTTGTAAGGGTGGAAAAACAGCTGGAATATACTGCCTAAATCTCTTTTTGTGTTCCAGGGAAGAAAGAAAGTCATATAACCCATACTGGAATGACATACGGCTTAGTAAATGATGAAAGAATTTTCATTTCTGGGTGAGCTAACCACTTAAATGAGGATAATAGCGATATTTTGTCTGCTCTAGCTCTTGCTCTGATCTCTGGACATCTTCTGAAAGTGGCAGGCCACCTCTGGACAGTCTGACAGGCAGAGGAATCAGCATGTCCTGCGCTCTCTCCACGTCCTTAGTGGACCACATGCCTGCACTGCTCTGTTCCGCCTGGCTGACCTGTCAAAAATGTTCTAGTCACACGAGTGGGCTTCTACAGCGCGGCCGCATGGAAATGACTTGGCACCTTTGCATTAATTTTTCATGGGCCTTGTCTTTAGATGTTCCCCCTCCTTTTGAATATCGGCTATTTCAAAGGCCCAGCCCTGCAGATCGCCAGCGTCATCACGGCCCTGTGGCCGAGGAGTTTAAATGCAGGATGATGCTCCCATGCTGGCAATCAAACCCCGTGGAAGTTGCCCACCTGGAGCATCGATGTCAAACTGCATTGTTGTTCACGAGCGCTATAAATAGCTTTCCAATCAGACTTGAGCCCCCCCTAGATGGAAATTGCTTTAAATGTGCTGGCGTATAGGTAAGTTACGTAGGAGGGGGATGCTGAAGTGTCTTCGCAAATGCAAAGAACGTGTCGGCTGGGAACACTGGGAATTGAATTACAGGAAAGCATAATGCAATCCTTGATATCTACCTACTCTGCCTAATGAAATCAGCAGATGAAAGCACAGCTGGACCTTCTTGCAGGATATTACTGTGTGAGAAAGTGCTTAGCTGGCTGAGGGAGGGGATGGAGAACGCAAGCACCTTTGGGAACAGCACGTGCATGTTCTCACACCAGTGCATGTTCTTTCCACTTCAAGAAAACTCTTGTTTATTGGCGCTTTTGTTTGGGCGATGGTGGGCAGTGCAAAAATTTTAGACTTCAATGCATGTTTAAGTTCTTTATTTTCTTTAGTTCTCATTTGTTCTAGTAGTATTGGTTAGTAGTGGGCTATATAATTGATATATTATTATTTATAAATTATAATTTATTGTAATTTATACACTACCGGTCAAAAGTTTGAAATAATTAAGCTATTCAAAAGTTTTTCTCTTATGCTTACCAAGTGTGCATTTATTTGATCAAAAATGCATGAAATAATATTACAATTTAAAAGAGCTGTTTTCTATTTTAACATATTTTATAATGTATTTTATTTCAGTGATACTCCAGTCTTCAGTGTCACATGATCCCTCAGGAATCAATCTAATATACTGATTTGTTGATCAATAAACATTTCTTATTATTATCAATGTTGAAAACAGTTTTTGCTGCTTAATATTTTTTGTAGAAACCAGTAGGTTTTAGGTAAATAAGGATAAAAAAATAATAATAATACTTTTATTTACTGTGGCAAGGATGCATTATTGATTAAAAGTAACAGTAAAGACAATTGTAATATTACAAAATATTTCTGTTTCAAATCAGCGCAGTTCTTTTGAACTTTCTATTTATTATGAATGCTGGAGAAAATGTATCATGTTTTCCACAAAAATATTAAGCAGCATGAACTGTTTTCAACATTGATAATTAGAATCATTCTTAATAACTGAGCACCAAATAAGCATATCACTGAAGGTGAGCATATGAGACTTCTTAAAAATAAATAAATAACAAATCTGAATTATTCCAAATGTTTGACCGGTAATTTATTATTTTTCCATACACCTGCAGCTGAAATGTATTTGTGCAAAGGCATCATTTATTGTGTGAGTTTTTGTGGGCTGATGTAATAGTGATGTTGAATATGGCAAAATCATATTCAAATTTGAGGTCTTTTCAGATTGATCGCTTTTGTTGATAGGTACAGTGAGGGGTTAAATTGGGATTTTAGAGTTGGTGCCCTTGGTAAGATTTGACATGACCCATTTCCACCCCTAAAAATGCGCAATTACCTATTTGTAATAGCACTTTATACACAAAACAAAGGAAAAAGAACAGAAAAGGGTATTTGGATCAGCAGGTATGATATTGCATGAGGTATTTATTTGGTGTAATACTGTGGTGCAGTACAGTAAATGTAATATTATTCCACAGGCTTTATGAAATTTACTATATCTCTCCGACAGCTCAGTTCGCTGGGTATCCTTTTGGCAGACAAGAGAGTCGTATATCAAAGAGATAATGGAATGTGGCGTCTTCAGCACACCACAACGAAGGAGCAGTATCACCTTATGCAACTGACTTATGCTTTTAAGACAATTATCTTTTTAGCTCCCTTAATTGCAGGTAAAACAGCCGGCGCTGAGCTGCCCATTATTTTGGCAGAGGAAAGCAGCTGACTGCTACATGCACACATCTTTTATTCACGGTTTCAGCTGCGCCACACAATGGCAAGTGGAGGATGAGAAAAAACAATCTAATTCTTTCATCTTTAGCTTACAGTAATGACATAGCGACAAACTGAAACAATCTTGCTCTTGACTTCAAACGTGGATTTGTCTTGCTGCACTAACATTTACACCAAACAGATCAAATAAAAGTGACCGCTTTCTTCACCAGTTGCTTTTAGATTACACTATGTATTTGTGGCTTCTGATTTTGATTCTTGTTAACTTCTGAGGATTTCATCTAATTTGATACTGTTATTACGAAGGGTAAATGAGGTATTCTTATTTATTTATTTACGAAGACCTAATGATGTTTGCATGTGCATTCTTCTGTCAAATTAATGACTCATATGAGTTGCTTCTTTTTAGTGAGTCAAAAACTTAGTGCAACCAGTGTAGTCTGACTGAAAATGATTTATAAAAATCAGTTCTTTTTCTTTTTGGAGACTTTTTAGTGCTAAACAATTAACTCTCGGTTCTTTTTAGTGAATCAAAAACATGCAGTGCAACCAGCGTTGTCTGACTGCCGAACAGATTCTTAAAAAAAAATGCTTAAGAATCAGTTAGTTTTGTGACTCAGAAACAGAGCACAGCCAGTGTAGTCTGACTATTGAACGAACGTGACTTATGAGGTGCTTGTTTTTAGTGAGACAAAAGTCTGACTGTCATACTGATTCTTAAGATTCTTAAGAAAAACATTATTCTTAATAATCAGTTCTTTTTAGTGAGTCAAAAACATACAGCGCAACCAGTGTAGTCTGACTGCCAAACAAACATGACTCTATGAGTCGATTCTTTTTAGTGACTTTTTAGTAGTAAATGAATGACTCTTGTGAGTCGGTTCTTTTTAGTGAATCAAAACCATACAACACAACCAGTGTAGTCCGACTGCCGAACTGATTGTTAAGATTCTTCAGAAAAAGTAATTCTGAAGAATCAGTTATTTTTAGTGAAACATAACCAACTCAGAAACCGACTATTGAACAAATTACTCTTAAGTTGGTTCTTTTTAGTGAGTTAAAAACATACAGCACAACCAGGGTAGTCTGACTGCCAAACTAATTCTGAGAATCGGTTCTTTTTATTCCGACTATTGAACAAAGTCAGAAGCATACAGAATAACCAATATAGTTCAACTCCCCAACAATGACTCCTATGAGCCGGTTCTTTTTAGTCAATTAGACACAACAAAATCCATGTAATTCTAACTGTGAGACTTAAATCAATGTAGATGCTGACTGATTTTTCATATGACAGCAGATAGATAGATAGCTGTACGTGAGTAAAAGCTGAATATTTCAATCGAAGCCACCAAATATAATGCCTCTCTTTGCGAAGTCATTAAATAATCAGCATTCAGTCCACACCAGCCTTAGTGAGTGTATTTATATGTGTTTGTTTACATCCCCAGGCTGGCATGTTAGAGAACAGTCTGTTTACTTCTAATAAGCTTCCTGTGGCCATTCCACGCAGGCCGGGCTGTCCCTGGAGGTCCTGTCCCAAATCAGGCCCCCTGACCGGGAGAAGGATGCACGCAGGGCTGACACATGAGTGGTTGGCACATGCCAGGCTGCCTGCTGGGAATACCATCCCTCCCCTCACACAGCTCTCACGCCCTCATCATCCGCTCAGCCGCTCGGCCTGACCGCCTCCTCCTTTGCTCAGGCTTTTGTTGAGGAATTTTCTATTTCCTATAAAATAGTTGCCAGCTAATGGATTTTTCCTTTATTCATTGGACGTGCTGAGCGATGACTCTCTCGGCACTTCTTAAAGGTGATTTACAATTAAAGGGACTTGGGCTATTTTCTAATGATTCTTTAGCTGAGTGGGTTTTATTGCACTACTAAGCTGTGTTATTAACAAACTGCCGCTTCGGCCCGTCCCTGTGGGACATGCTGAAATGCTTTGTCCTTTTCTCTGCTAGTGAATAAGGCCTTTCTCTCTCTTTGAGGCAGTCCAAAGCTTTTACAGTGTCACGAGAGAGGGTCCTGAATAGCGAGCATTCCCGCATGCGGCCGACAAACACAGTCGTGCAAAAGCGTTCCTGCACAAACACATGCCATGAAAAGAACTCTTCGTATTAATCCAGGCGTAAATATATAAACACATGCATTTAGGCACATTTCTGTTTTCTCTTGCTTTCCCTCGTTTTATCTTAATGCACAACTTTGCTTATTGTTAGTTTGTTTCATATGGTTAGTTTATGGATGCTTTTTTAATACAGGAACAGTGATGATACAAGGCCTTCAGTTTATTTTCAGTGGGAGAGAGGAGGCAGAAGCTTGTGCACAAATGCTTCAGGAAAAGGAAAGATAATACTTAATATATCCTAATATATCTCCTAAATTACTTGTAACAGGAAGAATTTATAGCGAAATAGCCTTAGCTTACTGCATCCAGTGTTTTTACCAAACATGAAGATCACAAACAGAGATATTTAAGGACAGGAAGGCTGAAACCTATTTTTTCTTAAAAAAAATTGTTTTACAGTGAAATATTACAATATTTAAGAAAAATACTATTATTATTATTAGCCTATTATTATTAGTAGTAGTATTTCACAGTACAACAAAAAAAATACAATAATAATATTTATGGCTGTCTTAATTTGGCTTCATTTTTAAACATTAAACCATCAAGCTTTTATTGGAAAACCATGGGTTTAAAGCTTTGTTTGTCATTATGTTCTGAGACACTGAAAATACTGGATCATGAGCAGCTCGTGTGTAAAAGAACACAGCGCCGCGCTTCACTCTGACAAATGCAGCACATATAATTATTTAAAGCCACGAGCCATTTAAGCAACACTGTGATTTCACTTTTATTTTGATTAATCGAGCAGCCCTACTGGAGCCCCTTAATGGCATCTACCAACGCCTATTATTTTATTAGCTATCACAGGCATAACATAATATAATATTTACAGTAATTAACACATCATTCTGAGATATGGCATGTTTTTGCTAGACTACCATTGCAATTCCACTGACATGTTTGTATGGTAAACCAACTATTATGTAAAATGCCTCTTTCATTGAAACCATGTGAGTCCGTATGTGACTGTGTGTCTGTATCAGGCGTCAGATGCCCCTACTTTATTAAATGGATGCAATTCTCAGCGTAACATAAGAAGCTAAAGTGTTCTGAAAGTGTTATGGATCGATTTTCTCCCTTTTGAATGCTTCTCAGACAGCTGCATACGAAGTTGTTCCACAAGTCCGCCCATGTTTTTCTCATCGGATTATGCTAACAAGCACATTACCTCGGTGTTGAGTTCATGCAATCTCAATCTTTCACCCCGTCATCATCCCCGGCTATACGTTCGACTGCAATCAACCGCTGGAGCAGCGGATCTCATTCTTGAGGAGGTGGACATCTGGGAACCTATTGACTAGCTTAATGGCAGCACATTAAAAGCATCCTGGATGACATGGCCTCTCCAACACACAAGTGCCTTGTCTCCCCTTTAAGGCCTGTAATGGATAAGAGCTTGGCCAGAGTCTCATGTCAGCAATATGATTGCCTACTATTTCCTCCTTGCACAAAGAGACTAGACTCACCTCCAGACAAAGTGCTCTTAAGGTCCATACAGGCCGAACATTCTCCGTGCATCACGGTGATGCAAACTAGCATTGGAGGAATTCTATCCATCCCATCCATTTCTGCATGACAGCAGATCAGGGCCAGACGGTGTTGGAGTACAGTGCGAGTTGTCACTGATTTCTTCCCATGCGTAGGTTCGCCGGTTTTGTTTCGCCATTTTTGTCTCGCCATTTTTGTCTGATTATGATGTGTTGGCAGCACTGCAGACACGCAGCCGGTATAATCAGCTAAAACAATGGGCCGTAATAGCTGAGTGCATAGCCGCTCCTCTCATCAGCTCTCATTATAAACACAGACGCTGTGTCGCTAACGCTAGACGACACAGGCGTGGATCAAAGTGCATGCCTGATCGCAGAGAGCCATCAAACAAGCCGTGTTTTTTGCGGTATATGAGGACATCGTGCTCTGAAAGTTTATTGCTGTATAGATGTATGGAGGCTATCAGCAGCACTTGTGGTCTGTTTTGATGGTCAATTACGCGAGTGTCTGGTTGACCCGTGATGTATTCTCTATCCCCTATATGAGCGGACCATGCATAAGAGCCATGCGTAATGTTAGAATCCAAGTTTTGGAACTTCCATAAAGGCTAATGTTTGGTCACGGTTGAAAACGCAAGTTAAATGTAGTTCAGAGAGCTTGAGCTAACGTAATTCACCATTTATACAACCAAATGCATCTAGCTATTTCAGGACATTTCAGGATTTTTCTCCATTTATTGGACTTCAATGGGACCCAATGGGTTGAAGGTTCAATTTGCAGTTTCAATGCAGCTTCAAAGGGCTCTACACGATCCTAGCCGAGGAATAAGGGTCTTATCTAGCGAAACCATCAGCCATTTTCTAAAAAAATAAAAATGTATATACTTTTTAACCACATTAACCACAGTGGAAATGTCACACGTGATGTAGGCGGAAGTACTGACTACATCCCGCTTCAACCCGCTGGCTCCTTAAGCTTATTGTCTAATTTTTTTCTTTTAAAAAAGATCCCTACAATATTTTCCCACCGAAACATATTTTCACAAAAAAAAAAGTCAAAACAGGAAAGAAAATTGTTCTAGCCAAACCATTTTATGAGGTATTTAAGTATGTGCAAAGGGACTTCACATAGTGTTTCGTCTGTGTTGCATACAGACATTGTAGAGTATTAGCTGAACCAGTCACGGTCTGATTTGAGAAGCAAAATGTATTATTTTTAGCAGTTTTGCAGATTTCCATTCTTTCCCATTCAAGCAGACTGGGGCTGTGCTCAAATAACTGGAAAAAGATGCCCAAGGGAGACCAAGATGGTCGCCATGTGATCTGCTTTAAAATGCTTTGTATGTTTACCCTGCTGGTGGATACAATGACAGAGGAGGAGATGGATGAACATAGGTTTAGGAATGTATCTGAATGCATATGCAGGATGGAGAAGCCATAATATAAGGCCTTTTTCAAGCTGACTAGCATTGCAATTACACTGCAGCTGTGAGAAGACGCAGCAGTTTTCCTCTTTGAAAAGCTTCATCCAGAAATGTCGTAATGGAGTCTCATCATTCTACTGTCAGTACTCCATTAGTCTAACATTCTTGGTTTCCTTCATTTTTGTATTCTTTTCCAGGTCTTTCTTCTTTCTCATGCTGTGACTACTCTCCTTCTTTCCTCCTCATCCTCCTTTCCTTTCAACCCCTCTTCCATCCCCCCCTCCCCCTCTCACAATCTGTCAGTGATTGCCGCGTCTGCAGTGTCTCCTGAGTCATCAGCAGTGCTTGTGTAATGGTGTGGAACTAGCCAAGGTGAATGGTTATTACTTATTGAGCTCCTGATTGCTGGGCAGAGACTAGCACCCATTTATTAGCACTTGAGCAGCATGGGCTCAAAGTAAACCGACTTTCTCCTTATCTGTTGTTGGAATGTGTTTAAAGTTAGCAGTGAAACTGTGGCAACAGACATGTTATGGAACATTTTCTTTCTTTGTCATTTTGCCACTTGCTAAACAGACATGTGGTGCTACTAACATATTAAAACATTAACAAACCTGAAGGGACTGATATAGTAATGTGTATTTATGAGGAATTTGGCAACCCAAGCAAAGAATCAACAGCCTATCAGCTAACATTAGCCATCTAACTTGTCTGCATAACATTTAGCATGTTTCTGAGGCATATATAATAGACTGTATTGTGAATCTACTTTTTGTGAGATATTTGTATGCAAATATGGCCCTTAACATAGTACATTGAAATGTATATGCATGGGACTTTCTTTGTCACTTTGCTACTTGCTAATAAATATACAAAGCAAAGAGGTTTATAATAACTGGAGAAATCATTCCCACACATTGCTCGGCTGGTGCTTTATCTAATGACATGAGCTGTAAACATTTAGCATTTGTGGCATTTATGATAGATATTGTTTAGTATACAGGTATGGAAAGCAGTAGTGATTCAGAGCAGTCAATTAAATTATGTCTTCTTCTGAATTTTACAAATTTTACTTTATCTGCTTTTTTGAAGAGGTCAAGTTAGTGAAGACCTCAGACAAATGTGATAAGCCACCTATTCACAGAGCATCTACCTCAAGGCGGCACAAAAGCTTGTTTGTGGGGAGCACAAACTGAATGGGATGGAAATTGTCTTGATAGAATCTGAGAGATATATTTGGCTCCATAGATGGCTAATTGCACCAGTGCACTGAGTCTTTTCAGAGCATTTTCTTTGCAGCCATTGACAAAGCGGGCTCCGCAGGGCCACATTATTGTGAGGTTCCTTCTAGACAAGAGAGCAAGACCCCCCAGTCCCTTTCCCCTGCCAGCACACACACGCACCTCATTTTTCACAACCCCTTAACTCAACTGACGTTGGCCACTCTCGCTTTTGTTCAGGGTGCATTTGGCCCCCGTCCACTCTTGTTGTCGTGGCTCTTAATGGGTTTCCTCGTGCATTGATCGGAGTCAAGTCCACAGGGAGGCTGCTAGACCACAGAGGGACCAAAGGGCAAGGCCTGTAACAGTCTGAACTCCTGTGGCACTATCACTGCTGCATCTCTCCTATCTCTCAAGGGCTTGTCAATCAAAAACATCCAGAATAATAGCCGCTGACTGGACATCAGTCAGACCAAGCGCCATTTGATAAATAATTTGTCATGACTGCATGGAAAATCAAATCACTCCAGACTCAACCACAGAAATTGTGAAATGACAATAGGAAGGACAGTCTGACAGGGATGCATCTCAAATATACGATACTCAGGGTCAGCCACTATTATGTTCTAGCATTTATAAGCAGGGCTAACAATAAGTTTTTCTCTGCTTGCTTGTTTGGGCCAGATTTCTAACTGCCATGTTTTCACTGGCCCCAAAACAAATATTTTATTATTATTTTATTTTATTTTATTGTAATAATAATAATAATAATTATTATTATTATAATTAGTAGTAGTAGTACTAATAATAGTACATTTATATTCTTATTACATATTTTTTACGTTTTCACAATATTTTATTATTTTATTTTATGACTTTACATTTATCATTTTAACTGTCCAGTCATAAGTCACATTTACACTTATTATTTTATAATAATAATAATAATATTTATTATTATTACATTTTTCACACATTTTTAAATATAAAAAAAACTAAACAATTTGAAATATTTACACATTTTAAATATTATAAACATGTATGATGTACACTACTATATTTAAATATATTTTAATGTTATTGTAGATTATACATGTTTGTGCCTTACTTTGAAGACATAAAATACATGCTTAAAAATGTAAGATAAATAATGCCTTATTTATCATGTATTGCTTTTACCAGTCTTGGTTTGTTTACTCAATTACCGGACATGTTCAGTGTCAGATTAATTTGTGGAAGCTCTCTTCTAACTCAACGCAGTATTGTTTTTTTTATAACTGAACAACTTAGTTTAACCACCTGTGCAGCTGAAGCAGTGCTTTAATGAGTGGACTGCATTTATGGCCTTGTAAAAGAAAACAAACCAACAGTCCCTGTTTCTAGAGACTCATGACCTTGAGAGAAAAATTGTTTGAGAGGAGGCTGTTAAGCTCTTGTTGGAGTTTAAAATTACACTTTTAGGAAAAAAGACAAAGATTGGGTCCTCTGTCGACGTGTACAGGGGTCGTCTTGTGGGTTCAAGGTTGTGTGACTTCTCATCACATTCAATAAGCACATCATCTATTCCATGTGTTTTAAAACTCTATATTTTCTGAGAGAATTTGACTTCTGTAATATGTTTTTGAACCCTCCTGTGTATAAGTTATTGCTACTGCTTGGAAATTGTGTGTAGTTTAGAGACATATACAGAGCAATAAATCAAGCATAGACCAATAATTCAGCCAGAAAAGACAGTGCTATAGTGTTGGCTTGAAATTGTTTGATATTATTTCTTATGAGGTCTTTTTTGTTTCCAATTCCCACCATTGTTGCCTTTAGAATTAACTTTATCTTTCTCAATCATTAGAAATCCATCGGCGTGAGCATAGGGAGTTAATATGTTGTTGAGCTTGTATCCAGATTGTTCTGTCCTTTTTGGTAAGTCTATCCTATTCTTGTAACATTATTTTTTATATTTAGCTTTTATATATTTTAAAAACATGGCTCTCAGGAATACTGAATTCTGATTGGTCAGTCTTGGTATTCATCAGTCAGACATTGCTTAATATTTGCCATCCTCTGCATATCTGCAGATCTGTTCATCCAGCTAAAACTGGCACTATTGTCACATTAGCAAAAAATTATGAATCACTGCTCACACAGAATTGACTTTCAAATTAATAAGTTTTCTGTTGGTCAGCGCGGCGAATTTGCGCAACCAACCTGAACTCGCCAAATATTTTGCCATCACACAAAATTCACAATCGTGTGGATTCCTATTGAAACTAAATGAAAACTTGCCAAAAAAAGGTAAACGTGACTGCATTTTAATCACACAGACTTGCGTTCTCTTGTTTTAAATAAATACAACTACTGTAGGACCATCATAGTTATTGATAGTTAATATGAACTCAGTGGACTATATCTTTTAAAGTGGGCTATATATTTTGAACAGTATAAATGTATTTAGATTGAAAATGCACTGTAAAAAATGTAAAATGTGATCGTAAGCAACCATCAGAAAACCTGGTAGCTGCATGGATACATGAATAAATGAGAAATTAGTACATTAATATACATAGGCCTAAGTGTCCTTGCAAAAGTTCCATCATGCTCAAACTTGGTTCTTATAATCTGAGGCCCATCAGTGGAGATCAATCTTGCATTTGTCTATTTTGAATTAAGACGAGCCCTGATGACTCTCCTGAGTGCTGGGTCCCTGCCCAAATGTTTTGTGGTGTTTGACCGCATTCTCATTTCCTATCATGGCCCCTGCTGAGGAATCAATGCAGTACAATCCCACAGAGCCTCATCTGTTTAGATGCTTGATGCCGACAAATTGGCCATCTTGATGACGTATTATAATGGCTCATTCAGTGCTCATCTAACAATCCACTCTTCTAGTCATTCCATGATATTTTGTAATTTGTAATTTGGCCGAATACGTTACGTGTAGAGTAAATGTGCGTGTTTAATCTAAGATGTTACATTAAATAAATCTGCATGAGCATGTTTTGTTTATTAATTGATGTCACTGTGCATGTGAAAGGATAATTGTGGCTCTATACATAGCTTGTGATTTCCATTAGCAGTCCATTAGTTAGTGTACTTATCATTTGAATTCACTTTCCCGCTTTTCAAAAAACTACAACAAATTGTATTGTTGGAATTAAAACATCAACCTTTAAAGAAACCAGTAATATGCTGTTTTTAAGTCACATGAAATAAAATTTTAGCTGGGGTCAGCTAGATAAGAAAGACACATTGAATTTCTCCTGGAATTATGCATTTAAACACATTTCTACACTTTTCTGCTACATCTGAATTTTTGTGTTGAATCATTGAGAGGTTAAATAGATGTTTTTGTTCACAGTTCAGCTTTATGTAACATTTATTTGGTAACACTTTCTGCATTAACTAACATTGACTAACAATGAGCAATACATTTGTTACAGTATTTATTAATCTTTGTTAACATTAGTTAGTAAAATATAACTGTTTATTATTTCATGTTAGCTCAGATCCATTAAATAATATTAACAGATACAACTTTTGATTATAATAATGTAAGTAAATGTCAAAATGAAGATTTAACTAAACTTAATAAATGTTGTAGAAGTACTTATCATTGTTAGTTCATCTTAATCATACAGTATAGGCTAGTAATCTAATGTTACAAATAAAACTGTTTTGTAAAGTTTCAACTTTTTTCCCGCCATGACAAAATTATGTTTTTTTCTTATTGGGAGTTTCATAGATGGTGACAAAATATATTACTACAATTATGCAATTTTTTTATCGGTGCCGATAGCCTACACTCTTAAAAATAAAGGTGCTTCATGATGCCATAAAAGAACCCTTTTGTCTAAATGGTTCCATAAAGAACCTTTAACATCTGAAGAACCTTTCTGTTTCACAAAAGGTTCTTTGTGGCGAAAGAAGGTTCTTTAGATTATAAAAAGGTAAGAAAGAGATGGTTCTATAAAAAAATCCCGGCTCAAGGACCTTTCCCGATTCCACCCCCCACTCTCTCTCCCCCTTCGCTTCCTGTCTCCTCTATGTCCAATTGTAATAAAGCCTTAAAAAATAATGCAACTTTAAGTGTATATTATTTATTTACTTGCTTAAATAATTTTGTAGGAAAATAATTTTTAACCATATTCTGTTGTGGTACAGAATTACAGAGCATCACCCCCCACCCCCAATCTGCAATTACATTTATACTGGACTTATGGTACACTCTTAAAAATAAAGGTGCTTCAAAAGGTTCTTCAAGCGATGCCATAGAAGAACCATTTTTGGTTCCACAAAGAACCATTCAGTCAAAGGTTCTTCAAAGAACCGGCTCTTGCTTACATTTTTATAATCTGAAGAACCTTTTTTCACCACAAAGAACCTTTTGTGAAACAGAAAGGTTCTTCAGATGTTAAAGGTTCTTTATGGAACCATTTAGACAAAAAAGGTTCTTCTATGGTATCGTGAAGCACCTTTATTTTTAAGAGTGTATTTATTAAAAATAGAAATGAGTTAGAACATAATGCATACCGTAGGGGGTTAAAACAGTGGAACATGTGTGTGCATATATCAGAGCATGTGCGCAAGGGCACAAGTGCAAGGACTGAAGGTGACTGGCTTTCCAGCAGGGTCTTTTTCAATCGAGAACAAGTAATTAACCTCCTACCGCCAACCAGTTTGAAGCTCTTTTTCTATAATAACACCAAAAGATATAAGATACAAAACTGCAGAAGGAAACAAGTGATAAGGAACTTTTTTATTCAAAACCTATTGCTATTAAAAGTGTAAATGCAGTGTATGAAGATTCTAGATAGAAGATCAGGATGGAGACTGTTTAAAAGATGTGTATGAATTGCATAAGTGTGAATTGCAACCTAAAAGAGTATGAAACCCACACAGAATTGAGTTGGAAGATGATCGAGTGAGTGAATGAAATCAAGTCTCCCATGCATGCTATTACAGGGAATATCTCCAATGCATTCTGAAGTACCACAGGAATGTTTCTAAGTTTTATCATGTTTGTCAGCTCACAACTCATTCAGTGTCTTCTTGAGATCCTTTCTGAAAGGCTTCTTTGCTAAACTGTTTACAGAAGCCTGGCTGAAGAAGAACGGTTGCCAAGCTAATTTCACCTAATTTCTCTTAGCGTTTACCTGCTGGTTGTGTTTGCCACTCACAAGTCTCCGGCGTAGCACTCTCAGATCGTAATGGCTGTTCCCTGCATCAAGGCGCTCTCACTCCGCTAAGATAATTGCTATTATGGCTCACAATAGCCGTAATGGTGCTAACGGTCGTTGTGAAGAAATGATGCAGCTGATGACGGCCACTGGGTCTGTTATTAAAAAGAAAGGAGGCTGCTCCAATCAGCCGCAGACCGCCATTAGCCTAGCATGCCCATTCATCACTGTCACTCTGAATAGAGGCAGTCAGGATGGGGGTGGAAGGGGATGGAGAGAGACTCTGGAGTGGGGGAGGGGTGAGGCGAGGCACACGCTGCCCGAGTCGCAGGGCTGTCGTCTGGCTGCGTGTGCACTCTGACTCCTAGGCCTCATGGGCCTGCTAATCTGTGGGTACAGAGGAAGCCATTGGAAGGGGGAGGAGAGGTGCGCAGCTGAGATAGCATATCGCCTTGCACACACAGCACTCGCTATAGCCTGATCCCCTCTGCACAACCATTTCCAATCGCTTTTCACAGACTCTCTTCACCACAGAATGGGGGAAAACAAAAGCGCTGAGAGCTGCACTGTGGCTGGTCCACACACACACACACACACACACACACACACACACACATCTCTCTGCTGGAGTGATCTTTGAAGTTGCTTGAGCAAGCATTATTTAGTATTTCAAATCCATCCTTCATCCCTGTGTTAATTTTACAGTTTTTCTTATTTTGTCACAGTTTTTTTTGTGAAGTCATGTCATATTCATTACTTTTAGTGTATTTTAAGTTGACTGTAATGGCATAGAATTTTAGTCGATCAAAATGTGTGTCCAAACATTACCAGTCCTAGCTTCGATCAAATTTTCATGAAAAATATAAACAAAAAATGACATTTTTTAAAAATGTTTTTGAAAGAAGTCTTTTATAAGAAGTCATTTATTTAATCAGAATTGCAATAAAAACAGTAGTGAATATATTACAATTTAAAATAACATTAAAATTTCAATAACATTTAAATTTCATTTTTTATATCAACTGCATATTTATTCTGTAACTGCTAGCTTTTCTTGAAAAACTAACACTAGCTTTTTTTTTTTCTTCTATTCTATCTACTTGTTTAAAAAGTTAGGCTAACCAATACTTGTCATAGCACTTGCATGTTGTTGCTCTTTTGTTGGTTTTGATTGCTTCTATTGTCCTCATTTGTAAGTCGCTTTGGACAAAAGCGTCTGCTAAATGACTAAATAAATAAATATATTTTAACGTTATTTATTCATGTGTTAGCAGAGCTGAATTTTCAGCATCCAGTCTTCAGTGTCACATGATCATCTGGAAATCATTCTAATATGGTGCTCAAGAAACATTTCTTCTTTCAATTTTGAAAACAGTTGTGCTGCTTAATATTTTTGTGGAAAGCATGATACATTTTTCAGGATTCTTTCAAAAATATAAAGTTGAAAAGAAAAGCATTTTCTTTGCAATATAAATATTTTGTAACATTGTAAAATGCATCCATGCTGAATAAAAGTATTAATTTCTTTCAATTATTTTCTTTGATGAAACCCCAAATGTTTGATTGGTAGAGTGAGTGTATAAATGTGGTCATACTTCCTGGTTTAGTAAAAACTCTAGCTGCTGCATTTATAATATGCAGAGCAACCACGTAAAGCATTAAAATCTGAGGTCATAAACCATGAATTAAATCTTTTACAAGATAGCTCTTGACATATAGTAAAGAACCAACTTGGGCTTGTGGTCACTTATTTGTATGATATGCACAGAAAAAAGAGACAACAATGTTTTAACTACACTGTGTGGTTCTAAAACATTTTTTCCATTAATGATTCATATTAGTTGTTGTGTATTCTGATAATCTAAATAGTGGGTTTTTTTGCACAGTAGAAGAGCATCGGTGACCCATGGTTATGTTTGAGGACTTCTTGTCACAGACTTTAAAACATGAAAGGACAGTGAGCTTCTGTCATGTAGTGTACGCTTGAGGCTTCAGTGTTTAACTGTCATATGTCAACCATCTGATTGCAATAGCGATCAAAGAATAGTGTTTTTGTTTTTTTGCTATTCATAGGGGAATACTATTGACTTATTACTGGCAGTCCTTTCTGGCAGCTATTTCCACTGCTGGGACACTGCCCAAAATGTTATTGGGTGTTTGACCACATCTTCCTCCTCCATTAAAGTCACCGCAGAGTAATCAATGAGCCTCGGCCCGGAAACATTTGTCCTGGCAGTTTTTTGTCACTAGCTCTTGTCTCTCAGAAGAGCATCATGCTGACAACTTGGCATGTGCTTGAATCACTTAATAATCTGTTCATTTGAATCAAATGAACATATTCGCTAGAATGAATCAGACTCTCCTACGATCTACATATTAGAGAAAGAACCATTCAACTGAACTATTGTTACGTTATGATAAATGTTGATAACTTATTAGGTACTTTTAGGTAGTTGCTCTGCTTGATAAGAGCTGCTAGAGTAGAGTACTAATGTGAGTGGCGTAGTCTTCAGACAGTATTTGCTGTGAGGGTTGGGCTGGGATAGATCAATGGAGACCTGATGAAGGAAACCGAGAGCTATGCACATGGTTGTAAATGAGTGTAGCCATGCCTGCAGGATCTTCAAAGCAAGAGGGAGGGAATATTATGCTGCTAGTTTGAATTTTCAGCCAGTGGATCACTCAATACTCTATCTATTATAGATTAATACAGCATCGCACTGCTGTATCTAACAATCTGTCCAGATGAGAGCAGATTCAGTCGACACTGGCCTAAAAAGATCATTTGTTATATCACAGAATCAGACCCCAGATTGATCCCTGCACAGTGATGGATTTTGTGCCATCTCTCAGATCATGGAGGTTTTGAAAGATGATATTTAAAATAATTGAGCCCCTGTTGGATTACACTTAGAATTTATTTATTTGAAGTTTGAAAAAGTATTTGCATCATAAAAAGGGCATTGGGAGCATCATAAAAATCTTCATTAATTATTTCTAAATGAAATAATATATAAAATATAAAATCTATATATATATATAATTCTTTATATAGATTTTATATATTATTTCATAAATATATATATATATATATATATATATATATATATTAGGGCTGTCAACGTTAACGCATGCGATTAATCTAAAAAATGTAATGCGTTAATATTTTTTTACCGCAAATGAATCGTTTGATAAGGTTTGACCCCAACTTGCCATCATCGCAGCGCGGAAGGTTATCTATCATTGTGTGATAAGGGTACAGCGAACCAGTGTTGCCAGGGTCGCGGTTTTCCGCACATTTGGGCTATTTAGAAAATCCAGTTGCAGGAAAAATCACAGAGCCGTGGGTTGCGGTTTTTTGGCCTACTTTTATAATGTTCCGCATCCGCCCAAAGTGTATATAGACAAATAAAAATTAAAATAGATCTTTTACTAATGTGTATTATACTTGGAATGTATACCTGGCAACAGAGAGGCGGTTGTAACATCACAAACAACGTGAGTTTCAGCCAGAGCATACATGTTAAGGCTTTTACACAGCAGAAATGAACATGACAACAGCCACTATAGATTATATAAAATAATAAACACACGATTACGATAGGATATGGTTTGTATGTGATTTTCTTGAGATTTGGATATTTTCATAATAATGAATGTGTACATCTGAAATGCTAATTTGTACAGCGATTAAAAACGGCTATAAATAGCATATTTTAACAACAGTAAACGACCAAAGTGCACATGTGAACGCAAAAGGAAGTTATTACAAACTCGATGGTGGTTTAAAGCGAGTTCTGAGTAAAAGTGTACTATTAATCTCATAAACTGTCTTATGTAGCATGATGCTAATGTTAGCTCTAATGCAGCTGCAGAACAGGTCCAATTCTTCTTCATAATGCATAATGCATTGTTAATTCTTTTGATCTTTTATTAAAAAAAAATCACAAAAATCTAACCTTTCATTGGAGAATAAGAATTTAAAATGGGAGGAAATATCATTATGAAATAAATGTTTTTCTCTAATACACATTGGCCACAATTAACGGCACCCTTTTATTCAATACTTTTTGAAACCTCCATTTGCCAGTTTAACAGCTCTAAATTTTCTCCTATAATGCCTGATGAGGTTAGAGAACACCTGACAAGAGATCAGAGACCATTCCTTCATCCAGAATCACTCCAGATCCTTCAGATTCACAGCTCCATGACGGTGCTTCTTCTCTTCAGTTCACCTCACTCATTTTCTACAGGGTTCAGGTCAGAGGACTGGAATGGCCAGCAGAAGCTTGATTTTGTGCTCAGTGACCCATTTTTGTGTTGTTTTTGAGGTTTGTGTTTGGATTATTGTATGGTTGGAAGATCCAAACATGGCCCATTATAAGATTTCTAACAGAGTCAGTCACTTATTGATTTTTTATCTGTTGGTATTTGATAGAATCCATGATGCCATTTATATAAACAAGATGTCCAGGACCTCCAGCAGAAATATAGGCCCACAACATTAAAAATACAGCAGTATATTTCATTGTACACATGGGGTACTTTTTATCCCTGTGTGCACCAAACCCATCTTGAGTTTTTGCTGCTAAAAAGCTCATTTTTTAGTTTCATCTGACCATAGAAGCCAGTCCCATTTGAAGTTCCAGTCGTGTCTGATAACTGAATATGCTGGAGATTGTTTTTGGATGAGTGAGGAGAATTTTTCTTGAAACCCTCCCGAACAACATGTGGTGATGTAGGGGCTGTTTGACAATTTTTTAAAAAGGTTTTCTGACCCCGAAACTCAACCTCTCTCTACAATTCTCCAGCTGTGGTCCTTGAAGAGTCTTTGGCCACTCAAATTCTCCTCCTCACCGCGCATTAGGACGATATAGACCAGGGGTGGGGAACGTTGATCCTGGAGTGCCACTCTCCTGCAGAGTTTAGCTCCAACCCTGAAAAACCCTGGAAAAAAAATACCTAACTGCATCCTGAAGACCTTGATTAGCTGGTTTAGGTGTGTTTGATTAGGGTTGGAGCTAAACTCTGCAGGGACACCGGCCCTCCAGGATCAACGTTCCCCACCCCTGATATAGACACATGTCCTCTTCCAGGCAGATTCATAACATATTCTGTTGATTGGAAATTCTTAATTATTGCCCTGGTGGTGGAAATGGGAATTTTCACTGCTCTAGCTCTTTTCTTAAAGCCACTTCACTAATTTGTGAAGCTCAATTATCTTTTGCTGCACATCAGAAATATATTCTTTGGTTTTTCTCATTGTGATGGATGATTAAGGGAATTTGGACTTTGTTTTCCCTCCTATTTATATTTCTGTGAAACAGGAAGCCATGGCTGGATAATTTCATGTTCATAATCCCCCTGGAGTGCTCACAATTGTAAATATGAATGGAATATACTTCAGAGATATTTTACTCATAAGAATTTCTAGGGGTACCAATAATTGTGTCCAACGTGTATTTGAGAAAAACATTTATTTCATAATGAGATGTCCCCCCATTTTCAATTGTTTTAGTTCAATGAAAGGTTAGATTTTTGTGATTTGTTTTAAATAAAAGACCAAAAGGATTAATAATGCAGGTTTATTTTCAGAGCCTTCTTTGATCATATTTACCAAGGGTGCCAATAATTCTGACCACGACTGTGTGTATATATATACTAGTGCTGTCAAAGTTAGTAACGCGTTAACGCAAATTCATTTTAATGGCACTAATTTTTTTAACGCGCGATTAACGTATTTTCTGCTTGACCCGTGGCCCAACCCGTAGTTGGAGAAATGGAGATGCACAGTGTTGCCAACTTAGCAACATTGCAGACCCCTTTAGCGACTTTTTTCCCTTCAAAAAAGCACCCAAACCTAGTTTCTGAGAATCGCCGGTACTGCCGGTACACACACCTCTCTCTCTCTCTCTGCGTCTGCTCAGTTTCTCTTCAGCGCACGCACACACCTCTCTCTCTCTCTTTCTCTCTGCGTCTGCTCAGTTTCTCTTCAGCGAGCGGCAGAGAGGAGCAGCGCTTTAATTCAGTTAAACACAGATATTATGTTGCTTCTCTAATTTTACATGCAAGTATAGCCGAAATCACAGCACAGCTATTGTCTTTTTCTTATGTGTATTTGAATTCATCAGACGACGGTGCAATTATCATGATTTTTTTGTGCAGATTAACATCTTGGAAGGGAGAGCTGGTTATGTAGTCTTAATGGGTCGCGTTTCAATCGCTATTTCATATTCATTCCGTTGTCTGACAACAGAAACAGTAAAATATACCAATGAAAACAGTTTTATTGAGAATGTAGCTTCATCAAAATACAGTATGTGTGCATAGAGAGGGATTTTTTTTTAATAATAAATAAGAAATGTACATTTTGCATTTTCAGAAGAGCTGCCCTGTGTGCAAAAATGTAAACAGGTTTGTGTAAGTAAATTGCTCAGTGCAAAGAAAGAGAAGTAATAGGAACCTGGTATTTCTTTTTTCATGTGTCTAATAAACATGAGCAAGTTCTTTGAAAAACATCTATGACCTTTGAAACAGGTCTACTCTTCATGCTTTATGTTGACTATGGTTTCAATAATAATAAACATACATTTGCATAAAGCATTCATATTTGTCCATGCCCATGTTGATTAGAGTATTAAAAAATTGAAAAGTATTAATTTAAGGTACATTTAGAACAAATAAAAATGTGCGATTAATTGCGATTAAACTCATGACAATCATACGATTAATTGCGATTACATTTTTTAATCGATTGACAGCCCTAATATATACATACATATATATATATATATATATATATATATATATATATATATATATATATATATATATACACACACACACACATACATACACACATATATATATATATATACAGTATATATATATTATATAATATATAATGTTAATTTTATAGCTATGAGGATTATCCTTCCCTTTGTTTATCCCAAACATGTGGCAAAATGAGCTTAAAGTGACAGTACCAAATGATACTAGTGATCATAAATAATGGTGACTTAAATACCGCTTAATATTTGTCTGACATTCCAAGTTGGCTTTTCTTTAAGGAGCTCTACATATTTAATAGAATATTTATAGCTATGGTGTGCGGAGCTGAAATAGAGCAGCACTAACTCGAAGAGCGCTGCGGAGGAATGGCATTGGCTGGCAGAGAGTGCAAATGCCAGCACGGATAAAGACTTTCCTGTGATTAGCCTCATTATTCCGACAGATTTTTCGGCTTTACGAAAAGGGCTCCTAGGCAGCCTAGTTATTCATCCAAAACCCGGACAGAACAGTCTAAAAGAGCGGAAATGTTTGCTTCAGGGGTGGGACTGTCATGGCACTGTCTTGCTTATTAGACCCCATGCGCTCTACCGTTCTCCATCCTTATAAATGTTAGATTTACATGTCAGTGAAGTTATGGTTATTCATGAAAATGCTTTTGGGAGCCTCTCTTTTTGTGGAAAACTTTTCAGAAATGACTGTCAAAAAACCTACTGAGCAGAAACGAGCCGTACATATGAAGTTGTCTCTGCGTAAAGTAAACTTTCGTCCAGTAGAACGCTTCAGGTGTGCATACGCAAAGAAAATGTAATTAACAAATTCATGCTTCTGTTTCTTCTGCAGGTGTTAATTATTAGATGAAATCCACCTCACCAAAAGCTTGAGTGAGAATAATTTATTTTCTCTGTTTGTCAAGAACAAGATAATTAGGCAGCACCAAAAATATGTTTTTGTGCTAATAATTTTCTTGGTTTTGATGAATAAATTATCTAAGCATGGCTCTGTATTCAAACTTGAACTTGAAAAATTAATTTTGAGAGCCAATAGATGTTATTTTTCTTTCTTGATCCATTAATGAAGGCCTGCCTTTTTTCAGAAAAGCAAAAAGAGCTTGTGATCAGTAATGATTAATAAAATGTAAAGCACTATACATATATGAATTTCAATGATGTTATGGGACGGGCGAATCAAAGGATCGGGGTGGCAGGGAATACTTTGGCACATGGCACTGGATTAACAAGGGGGGTTTTAGGGAAGATGCGGAGAGGGAGGGATAGAGAGAATGCTTCATAATACCCCCCTCCCCCTCCGTTGTGTCTTTCTCCCCCTAACCTCTTCGGCTGAGAGGAAAGCGTGCCACGCTTAGATTTGAGCCATTAATATTCTGTCTCGACTCATTGTCTTTGCCTGCTGACATTTACATTTAGATTGTTTATCTGACTGTGGGGGGTGTCCGACCATTAATGAATATGCTTCTGTTGTTCCAGAAAGGCAGCAATTACCGGCTCTGCGTTAAGATAATGAAAGTAGAGAGATGTGGTAGGTGGGCATTAGCCACGGCGGAGAAAAGGCCTTGGTGCGGTTGTGCTTTTTTACACACTGCAGTGAGGGATGAACTGGAGGAACACGGACGACTCCGTGCCGGTTTCCCTGTCATTCTGCAGGCAGATCTCTCCTGGTCTCTTGGTTAGATATAATGAGGGGTTCAGGCATAAACACGCATGCCAGCTTGCCGCTTTCCTCGGCTGTGCTTCTCTATAATGCAGGTTTAAGGCCTTACTGTCAACACTTTTCTGTCAGCATATAGGAAAAAAGAACTCTCACTGGAAAAATAATTCAATAATATTGATTTTTTTTGTTATTTAATCATAATTTCTCTATTAGAATTTTTTGTTTATTTGTATATAATTTAATGTATATAAATATGTATATGTACATATATATATATATATATATATATATACATATACATATATATATATATATACACACACACACACACACACACACACACATATATATGTATGTATATAAATATACTTTTTATTAAATATATTATTCTTAAATATGTAAAGTATATCATTTTTTAGTTAGTTATTACATTTATACTTTTTAATAATACATTATATACTATTTTATATATATCATTATATATATATATATATATATATATATATATATATATATATATATATATACACACACAACCCGAATTCCGGAAATGTTGGGACGTTATTTAAATTTGAATAAAATTAAAACTAAAAGACTTTCAAATCACATGAGCTGATATTTTATTCACAATAGAACATAAAGAACAGAACAAATGTTTAAACGGAGAAATTTTACACTTTTATCCACTAAATGAGCTCATTTCAAATTTGATGCCAGCTACAGGTCTCAAAAAAGTTGGCATGGGGGCAACAAAGAAATTTTGAATAGATTCAGCTGGGAGAACATCTAGCAACTAATTAAGTTAATTGACATCAGGTCTAGCTATAAAAGGGATGTCTTAGAGAGGCAGAGTCTCTCAGAAGTAAAGATGGGCAGAGGCTCTCCAATCTGTGAAAGAGTGTATAAAAAGATTGTGGAATACTTTAAAAACAACGTTACTCAACATCAAATTACAAAGGCTTTGCAAATCTCATCATCTACAGTGCATAACATCATCAAAAGATTCAGTGAAACATGAGAAATCTCTGTGCGTAAGGGACAAGGTCGAAGACCTTTGTTGGATGCCCGTGGTCTTCGGGCCCTCAGACGACACTGCATTACTCATCGGCATGATTCTGTCATTGACATTGCTAAATGGGCCCAGGAATACTTCCAGAAACCACTGTCGGTAAACACAATCCACCGTGCCATCTGCAGATGCCAACTAAAGCGCTATCATTCAAAAAGGAAGCCATATGTGAAATGTTTGTGTTTGTGAATGTTTGTGAAGTGATAGTTTAAAATGGACTGTTTCAAAGTGGAAAAGTGTTCTATGGTCAGACGAGTCCAAATTTGACATTCTTGTTGGAAATTACGGACGCCGTGTCCTCCGGGCTAAAGAGGAGGGAGACCTTCCAGCGTGTCATCAGCGTTCAGTTCAAAAGCCAGCATCTCTGATGGTATGGGGGTGCATAAGTGCATATCGTATGGGCAGCTTGCATGTTTTGGAAGGCACTATGAATGCTGAAAGGTATATAAAGGTTTTAGAGCAACATATGCTCCCCTCCAGATGACGTCTTTTTCAGCAGGACAATGCAAAACCACATACTGCAGCTATTACAACAGCATGGCTTCGTAGTAGAAGAGTCCGGGTGCTGAAATGGCCTGCCTGCAGTCCAGATCTTTCAACTATAGAGAAGATTTGGCACATCATTAAATGAAAAATACATCAAAGACAACCACAAACTCTTCAGCAGCTGGAAACCTATATCAGGCAAGAATGGGACCAAACTCCAACACCAAAACTCCAGAAACTCGTAAACTCAATGCCCAGACGTCTTCAAACTGTTTTGAAAAGAAGAGGAGATGCTACACCATGGTAAACATGCCCCCGTCCCAACTATTTTGAGACCTCTGTGTGTGTGTGTGTGTGTGTGTGTGTGTGCGTGTGCGCGTGTGTGCGTGTATATATATATATATATATATATATATATATATATATATATATATATATATATATATGCGACTTGTCCATTTCAAGTGTGACAAATAAGCTGGTTCTCGTTTCATTGACTTTTCACACATTATTTGACTGGACTAGAAAAATGTACACACACACACATATATATATATATATATACATCAGCCATATCACCCTGCAGCCCAAGACTGGTTGCCCACTGAAGCTAAGCAGGGTTGAGCCTGGTCAGTACCTGGATGGGAGACCTCCTGGGAAAACTAGGTTGCTGTTGGAAGGTGTATTAGTGAGGCCAGCAGGGGGTGCTCACCCTGCAGTCTGTGTGGTCCTAACGCCCCAGTGTAGTGACGGGGACACTATACTGTAAAAACCACCGTCCTTCGGATGATACGTTAAACCGAGGTCCTGACTCTCTGTGGTCATTAAAAATCACAGGATTTCCTTCGAAAAAGAGTAGGGGTGTAACCCCGGCATCCTGGCCAAATTTCCCCATTGGCTTCTGACCATCATGGCCTACTAATCATCCCCAAACACTGATTGGCTTCATCACTCTGTCTCCTCTCTGCCAATAAGCTGGTGTGTGGTGGGTGTTCTGGCGCAATATGGCTGCCGTCGCATCATCCAGGTGGATGCTGTACATTGGTGGTGGTTGAGGAGATTCCCCCATTCTATGTAAAGCGCTTTGACTACCCAGAAAAGTATATATACATATACATACATGCATACATACATATATTATAATATGAAAATAATTATTAAAAAGTATATATAAAATATTCTTAGATTCTTAATAAATTCTTATTATGTAGTATATATATAGTATAGTACGGTATGTAGTATATAATTATATAGATATATACTACATAGATATATAAATAGATAGATAGATAGATAGATATAAATGTTCTTGTGTACAGTAAACATTTCTAAAAAAACAAAACATGTTCTTGTTCACATGAATCCTGAAGTATAAATTAATCTTTTTTTTTCACTCTTTTCAGTAAATCATTTGAACCATATAGGTCTGAATGATTCATTAGTGAATCATTCTGATTTTTATTTTTTATTTTTTTTTAAATCCTTATTGAGTAATTGCAAAGGTCATGTAAGTTCATATTCGTGATTTTTTTTTTTTTTCACAATATTTGCCTCCAAGCGCCTGTCAATCTCAGGGTCTGTGTTCTGAGGTCACACAGAGAGAGCTGAGTGCTTTGGATTCAACATGATGGAATGGACTGAGGTGTAACCATACACTATAGCATTGAAATACAGCTAAGGTGAGTGCTGGCCATTAGAGAGCAGGAGCGTGGTGAGAGGGTAATAGAAAGCTCTGTAGCTCAGCGTGGGCAGTGGTCTGGTCACTCCTCTCACACTGAAAGGCAAAAGTGCAGCCACCAACCCAACCCTCAACTCCTTATTGCCAGTCCTTATTGTAGAGGAAGCTACTTTTTTCCAGAATGACGCACTGCAGATCAATATCACTATTCCACTCTATGCGTACACACTGCAGACTGGGCCTGAGAAACATATGGTGGCTGATGAATGGCTTGCTTTTAAAAGACTAGTGTGTATACTGTGCATAGTTTACAGATTTTGTATATGCACCTCACTTACTACAATGTGCAGTATGCAAACATACTGTACTGTACTGGAATACGGTATCCCATAATGCAATGTGTGCGACTTGCCCATTTCAAGTGTGACAAATAAACTGGTTCTCGTTTCATTGCCTTTTCACACATTATTTGACTGGACTAGAAAAATGTACAATAAAGCATCTGTATGTAGTTTTGTGTGTTTTTGCGATTTTGAAGCCCCCTGCAGATGTATGTAATCACTGTTGTAATTACAGTGAATAGCTTTACATGTGCATTTGTTGCTGCCGTAAAGCAATCCGCCTGCTTACCAAAATTACAACAAAAGATGTTTTGAGGAAAGCCTGAGAAAGAAACAGAAACCAAAACAGAAACTATTCGCCTTAGAAGACGGTATACAGGTAAAAACGTACATATAATTAGTTTTAAAAAATCATACTACTTTTCAATAAATTAGTTGATCTGGTTCACAACACTGGTTTATATGATTTGTTTATGAATTGGACTGATTCAGTTCTCGAGTTTGTTAGTTGATACATATAGTGTATGAATATGGACCCATTGATCTATAATATAATATAGCCGCTTTCTAATATAATATAGACCGATATACAGTATATTATAGATCTGCGTAGGACCACTTTTATGATTCTTTTATGGTCACAGATTCACTGTCCTCACTCACTATCATTGTATTGAAAAGAAAAGGCAAAAAAACTAAACGTTTTGTGTTACACAAATCAAGTTATACAGGTTTGAAATGGCATGAGGGTGAGAAAATTAAGATAGACTTTTTGTTTGGGTAAAATATCCTTTTAAAACAACTCTATTTCTTTTAGAATTATCACACACACAGTCTTTTGTCTTTATGTTGATTGATATTGAATTAAGAGACTATGTGGAATTTTTGCTCAGTGTACTGAACGGTGTAAGAGAGTGTTGAGCGGTTGAAACAGATCAGCACCGACAGTCTGAATGTTAAAGTGATTTAATGAAGTCTGTTCTAATGCTTCTCTTCAGTCCACTTACACAGATTAGATTAGAGCTGTGGCCTCCACAGAAACCTCTCTTTCACTGCATTGTTCAAGTGCCATTTTAATTCTAAAATGGAAAGGTTTACTGTGCCAAAAGAAGATTTTCATTCTGTTTCACCTAGGATTTTTATTTGAATTATTATTTATCACAGCGTTTCAGGAAGCCTCTTGTGAAACACCACTGACTTTGGATGCAAATACATTTTATAGATATGTCACACTAAAAGGAGGATATGATTATAAAAGAAAAGAAAATAGAGTCAGCATTGGACTGGTCATTCATTCATTCATTCTTTTTATTTATGTATTAATTTAACAAAAAAAAGGTCAATGGATGGAACATTTATTTTTTTTATTTGTTTATTCATTTAAGAAATGTATGTATGTATTTATTAATTTAATTAACAGAAAAAGTAGTCAATAATGGGCTGAATACTTATGTTTTTCTTATTTTACAGAAAAAAGTCAGGAATGTACTGAACATTATTTAACTGGAAAAAAGAGCAAATAATGGACTGAACATTTATTCATTTATTTAACAGGAAAATATTTAATAATTGGTTGAATATTTATTTATTTAACATTTATTTTGAGAATGCAAATACTGTGGAGCATAATTAACTTAGCATTTAAAGCTTTTCCCATAATTCAAACTCACAGTGGTTTAAGCACCCGTTTGCAAAGAGTGTGACCATGAGTGATGCAGTGAACTGCTGCATGGCATGTAGGTCTGGCATCCGTCTGGCTGTATTGGCATGCCCTGCTGCCATGGCAACATACTCATACAGTACGTGCATGTCGAAGCTCCGGCATGGCTGCGCCCAGATGTTGAACTCGGTGACCTCCATTTATTTTAATCCACGCAACGGTTTTCCATGCCTCAGCCCATCTGTATCCCTGTCACATGTTAAAACGTCGCATTGACATACATTAATCCGGCCAGGTGTCGTTCCCTCCCCTCCTGAAAAATCCACAACGCGTTGGAATAAAAGACCATCATTCGACCGTCCTTGACAAAATGACTTGTTTGACCTTCCCTATGTCCTTTTCCTGTCTTCCTGGTGCTCTTAAAGTGAAAGATAAAGGAATCAACCCAAAACTTAAGGGTTGAACTTAATGAGCTGCGCAGGAATAGAGCCACTGTCCTCCTGGGAGTTTCTTCCCTACAGTGAGTTGTGTTGAGAAGAGCACATTATGAAATCCTGTTGACATTGTGTTGATTTATAAGGGCATTCTCTCCATTGTTTCCCCTGTGTCCTGCAGCTAAGCACGACGTGAATGGTAACAGGACAGTGCCACCGTTCCCAGAGGGATTGCAGATGGTCTTATTCGGTAAGTGATCCGAGCCGAGATGTGTGTGTGTGTCATCGGCGTGGGGGTAGATCCAGCTAAGACGACTGGCAATGGAAGGTAATTAGTCCCCCCTCATGCACCCCTTCATCCCCTCGAAGAAGTACAAAACCAAAACTGCAAAAGGATGAGGAAAATAAAGGGGAGGGGTATGCGATTAATTGCAGACTGCTGATTAGGGTCTCTTTAATAAATGCATTTGTTCAGCTTCCTTTTTTTCCTTATTTAGGCCTCAAACTGTGTAATTCATCATGGCAGACAGGAATTAAAGGGATTTTATCACAGGGCCTTGTATACAAATAAAATAATATTCAACGTATGTATGCGGCTTTGCAAATCACAGCCCCCCCTGCTGAGAGCGATGAAAGGTAACTCTTATTTGACTCCATGAAAATTTTCCTTTTCTTCCCTCTAGACGGTACGCACAGTGCTCACCCTCATTTACTGAACATTGACGTCCTCTGTGTGAAAGCGTCATCTTATAGTCTTGGCGTTCAGGCGTCCCAATGGGCCACCGTAATTGAGCTCCAGATTCTAGATTCTCCATTATACGCCTTATGCTCACTTTTCCACAGCAGCTTGTAAATCAGAAAAATCTGGTCAAGCCGACAGTCGTGTATGTATTTTTTTTTAAACAACTGAATTACACATGGGACGTTGTGGTAGATAACGATATACTAGTTACCCTCTAATTTATTTTTACTGTTATAGAGGGGAAAGTATTATTTGGTAATAAATGCTTACAGCGGGTGTTAGTTTTATGGTGGTTGATATGTTTTTATTGGCCTTGAGTAAATGCGTGATGGAGGAGTCTTTAGTTTTATGGGATTGTAAATTCATAGCTAAAATACGGAGCTTTGAATTTTAGGGGTTGATTTAACACCAGTGGGAAGGTGCTAGAGGAGACTCGGTCCCAGCAGAACTCACAAAAACACACAGCAAAGAGAATTCGGTGAGGAAAAGTCAGATAAACATTTAAACACTAGCATTCAAAAGTTTGGGCTGGGTAAGATTTTTTATTATTTTTCTTATGCTCACCAAGGCTGCATTTATTTGATCAGAAGTACAGTAAAAACAGTAATATTGTGAAATATTACAATTTTTTTTAATTTTTTGAAGTTTTGTATTTTAATGTTATAAAATATAATTTATTTCTGTGATGCAAAGCCGAATTTTCGGCAGCCATTACTCCAGTCTTTAGTGGTGCATGATCCTTCAGAGAACATTCTAATATGCATTAAATGTAATAATTTAAAATAAATCATCTTACTAATCCATACTTTTAAATGGTAATGTACACTGCAGAATCTTAGAGACTGTAATTGTAAGAGAATAGTTCACTCCAAAATAAAAATTGTCATTATTTAGTCACCCTCATGTCATTTCAATCCTGTATGCTGTTATTATTTGCCTGTTATTTTTCCAAGCTCCAATGCATAAAAAATAAAAAGCAGCCTAAACTGCCCAAATTATGACTCATGCACTGAATTCCAAGGCTTCTAAAGCCATACAATAGCTTTTTTTGAGGAACGGGAAGTCATGTGGACCTCTTCTATGTTCCTTTTGTCCTTTTTGAGCTTGAAAGCTCTATGGTCAAAACAGCAAAACAATTCTTGGAAAACAACAACGACAACAAAACAGCATATATATATATATATATATAGAAAGATATGTGGATAAGTAAATAGTGACAGAAATTGCCTTTTATTTTAATGTATCCCAAAGGAGACATCTTATCAAGTTACACTGTCTGATTAACAGCAATTGAATAAATTGCTGTTTTGTGGTTTTGTGATCAAACAGTCCAAACAATAGAGCATAGAGTTAGTTACTCAAAGTCATGGGTTTGATTTTCCATGCAATATATAAAATGTATGTGCACTTTGCATTCAAAGTACACATTTCCATTTCCATCAAATGTGCACATGAACTGTAAATGTTCTCAGAGCACTGCATCTTTGTCATTTCTGCCAATACTAGAAATATGATGTTTTTTGGTCTGAATTATAGAGCAGCTATGGTCTTTGGCTATATGTAAAGAATATTTCTTTTCTCTTTTTAACACAGGTATGGGCTGTTTCTGGGGAGCGGAGAGGAAGTTCTGGAGGCAAAATGGGGTCTATTCCACTCAAGTGGGCTACTCTGGTGGTTACACCCCAAACCCTACCTATGAAGAGGTGTGCACAGGTATGTGATCCACCCTCAACCTTAACAATATTGCAACCGTATGTGTTGTTGTGAAAAGATGAGTAACTGAATACCCCTTCCAAGCTTTCAATCACTTATTGTCTTCTCTTGTTCTTTGTCTGTGGAGCTCTAGCCACATAAAGAATATGCATACAATTTAGGCATCATAAATAATGCACATACTGACAACTGTACTGGTGTTGACCAAGTTGAAATGTAAAATATAAATGTATATCAGCAAATAATCAAGAGGTGCAGTACAAATATCAGATATGCCACATAATAGATTTGGTAGGACAGACACAGAAATGGTGGTTAATGTGGCAGTCTGAAACAATGGTAGATAGAAGGAAAACTGGGATGCTTGAGAAATATCAAGAACTGAAGAAGGAATTAGAAAGAAGGAGGGAAGTTAAAGCCAGGGTAAATCCAGTGGTGATGGGAGGCTCTTGGGACATTGACACTTAAGCTGGAAGAAAGGGAGATTTAACAGGAAAAGCAGCAGAGATCTCTATCCAGAAGAGAGTAATTACAAGCATCGTAAGAAGATACTGAGCTGAATTCTCATGCTTTGAAACCATTGGCAGAAAGAACGATGCCTGTCTGTCTGTCTGTCTATCTATCTAATAAGAAATGATTTAATTGGAGAGCAGAAATCAGAATTCTGTAGAGAATTCATACGGTACTTAGTCTTGTTCTTTTTGTAACATCTGCAGGCATCCAGATGGAATTCATATATGCTTATATCTAAATAACACATCTTGCTCATATAGCACTAATCTGGTAACTGGCTAATATAACTATACAAAATAACACATGCTCATACTGTTGAGGTTTGCCCATCCAAAAATCACCATGAAGCTTGTACCCAAATGAAATAATCAAGATGGGAGTTTTTGACATGGGTGGATTTGCCTTAGCTATGCCAGATGTTGGCCTATTATTATTTTAATCCAAGCCTCTCCTTCCTTATACTGGATTTAGGATTTAGAATATTAGGATTTTCCTTTAAAAAATAATAGAGGAAAACAGAATATGATTGGAGTAATCCAAAACGGTGGGCAGAACATATACACTGCCATTAAAAATTATAAAAAATTTATACTTTTATTCAGCAAGGATGCATTAAATTGACCAAAGGTGACAGTAAAAAGACATTGTTACGAATAATTTCTATTTCAAATAAATATTCATCAAAGAATCCAAAAAAATATGTATGATGATTTCCACAAACATATTAAGCAGCAGAACTTCAACATGTTTTCAACAATGATAATAATAAATGTTTCTTGAGCAGAAAATCAGCATATTAGAATGATTTCTGAAGGATCGTGTGACACTGAAAACTGGGGTAATGGCTGCTGAAAATTTAGTTTTGCATCACAGGAATAAATTACATTTAAAATATATTTAAATAGAAAATAGTTATTTTAAATAGTAATAATATTTCATAATATTACTGTTTTTACTGTACTCAAACAGTATTTTAAATAGTAATAATATTTCACAATATTACTGTTTTTACTGTATTCAAACAGTAAAGTATAAATTCTGTTAATAAACAAAAATAATTTTTGTTACTTTGCAATTATACTCTAAAAAAATGCTGAAATTGTCTTTGAAAACGAAATTGAGTAAAATAATACTACATTCTTTCTCCTGACGTGTTTAGTATAGCAAGAGGAGAAGTTTTTCTCAGCTCAAACTTACTCTCGAGTTTTCCTCAGCCTAGAAGAGCATGACAGGCCTGGGCTTTGATCTCCCAAGTTTTTCCTGTATGCTGCTTTAGTGCAAGTTCAGTCACAACGATTTCCCATCAAATTAATTTGCTTTAATGGCCTCTCACAGTGTATGCTTAGCCATTCCTTACTCCAAAGTTTAGATGACATAAATGCAAACATGCTTCTCACTGCAGGGCATTTATATTTAAATTCCCTCTTTTTTTAGAAACCGTACGTTTTCAGAATCAAAGATGTTGTATAGCCAGGTGTGATGATTCAGCAGGTGGTCCTTTGCTACAAGCAGAACTGGTATATACTGCGCGGGGTGCTGAAAACTCAGAGGGAGCTGTCCATTGGTTGGTGCTGAAATGAATGCTGGTGCTGAAATGGTTGGCAACACTCTGTGCTTCATACAGGGGTTGAATGCTGACATCCTTTTGAAACAAGTAACAGGATTTTAGAAGAAATGGGAAGATAAGGCTGGTGTGCTCCTAGATATGATCTGTAATTGTGTGCAAATGAATAGCTTCTTTTTTTCCTGTAAGATCTGTTTTAAGACCTACTGAGCTGCATTGCGTCCTACATAGGCAGCTACCTTCTAAGGCAGCATCTTTACTGAAATAAAACCTCATAAGTGACTAAACACTAAATAGGCAGAAAATGAGCATCATACAAATAGGGCTCAGAACAAGAGTCTAAGAAAGCTTTTTTCATTTATTAATTTTAAACGTTTTATCTATAATTTTTATTGTTGAATGAATTATATTTGTCTCCAGTCTTTACTTTATTCGTCATCTTTAGTGTTTTGACAGTGCATTACGGGATTATTTTTTATAATTATTTTTGCAGTGCATTTGGAGTGCGCCTATGATGTCTTAAAATGTAGGCAGCCTACTAGGTTTGGGAACGGAGCGATAGAATCATACGCAGGATTTTACTCATGTATGTGAGGGGGAGGGGAAGCGCTATGATCCTTAAATCGCTTTGTCTATGCACTCATTCGCTCTCTCTCTTTCTGTGTTAATCTCAGTCCTGTCTGCACAAGAGCTTGTGTCAACAGGGGATTAAAGGGTACAGACATGTCCGCCAAGCAGAAACATGCACTAAAAATAAAGCCACCAAAGCAAATAATCATAGAAAATAGCATCTTATGGGTCATTCTACAAAATGTGTGGCATTTGCGTCCAATTTTATTTTTATTGGTAAAGAGCTTTTCACAATACATATGGTTTCAAAACAGCTATACAGAAAATGCTTGTTTTGATTAGGAGGTACTTTATCATGTGTGTAGAAACAAACAAACAACAAAAACTTTAACTATGAATAGTTGATTCAACATTTACTGTGTTAATATAGACATTTGTGTTAATATATCTGGTTATTTATTTTGAGGTTTTCTTCTCAACTTGCTGCATTAGCTAGTGAGCACATTTTTATTGGAAAAATATATATATTTTTATTATTCTTTATCTCTTCTGTATATATATATATATATATATATATATGCATTATATATACACTATATTGCCACAAGTATTGGGTCGCCCCCTTCTAATGAACAGGTTTGACTACTTTAGTAATTTTTATGAGTACAAATCTTAATGTTAAAGCATATAATGATATTCTAGGAAATTGTGTGCTTCTAATATTATAGCAACAGTTTGGACAGGACCCTTTTCTATTCTAACATGACAATGCCTCTGTGTATAAGACAAGGTTCAAAAAGAAAATGATTGATTCAGTCAGTGTGGAAGAACTTGACTGGTCTGCATAAAACCAAGTCCTAATCCCAGTTTAACACCTCTGGTGTGACTGTAAATGCAGACCTTGAGCCAAAAACTCATCACCAAACACCAATGACTTGTACATACACTATATAGACAAAAGTATTGGGACACCCCCTTCTTTAGAACAGAAAAATGAACTTCCAAATCTGTGGCAACAACGATGGGAACATAATTCATGTATTTAAAAATTGTATTTCCATCTCTGTTGCAACTGTTTTGGAAGTGTCTAAAATGACTGAACCCATATGTACAAGTCATTGGTGTTTGGTGATGAGTTTTGGCTCAAGGTCTACATTTACAGTCACACCAGAGGTGTTAAACTGGGACTAGGACTTGGTTTTATGCAGACCAGCAAGTTTTCCACACTGACTGAATCAATCATTTTCTTTTTGAACCTTGTCTTATACACAAAAGCATTGTCATGTTAGAATAGAAAAAGTCCTGTCCAAACTGTTGCTATAATATTAGAAGCACACAATTTCCTGAATATCATTATATGCTTTAACATTAAGATTTGTACTCATAGAAATTACTAAAGTAGTCAAACCTGTTCATTAGAAGGGGCGACCCAATACTTTTGGCAATATAGTGTAGGTCTGTGTATACATATATATTCCTATTTAGTATTAAGATTTTTTTGTGTGTTTTTGAAGGGAGGATGCTTTTATTGTATTTTTAAAAAAAACAGTAAATACAGCTGAAATACAGTAAAAACAATAAATAACCATTCTCTATTTTACTACATTTTAAAATGTATTTTATTCCTGTGATGGCAAAGCTGAATTTTCAGCAGCAATTACTTCAGTTTTCAGTGTCACATGATAATTTAGAAATCATTATAATATACTTATTAATATTTTGTTTTTCAGAATATAAAGTTCAAAAGAACAGCATTTATTTCAAATACATATATTTTAAAATACATAAAAATCTTACTGACCCCTTTTGAACACTGATGTGTGTCTGTGTATATATAATACCTATTTTATTTTTCTAAAAGACCCATTTGAAGGCATAATTATATCCTAATATATATTCAAATATATTAATTTAGCTTGAGTTAGCACAGTGCACAACATTTTAAATCTTACAAAAATACTTGAAAATTCACCTTGTAAACTAGAAAATGGATCTGTTTCATAGAAGGCACCTTAAAACTGAAGCAGCCTATAGTATGTCTTTTCACCCGTTTTGCGATGCAGAATTAGAGCTGCACAAAGAGAGAACATGAGAGGATGGCATGCTTGTGCCTTTTGTAGTGTCTCACATAACCATTATCTCTGAATTTCAGTGGATTGTAGTTTTCACTGCTCCCACTTGTATTGATGGTCTGTAAAAGGCACTTCCCTTGACACCTACTTGCATCACATCTGTACCTTCGCTTAGATAGTACGCCGGTCTCAAGCTGCAGCAAATATGGCCGCCTGTGGTCGACCTTCAGCTAGTCTAAAACGGCATAGCCTGGCGAGGGGTGGGTGAGGGGATTACACCAAAAAAATGGGGGGTTGAGAAAAAGGATTTGAGCTGGGAGATTGGAAGAAAAAGAGGCGAGATGCTTCAAAGAGGAAATGAAGAAGGGAATAAATCCGAGCAGAGGGAGAGGAAGAGAAATCGAGAGGGAGGGAGGATTGGATGAATGTAAAGAGAGGAGTGGGAAGTGTAGGAATAGGTTCAGTGGGTTCATTACTCTTCCATAAGCCAACATGCACAACACAGTTCGAGGATAATGCTGTGGGCTCTTATGCCTCCATTAGAACGCCATTGTCTTATCGCTGCATGTACGAACATTTGCATAAAATACTGACAAAAGGTTACAACGAGTGCAGAAAATATACATTTTTGCTTTCTTTTGCCGTGGCAGTCATTTTAAACTGCACATGTGTATTTCCCAATCTATTAGATAGATTAATTAGATATATTATAGATAGATGGGCATATATATATATATATATATATATATATATATGCATACATACATACATACATACATACATACACATGTTTTATATTTTAGTATTTTCCATTGTCATTTTAATTTGAGTTAAAATGTTAGTAAATTTGTTGTGTTTTTTATCGTTTTATTAGTTGTTGTTTTTTTAAATATGTTTATGTCATTTTTTTATACATTTTATTAATACATTGAGTTAAACTATAGGGAAAATGAGGATAAATAAATTATTTTATTTTATTTTAAGTAATGAAAATGTTTTGTATGGTTTTAGTTTTAGTAACTTATGGCTTATTTTGTGTATGATGCTGTGAACATGCTTTTTGTCATAAATAAGAAAAAAAAGCTAAAAGCATATTGTGATAGGGACAAAAATATATAGAATTTTTTTTAAAATAATGTACAAAATTCTATTTAATTTGTTTATTTTATATATATTTTTATTTTATTTAGTTAATTGGACTAAAGTTAGGTTATATTTGGTTTTATGTGTGTAAGCTAATCCATGGCATTATTTTTGTTATGTAGTTCACAGATAAAGAAAGTGTTTTAATACCTTTCAACTTGGGCTTATGTTTAATTTCGGGTGTATGCAGAGCTGTCGTCTGTGACGGACTCCTGGGAACATTGTGACAAGCGGCCACTAAATGCATTTTTACAATGCTGAGTGTATAGGTGTGAATTGAAGCAACAGCCCTGGGTGTATGGGCAATGGCACGCCTTTGGTTTTCCATATCTGAGCTCTGATAATGTTACTACCCCTCTGCCATCTTGCCTGGTAATGAAAATAACCCCACAGGTTAGTCCTTTATTACTTTTTTAATATCAAAGCAATATAGATTTACTGGAGATAACGTAGAGGACGGCCCCCCATAAGACTGAAGCAGAGATTATTAAGCAGACTTCTTTGGTAATAAATTAATGATGGGAGATATGGAATTAGGACCTCGATTTTTCAGTTTTGGGGTTCTAGTCACAGCTGGTTCATGTTCTGTGATTCATTTGCAACATGCTGCTCACAGTCCAAATATAGACAATAGATAGTTATAAAAACTAGACAATACCGTGAATCCAGTTTTCTGGATTCAAATGAATGTAAAAAAAAACAGATTAATTTAATTTGAGCAATTTTTACAAAAATGAGTGATTTAAAAGATATACAGCACCATTTAAAAATTAGGAGTCTGTTAGATTTTTTTATGTTCTTGAAGGAAATCTCTTATGTTCACCAAGGCTGCATTTATATATATATATATATATATATATATTAAAAAAACATTTTCTTATTATAAATGTTGAAGACATGCTTAATATTTTAATGGAAACCATGATTATTTTTTTTTCAGGATTCTTTGGAGAATAGAAAGTTGAAAAGAATAGCATTTGTTTGAAGTACAATTTTTGGTAACAATTAAAAAGTTATTACTGTCGCTTTTGATCAATTTAATGTGTTCTTTCTGAATAAAAATATAATTTTCTTTTATATTGTTGATATCATTTTTTATTTACTGACTCAAACAAGGTGATAAATGTTCTAAAATATCACTGCACAGTCAATGTCATTTTTCTTAAGTGCAAACACAACATTCAGAATCAGTCTTCAAGACATTGAAATTCGCAATTTTGTGTTTTTGTGCCATTTCCTTTCTAGCATTGTTTTTAGTGAATTGGGCTCTAAAACAATGCAGACAGTGAGTGGAAATAAACTATCAGCTGGTGGAGTGAATTCCTCCATTGTGTTTTTAACTTCTTCAACAGGCCTTATAGCAGTTGAAAGCAATTGTCTTTACTCTGATAAAAATTCAATGGCTTCTGTAGGACAAGACCCCCCCCCCCCTCCCCTTGCAGTTTTGCTCAGTGCTTGTTGTTTTAATGACGTTAAAAAAGAAAAGGCGTCAGCAATTCTCACTTTAATCTTTGTCTGACCCACTTCATGTCTTCCTTTTCGATCGCTACTAATGGCTGTGCTGTTGTTTGAATCTAGCCTTAAAGAGAGCATAATCATCAGGCTGAGTACGTAATGTATTGTGCTTGTGTTTGTTTGATGCTCCTCTGTGCTTCTCCTCCATGCTTGCTAACCCGCAATGAGTCATTTCAAAGTAATTTCTTCTTTTTACGAGTCCGTCTAAGAGAAGGAGAGCTTCCTCTAGAAGTTTTTTCATGGTTTCTTTCCTCAGGTTGCAATTCTTTTTAGCTTATAGAAAAGCACCCAGCTGATGCCATGACACACATGTAGATCGACCGCCCTTGTACTTTTATGAAAGGGTCAAAAGACACATAAAGGTAATCAATATGGAGGACTGACCCTATCGCTGGAGACGTGGCCAGTCAAGCCAAAATCAGTGCCCCTTGATGACCTGACTGGTTTGGGATGGCGGGCCACCTCTGTTTAACCCGAGGGTGTGTGCGCACACCGTGACTCTTTTGGTGATGATGTTTACACAGTCACCTCTGCTTCTCTTGCTCACACAGGTAAAACAGGACACGCAGAGGTGGTTCGCGTGGTCTATGAGCCTGAGAAAATCAACTTTGCACAGTTGCTCAAGGTATTTTGGGAAAGCCACGATCCTACACAAGGTAACATTTTATTCCATCACACACACAAAATCTTAAAGGGATAGTCTGCTTTTCAAAAATGAAAATTCTGTCATCATTTACTCCCTCTTGTCTTTCCAAATCTGTATGACTTTCTTTTTTCTGTGGAACACAGAGAGTGTTTTTTTTTTCTTGTATACGCAGTGAACGTGAATGAGGAAATATCGAGCTCTGAAAAGTAGGCCATATGACTTTGTGTTATATTTCAAGTCTTATAATGAGGAACATACCAAAATATCATTCATTCAAATATCCATAAATTGCCAAAATGTATTTTAATATAAGAAAATATATATTTTAATTAATTAATTAAATTAATAAAAAAATAAATTTAGTTTAAACCTTCAAATGTCAGAATAGATAACAAAATGTACTTCAAGGGTAAAAAGACATTTCTGGAAAAACGCTTTTTTATTTAGAAAAAATAAACACATTTGTGACCCTGGACCACAAAACCAGTCATAAGGTTCATTTAAAAAAAAAAAGATTTATACATCATATGAAAGCTGAATGAATTGATGTATGATTTGTTAGGATAGGAAAATATTTGTCCGAGATACAACTTTTTGAAAATCTGGAATCTGAGGGTACAAAAAAATAATAATTTTAATAAAAAAAAAAAAAATATTGAGAAAATGGCCTTTAAAGTTGTCCAAATGAAGTTCTTAGCAATGCATATTACTAATAAAACATTTTTTGATATATTTACGGTAGGAAATTTACAAAACATGTTCTTCATGGAACATGATCTTTACTTAATATCCTAATACATTTTGGCATAAAAGAACAATCGATAATTTTAACCCATACAGTGTATTGTTGGCTATTGCTCCAAATATACCCGTGCTACTTATGACTGGTTTTGTGGTCCAGGGTCACATTTGTGTATAATGGCCAAAAATATGAGGGAATATAAATTAAACTATTTAATTCTTAACTTATTGAAAAATATTTATTGATGTAAATGTATTTAAAAACCTATATTAGTGCTATTTTTATTTAAACCATTTTTATGTATTGTGATCTATTTAAAAAAAATCCTATATTATTTTGCTATATAGGATGCCACGCGAATGTTGTATTGGAAGATTTTAAATAAATATATACATGAATAAATTTTCACAATGTGTGAAAATACTTTATTATTTAGTCATTTCACAGAAGAAATGTTTTGAGTAAATGACAAAAATGTCCTTTTTGGGTAAACTCTCCCTTTAAGATCATATTTAGTTCATTAATAGTTGAAACCCAATACAGTACAGTAAGTTTTGTTTAGCACAGTGTTCATTAAAGAAAGGCTGAGCACAAAAATCCATTTAAAAGCCTGTAAAAAGAGCAGCTCTTTAACTTAATACAGTCTTAAGTTCCAGTAGTTTGAGAGGTACGAAGGGCCCATCATGAATTCATAAAGAGGAGAGGCAACAGTTTGAGTGTCTGCAATCATGACCAGAGAATTCAGATCAGAGATTAAAGTGTCTCGACCATCCAATCACATTCAGACTGATGGAGATGGCCTGTATAATGCCCTGATTGTGTCTGTGGTGATGACTAACACTTGGCTCATTCTTATATATGTTCACACTGAAATCATTATGGTTTGGCTTAAGTAATTTAAAGAAAAGTTTTACAGCTCAGAAATGTTTAAAATAATGTACATTCACATGAGGTAAAGGCTCCAGTCCTATCCAGCTTCTTCAGCATAGTTAATGCCCTCTTCCCATCCAACAAATATACGTATCTATGTAGAATCTATGAAGTCATATCTGGATCAAGAACAGATAGAACAGAGCTTTAATTAAAATCGCACTCTTCCCAAGATTTCATATCTGGTTGATTGGGAGTTTGTTTCCCAAGAGACCAAAGTACTAATAGATGCTAATTTTGGACCCACAGAAGATGCATTCAGTGGCTGAACGGCATGATTACATCAGGGTTACATGACTTTACTTCTCAGATGTCTATATAGAGTTTAACACTGAATATCAAGGAGTAGTTTACCCATTTACATTTGTGTTGTAACCAGACCTTCAAACACCCTGTTTTGAACATTGTCATATCTGCATTTTCTTTGATAGGAATGCGACAAAGCAACGATGTTGGGACGACCTATCGATCAACCATCTACGCTTACACACAGGAACAGCTTGACCAGGCATTGCGCTCCAAGGATGAATATCAGAAGGTATCTCTCAACCACCCTTTCATATCTCTCCCCTCCATACACAAACAACCCTCAGGTGATCAGTTTGTGGATCAGTGGTTCAAAACTAGTTTGGCTTCAGGATCCAGCTATTACATTGGACATCAAGTGCCAAAAGCAAAAATGTCCTTGAAAATATTGACATTATAGTTTCTTGGATCTCAGCACTCTTCATTTGTATATATTATATTGCATGAAAATTGTAAAAATTAGACAAAAAATAATATGTGAAGAATAAATAATAAAGTAATAAAATTAAAAATTAAAATATAAAAATAAATAATTCTAATATTAAAATAATTATTAAAACCATTTTTTTTTTACATAATTTTAAAACAGTTTGTGGAATATGTATGTGATATGTGATCACTTATTAATGTGTTAACTTATTGATTTGTGTATGTATACACACACACACACACATTAATTAATTATTTTAATAATATTATTTTATTTTAATGTATTATAAGTAGTATCATTACTAGAGTTATTTTTGTTGTTGAGTATTGGAATATTAATGTGATAGTATTAATTTCTTAACTTCTTCAAAGCGCTTTAAGGCAACAGGCTTAGAATGGTATTTTCCCTCCAGTCCACAACCTTAACAGAGCAGACCTGCAATCCACCAGTTGACAACCACTGCTTTAGAAAACAAAGGCTGTTTGTATCGCCGGTACCCTCATATAATGGTATGCCCACACCTCTGGTCCCCAAGCGGACAGTAAGAAGGGACAGGTGTTGAGGATTACAGCCCTCAACGGTTCTTGCTCTGTTTGATAACCTGCGAATCCATGCCAGATGAAACAGGTTTTCTGCAAAGCAGGGAAATATAATCTTACACATGAAATAGTAATTCTGTTTGTCTCGTAGACAGCTTGGAGAAGGGAGCCTTCAAATCCGTGCACGAGGAGGTTCAAAGCCTTTCGGCGCTGAGTGCGAACGCAGCCATCTGCATTATGCATATATTTTTCTCTAATTGCAGAACGGCTCTGTTGTCGAGCCGAAAATTGAGTTTTCTTGGTCTCTGTGGTGCAATGCATTACAAACCTGCATGCGGTTCACGCTAACAACCCCACCCTTTCCGTCGAAGCGAAGCCTGCTAGAACAATAGAAGCAGAGGAACTGACTGTGGTTCTCACAGGCACTAATCTTCCCTACCGTACCCCTGTAGTCTCATTTTCTTCCTTCAAAACCCTTCCCCCCCTTGTGTATGATCATACTTGTGTTCTTTTGGGGCTGTTTCTCTTCTCATTCCCTCAGATCAGTCCACAGTCTGAGATGAAATTAGCAGCCGTGCGTTCTGTACCTCACCGAAGCGCTCTGTTGTATTCACGCTCGGACATATTTCGGACGGTGTCGCGTTTGACACATTTGACTATTGACGAGATGACCTTGACTGTCTCATCGTCCCAGTGTCCTTTCTTGCTTTCTTTGCACTTCACATCAGATCTCGGCTGCTTTTGTGCTGATACCGAGGGTTTGTGCAGCCTCTCCTTCTACATCAAAAGAGCCCAAATGAACGGCGCAGTCACTCTTCGCTTTTGCCTCAGCCCTCCATTTTGAACAAAATATCCAATATCTTTTCCTGTGATATGGTGCATTTGGTATCTCAGCAACTGATTCTTGAAGAAGGGATGGATCTCACTGGACAGCGATGCTCGCAGACACACTCATACATGCTCACAAATGAAGTCCTCGCTGTTCACAATCAAAAGGCTTATTTTAGAGGCATATTAAGAAGTTTTCTTGCAGAATAGAGACTGATTTGGAGATCAGCAACCAGGGCTCGACAATAAGGAATCTTTTTTTCTGCATGCAGGCCATTATTTCACTTAGTTCAGATTTTACTTGCCACATTTTCACTGGCCACACAGCCACAAATATGATAAAAATCTGGTTTAGTTAACAATTTAACTATGTAAATTTATATAAATAAAAAAAAAATGAAGGAAAGGGATTAGTAGAGGGATAAAGCTGATTTATAAAAATAATATAAATACAATCTTTCCATCATTTGCTGAGATAGCAAATCACAGGAAATGATTTTTGGATATTGCATTCAGCATGTCTTCAAAATTGAGCGCTCGGGTATGAGTGAAGAGTGATAAATATATCATTCATTTGGACTCTTTTCAAGTATATATATAAAATATAATTATTTATATCAAATTGGCTCCAGACTCGACATTAGACCATCTTGACTATTGAGTCCTGTCCACTGAAGTGTCTAAATGATGGAACACACAGTGCTGGGACCCAGGGGATGAGAAAAGGGGGCGCCTCAGAGCAGGAAAAGCATATGAGTGCGATTTGTTTTTTTCACGCAGTGCTGGCTCCAGCTGATGATGACTCCCAGTGGTCTGCACCATTGGCCTCTGACTTTCTGATCAGCTTCCTGCTTCCAAAATCAGACACTTTTTTAAATCATATTTAGAATTATACAGAGTTTTGGTCTTAGATGCTGATTGGTTACCGCATTTTATCCCATAGAGACCACTATTAACCTTAGTCTACATGTAAGGGACTATATCTACTAGCAGATGGATTTTGCTGTATGAAATTGCACAATAAAATAATATTTTTATCCTGTTTTGTAAAAGCCTTTTGTTTCTTATTGCTTTGGCAGAGCAGCCTTTTTGCTTAGAGAATCTTCCAGTGTTAATTGCTTTGTTTTCTTGCCCTGAAATTTCATGGACAAGGGTTCTGTTAATGACTGGAATTGAGAGCCACTCTATGGCCCTCTAAAATAGTTCTGTTTCATAAAAATAGGGCATGAAGAGATGTTTTTTTCCCCCTTGGACAATGGATAATTTTCAGTTTGGCTTGTTGCACGGTTGAATTCATGTTCATAGAAAAGTAGGATTTTGCAGCAGTTTGGACAGTTTAAGACGTCCAAAATTACCGGTACTGTAAGCTAAAATGACTGTAAACTACTAGTGTTGCTTTTTAATGGTAGATCACTTATTAACCCTCATGTCCTGTTTGTCATGTTTAAGTTTTTTTTTCCTATACATGTAAATGTGTGTATATATATATTTTTTTTTAATTATTTATTTATTTATTGTATTTTCTTGCTTTGGTCAAACAGAAAGCAACATTGACTATTTTGGATAACAGTGACATTTCTGTATCCAATATATTCAATGTATCACATTATTTGGTATAAGTTACATAACTTGGCTTGATAAGGTCAGAGGAACTTGTTAAAAGAATTTGAGTTGAAAAAAAAATCACTATTTAGGCCTTTTTTTAGACATATACCATGGGTCTCTGGGAGTCCGAACCTATAGCCTTGCAAAGGCAATTTCAATAGGACAAGCATTAAATATGTCCTGCAGCACTCTCTTCTAGCTGCACAGATGAATAAGACAAGAGTTTCTAAAGGCTGCATGCTGTCAAAGAAGCTTTTAGCTGCACAAGGCTCTGCATTTCTCATTGTGTTTCTGTTCCGGAGCGCTTGCAGACTCGCACGCTCCCTCTACTGGCCACTATTTAACTGCGTTTCCCCCTTCTCTTTCTCTCTCTCACTTATTCGCCCAATCCTCCATTGTCTGCTGTCTCTCTCTCTCTCCACCCACTCCACCCCCTGCCGAGCCATCTGCGCTTCGACAGGCCCTGTCTCCATGGCAACAAGGGAGGCCGCGCTGCCTCCTATTGGCCCGCTGCCCAAACGGAGAGGCTGCCTGGGGTCGAAGGTCGTCTGTAGAGTGCCGCCTCACCGGTGTTCTAATCAGCTGTTGACCCCTAGCCACAATGAAATGAGTGTCAGAAGGCAAGGGGTTAATAAAGCCTGGTCTGACTGGCAGCTGGGTCCATTATGAGTGAGGGACAGGAGAGGGAGACTGGTGAGGGGGGGTTGGAGGATGCTGGCGATGAGGGACTCCGATCTTGGGTTGGGGGCCCGTCTGTGTTGCGTAAGGGGAGATTTGATGTCACCATAAATCGTGTATGCAAGGGTGGAATGAAAGCTGTGGGTGGCTTTTTTAGGATTATAACGCCTGGTGTTAGTGTGAGGGATGCTGGGAATTTGGAGGGCTACTGTATCTGTTGTGGGGCAACAGTGCTGGATATGAATGCACTCGATGTACAATTAAATTACTTTAACAAGGCATAGCTAACGCCAGCTTTGTTAAAAGTTTAGGGTCGGTAAGATTTTTTAAATGTTTTTGAATGAGTCTCTTATGCTTACCATGTCTGCATTTATTTGATAAAAAATACTTTAAAAGCAATAAAATTGTGAAACATTTTTACAATTCAAAATAACTGTTTTCTATTAATATATTTTATATTCTAATTTATTCCTGTGATGCAAAGCTATATTTTCAGCAGTCATAACTCCAGTCTTTAGTGTTACATGATCTGAAACATTTCTTATTATTATCAATGTAGAAAACAGTTGTGCTGCTTAATATGTTTGTGTAAACTAATAGATTTTTTTCCCCTTGGTGTGTGTATATGCACACTTTTATCTTATATTTTATTTGTGAAAAGTAGCTAATAATTAGAATTTTATTTCTAAGAAGCATGTTGTAGTAGCACAAGGCTTGTAATGTCAAATTCAGCTGTAAAAGTGTTAACCCTGTTACCTTTCTGAAGGCATAATTATATACCAGAATATCTTAAAATGTGTTAATTTCGCTTGACATGGCAAAATGCAAAAAACTAGCACTGTCTGAGAGAATTTAGCAAAAATCTTGTAAAAATGTAAAAACATCCGTGCTAATTGGAAATGGCAGTTTTCTGGAATATATACAGTACTAAGAGAAAATTTCATGTTTCCTTGGGGCAGATTTGTTCCCCATGAGAAGAGTGACTCGTGTGATATTCAAAGTCTTTTGCTCAAACGGAGTGGAATATTGTGACTTTAACCATCTAGTTGCTAGGCAACCATCCATTCAATCCATCCCATAATTACACAAAATGCAATTAGCCACAGACCCTTCACGCATGCAAAGTTCATTGAGTTTCACCATAGGGATAAAAAGTTCAAAGCCAAGAATATTAATAATAGACCAGTGCCAAAACGAGAGCGAGAGTTTTTTTTGTATTTTTTCTACTCTGCTTAGCAGATCTACAAATCTGGCTTGACTGGAACCTTATATTAAAGTCACATTTCTCAGCACATAGACATTAGTGTTATTTTAATATTACATATTAATAGTTTATTAATTAATATTTTAAATTAGCTTTTATTTTTACATTTTCTGTTTTCATTTTAATTTTAGGTATATTTTAGGTACTACTATTAGTTTTTTTAAATATTACTTTTATTTTTATTTCGGTTTTATTATTATTTTTATTTCCAAAGTTGACTAATTTTGCAGTTGGTTTTTCATCTAATATTTTATTTAGTTTCAGCTTCAATTAACAAAAATGTTTTATTAGTTTTAGTTAACGATAATAACCCTGATAGACGCTGCAGTGAGCCACTAAATTCTGCCCTCATTTTAGCCCAATATCTGCACACATTTACACCACTAAACTGCTCTTGTTCAGATCACCTTCCGGCTGATTCTCAAAGCAAAACATGAATGTCATAGGCTAGCAGCGCTTTGCTTCAAGAGCACACCATATTAGTGCAGAGAGTGACGATCACTCAGGGTTTAAATGAAGGAGATTTGCTCTAATCGACCTCTGCAAGATTGTTCAATATTCAATATCCTGGTCATACCCTTTCTGTTTCGTTAATTGGCGGAGACAGTAGCATCATTCTGCGTAGCATCATATTGCTACATAAAATGCTGGTAAAAGTAACCACAAGGGGGCAGTGTGTCCTATCCACAGGGGGCAGTTCTCCATCCGTCCACCCCCCTGCCTTTGTGCTCATTTACTCTCTCTCACTTTCTCTCCTTCTCTCTGTCCTCACGTCTCAAGAACTTGGTGTGGCATGTTACCATCTATTAGCATCTCAATTAAGGGCTAACAAAAGACAGGTTTTTCCCCTCCGAGGCCTCCACATGTGTGGTTTACCTAGTCTCTGTGCGCCCTGAGCAAAATCCAGGAGATTGACTGCACTCCACCAATTACACCTCCCCATCAATGTCTGCAAGAAATCACAATGGCCTTAATTAGCGACTGCAGCCTCACTCTATTACACGCTAGCGCAGTAAAAGCCCAGTCGCACCTTCGCCACCAGTCTCCCATGGATAATGTGGGCTGTAATTACAAGGGAGGAGGTGTATCGGAAGTGGGTGTTTGTGGCTTTTTTACTTTCATTCTGTGGCCTTCCAATGACGGCTAATTGATTTTTAAAGGAACAGTTCACCCAAAAATATAAATGCTGTCATTATTTACTCACCCTCGTGTCATTCCTTATGTGGCTTTATTTCTTCCAAGGAACAAAAAAGGTGATTTTTATCAATATAATGTTAGCAAATGAAGATAAAAGCTGAAAAACTCCCCACCACAAAGAAATCATAAAAGTGATTCATGTATGCATGCACAATAGTCTGTCTTCTAAGTCATACGATGAGTCATATGTGAGGAGCAAAATTCATTATTCACTTTCAGAAAATGTAAAAAAGTCTGATTCGTAAATTAATCATTGAATCATTCTGTTGAGTCAGATTTTTAATGAATCAATGAAACCAGTCTGAATGATTAATTTACAAATCAGAGTGATAAATGTAAAATTATAAATTTATTAGTGCTGACAAAAGATTGATAGCAATTAATCGTATCCAACATAAGTTTTTGTTTACATAATATATGTGTGTTCTGTGTATATTTATTATGTATAAATATACACGCGTATAGTATATATTTTGAAAATATTTACATGTATATATTTATTAATTTAATTTATATTGTATATAAATATATTTAATATATAAACAACATTTTTCTTAAATATACATGCATGTGTGTGTATTTATATATACATAATTAATATACACAGTACACACATGTAAACAAAAACGTTTATTTTGAATGCTATTAATTGCGATTAATTGTTTGACAGCACTAAAATTTATAAATGATATGTTACATTTCTTGTTGTGAGAATTTTTATATTTGGGTCAAATAATCCTTTAAAGTCTGCATGAAATCAAAATGGACTATTTACTTTACTAGCGCACATTGCTATTCTTGATGTGAACAATTAATCTGTGCAAGTTAATCCTCTGAAAAAAATTGTTTGTCTTGGTTTGTCTTTAATCAAAATCTGAACATTTGCTTCCGTTCTGGAATGACATTCCTTCTCTGATGACGTCTGACGGCTTGGGCAGAGTATCCTTAACCACTCCCCTCCAACCGTTAGGTTGCTATGAGTGAGAGACAGAGAGGAGGAGCGCAAAAATAAATCACGCCCTCTATTCAATATTCCGTTTCAGCTGGAAACACGTCACTACACTGAAATAAAGTCGGCAGCAACTTCCGGTTCACGCGGACTAAAACTATTTAAAAAAATGTTCATGACATGAACCATTGCTGTTTAGAGTAGTAGCATTTTTTATTGTTTGTCTCAAATATTATATTTTAGGCATACACATACAACTGCGCTATAAAATTTGACAATTCACTAGTTTGCCGCAGTGTTATTTTATTTACAATTTAATTTTCATTTAGGTTATTTTTTAGTAATCCTGTTAAGTGTTTTTTGAAAATTGTATCACTTTTTATAATATTACTATTTAAGTTTAATTTATTTATATTTAAATTATTCAGTTTTAGTTTATTTTTTAGGTGATTTCCAGTATTTCCAGATTTCCATTTTAGTTCTTCAACCTTTCAGTTGGTTCCCAAGACAACATTTCTAATTTTCAAGATTTCAGTTGAATATTTATATTTTATTTAATTTCAGCTTTAACAAAACAGTGTTTAATAGTTTTAGTTTTTGTTAATAGTTTTAGTTAATGATAATAACACTGGTTTGTATATTTTGTAGTATATTTTGCCATCAAGGGCCCATGCCAGTGTTTTTGACACCTACAAGAACAGACAGACAGAGAAAGGGAAAGAAACGCATCGAGCGAGAGAAATGACGGGCCAGATCAGACTGCAGTAGACTGATAAGAGTAAATGGAATGTGGAAGGAGGCCGAGTGTTCTCTAGCTGTCGAACATACCTGAGTCTCATTATAGAGTGTGTGTCTGTGTGTGACTGCGGGCCATGCGTGGGCTAATTAGCTTTTCCCCCGGCCGCTCTGCGACCGCTCCCGTTATTTCCTGACCAGCTTGCCAGGCCGGCACCCCCTCTTCCCCTCCCCCCATGTGTGGCTGTTCTAAATGGAGACTCAATGCATGCTGCTCCCCGACATCCTAATGTACCCGACCAGTTGGTTTAACAAACACAGCGCTGCCAACCATCTGCCGGCCAAATCTGTCTTGAAATTGCTTTAGTAACAAACTGAACTTTCTTTGCTCAGTGCTGCTCTCCCTTCCTGTGTCCTGCCTTCCTCAGTGTGCCCCTCTCTGCTCCTCAACCCGGCCCTCTCTCCTGCTCATTGCTGCTGATCATTGTCATTTTCTCTTCTCGTCTCATCTCATTTTGTCTTTTTTTTTCTCCTCTTGCATGTTCTTGTCTCTAACAATTGTCATCGGTTGTCTTCTTGTTTAATCTCATCTGTTTTATTGTTTTGGTCTCTTCTTTTCTCATCATCCCTTCCAGTGTTTTACATTTCTACATTAATTTATTATTTTTTTTGGTAAATTTTTTTCAACATTTTTGTCAAACTGTAGTAAAATTTACTAAAATGCATAAATATATATCAATACAAATTGGCAGGATATTTTTGTCAAAAAATTTTAATATCTAAACAAAATCTGAAAATGTTTAAATTAATAGATTAATTGTTTAAATATTTGGTTTAATTTGACACTTTTTCATAAACTGAACTTTTCAAGTTATTTTTGATGATTAAAAATAGATGCTATTTTAGTCAAATTTTTAGTAAAAATAGCTAAAATGAATGACAAATATTGATAAAATACCATTGTTATCTGTTCTTTTGTTATTATCTCATCTCCTCCAGTGTTAATGTCATTCTTTCTAAACAAAAATTATGAATTAACACTTTTTTAACATTTAAAAATAAATATATGAAACAGAAACAATATAAAGAATATTGTTAAAATGAATAATACAATGTAAAATATTTACATATGCACTTTCTCAGCAATTAAAATGTTATTTACATAACTAAACTCAGATTCCAATGTAGTCAAATTGTAGTTAAACTGAATATGACATGAAAAAAATATAGACTAAATTGAATGGATATTTTCTGGCAAAATACAAAAACTGTGACTAAAACCTAAAACTGTAAAAAATGAATTTCACTTCTCTTCTCCTGCTGTATTTTACACCTCATAGTTTGACACATTGCATCTCATAAAAAGATTCTAACACGTCCAGAGAAACTGTATGATTATTTACGCCAGTTTCATCTGAAGCATAATTAAACCCAAAGCTTCAGAGAACATTTCTGCCTACAGTCCAGCATGACAGAACTACTGTTTCCAGATCAGATGGCTGGCTGTCTTTATGGGTTTGCCTTCCCTGTTTACCATCTGACCACTGATCCTCCCCTCGCTGTACTTCTAGCGGCTGCAGACAATCCAGGTTTCATTTTCCTTCATGATGATATCCTCAAGAGACCTCAACAAATGCTATAGAACAGATTTTTGGCACGGGCGAGCACATAGCCCTAAACATCATTATGGACAGAAGCACAGAGCTGCCAGGAAATGAACAGTGCCACCTTCCTCACCAGCTATGCCAGTCTCAGTGCCAGCGGATGCGTTCTCAAAGACACAGACCCTGATCTCAAGGGCAAACCCAGCACAATCACACAAAAACACATGCGTGCACTCTCAAGCGAACCACTTTTAATCCTACAATGCATAAATACCTCCACCCTTAGAATCCATGCGTTTTCTTAATAACACTGCTTATTTTGTCATAGAAAATAATTAGGCGTGGTATATTAGACACATTTTGCCTCAGCCTCATGTTGTTCCAAACCTGAATGACTTTATTTCTTCTGTGGAACACACACACACACACACACAAAAGATGTTTTGATGATGTCTCTGGGTTTTTCGTCCATACTGTGTTGTTTTTGTCCTCATTTTTTGTTTGCTTTGCTCACAAAAAGTATTCTTGTAGCTTTATAAAATTACAGTTGAACCATTGATGTCTCATGGACTATTTTAATTAATGTCCTTACTACCTTTCTGGGCCTTGAACGTGTCAGTTGCATTGCTCTCTATGTAGGTACAGAAAGCTCTTGGATTTACAATTTTGTGAAAAAAATGGGTTGTTCTGAAGAGCTCGGTGAATTCCAGCATGGCACTATCAAGAAAAAGAGTTGCATGACGTTTCTTTGGAGATTTTATGCCTTTATTATCCACTGTAAAAGATAAAAACATTAGGGTTTGGAGGATGGGTAAATAATGACAAAAAGATTTAAGTGAACTATTCCTTTAAAGGGATCATTTGGAGTATGTGTGTATATCACCTCAAAGTGTTTAGTCTTTGCCTCTAAAAATCCTCTAGCTAATTCGATACTAGCTTTATGACATCTAGCTTTTTCCTCCCCTCTAATTTTACAGTTACCCTTCTTCCGTCTGAAATTGCTTCGCCAAAACATAAGGCTCCTTATCTCTGACTCTCACATTTTTTTTTCTTTTTTTGCTTAACCAGGACATGCAGGTATTTGCATACCAAATGACTGCTCTGTCTGACACGCAAATTAATGAGTCTGAATTTTATGCATTTAGCAGCGTGCAAACAAAACACAGGAACATGTCACCAAACAGCTCAGCACCACGCCACCTACTCCACCGCATGTTTCAGAGATGACTCCGTAATCATTTCACTCCTGACATTTGAGATTGCGCGAGGCCTCATGTCTTTTGTTTGAAGTCCTATTTTTAATAGCACCTTCCTATTTTTTTGGTTAATCACAGTGTAGATTGTATTCTTTTCTAAGCCCTAATTGAATTCTGAGATTCGTATAAAAGATAAAACATCATTTGAGTTGATGCAGAACCAAAATAACGGTCATTTGCATTTTATCCCCAGTCAAACGACTGACGTGTCACATGTGGTCAGCGTTGACATCATCCATCACGGTGTCCCTCAGAGTGAAGCTAAAGGTCTTTGTCTTCATTCTTTGAACTAAACAGCCTTTGCATGAGGTCATTGGAATCAGGCCCTGTGCGTTTGTCTGCGGATCGTGTTTGTCTAGCCTCTTTGTTCTGGAGGATTCTGGGTCCCTGTAGGCTGACGACCCCCTTTCAAAAGCCGCATGACTTGAGCATCACTCATGGGTGGGGTGAACCGCATGCTCCCTGGAGGCAGAGTGACCCCTGACCACAGGAGGCATGTGGCATAATGAAGATCTGATTGAATAAGTGCACAAATGAATAAAAGATAAAACTGACATGCAGAGAGAAACTCTCATCCAGCCAGTGTGGCTTTCTCTCTTTGTGTCTGCTGATTGAAGTATATCTGTCTTACAGACAGGCCACACTAAAAAACAGAACCGAATGCTGTCCACACTAGCCACGACGGAACCGAATGCTGTCCACACTAGCCACGACGGATGACGCATCGCAACGGTTTTCAGTCTGTCTACACTGGAAGCATCGAAGCTGCATGTGATCTACAAATATTCACTAAAAAAGACCAATCAGATATTATGGTTTCAGCTCAATGGTTTAACCTTATTAATCCATTAGTATAAAAATATCTTTCATATAATTATTATCATTATGATTGAAGAGTGTTGGAAAAATTGCATGTACATATCGTAAGCAAAAAAAGATGACACAGATTAGTAGATTGGAGACCAGAATAAAAACATCCATCCATCCACATGCATGTATATATTTAAGAAAAATATGTTACGTTTATATATTAAATATATTTATATATGATATAAGTTATATGTAAATACATGTAAATATTTTCAAAATATATGCTGTATGTGTATCTTTATATATACATAATAAATACACACAGAACACACACATATATTATGTAAACAAAAACTTTTATTTTGGATGCGATTAATCATTTGACAGCACTAATATTTATCATTCTATCCATCCACCATTTTTTTCTTTTGATCTATCTTTTGCTCTACCTATCATTCTGTTTATCATTCTATCTATTGTTCTATTTAAATAATATATAAATATTATTTATTTTTCCAGATGGATAGGGGAAATAGAGGATGGATGCTTCCAGTCTAGACAGCTTCATTAAATATAGTAGGAGGGATTTAGTTCTGTGTTTTATTAATACACAAAGACAGGAATTAAACTAAATTGATTTGGTTAAATAACTTTGTTCACCACACTATATGATTCCCACTGATTTCATGTCAAAGCATTCCACGTTTCCTACCTGTGACTTGTTCCATGTTTGATTCATATAAAAACGACTCTTTCTCAGAGAATGAAATCATTTGCTGGTTTTGAATGGCCGTCTCGATATCAAGGCCACTCAAGGAGCTCAAAGACAAAAGGATGAGGTGAACAATAACGACAGACCAGAGACCCTGAGCCAGACTGAGGAGCTCAATTGTAGGCTAGAGTCAGGCTGAAACAAAAGGATAAAGAGAATAAACCTGGCGACATCTCTTTGCTGTTTATTCAATCGCCCTCCCAGCAGTTTCAAATCAAAGAACCGGACATTATTTACATTCCTTGTGCTCAGCAGCTATAAAAATGAATCCTCTTCAAGGAATTAAATAATTGCGTTCCGCAAGATAATTTGAATGTTATTCTCCGCATCAAAGCCACATAAAGCTCAGTAAATTCTCCACAGAGAAAGGACAGAGGTAAACAATAGCACAAATAAACCTGAGATCTTACAGTAGCTGCATTCCAATTCACTTCCCATCCATATGCAGTGTATATGAGATTACGTTAGGTTGAAGTAAATTAATGTAACACTTTTTAATGCAAAAACACAGTAAAAGTAATATTGTGAAATAGTATTACAATTTAAAATAGATATATATATATATATATATATATATATATATATATATATATATATATATATATATATATATATATATATATATATATATATATATATATATATACTGTGTATATATATATATATATATATATATTAGTATATTAGTATATTTGTTTTTTTAAATGTCATTTATTTCTGTGATCGCAGAGCTAAATTTTCAGCATTACTTTAGTGTCACATGATCCATCAGAAATCATACTAATATACTAGTTTGGTGCTTAAGAAAAATTTCTGAGCACTAACTGTATTCTGATACATTTTTTCAAGATTATTTGATGAGTGTTCAAAAGAACAGAATTTTTTGGAATAATGTAAGTCTTTACTGTCATTTTAATGCATCCTTACTGAATTCAAGTATTCATTTCTTTCTAAAAAGATGGCGCCAATTAGATGTTCTTGCAGTTGTACGAAAATAGAATGTGTAGTGATACAAGAGGCACGATAGACCAATCAAAATCAAGTATTCCAGACCGAGTGTTATAATACTTCCTGTTTCCTAAATGAACCTGATAAATTAAACTCATCTTAACGTTCTCCATAATTACAGGCTCTTGGCTCACAGCTCTGGTCTGTTTTCAGGGAGGTTCTTGCTTCAGCTGTTCATATCTGTGTCCCAAAAGGTAGAAATGGAAATTGACAACTTGATATGCCATTATCAGTAAATTGGTCATATCCCCCTTCTCTCTGATAGCACAAAACCGTGCCACGCTGCCCAACAGCACGTCTCCTTGGTGACTGTTCCTGCTAATAGCTGCACATGTGTTGGAGTGAGCTGGTGATGGTATGTTGATGGGTGGAGCCAGACCCTGTGCTGGGATTTGCTGCATTTGGCCAATGCCAGCTTGGCCAGCTGCCGGTTGGCACTTGCCCGTTGAGAGCGGCGGTTGATGGTACAGACCTGGAGAACTCGTGCTGTGTTATTTAGCCAGTGTGAAGGCATTGCTAGGCCTTGTCAGATGGGTTTACAGACTCAAACAGAAAGAGATAAGACAGCAAACAGGAGAGAACTATTTCACCAGCAGAAACTACACTCATAGGTTTACTAGGGCAAAACCCTTTCAAAAGGTACTAATATGTACACTTTAGGTGCTATTATGCACATTTAAAGGGATAGTTTACCCAAACTATCCCTTTGACGCAGAGGAGACGAATTGTTGAATAAAGTCATTTATTTTTGTTTTCTTTGCGCACAAAAAGTATTCTCGTGGCTTCGTAAAATTACGGTTGAATCACTGACGTCACATGGATTATTTTAACGATCTCCTTGCTATGTTTCTGAGCCTTGATCATGAAAGGATCCTTGCTGTCTATGGGAGGGTCAGAGAGCTCTCGGAATTCATCACAAATATCTTAATTCGTGTTCTGAAGATGAACGAAGGTCTTACAGGTTTGGAATGACATGAGGTTGAGTAATTAATGACAGAATTTTCATTTTTGGGTGAACTATCCCTTTAATGTACTAAAACGCACCCTTTAGGGTTAAATAAGGTACAAAGGTTTATATTTTGAAAGCTCTTCACACCACTGACAGCTTATGTACCTTTTTTCTGAGAGTGTAGATACATGCAATATTGATTTTTATGTGTTTTTATGTATGCTATATGTAATAATATATATAATATTTTTCTTAAACTTTATAATAAAATTTTATACATTAACATGTATCCACTATACTAGAAAAGACCACTATATTTGGTCTGGCTTAACTATGTTAACTTTAAGCTTAAGGCTGGAATACACTACACGACTTTTAAAATCTGAACAGATTTTTAAAACACTATGCATCATACACTTACCGACTTTGTAAATAGTGACAAAGGAAAACTGGGCATCATACACTACGCGACTGAAGATCATACACTACCAGACTTTAAAGTTGTTCCGATCACAACGAACTCATGCAGAAACGTGCTCCTTGTTGCTAGGAGACGCATGACAGATGAAAACATGTGTTCTAAAATCGGCTGAAAATATCAAACATGTTTGATATCCTCCGACTGGATAGAATCAAAGTCTGAAGCTAAAAAAGTCTGTGACCATCATACACTACGTGATTTTCTGTGGAATCTGTCAGCTGTAATCTGCAGATTGGCTCTGACTTTCCTCAACTAGCGGCAACTTGTTCAGACTGTAAAATCGGGGGAAAATCAGGGCAAAAATCGAGTAGTGTATTCCAGGCTTTAGATCCACCAGCATCACCAAATATTTTTTTCTAACTATAATAAATCAGTCTGGGCCAGCATGGAAATGCATGCTGGTCTTGTCAGCAGGTCTCAATTTTTAAAATTTTAAGCATTTTCTTCAAATTCTGTGACATTGTGGCAACCTCAATTTTCTGCATAGGATGAATTTTTTCATCTGGTGAAAGCAGGCACATTTTGCCCACATGCCTTCCAGTTGAACCTGTATTAATTTGTCTTCACTGGCGGAGCTCCCTGTGGCCCCTCAGGGCACCTGATGGATGGATGGATGTACAGGGTTTGCTAGGACTTTATAAAAAGACAGCGAGACAGAGAGAGAGATGATATGTCTGTACCTAGCTCCTGTCTCCTGCAGCTGCTCCTAACAGGTGCGTAACTGCTTCTTGCCAGATGGTCAGCAAAATGTGGTAGTTGGCAGGTTCCTTCACAGAATCAACCCCCCCCTCTCACACAGGCACTGATCAGATGCAGAGATGGAGAGAAAGGGTTAGAGAATGGGAAAGGTTGGTGACAGAAAAAGTTGCTAAGCGCAATTGCAAGCAAAAACTCATTTTTTTTCAAAACCTTTTACTTATTTTGAAACTAGGTGCAGAAATGGTGCTTTTTCAGTGTGTAATTCTGCACTAAAGTGTGCCAGGTGTCACAGTGTCAAGAATTGAGAAAGTTGTTGTGCACACTTTGTTTCCCAAAGATGGGAAAGGCAGAGGACTCCAGAACAATAATCCAACTGAGGCAGTGTGGTACAGTCATTTACAAAGAGATTTTGTTGGCCACAATACAAAGTGGAGCTTTAATAAATGATGGCAATAAAATGTTTTTGTTATTAGTCTGTGGTAAAAATAAAATCAAACTTTTAAATCAAACTTTTCAAATTGTGTTAACATATATATTACATTAATATTATCAATTATATTAAAATTATAGAATTAAATGTATATAATTTTATAAAATGTAATTATTCATAACTATTATAATAGAATCATTAATATATATATATATATAATAAATAATTTTAACTATAAAACAGAACTAAACAGACAGAGTAATTTGAAAATATGTGTAAAACACCTTTGGAAAATTCCTTCTTATTACCACAGTACACAGGGCCCTATTTTTACAGACTTTTTTTAGACTGTTAATGTAGAATTAATGTGCAGCAACAGTTGGTTATTTATCAACTTATAATGTGGCTAATCCAGTCAGATTTCAGCATCAAAACTATCTGGTTTATTAATTTCAGTTAAATTCAGTCCTCGAGTCAGACTGTCCACAGGAGAAGGTGGGTTGTGGAAAGGTAATCAGGTGCAGTGATCTCTTAGTTTCACAAAAGCCTCAGTGCCACTGCTGTCTCTCATCGACTCCAAACAATCAAACTCTGACTGAGAGTGAAAGACAAACGGGGGCAGATCAATATAGACTCCACGCACCGGCCATGTGGAAGCTGTGGATGCTGCAGGGATCATTGGGAGTGTGTGCTTGGCCTCAGGCGTTAGGAGTTCAGGGTACTCATCCTTCCCATAATCCTCCTAACGGACCACTTTCAACATCTGGAACGAGAAGTGAACATCTGCCCTTCCCTCTCAATTTAGAATCCCCATTACTCCGTTTTTCTGGGTCTCTCACTAAATGAATGCTGTACTGCTTCGCAAAGGATTTACTATGGGCCTGGAAGAGAACACCAGGATATTAAATATCACAGGATAATATCGCCAAAATTACAAGTTATTAATTATTATACTAATGTTAAAGGGGTCATCGGATGCAAAATTCACTTTACAAGTTGTTTGAACATAAATGTGTGTTGGAAGTGTGTGTACACATCCATCCTATAATGAGAAAAATCCACCCAGTGTTTTTTTTTAAATCCCTATTTTAAAGGGGTCATCGGCTGCCCATAAGTTGATATGATTCTTTAGGGTCTTAATGAAAAGTCTATAACATACTTTGGTTAAAATTTCTCAATGGTAGTGTAAAAAACAACATTTTTTCACCATGTCAAAATCAGCTGTTTTTAGCAAGCGATTCTAGTCCATGTTGCTTTAAATGCTAATGAGCTCTGCTGACCCCGCCCCTCTCTTCCATGGGGTGACGAGCAGTACTGTTTACTTTAGCCGCGAAACTGGCTAACTAGCATGTTATTAGGAAAGGTGATTTGCAAAGATTCATAAAAAACCCTTATACTCACTTCTTCTGTAGATGAAGTAGGATCACGAATGATTCGCACAAACATAGATGCATTTATGTAGATCGGGATCGGCGCATTCCTTTCAAAGCGGAAGTAACGTTAATAATCTGCGTCTTCAGCGGCTCAGATGTCGGGAGTTAATGACGACTGCTATGTTCATTATTACATCCAACAACAAAACACCCCACTCGCTTGATCGGAGACATTCTTATCTTCCCCTGCACCGGAGTCGACACAATGGCGGACGGATGACAGCTCACTCTGGGCGGGTCTAAGGTAAAACAGTCTTGTCAATCAATTTAAGATTAAGATTAAGATTAAGAGAGAAGATGTGTGGGACTATTGTGGGAGCGGTCTGTACAGAACTATGTCATTCTGACAGCAATCTCAGAACAGCCTGATTTGAGAAAGGGGATTTTAAAATAGGGATTTAAAAAAAAAACACTGGTGGATTTTTATCATTATAGGATGGATGTGTACACACATTTCCAACACACATTTATGTTCAAACAACTTGTAAAGTGAATTTTGTATCCGATGACCCCTTTAAAATCCCCTTTCTCAAATCAGGCTGTTCTGATTCCTGTCAGAATGACATAGTTCTGTACAGGCCGCTCCTACGACAAGGCCGTCTTACCTTAGACCCGCCCTGAGTGAGCTGTCGGGATCAGTCCGCCATTGTGTCGACTCCGGTGCAGGGGAAGACAAGAATGTCTCCGATTAAGCGAGTGAGGCATTTTGTTGTTGGCATATAATAATGAACATAGCAGTCATCATTAACTCCCGACATCTGAGCCGCTGAAGATGCAGAGGATTAATGTTACTTTAGTTTTGAAGGGAATGCGCTGATCCCGATCTACATAAATGCGTCTATGTTTGCGCGAATCATTCGTGATCCTGCTTCATCTACAGAAGAAGTGAGTATAAGACTTTTTTTATGAATCTTTGCAAATCGCCTTTCCCAATAATGTGCTAGTTAGCCAGTTTCGCGGCTAAAGTAAACAGTACTGCCTGTCACTCCACAGAAGAGAGGGGCGAAGTCAGCAGAGCTCATTAGCATTTAAAGCTACATGGACTAGAATAGCTTGCTAAAAACTGAGCTGATTTTGACATGGTAAAAAAAAGGTGTTTTTTACACTACCATTGAGAAATGTTAACCAAAGTATGTTATAGACTTTTCATTAAGACCCTAAAGAATCATATCAACTTATATCAAATGGGCATCCGATGACCCCTTTAAAAAATGTTTGGTCTTTTCTTCACCGAGGCTGCTTTTATTTTATTAAAAATACAAAAAATATTAAAATTGTGAAATGTTTTTACAACGTAAAACATTTGATTTCTATTTTAATATATTTTAAATGGTAATTTATTCCTGTGATGGCAAAGCTGAATTTTCACCAGCCATTAATCCAGTCTTCAGTGTCACATGATCCTTCAGAAATCATTCTAATATGATGATTTGGTGCTGAAGAAATATTTCTTATTATCATTGTTGTAAACAGTTGTGCTGTATTTTTGTAGAAACCATGATTCCTTTTTTAGGATTCTTTGATGAATGGAAAGTTCAAAAGAACATTTTTTGGAACATTATATATGCCTTTGCTGTCACTTTTGTTTAATTTAATGCATGTTTGCTGAATAAAAGTATTAATTTATTTTACATTTTCTTAAAAAACAACTTTTAAAACAATAATGTAATACATGTATACATACATACATATATATACACATGTATATATATATATAAATCTTAAAGCTACAAAGACCAAAAATAGCTGGTTTACTTCTAAAGCTCAGAGACAATGGACAATTGTTATTAAAAAAAAAACTTTTACCTTAATTTTAAAAATTAAACCTTGATTTCAACATTTAAAATAAGTACACTTAAAAACAAAAAAAGCTTGATTTGTGTGGATTTCATTTTATTCTTCTATTTTGTTCTAATATACGAACTTAATTTAAGGCTACAACAAAATTACACTGATCTCATCAGGTTAAATGTGCTCAAATATGCCAAATGTCACTGTACAGGTGCATCTCAATAAATTAGAATGTCGTGGAAAAGTTCATTTATTTCAGTAATTCAACTCAAATTGTGAAACTCGTGTATTAAATAAATTCAATGCACACAGACTGAAGTAGTTTAAGTCTTTGGATTTTTTAATTGTGATAATTTAGGCTCATATTTAACAAAAACCCACCAATTCATTATCTCAACAAATTAGAATACTTCATAAGAAAAAAATTTTTTTAGTGAATTGTTGGCCTTCTGGAAAGTATGTTAATTTACTGTATATGTACTCAATACTTGGTAAGGGCTCCTTTTGCTTTAATTACTGCCTCAATTCGGCGTGGCATGGAGGTGATCAGTTTGTGGCACTGCTGAGGTGGTATGGAAGCCCAGGTTTCTTTGACAGTGGCCTTCAGGTCATCTGCATTGTTGGGTCTGGTGTCTCTCATCTTCCTCTTGACAATACCCCATAGATTCTCTATGGGGTTTAGGTCAGGCGAGTTTGCTGGCCAATCAAGCACAGTAACACCATGGTCATTGAACCAGCTTTTGGTACCTTTGGCAGTGTGGGCAGGTGCCAAGTCCTGCTGGAAAATGAAATCAGCATCTCCATAAAGCTTGTCAGCAGAAGGAAGCATGAAGTGCTCTAAAATTTCCTGGTAGATGGCTGCGTTGACTGTGGACTTCAGAAAACACAGTGGACCAACACCAGCAGATGACATGGCAGCCCAAATCATCACTGACTGTGGAAACTTCACACTGGACTTCAAGCAACATGGATTCTGTGCCTCTCCACTCTTCCTCCAGACTCTGGGACCTTGATTTCCAAATTAAATGCAAAATTTACTTTCATCTGAAAAGAGGACTTGGGACCACTGAGCAACAGTCCAGTTCTTTTTCTCCACAGCCCAGGTAAGATGCTTCTGATGTTGTCTCTGGTTCAGAAGTGGCTTGGTAGCCCTTTTCCTGAAGACGTCTGAGCGTGGTGACTCTTGATGCACTGACTCCAGCTTCAGTCCACTCCTTGTGAAGCTCTCACAAGTGTTTGAATCAGCTTTGCTTGACTGTATTCTCAAGCTTGCGGTCATCCCTGTTGCTTGTGCACCTTTTCCTACCCAAATTCTTCCTTCCAGTCAACTTTGCATTTAATATGCTTTGATACAGCACTCTGTAAACAGCCACACCTTTCAGTAATGACCTTCTGTGACTTACCCTCTTTGTGGAGGGTGTCAATGTTCGTCTTCCGGATCATTGCCAAGTCAGCAGTCTTCCCCATTATTGTGGTTTCAAAGAACAAGAGATACACAGAATTTATACTGTATGGATGGTCATTTATTGAAACTCAAATGTAAATATTCTAATATTTTGAGATACTGATTTTTGACTTTCATGAGTTGTAAGCTCTAATCATCAAAATTAAAACAAAAAAAACTTTTGAAATGTTTTACTTTACATGTAATGAATCTAAAATATATGAAAGTTTCACTTTTTGAAAGAAGTTACAAGAAAAAAATTATTGAGATGCACCTGTATATTGATCATAAATGGCCTTCTGTCATCAGGTGCTGACTGAAGAGGGTTTTGGAGCCATCACCACAGAAATAGCAATGACTAAGAAGTTTTACTATGCAGAAGACTATCACCAGCAGTACCTCAGCAAGAACCCCAACGGCTACTGTGGACTGGGCGGCACCGGGGTCTCCTGCCCAATAGGACTGAAGAGTAAAAATTAACATGCTTCTCCTGTCCTGTGATTGAACAAATTTATATTAACTTGCCTTAACTAAACCAATCACCACTGCAATACCCAGGCCCACATGATATTGTTGGATATAAATAAAAACTGTAATACAACCGCTTTATAATGCTTTGTGTATGTGTTTTTGTGATCGTTGTATTTGATAACAAAACCAACTGACATTTTCTGTGTAATGCAATGACATGCATACATTTTAAGTGTGGATTAAGTGTCCATATCATTTTTGGGTCCACTGTGTACTTGAGGTTTAAATAAAAGGTAGACACATTTCTTGTCTATGGCAGGCAGGATTGTGGGTTCATGTTTGTGTGCTTGTTCTAGATCCATCTGTCTATTCGATTCGCATACATATCTATTCATCCCTCCATCTGTCCGCTACCTATGTGTTTCCTTCCATCCAAGCCGTGCAAACAAGCGCTCTCGTCCCTTTCTAAAAGTGTCAGCGCATATTTCATCTCCTCAATTAAAGATTTGACTGCAGTCCCACACAAACAAACAAACAGCCTCTTGCATTCACACAGCAGAATCTGTGTATGTTGTACATGGAACGCTGTGAAAAACGAACCCTTTGTTGACAGCACAAACAAATGTGCATCAACACCAATTAGCGTTCCTAATGTAAAAAATCTAAGTATTGTTAAAGGAATAGTTCACCCAAAAATGAAAGGGCTGTTAATTTACTCACCCTCAAGGGCATCCAAGATCCTTAGATTAGTAGAACATTAAAGATGATTTATAGCTGGATCCATGGTGATCCTTTGGTGATTCACAAAATGCAAGTCAATGGGTGCCATCACTTTGAGAGTCAAAAAAGCAAAACAGGAAACACAAAATGAATACCCATGACTTCTAACAACATATTGAGGTCTTAAGAAGCGAAATGATTGGTTGATGTAAGATGATTATTTTTAGGTGAGCTATTTATTTCATAAATAAATAAATAAATTACTCTTAAGAAAAGTCTGTAAGATACACTCAAGCGTTAAATGATCATTGAGGGCGTTAAATGCCTGAAATAATGTCTGTGGTTAACACAAGCTCAAGATATTTTTACATTTTATTCTACAACAAAAAATACATCAGTAAATCCCATTGTGATTTTTAAAGCTTTTACTTGTCTTGAAAAAGGCAGGTGCTAAACAAGTGGCTAAATTGGACTACAGAGGATGTCGGGGACGTTAAATGGCATTGCGTCAAACAGGTAAACTAATCTACAAACTAGTTCTCTTTTGTGTTTATAATTGTGATTTTGCAAACTATTCTAGCTCAAACTTCCAAGGAAAAATGTTTTAAATACTGTAATGGTGGTGACGAAGTCATGTGACCGTTGTGTAGTTCGATTATTAGCTTGTATTTAGGCTTTAAAATTCATAAAAATTGTGTTCATTTGTGAAGATTATGATGATGAACAAAATGTATGCATCATAAACTTTTGATGGTCACAGAGCTTTTTTTTTTTTTTTCTGGCAATAATCCAAAAGCCAATGGAAAAATCCTATTTTTATTGAAGGAACCAGGGTGATGCTTCTTCCATGCTGACCTACAAAAATACATAATCACTGTAGCACTCTATTTTGTTGTGTTTTAGGGTTAAAGTCCATGAACTTAATAGAAAAGTTACTGGTAATTTTCTACCAGGACATTTTTCTATATATTTTTTCTTACAGTTCTTACAGCCAGTTTTTGTCACCTTATATTTCCAAGTTAAATGGGGATAATTAAAAAAACTCAAATATTATGATTTTTAGGCACAGAACCAGTAGGCTAATACATTCAATGAAAATATAAAAGCATAATGCAGCTTACATGTAAAAATGAGAGCAACCAAAACTCGTTATTCAAAATAGAGTGAATGTGATATTCTTCTAAATAGTGAGTCAAAGACACAAATGCTTCAGTGTTCACAGCAAAAATAGATATTTGGAGAAGCAATTGGTGTTTATGGAGGGTCTCTGGTGGGGCTGTGGGCATGTGTGGTTTTGGCTAATCCTCTGAGCAGGTGGCTACCGCTCCATGCACCTATTCCTATGCCACACTCGGAGAGGGCCTCTCTGGGCAAGGCTGGCACTGGTGCTCAGGAACCTGGCCTGGCACAGCTTCTAACAGGCTGCTTTCTGCAATGCTGTGAAGGACACTCGGTGACGCACGCACTTTGGCCCTGGAACCTGGGCCTGGAACACACACACTCTGTTTACTTGGACTAGCCAAGTTAGTGGCTCGGGTCACAAAAGTTTTTTTCTCACTTTAAGTTTATGAAGGTCACATGACCAAAAGGTATTAAAATGTCATCATATTTTGTTAGACTATTTGCTTCCATTATTCATATGCACCTGCTTATGTGATTTATCAGGAGTTGTTGTGGCTTTTATATTTTTACTTTAAAAAGGCTTGCATTCTTGCTTGCATAACGCAATACAATGACATACGAATTATCATATTTAAATGAGATTGATTGCTATTTTATTGCAGCCGAGTCTCAAAGCTATAGAAAATAAATGTGGAATTTAGCTGAAAATTGGTTTTAAAATGTTCATTTCACAGTATGTTTCCTCTTAGGTTTGAGTAGTTAGCAGTAACAGATGGCAAGACTGCCATCTTCTGGTGGATAGTGAAACTGCATTTGTAGGCAGCCATTAGAAAATGGGTCAAATTGCATAAAATGGGTAGCAAATGGAGATTTATTTGCATTACTGAGAAGATGCCTTCTGTTAAAGGTTAACTTTTAGCTCTTCTAAAATAATATGTGTCTCACCATTGAAAAAAACCCACTGGATATCCTTAAAAATAAATTGTCACATATACATTGTGGTTTATGCATGTTTTTCTCTCTTAAAGTAATAAAACGAGTCTGCATGTTTTGGTTATTTGTTGTTAGATGGTGATCATTGGTAGTGGCCACCTAATTAAAATACATTATAATGTCATTATTTGCATTTATGCATTTAGCAGACGTTTTTATCCAAAGCGACTTACATTGCATTCAAGTTAAAGATTTACATTTTATCAGCTCTTGCTTTCCCTGGGAATCAAACCCATGATCTTGGCGTTGCTAGCGCCATGCTCTACCATTTGAGCTACAGGAAAGCAGGATTATCATTGTCATGCTATCATGTCTGTTGATCCGTGTGACCTACAGTGTCAGGAAATGAGAAATTGTTCAAATGAATGTACTTTAAAAATAATATTTCTTAAATTGCCATGTTTAGCCCATAGATTCAATGCCACTCCATCAGAGGGCAGACTATTAAAATGTATCATTAGTGACGCATGCCAAGTCTGACTCATATCCTCGAATCGAATCTTTTGTTTCAAGAACCGATTAACTGTACGGTGTAATTTTATCATCACGTGGTTCCAAATGTCACGGTATGGCATATTTCATAGTCTGAAACATTCCATTAAAATACATTTTGACACGTAACGTTATATCTCTTTTCTTACGTAGTTTCGATTAAAATCAGGGCTGTTCAGTAATGAGTTGTTGACTCGAGAATCACTCTGAAGGATTCAGTTACGCGATTCACGGGAAAGAATCGATTCGCTATTTATCATAACATTGTATTAGGCCTAACAGTTAACGTTACATGAGCTCAGTTTTCAGATATTTGGATTATCTTGAATCTTTATAACGTTACTGTTTCCTAGGGAGAAACGATATTGTCCACAAAGGTAATATACCATTGTTTAGAAGTAATGATGTATATTAGGCAGTTTAATTCGTTATTATAGTATAAATCGCAAACCCGTCTCAAGAAGTTTCTCTGTGACAGTCGAACAATACACTCGGTAACACTCCCGAAACCCTAGCCTGAAAATAAGTCTGAACTGAAAACATTTTAATAGAAATACAAGACTGCAAGCCATACTAAAACATAAATATGTACCGTTAGTGAGAACACAATTGATTGACTGGCCTTACCTCAGCATCGCCCAAGAAACCACGCCGACGACGACGACGCTCAAAAATGGCAGACATCGTTTGTGGCAGTTAATTAATGGTGACAATTTTGTTCTTTGTTTCCTCATTAAAATATCTACATTGGACCAATGGGCAACTCAAGTCTAACCGAATCCTCCTGATGAACCTTGGGCCTCATTTATAAAATGTTGCGCAAAAACCATCCTAAATTTGATCTTACGATCATTTCTAAGATATGCGATATTCATAGAATGAGCGTACGAACAGAAATCGCGCGTACGCGTCTCTTTCAGATGTGAAATATATGAATCGCAAATGATCTTGAACTTGCGCGCTGGTTTCAGCTCTCTGCCTTGTAAACGACTCCTAATTAATATCATTAACATATAAAAGATCACCAATCATCATAAAGAACAGCTTATATTTAAAAAAAACTGCAATACTCCGACAATAAAAAGTGCGTACGTCTGCTCAGACCCTGACGTGACGCTAAGCACTTTTCCACGTCAAAGACCGTTTTTATAAATATGAACGTTGGCGTGGATTTAAGCGTACGCACACTCTAAGATCAAATATGAGCGTACGCACGCTTTATAAATGAGGCCCCTTGTGTTTACTTTCTAGGTATATATTACGTTACCTCTCGTGTTTTCTAGCGGTAACCTAAATGTTTAATGTGACTCGTGACCTTTTACTCATAAAATAAATATACTAAATACTAGTGAAATACCAATATATCGGCAAGGACGATAAAACAGACAATGTTTGAGACTATGGGCATTGGAGATAAATAGATATATATTTTATTTTAGCCTATGCCTGAGTCTCATATAGCCTAAACCATAATTAAATATTCATAAATTATTAAACATTTATTTTGATCTATCTATACTGTATCTTCACAAGTCATCAGACCACACCAGAGGTTTAAAACCAAACTTTTTTTTTAATACTAACAAAGAATCATCTCAACTACTTGTACATGGCTACCATGAATATTTGTACAAAAATGCAGTAAAAATATTATTGATTAATATATACAGATATGTCTCCTTAGTGTCGGCAGGCAGGACGCACATGTAGATGACAAGAACACCAACGGTCTTGCACGAGTATACACAATACAGATATTGTTTCCCAACATCAGTGACACTAACTCCAGATCAAAGACTTTAAGAACAGAGATAATATCATGTCTTCAGGAGTACATGAAAAATAAAATGAAATACAGGTATTGAATGATACTGTGTACAGTCATGTGGATAAGAAAGTGCAATACAGAACAATACAAAAATCTTAAATTACATGACGGTAAGGAAGGTTGGCAGCGTGTGAGACTGCGATAGATTTTTGTCGTCGAGAGGAAAGAATATGGGAAGAGCTGATTGGCCAAGCAGGCAATAATGAATTGGAAGGGAAAGTCCAAGGCAGTGGACGGTTGGTATCGGTTTTGTTATATTGCTCTCGTCCCATTCGTTTACACATTTATCCTATTGACATGTACTGATCCTATGCCTCTTCTTTTTCAGAGAAGCGGACCAGAGTGTGCACTGCTAACTAAATCAAATAAGGCTTGAGGCTGCGGTAGCATAAGAAAACATCTGTGTGTCACAATGCAGACGGTGATGTCAAAGGAGAGCAGTAAGTACCCTGTTTCCAGAATAGTGAAAGAGTCACTGCTTCACGAGGATGGGAGTATTATTTCTACATTATTTCAGGCTAATGGACACAGACAGACGAGTCGCAAACCAACAGCATTTGGACCAAAGAACAATCCAATTCAACAGAGATTTGAGGAAAAATGGTTGTGGCTACCGCTCTTAACAAGTCGTGAACACTGAACAACAGCTGTTTAAGCCTGATAACCTCCTTACATATACAACATACTCGTTCAATAATACTTCAACATAGGGCGTCAGTCAAGTATCACAGTAATGACACATCACAGTGTTGATGGACTGTCGGGGATGAGCGTCATTTATATATTTTGGAAGAAATAATATGTGACCCTGGACCACAAAACCAGTCATAAGGGTCAATTTTTTAAAATTGAGATTTATACAACATCTGAAAAATGAATAAATAAGCTTTCCATTGATGTATGGTTTGTTATGATAGGACAATATTTGGCCGAGATACAACTATTTGAAAATCTGGAATCTGGGTGCAAAAAAATCTAAATATTGAGAAAATCGCCTTTGAAGTTGTCCAAATGAAGTTCTTAGCAATGCATATTACTAATCAAAAATTAAGTTTTGATATATTTACAGTAGGAAATTTACAAAATATCTTCATGGAACATGATCTTTACTTAATGTCCTAATGATTTTTGGCATTAAAAAAAATCTATAATTTTGACCCATTCAATGTATTTTTTGCTATTGCTACAAATATACCCCAGCGACTTAAGACTGGTTTTGTGGTCCAGGGTCACATATAACCATTATACCATAACTAACTAATGTGCTAACTAATTCTCGTGGTGCGTTTGCCAACTACTCGGGTATAGTGCCTTTGTGACTCAAATCTATGGATATGGTATGTGCATGCCTTGAAGTTATGTACTTTGGATATATTAATAGGTGTATTTTTTTTTAGCTTAATAATCCGTAAATGAGTTAGGCACACCAAAAAGATACTGATGGAATAAGAAAGGTCGACATCACCCTCATAACATTTGCTTTTTGTCACCCACTGTGTAATAGCACTTGGAAGATCTGTCTCAGTAGCATCCTACGCATTTTCTTTGACATGATTAGAAATGAACTTGTGTGTGAATGAAGTCTCACAGACAATGAGGAGAGCTATGGATTTGGGACAACTACATTAAATTCTAGAAAGGAGTAACCATGCATTATACAGATTTCATTAAATGACATCTGATTACCCATTGATGTCATTAATCTGTAGAGGGAGTTTACAGAAAAAATATAGGTTTAAGGTTTCTATCTCGAAAAGGGCACAAGCACGACAAAAAATATTCACATTGAGGAAGCAACTCATATAGGTTCCATTGAAAGGTGCGATCAAAATGTCAGCTTATCGTTCGGAAAAGCGTCGTTTTTCTGTAAGAACACTGTTGGCGGGACACATAGACAGTTACACACAGCGGAAAATAATAACGTACAGTTTGCTACCAGAACATGCACTGGCCTGAAGAGAACGCTTCTTGCGGGCTGCACTTTTTGCTATGCAAATGTGAACCGTTTTTGCCATACTAGGGTTATTTGACAGAAATTTGTTAGGCAAGATATATTTCTAGGGGTGCCACATGCAGCGCTGGTGTTCAGCCACATTTAGTGGCTAGCATGCCCTTATGAAGAACGTAATATTATTAATGGCTTGCTGGGTACAAATGGTACATAGTTGTGGTGCAAGAGCAAAGCCAAGTGGCCAGCTATCAGCCAGTAGACACATCTGACACTATCATGTGCCACGGCCCAGGAGCCAATCAGAAATGTAGGTGAGAGCAGGGATGGGTACATGCTGCCTCTAACTGGTGATCAGATGACATTACAACAGAGTCAGATTGGGAAAGAGTTACAGAGAGCGGCCATATTTAACACAGAGTATTGCAACATAAAAAAAAAATTGTGTGACAGCACATTGAGTATTGTATACATGTGTGTGCTGAACGAGAAACACAGATCAGAGTCCCTCAGACCCTGCTTGTGTGTTTAATAAGGTTCTGAAGGAGGGTGGCAGAGGTCCTGTGAAGGAGATGGTGGAGGGGATAAATCCTCCCGACTCTGTGTGGAGCTGTAGAGTTCAGTGTGAGACTGGCAGGTCTGGGCGTCGGGTCTGGATGATTTTTGGTTTAGGGTTGTTTGGTTCCTCCTCCTCCTCCGTGTCGCTGTCGCAGACGTGGACCACCACGCTGGGTGTAGACTCTGTGCCTGCATGTAGCTCAAACTTCTCACCTGTATGTGTAGAAGAGAAGAATCTTTCAGCTTGAGAGTGTGTTGCTAGTATATCGAATACTGGAAATATTTTCACAGAGATTTTGCTGGAGATATAAAGTAAAGCAAAATTGGGAATATCGCAGTAATTTGCAGTTATTGCACTCATTATTTGGCCATTGATGTTTCACAGTTCTTCTTTGTTTTATATATTCTGTTTTTAAAATGTATTGGTAACTTTTGGTTTTGAATTACAATGTGGCTTTGCAAGTAAAATTTGGTAAGTTTGATTAATTTCCTCTAATCAGTTCTAACTTTCAAAATTCAGCTGAATTAAATCAAAACTGATTTGTTCACGAATACTTCTTTTATACATTAAAATGATTTTAGTAAGTTGGTAAGATTTTTGAAAGAAGTCTCTTATGTTCACCAAGGCTGTATTTATTTGATCAGAAATACAGTAAGAATAGTAAAATATTGTGAAATATTGTCAGAATGTAAAATGAATGATTTCTATTTAAATATATATTTAAATGTAATTTATTATTGTCATGGCAAAACTGAATTTTTGTTGAAAACTAATGTGCTGCTGTTGTGGAAACTATGAAACATTTTTTGGGGATTCTTTGATGAATAGAAAATGCATTTGCAGAAAGTGCATGAATAGAAGCAGCATTTGAAATATAAATCTTCAAAAACCTTTTGAACGGTAGTGTAGGTATATATTGCTGTTCATTATTATATTGGTGTGTATAAATGAAAATGATAAATTATAGCTAGAAAAATTTAATATATAAATGTAAAAAATGTTGTATTCGTTGATTTTTAGTTTATTGTTATTCATTTGTATATTTATTACGTGTTTTCCTTTTATATTTTTTATAGTTCTAAATAAAAATAAATAAATAAAAAAGTAAATTTTACAGTATTTTTGCAATAATATTTTTTTATTCTAATTGGCTTGTACAGTTGCTTATACTGCATTGTATTCAATGTCCTACATTGAATAAATGATGACTATCAAATTTCCCATTAAATTACATAAAATATACTGTATTAATTTCTCCTGCAATACTAACAATCAGGTCTAGAGGGCACTCTCTCTCCAGACCTCGATGGGAGAAGAGTGAGGATATTTTAGGCTGGCTATAATTGCTGTTTGCCAAAAAAACCTGCAGTGATCCATAGCATTACAAGCATTAAACTTATACACAGAATCCATTAGGGAACGGTGCTCTATATCCAGTGCTGAAAATCCTTATAACACCACCAGAATGGAAACCTAGAAATCCACAGAGCCTGTCAGTCAGAGTGGTCTGGAGGGGTTTCCACATTTCAGGTAATTAAAACTAGAACTGCACACATTCGCAAGAGATGAGCTGCTTTTCTACATCTCTCCATCCCTTTTGCACGAGGGCCGGATGAGAGTAAATATTTGAAATGCGCTGGACGAATACACTGTGTGTATGTTTGCAGGATGGAACAGAGCAGGAAGCGGAATCAAAGTTTACCACTGTGCCTTTGGGCGGCATGAGTGTGCAGTGCATTGTGGTCACCCAGAGGATCCGGCACACTCTAAAGACCCTCTTATCTTTTTTTTCTGGAAGTCTGGCTTACGCTGTATTTCTTTTCCCTGGCCTAGTCCCATTTTTTTCCTTATGTTTTTATCCTGTGTGCTCATGTTTTCTCGCACACAAGCAAACGTGCATCCAAACATTTTATCTTCTCATTGTTTTTGACCTAATTCCTCTATCAGTTACGCATCTTATGTTTTATTCATGCAAAACGTACTCGTTCAAACGATTCCTTTGCAATGTTCCTACAAATTTACAATCTCTCGCATTCCTCTTCTCCTGCATAGCCTCCTGAGGGCTCAGCCTCTCTCTGAAACCTGGGCATGACGTCAATGCTGCATACTGACGTAAAGGGTCAGACAGCCGAAGAGAGAAAGTGCGAGCAATCAAGCTCATTATGAAACCTTAAAGTCTTCCTAGACCATAAGAAACCTCACGAGAGGATAAAAACACAAGGTTGTGGAGTGTATGTGGTAATGTTACATAGCCCTCCTTAATAAAACAGCAAAAGCGAGTCTTTATTAAAACAGCAGTGATCTCATTGGCATGCGGAGCACATCTCTCCAGCTCTCCTCCAATTCATAGGCGCCGCTTATCCAGAGCCGTGTGTGTGTGCATGACAGCCGTGCACCACTGAAGACCCACCAGCTGAGAAGGAGAGAAGTGGTGAGCGAGTGTAGCCGCCGAAAGGCCAGATGGATTTCGTCCGGTTAGTGTAGGTTCAGTGGGCCGGCAGAGGGAAACTGTGTGGGGTATTCTTAGAGCATTCTTTCAGAAGAGGAGCAAAATACTTCACTTCCCTTCATCCTTTTAAAGTCCTCCTCTCCAAAAACACAAATGACAATTTCTGCATTCCTTAGCAACCGTCCCAAAAATAAACCCCCTCTTCTGATTGAAAAAAATTAACCCTTTATGGCAAGAATGCCATACAAGCTGGAGCGTACAGGGGAACAGATCCCATCTGATAAGCACAGCTGCAGACTGAATAACAGCCAGTGAATGGATAATGACTCACGCAAATTGCCGTGTATTTGGTGTCAGCCATCTGCCACCGTGATTGAAAATACCCTCAAATAAATAGTAAAAAGTGAGGAGCTATGCTGTACAGTACTTTGATCTGTTGACATTATGCATGTTTCAAACCTCTGTAGTGGCACTATGACCTTACAGAGAGACTGGATTTCCACTCATTTTAATGAGCACTGTGAGGAAAAAAATTGTGCAAAAAGGCAATACCCTCAAAGGCACACATTTGTACCTTATTTATCCATAAAGCATGAATAGTTGCAACTTTAACATGAACAATATTTTTTACAGCATTTATTAATGCTGTTTAATGTTACTTTCTGCATATTTTAATTTATTTTTAACATTTCAAGTTGTATAAATTTGCACCATTTAATGTTTATGAACAATTAAAATGAAAATGAATTAATGAACATATGCTATTATTTAACAAAAGTTTGGGGTCAGTAAGATTTTGATTGTTTTTGAAAGAAATCTCTTATTTAATTAATGAAAAATACTGTAAAAGTTATATTGTAGGCAAAATTTTCCATTTTAAATAACTTTTTAATGTATGTTTGAAAATGGAATTCTTTCCAGTTAAAACTGTTGCACTGCTTAATATTTTTGTGGAAAATGTGATACATATTTTCTTTTTTGATGAATAGAATGTTCAAAAGAACAGACTTTATTTGACATGTTAATCTTATCACATTACTGTCACTTTTGATCAAATTAATGTAGCCTTTCTGAATAAAAGAAATCATTTCTTTTTAAAAAAACTTGCTGACCCCAAACTTTTAAACAGTAGTGTAATAAAATTAACCACAATAAATGTTGCCAGAGGTGTGATCTTCATTGTTAGTTTGTCATACTTAATGCATTATTTTATGTAATTAAAAAATTATTACTAATAATAATATTATTTTTGTTCTTAAAAGCATAAAATTAATATTTTTGAATGTACAGTCAGGTCCATAAATATTGGGACATCGACACAATTCTAACATTTTTGGCTCTATACACCACCACAATGGATTTCAAATGAAACGAACAAGATGTGCTTTAACTGCAGACTGTCAGCTTTAATTTGAGGGTATTTACATCCAAATCAGGTGAACGGTGTAGGAATTACAACAGTTTGCATATGTGCCTCCCACTTGTTAAGGGACCAAAAGTAATGGGACAGAATAATAATCATAAATCAAACTTTCACTTTTTAATACTGAGGTGGTATGCTTAGGATCATGAGCAGTTCCTTGCCTTCACAGTTCTGGAACAACATCCTATGGACAGATGAGACCAAGATCAACTTGTACCAGAGTGATGGGAAGAGAAGAGTATGGAGAAGGAAAGGAACTGCTCATGATCCTAAGCATACCACCTCATCAGTGAAGCATGGTGGTGGTAGCGTGGGCATGTATGGCTGCCAGTGGAACTGGTTCTCTTGTATTTATTGATGATGTGACTACTGACAAAAGCAGCAGGATGAATTCTGAAATGTTTCGGGCAATATTATCTGCTCATATTCAGCCAAATGCTTCAGAACTCATTGGACGGCGCTTCACAGTGCAGATGGACAATGACCCAAAGCATACTGCAAAAGCAACCAAAGAGTTTTTGAAGGGAAAGAAGTGGACTGTTATGCAATGGCCAAGTCAATCACCTGACCTGAATCCGATTGAGCATGCATTTCACTTGCTGAAGACAAAACTGAAGGGAAAATGCCCCAAGAACAAGCAGGAACTGAAGACGGTTGCAGTAGAGGCCTGGGCAGAGCATCACCAGGGATGAAACCCAGCGTCTGGTGATGTCTATGCGTTCCAGACTTCAGGCTGTAATTGACTGCAAAGGATTTGCAACCAAATATTAAAAAGTGAAAGTTTGATTTATGATTATTATTCTGTCCCATTACTTTTGGTCCCTTAACAAGTGGGAGGCACATATGCAAACTGTTGTAATTCCTACACCGTTCACCTGATTTGGATGTAAATACCCTCAAATTAAAGCTGACAGTCTGCAGTTAAAGCACATCTTGTTCGTTTCATTTGAAATCCATTGTGGTGGTGTATAGAGCCAAAAATTTTAGAATTGTGTCGATGTCCCAATATTTATGGACCTGACTGTATTTCTGCTACCTTTTATCTCAGGATAGTCTGTAGTGAAGGGTTTGGAACTGTTTGTGTTCTCATAGAGCCATCTGTCATGGTGCAATCATTTTCATGTGCTTCCAGAGTAACCAGTCACATGGCATGTACAACACAGGTGATTGTCTCAAAAATGTACATCAGAACTAAAACATACTTTTGGGGTCAAGTATTTTTAGATGACAGACCCCTTTTTTTTTTAAGAAACTATTGTGCTTAACATAGTTCTCAAAACATTTATGCAAAAAAGAGACATATAGCACATAGTTTGAGCTCTGAAATAAGCACAAGTATAAAGTGTAAGCTCTCTTAACGTATCAGATCAGGTTCACAGGTGTTCCTACCCATAGTTCTTGTGCTTTGTGTAGCTATAAGAACCCTCTCTGGGCCATGCACACCACACATGCTTGGCTCCAGGTCTGTTATCTAAGCGTCCACAGATGCAGCAAGCATATTTCATTAAGTGCTTTTGCTTTCTCAGGGTGAAGCGGCTGGGTATGCGCCTTGTAAATAGAGCAGGGAACAACAAAAGCGCTTTGCTTTAATGAGCTGGAGTGTGTACGTGTATTGTTGTACTGTACAATTTCAGTGCGAGCCGTGTGGAAACGCAGCCTCTCTGACACAAACGTGTGTATGGAAACACACGCTTAACAATGGAAAAAAGCTTCCTTCCACAACAACCACAGTCATTATTGCCATCCGACAGCAGTCTAACGCAGTCGAGGTGCCTGGGCTGAATGGGCTGTTTGTTTAGCTTGCCACATGGTTCCACTTGAGTGCTGTTGATTGCTCACTAGTTTGTACCGTCTCCTCTGTTCCCTAATTGCCTTCAATTGCTATTAACATGTGCAGGCTTTGTGACTGAAGCCCATCATGGGCAGACAAGGTCGAAACTGAAAGTTTAAGGCAATGAAACGTCAGAGCACAAAGCACATCTCAGATTAATTTAGGCTGCAATTCACTGAAGCAGCAAAATAGGTCTTGTTTCACAACTCTTATACAATCACTTGGTCTCAGTCAAATGGACTGGTATGTAAAATGAATACTGAAATTAGGGCTGGGCAATATATTGAATATTCATTTTGTGATGATTTTGTTGGCAACAATGTTTTTCATGTCTTTTATTTGATTATTTAGTTTGCTAAAGACTGATTCATTTGGCAAGCATGCTTTATCTTGCATCTCTGATTTAAACTTCACTAAATTTGAAATGTTCATAATTCTGAAATTCAAAAATGTTCAGGGAAGTCCCTGTGTGGCATTTTTCTTGTATTTATATGTATTAGCAAACATATGTAACTAAATTGTTAATTCCTAGTTGTTTTTAAATTATTTAATGAAAAATACGTTTTAGGTCATTAGGTTGAAATTAAGTTTCCTCTCCATTTTAGAACAAAATATTATAACATACATCTGTACTTTTTCCCATTGTGTCTATTGTAGCGACATAAGGCCTTGTTTAACTCGGTTCAGTGCTTCTCTTTCTTCATTTAGATTCCTCTGTCAGGCAATTAAGTGGTAATCAATAACAATAATGTAGTGTTCTCTAAATTCACACTTAATTGACATTAAATTTAGTAGCTTAAGGACTTAAAGCAGAGGATTAATTGTTAAATGTGTCTCAAGACGTCAGCTTGATCTCTGTAGTGTGATCTCCTGTCCTGTAATTCAGTTCAGATTGATTTTATGCTAGCATACATAAGCAAACTCAATGCGACATTTTATCCTCAGACACATTTTTTTGTTGTTGATTTCATTTTGCAAATGTGACCGAATCTAATGTGACAAGTGAATGCTGTTTAGTGTAGTTAGTCAAAAAGTCAACAGATTTGAATTTCTTACCATTTTTCAGCACTGGTATTCTGTCATGTAATGTCCTAAAAATTCATTCTTACTCAGCAAATGAAAGAGGTGGTTTCCATTAGCACAAAATTCATCACAAACACAAGCATTTTATCAGCATTATATAATAAGCAGAGATTAACAAATAAACAAATTGAAAACCATTCTTTCTAATGCCAGTCTGTGGCTTCTCATCTCACCCTAAACATGTGTAAACACTCCTGGTTGACTGACCTCAGAACAGGCTGTGAAACCACCAGAGAAGTGAAGTGGTTTCAATGTCCCGCTCTGGGATTATGCAACTCTGAATGGCTCTCTTACACAACCTCCCAGCAGCCATTGAGGGGATATGGCCACTTGATACAAATCTAGCACTGCTGTGTATGTTTATATATCTGTGTGTAGTAGTAAGTGTTGTATGTGTCACTGTGATGTAAAACAGCATGATATGCAAGCTAGGCTGCATTTTTCCATCAAGCATGTTGTGGTATGGTGAGCTAAATCAAGCGTTTAATGTTTTGCTGGTTAGCATGAACATTTAGTTTCTGCAGAGATCATCTTTCTTCACTGACATTTATTCAGATATAAATATGTAAATATAAATTATTTTACTACATATATTTTCCTTATCTTTCCTTGGCTTGAGGCTCTGCATGTTCTTGAGATGCTATCAGTGTTGCCATACATATGAAATTATTTAAAGTGCCCCTATTATGGGTAATGAAAGGTTCATATTTTGGTTTTGGGAGTCCCCAACAACAGGTTGACATGCATGCAAGGTCAAAAAACACTTTTACCTTACTTGCTCAACGACTCCCAAACAATTCGCTCAACGATTCATTTTTCCAAAACCCTCCTTTGCGTGACGCTAATCTGTGGTGATTGGTCCAATTGGTCTCATTTTCATTTCATCATGCCTGTAATGCCTGATAAAGCAGCGTTTGTGAGCACAGTCCTGCTTTGTGTACAGCGTTACCGGGGAAAACGCTATTTTTACAGCTCCAAAAGTGGCACCTAGTGGCAAAAAATGAATTTGCATTTTCATTCAGACCAACTAGTGTGCGGGCAATATGCTAATGTTTCATGCTAATGTTTGACGTCAACATGAAACGGCTTGGGATTAGTTTTAAAAACGACTCATTTCAATGATTCAGAGTCGACTCTTTCTTAGACAATAACTTTATACACGGTGCACTTTCAGATTTAAAACTTTGCAGGATGTTTTCATTCACTTAGAGCTGTTACACACTGCATGAAAGGTAATTTTCAAAAATAGATAATAGGGGCACTTTAAATAATAATTAAATAATTAATAATATAAATACATTTATATTTTGATTTATGTTTTAATTAATGTAAAAAAAAAAAATTTAATCATTAAAAAAGTTTTTAATTAAAAAATAAATGAAGAAATTTAAGTACAAAATTAAACTTATTTTAAATTAAAAGTACATTTTTAATTATTTAAATTCATTCATATGCTTGACAACAATACATAATTGTATTTTTAGTGCAAATTTGCAACTATTTGGACTCCCATTGTCAGTTTTGTTTTTTACTAAGGGACAAGTAAAAATTATTTTTCTGATGTTTTAAAGCTGCAGTCTGTAAGTTTTGCCTCTTTGTCACCATCTCTGTTTGAAAACCTGGAATTGCAGCCGTGTGCGGAATTATCTTCCTTGCGTGGGTTGTGAGTCGGCATGACTCCAGCACGGATGAATCTAATGTTTTGAAGTGAATGTGTGGCTGTCAGTCACCGCACCGGTGTGGATACTGTACTTAGGAATCACAGATTCTAGCCTACGTCTTGGAATATATGACCCAAATAAGAATTTTCACCATATATTGCCATCTGAACAAGTAAGTAACAAGTCTGCCACATTTGTTCTGACCAACTGAGGAAAAAAGCATTACAATAAATCGCGCTACCAATGGTGATTAAATCTAACAATTGGTTAGCTCATATCACATCAAACCGTGCAAATTATTATTATTGTTAAACTTTATTCTCAAATTATTAATGTTAACAACATCAGCATTGCGTGACTATGAGTATAGTGTGTGTTAGCGTGTAGATTTCAATTTCTGTACAGTCTAATCTAATTGTCATGCCATTTGAATTTCATATTAAGAAATCCTTTTAACCCAAAAAACAAATTATGCTCCCTTCGAACTGGTTTTCTTTAAAATACAAATCTTGTGTAATCCCAGGCTATCTGTAATCAGAAGCACAATTAAAACTGGAATATAATTTAATTTCATTCACATGTGTTTCATATACACATAATCTTTCTGGATTACAATGCGCCATCAAAATGATATATTTAATTATTCTAGCTGCTGTGAGAAAAGGCTAAACGTTCCGCCTCCTGCAGGATCCTCACATGCGATATAGTCTAGTAGCTGGGAAAACTTCTTTATGTTTACAGACGTGATGTAATGATGCAGCAGCATGCTCGAATTTCCCGCGAAAACCTACCTGTACCACTCAAATTAGAAAACATTATTATAAGCGAACCGTTGTGAATCGGGCTAAAGTAAGGCGATAGTTTTGAACACTGGCTGGTTATGTACTTGCTCAAATATTGATTTCGGATCATTTTTAACCAAGAAAACTTACGGACTGCAGCATTAAGTTAATATGTTTAAGTTGTGGTGAACCTGGGAATTTCTTAAGGACAAATTAGCTGTATTGGTCCAGTTGATATGTGACCTGAACTTAATACAATGAGTTATCATCTCATTGTCCTAGATCTGGTTGTGCCATCTGCATGTTAGCCTTGCATCTCACAATGACTCATATTATCACAGCTGTAAAAGCTTTTAACTATGTAAAGTATTTGTCTGAACAACAGAGCAAGCGTTGTAACACTCTGATAAGCTATGACTCATTTGTTTACATGTCACTTAACTCCAAGTTCATTACATAAACAATATAGGTTAAACCATCAGAGTTACGCTTAAACATTCTTCGTACTTAGTTAGAGAAAGCCAGACAGAGAGAGATTTATAATTCAGCAGGATGTTTTCACACGATTTTGAAATTGATCCCTTGGGGGTTTGATGGCTGAGAGTCCATAATGCCAAGCCCTGTTGCATAATTCAAATGTTCCTACTCCATAATCCCCAAACGCCTTTTACACTGTCAGCTAAAAATAGACCAAACAAACAGAGGGTGACATTCAATATTGACCTGGTTCCATAAGTGATGCACTGCCAACCGGAGCTTTTAGGCCTGGTTTCCCTGTGGCTGAGTACTGTCATATACTGACATGCTCGACATGCTCTAAAGCTGCTTGATTGCAAAATGAGGCAAGATGGGCCGAATGTGCTGAGCAGCTGTTTAGATGGGAACACAAGATGATGATGCGTTTGCCAGGGCAGCAGATGGATCAGGCTGAGTGATATAATACAGACAAATTTAGATGCATTACGAGAAACCGCATGGCACTCTTATGGGTAAAAAAAGTCTCTCAGATAGATTGTTTAGTCTAAACCAGCTGTGAAAGTAACTGACAATAACAATGTGTTTGGCTTGAATTTGGAAAAATCCAGTCCCGCAGATAAAGGCTGATAGATTCAGAGCAATTCTGAGCTGATGGCTGGGATTGTCTAGTATTATTGGAAATCAGCAGAGAGCAGAAATTCTGTCTGCGTCGTTTATACAAGGTCACTGGTATGGGCCTGTTGATACAGCTTTGATGGAGAAGAATGATATTCATGAGGCAAGAGTCAATGATGGCAGATCTGGCTGTGCTGATGCATTATACATGACTGATATTTTAAGAGCAAGTCTGCGGAAAGCTCTCTCTCTGGCCTCTTCCATCTTAGCTAGGGATGTAACGATGCACGCCAAGCCGGTTGAAAATCGATAGAAATATGTGACGATTCAAGTCGGTTGAGATGTTAAACAAATCGCGATACAATTGGCGATGGGGGTTTATATCAATGTATCTCTGATGGGAACTGATTGTCTTTAGGAATGTTTAGATGGTATTTTCCTGTTTAGATGGTATTCACCTATTTATAAGTGCAGCGCTGCTTTGTTTACAGCAGTAACCAAGGAAACACTGTATCTCTGCTGTTCCATAAGCGCCACCCTCTGTCCGAGAATGAATTTGCATTTTCATGCAGCCTGTCTGCTGTTTTTGTTTATGTGCAGATGTTTTACGTAGTATAGTTTCAGAAAGCTAAAGTCAGAATATTCTGTTTTTGCTTCAAATTTTGAAATTATACAGTCTAATTTAAATAAAAACTGCTCATGTGCATGTATGCAGCATCTTTGTTTAGATTGTGATTAAAATGCAGTGGTTGCCTCTAATTTTAAAGAGCACAGGCAAAGCCTTAAATTGTTTATACAAAGAGATTTCTTTTATTTGTAATATTTATTTATATATTTGATTTTCTATTTATTTAATTTTTTGTAATTTGACATTTCAATTTCACAAAGAAAAGTGCAGCATTTTGTCTTGAGAAATAATAAAAGGACAACTTTTCATTTATAATTTCATTTATAATAAAATCTAATTTTGTAAAAAAAAAAAATAATAATGAAAAAATCGTATCTTGAAGTTAGTATCATGGACCCAGTCGCGTAGCTACAGGTGGGCCTGCACTTTCATCTGTGGCCCACCCAATGAGAAGTTTGTAATTTTCCAAATGGATGTAATTTATTAAAGATACTAATAAACGTCTTATTTCACTGTAACTTTATTTATAAAAAATATTAAACGCTTGTTTTCATGGTCAATTACAGGTCGTTTCTTAGTTTTCCCTCTTCCTATAGGTGCATATCATCATACGCTGGTCAAAATGATGATTTGTCCGTTTCTGTTAGTCCCACCCACAATGTTATGTTTACGACCTATGTTTACGACGTAAGGATATAACAGTAAAATGCGTGCATTTGTGAAGTTAAATTTGAAAACAGCCTAGTGAAGCAAACATAAATCAGATCAATTCTTTAAAAACTAAAAGTCTTAGCAATAAATCCGGACCGTCTACAAATGAAACCCAACAGACCTGGATTTATCGATCGGAAACTTCTGAACCAAGCATGTTTGAAGCATCATATTAGCATAGGTACAGTGTTTGATCCGCAAAGATGTGTCCTTTGTGGAAAGAAACACAAACTTTGTGCTGGATCCTGGTCGCTACAACAAACTGCATAATTTGCAGCCGCGCACATTTCTGCGGTCCTCGATGTGCGTGAACTGACAGAGACGTTTGATTATGAAATCATCAGCGAAGCCCCGTTGTTTCACACTGAGGTAATGCTTTTTAATAAACTTCCTTTAGTTATTGTTAGTTAATGCATTAACTAACATTAGCAATACATTTGTTACCGTGTTTATTCATCTTTGTTTACCAGCTCAGGCAAATGTTAACAGATACAACTTTTAATTGTAATAATGTCCTATTAGTAAATTTTGAAATTAACATTAACATAACAAATTACTAATGTTAATGCATGCTTTAAGTACTGTGTAATGAACCTTGGTGCTGTATTTTTTGTTGGCAAGTTGACATGCAGTTTTCATATGCTACAAACCTGGCCCACCCAGTTTCATGTAGGCCCACCCACTTAAACATTTCTGGCTACGCTAGTGCATGGACCGTATTGCTATTTAGATATTTGGACATTTAAAGGTTGTAATACGAGTGTACATTATTTTGTCTTATTGCACTGGCAGGTATAAACAAGTTAAAAACATGGAAAAATATATGCCAGACAATTGTTAGTAACTTATTGTTAGCATGAAATGTAAATTCATATGATAATATGTTTCACTTGAATGTACGTCACAATACAGAAAAAAAGATCTAATGCTACTTTTGTTACAAGGTTAATAAATTACGAAGAAGCATCTGAAGAAAATTTATTTTGTTTAAAGAATTTTTTCGATAGTTTTGCTGGAAAAACATTAATTAAAACTTATTAAGAAGTCACTTTTACGTGCAAAAGATGAATTAATTTATACAACTTGAAATGTGTAGAAATTAACATTTAGTAAGATTGATGAATCCTTTAAAAATATTTGTTAGTTCATATTAACTATTCTTTCACATCTAATGTTAACATAAAGAAGCTTTTTATAAAGTGTTTCATGTATTACTTGGCTTATTGGACAACACAATGGTTATATCATAAAATTATCATCTGCTACCATAGTACCACCAGTGTTTGTTTGTTTTTTTGTAAGGGTACAATAGTGGTGGACAATGGAAAGACAAGGACAATGATGATTTATGGCTAAACTAACTGCAGAGTTACATAATGTTATGGAAGATCTTGCACCATCTGTAATTTAATACATGATGCTATAAAAAAAACTGTTAATTAGGAACTGGAGATACCCAGAATCACTGAAAAGGTCACCCAGCGGTGCTTTGTAATGTGCTTATTTACTCCAAGATAGCTTTGCTGTTCCCATGAGGGCCAGGGCACTCACAGGTCCCCTGTATGAAAGTGTGTGTGGTCCATACCAAACATAGCCCCCTGTCTGCACTGTCAAACACTCAGATAAACAGAAGCATCTAGACGGCAGCTTTAATCAAAACACATTACAGCTCCAGAAGCACTGACTACAGTAACCGCTCATCAGGGCACAGTGGGAGTCGCCCACACACACATACACACCCCTGAAGGTCAGACGAAGAAGAGTGCGCATTGATTAGGAGCAGGATGGTGGACGTAATCGCCTGCACTGCAGTGAAGAGGACAATTCAAGACAATGGCTAACCGAATGAGTAATGGATGTGCTTGATTTGAGAGGATAAGGATTTGTAGCATGCTACGTGATGTCCCAGCACGTAAGCCTGAACTTCAGAGTTCAGGTGTGGGATGACTGTTCATACCAGTGCATGATGGACCAGGATAATGGTGCCAAAAGGCAAAGTTAGAGAGAAAAGACTGGTGAGTTGTAACTGACCTGGGCCAAGCTTGGCAACTGCATAAAGCAGGTCGTAGTTAATAACTGGTGTGGTCTCGTCAATCTGTTGCCAGCCAACTGGAGGTGAGCCAGGAGGAGAGATGAGGAACTGTTTGGAAGGCTGGGGAGGAGCCAGGTGCAAATTGTCTCCTTCGGATGCTGGATTCTGCACCTAAGAGCCAGAGAGTGTGTTAGTCCAGGATGCAGTCAAGCAAAGACTTGACTGGAACACTTGATGCTGGGATCAATCCAGATGTTTCTCAAGAAGTCATTAGCAAATGTGACCCTGGACCACAAAACCAGTCATAAGGTGCACGGGTATATTTGTTGCAATAGCCAACAATACATTGTATGGGTCAAAATTATCAATTTTTCTTTTATACCAAAAATCATTACGATATTAAGTAAAGATCATGTTCCATGAAGATATTTTGTAAATTTCCTATTGTAAATATATCAAAACTTAATTATTGATTAGTAATATGCATTGCTAAGCACTTAATTTGGACAACTTTAAAGGCGATTTTCTCAATATTTAGATTTTTTTTGTTGTAGATAGTTGTATCTTGGCCAAATATTGCCCTATCCTAATAAACCATATCAATGGAAAGCTTATTTATTCAGATGTTCAAACATTTATTGTTCAAACGTTCTATCTATCTATCGTTCTGTCTATCCATAAAGCCTATAAATCTTTATAATTCAAAGCTTTTTAAAAAAAATTGAACTTTCAGAAAAGGCTTTGTAAAAATGAGTTACATGAATGTATTTGAATTTTAATTTATTTTAATTCTACATCCTTTAAATTGCAGTTCTATATAATGTTTCTCAGCTCAGTTCTGAATGGCAAATAAACCTGCAATACACCGCACTCATATATTCAAGATGCCCTTCTTTTGAACCCTCATTTTGCAACAACCATGTCAGCCTGATTTGGGCAGCTACTCTGGTAAGCGGCTAATACCAACTATCAGAATGCATCTATTTCAGAGCTGTCCGCCCCAGCCAGTGGATTCTGCCCTACTGGAGTTGTCTAATCCTGAATATGAGTTCATTTCCTGCTCACTGAGAAGGGTTAGAGACCTTGACATGATTTAAAGAAGGATTACGATACACATGATGTATCAAATGTACATAAAGAACAGACTCCCTAATGTCTCAGTATCTTTCTATCATTCTATAGTTTGTTTTGTCTATCAATTTTTTTTTAAATGTTTAAGCATGGCACTATAAAAGTTTTTGTATTTTCTAGTAATCCGTGATTCCATTTGGTGCAGAGAAATTGCACACTTAGTGCAGCATTGTATACTTGTTTAATCAACTCCAATTCAGATCTAATCAGGCAGAAGCACCATATTACTTGACGAATGCATAGTTTGTATCTTAACCTGTTGTCTACATGTCACTCCTAAATGTACTTTTTTATGTAAAAGTACCCTTCTTAGAAATACAGAGATTATAGAAATTTTGGGCAACTGAAGCCACTTCTCACCTGGGCAAAGTAGAGTTTAAGTTTCTTTCCTCTGAAAGGTGTCTCATGCAGCTCTATTCTAGCGCTGGCTGCTGCTTTGGGGTTACTGAAATTGATTCGTACACGTCGGAAGCTCTTAAACTGCTGGAATGTCACACCCTCATCGTACGCGAGGAAGAGAGCTTCGAACATTTCCTGAAAGACAAAAAATAAACAAGGTAAATTAATAAGGGATAAATATTTTGGTTACACTATTTTGATAGTCCACTTTAGACATTCTACTAACTATAAGTAACTTTGTAACTACATGTCAACTAATTCTCAGTAATTTGCAACTACATGTCAACTAACTCTCAGAGTAGACGGGTAGGTTTAGGGTTAGCAGAATAAGTTGATGTATACTTTCAAAGTTTCTCATAGTATGTTGTGGACCCATCAAAATAAAGTGTTAGAAGTTATTAATCAGATAGTCTACTAATATTCTAATGACTGCTAGTTGACATGTAGTTGCAAAGTTACTTACTGTTAGTAGAATGTCTAAAGTGGACTATCAAAATAAAGTGTTACCAATATTTCAATTCTGTCCTCTGGCAAATGTCAAAGCATGAATAATTCATATGTCTTCATAGAGGACAAAGAATGTCAAGCAGGAATGCTTTTTTACTGTGCCAGAAACAAGCAAGATCTGTTCCACCAATAGCAATCTTATCAGGGCCGTGAGAGAATGATTGCAAATAATGTCAGCATATCGCTGACAGGATGAACGTCATTGTATTCTTTATGGGACATGGCAGTCTTTGGACTAGGAACACCTCACAGAACATCAGCTCAGCCAGAACTGGATCGTTTTGGAGAGACAGATTGTCTGAGTCTCTTGTGACACTTAATATTAATTTCCTGTGCAGGAGAGGAACTGAAGAAAGCAATTATATCTGCAGCTTGTCTCTCAATTCAGTAATCGGTCCTGCTGGGTCTTGTAACCCTTAGCACTCTCATCCTCATCTGTTAAAGAGAGGACTTTCCCAAATCACATGTATTTACCTGCATTCTAACCTTCACCATGCAGATTTAAAACGATTGTTTGCCCCAAAATGAAAATTCTGTCATAATTTAATTTATAATTCAAACAGTAGAGCATGGCACTAGCATGACCAGGTCATGGTTTTGATTCCAAGGGAAAGCTAGAACTGATAATGTATACGCTGAATGCAATATAATTAGCTTTGGATAAATGTTATGCCAAATATGTTAATGTAAATTTACTCACCCTCATGTTTACTCAAACCTGTATTTCTTTCCTTCTTTATATAGAACAAAAGATATTTTGAAAAAATTGTCATGTTGTGAGAGTGACTGTGAGAGTGTTCTTCATTTTGAGAAGAACACCCACACAGTCACTCTCACAGATTTAGAACATTATGAGGGTAAGTGATGACAAAATGTTCCAGTTTGAGTGGACTATCTCTTTAAAACATGATGTTTTTTTTGTTTTTTGTAGCGATATAATGGCTTCTTATTAATTTTCAGTGCTTTAGAAGACCTCTGAAGACTTCATTTGTAATCTTAGAGGAGGGGTAATTTCTGCCACTAGCTGCAAAATTGCAAATAAATAAATAAATAAGTTTGTGTTTTAAAACAGGTTTCATAAACCCCTTCAATCTTAACAAATTACTTCAACTGGGATAGGAAAACGTACTTTAACGAAAGCTGTTTAAATAGCTTATTAAATAAGTGAAAGCACACTGTTATGAAACTCTCCTTCAGAGTAGCATCTGAAACAGGATTGCTGGAATAGAAACACCTTAGACTGATTAGTATTTTCCAAAAAAAAGTTCATCAAATGTGCGTAGGCTATCACATTCCTGATTTGATTGTTCAACTTAGTAAGGTATTTAATTGCATTATTTTCAGAGACCTGTTAAAACGGCTAACGTCTCAGTGTTGGGTTTGCTTTGCCTTTTAAAGGCATAGCACATAAGCACTTGGAAGTGAGGCCAATGTGTACACCAAAAATAGGTATTCAACATGAAACCTTCAAATATGCCCTTAAATTCTAGCCAACCGCTGGTGAAACACTTCAATATGATGACAAACAATTATCTAAAATGTGAAACATGTAACACCGGAAGGTTGATATTTAAAATTATGTGAGGTCTAAGAGAAGTGATTTGTTTGTATCAGAAATCAAGTTCAGGTAGAGATTATGAAATCACTGTCACATAAACTTTGCAAGTTAAGAATTGTAACCAGAAAGTTCCTGGTTTGAATACCATATTGAGTCTTCGAAGGTTGCCCTATTAGTCAAGGATCCCAAACTGCCAACAAATAGCAAGTTGACCCCTGAAGTGTGAATAGTTTATACTTAAAATCCTTCCATGCAGCTCATACCTATTTTTATTTTCATTTAACTCCATGCTACAAGATTACTGCTTTTACTGCATTTATGATTAAATAATGCAACCTTGGTGAGCAAGGCTCTTACGAACTTCAAACTTTTGAACAGTGTATATGTGTACTAATTGGTATGTATTTAAATAATCCCTGACCATTACATCAAAGCCAGATCATGATGTTACTGGTCTCTTAATGGGACTGATAGCTGCCTGATTTACAAGGAGCAGCTGTATAACTGTGTAGTTAAAATGTACGGTTGTAAAAGCACTTGCATTTGTTGTAGCTTTGCAACTAGTCCCAGTTAACTTTGAGTTCAAGTCTGCTGCCTTAAGGGAAGCATCTTCTGATAAGTGTACAATTTGTTGCTTTTGATAAAAACATCTTCTATAAATTACTCTTCACTGTCAGTCACCAGAGATTTTGCTCAGTGCTTCACAATACACAGAATCTAAAGTTGTCACTTTTAGCATCAGGAAATAGTGAATGTGCTCGATAAAAATATCCATGAAGATGAAAGATTAGAGCCGCTCGCTGGTACTCTCCTGCAGAGACAGATGGATAGCTGAGGCAGTTTTCTTCCTCAGCGTCAAATCGCCATACACCTTGTATCCTGTCACAATCTGTGAGAAACCTCCAGCATATTCCTTCATCTCTGAGCCAAGAGTTACCGTCCCTAGAGATGGCAGCTGTGGATATGTCGTGTCCACCGTGTCAGGACGTGAGGTGTGTATCAGCACTGACAGCTGGGCTCGTTCTGAATGACTCAGCAATGACAGGTGACACCAGATGAGTCCATGAGAGAGTGGCGGTGCATATGTGCACATTTTGTATTCTCCAGGTTTCTGACTCAGCACTTCCCTGAAGTTTTACAAGATGTCAAGTGCGTCCAGAGCTAATTATAGTACAAGAACTTGATGGCGTGTAAAATGCAGATCAAAGCACATTCATCTGATCCACTGCACCTTGAAATGAGATCATTTACTACCGTCACAGCACTGCTGGTCACCAGCATATGTTGAGTTTTGGATGCTGGTGTCCCTATCAGGCATCTTAACTAGCTTAATTAGCCTCCCTTGGTCATCCAGCATCATGCTGGTCTTTTTAGCAAAAGGCAATCAGACATTTCCCAATTTTTGTTGTGAGAAATGGCTTTGCACATACGAGCTGAATTTTCAGTGGCACAGTGTACTGTAAAGGACATTCAGGTTTGTTCACAATTCAGACCAGGTTTATTTCTGCAAATATCCTCTAACACAACACCACTTTGAACTAAATTTTGACATTTTTATCGATGGTGTTTGCCCATGCTGTCCACTGCCATGTTGTATGTGAATGTCAGGGTGTTGTTTTGGGGTTTTAATCACATTTCATATGGTTGAAAAGATGCTTTGAGTGCTTGCTAAGTGGGGTTATTGGTGGTTTCTTATCGGCTTAGTCAACGGAGCTTGTCTATGATATTCTGGTTCTTATCATTTAAAATATATGTGATTGAACATAAACCCTAATGGAAACACTGAGGTTATGGGCATCACTTTCTGCCTTGAATATATGAGGTCTAATGTGCAAATTAATAAGCAAACAAACTTAATATTTTAAACAAGGCGATGGAGGTAAATATAGCTGAAGTATTATTGTACTTTATTGCCATGGGTTGCATGCTGTTATGTTCATTTTTGAGAGCCCTCAGCAGACATTTCAAAGCTAAGTATTTGTAGTGGAAATAAATCACATTCCTTTACAAATATGGACACCAATATGAAGGGATGAAGGGTTATGTGCAGTGGAATATTTTGCCACTGGCTTTCTAAAAATATTACTTTATCTAATCATAAAAGGATCTGTGGAATGATACATTTAAAAATGTCCTAAAAAACACCAGGACTTTGATGCATAGTATTTTTTTCCATTCACAGTAGATTAATCACACACACACACACACACACACACACAAATATATATATATCTGAAGACTGCAAAATTGGACATTAGCGAATTGACAGGTCTGCTCTTCATTTACCAACACTTTGAAACACATCATTTAAAAAGAGCAACAGCAGTTGGCTTTAAGTGCCCTCATTTAAAGCGGTGGAAATGAACATTGATACCATCTGGTACTTGCTGGTATAAATGTCATGAGAATAATGTTGTAAGAGAAAGTCATGATCGCTATGAAGCTCAGACTACAGTACATACACAATGTCAATTAACTTTAATGGTATTTTTACTAACTTAATGTTCTAAAAACATTACGTTTTGTGGATTTGTGGACCAAATGAAAGCATCCCCTTGACCTGAGTCAAAGTATATACCATATACAACTCAGTTCAAACTAAAAAACAAGGCTCTGCACAATCCCAGGCACATAGTAGTATAATATATTGAACGACTATACTTCTATCCATCACAGCCTTGTTTTAGATGTGTCTGCTCTGACAAAAGCACCATTTTGAGATGTTTTTTAAGTTTTCTAATGATGCATGCATGTTCATATTCCATATTTTTACATTTACTGTTATGTGCAATTAAAGCCAAGCTTTGAAAGAATAGATCACTGAAATATGAACAATCTATTATCATTTACGCACACTTATGTCGTTCCGAATCTATATAACATTACAGTATTTAGGATTGATTTTAGTTTATATCAACAACTAATTTTTTAGGAAAGCTGTGAAATACGCAATGAAGGTGGAAGCCTTTAGTTATGGTATTTTATGAAGGTCAAAATAAATTAGACATAGTATATCGCAATCACAAAACGCAATTCCTCTTCAGGAACTCGAGCTGCGTCGAAAAACGCTTTGGGAACGCCTTTGTGTTCTCACGCTCTGAAACACGTGTGTAATCGTCCGAGGGAATCCAGGCTGACGTCACCGGCGGAGATGACGTAGCGACCAGGAAGCTATAAAAGCACCTGCGGTGGAGACAGCGACAGCTTCTGTTGTTCAGTAAGCGCTCTATGTGTGCAAAGTCTGTCTTATTTACTGTTGTTTGTCCCGTAGTTATTTTGTTATGGCTTCTGGCAAGCGCGAATCTGACAAGCAGCGTTTCAGGCTGTGTGTTTCTCCCTGCCCTCGCTTCGTTACGGGTGGGGATACACACAGTTTGTGCGTTGCTTGTCTGGGGAGCGAAGCACGCTCAGTCAGCTCTCGAGGGAGCTGACTGTCCGCATTGTGAAAGACTTTCTATGCGGACGCTTCGCTCCCGAAGATCGCTCTTTGAGGAGGGCGATCTCGCCAGCGTTCCTCGCGGTTCGGGTCCCGCCTCTGCCGAGGCAGAGCGGCGCCTGAAGTCGTGGGGATCGCAGGTGGATCTGGCACGAAGAATGGAGACGGGCACGTCCTTTTCTCCTTCTTCCCCTGCCAGATCTAGCGCCCACTCTTTGGTGACGGAGGCACGTTCTGAAACGGTTTCCTCCGCCCCGAGAGAGGGCGCGGCGTTCGCGTTGTCTCCCTCTGAGGAGGGAGATGACGCGAGCGTCGATCGAGACGAGTCTGTGGACTTGCCACCGCAGTCTGTCTTGTTTGAGGAGCTGTTGGAAGTAGTGACTAGAGCTGTGGCCAAGTTAAACATCGATTGGCCAGCAGAGAAAGATCAGCAGGAGCGTTCGAAAAGCAAGTTAGATGAACGCTTCCTGCGCCCTAAGTCACTGCCTCCACGCCGGGGCCTGCCGTTTTTTCCTGATCTGCACACTGAGGTGTCTAGATCATGGGATAAACCACACTCGGCCCGCCTCTTCAGTCCCTATGTTTCTCATTATTCTAATATAGTAGGGCTGAATGAGTACGGTTATGGGAAGATTCCCCAGGTCGAGGATACGCTTGCGGGCTATCTTTCGCCTGGTGGTGTGTCTTCCCTTAAGGCCCCGGTGTTACCCACCAAGCCGCTTCGGACTTCTTCGGCTTTGGTGGGTAAAGCGTACACGGCAGCAGGTCAGGCTGGAGCTTGCTTGCACACTATGGCGGTGTTGCAGGCATACCAGGCTGACCTGCTGAAAGAAATGGATGAGGGGGAGGAAATCAAATATGATGATGTCGCTGAAATGCGTAGAGCCACAGATTTGGCGCTTCGGGCCACAAAGGAGACCGCCAGAGCATTTGGTCGGTCTATGGCAGCCCTTGTGGCCACGGAGAGACATCTGTGGTTGACCCTGTCTAATATTAACGATAAAGACAGGGTCTTTCTACTAGACGCCCCTATTTTGCCTTCTGGCCTGTTCGGCGACGCAGTTAACGCAGTCGTCGACAGGTTTCAGGAGGCTAAAAAGCAGGCGGCAGCTTTTCAGCGATTTCTCCCTCGCCGTTCTCAAAGTGGGGCTGAGAGGCGGAATCAGCCCCAGCCGTGTACCAGCTCCTCGTATCGAGAAGTCCAGAAACGGAGCGTTGCCACTCGTGCCCCTCCTCAAAAAGAAAGACAGGAGGGGGGGTGGCGCTCCAGATCGAAGTCTTCTAAGGAGATGACGGATCTGAGGACCGTCATTTTCAATAAGAAGGCTTCGGCCAAAAAGTCCTGACGCATTCAGTCCAGGACATCTGAGGGCAGGCCCCTCTGGGGAAGAGCGGTACACACCTCATTATACGGTGCCCGTCTCTCCTCAGTGCCCTCAGGAGATCGTTCCGTTACCCCTGCCACCCTTGGTGCTTCAGGGCACAGCGGTCTCCAGCGAGTGTTTCTCTCAGCTTCCGCCCGGAAACGTAGCGGTCCTGAGAGGCTCGCTACCTCCAAAAAAGTGTTTAGAGCAGCTAGATCGGCCGTTCCCTGCCGGTCCTCCGTTTCAGGGCACCGAGCTAGCAGTTCAAAGCACACCAGAGGCCAGTCTCGAGAGACTGGTTCCCTTAGTGCATTTTCTGGCAGCGTGGAAGCTTCTGCCAAATGTATCTCAATGGGTCCTGCACACTGTAGAGAGAGGGTACAAGATTCAGTTCGGATCGCGTCCGCCTCTATTCAACGGGGTGTTTCCCACTCTGGTGGGCCCCGAGCAGGCTCTGGTAATGGAACAAGAAGTAGCTACTCTCTTGAGGAAGGAGGCCATCGAGGTGGTCCCTCCTCTCGACAGGGAGTCCGGGTTCTACAGCCGATACTTCATCGTTCCGAAGAAGGATGGGGGGTTGCGTCCTATTTTAGATCTGCGATTGTTGAACCGCGCAGTCATGAGACTCAAGTTCAAGATGCTTACTATCAAGCAAGTCGTGTCTCAAATCCGGTCCGAGGACTGGTTTGTGACTATAGATCTGAAAGACGCCTACTTCCATATTTCCATCCTTCTTCAACACAGGAAGTTCCTGAGGTTTGCTTTCGGGGGCAAAGCATACCAATATCGGGTTCTCCCATTCGGCCTAGCACTCTCACCCCGCACTTTCACAAAGTGTGTGGATGCTGCTCTGGCTCCCTTGCGATTCCAGGGCATCCGCATACTGAATTACATCGACGATTGGTTGATTCTAGCTCAATCAGAGCAGGTAGCAGTTCGGCATCGAGATGTCGTTCTCGCTCACATGAAAGATTTGGGGTTAAGACTAAACGCAAAGAAAAGTGTGCTTCCTCCAGTACAGAGGACCACTTATCTGGGCGTGGTGTGGGATTCGACCACGATGCAGGCACGTCTGTCTCCTGCTCGTATCGAGTCAATCCTCGCGACAGTCAAGAGAGTGAGAGAAGGCCAGTCACTCACTGTGAAGCAGTTTCAGAGACTCTTGGGTCTGATGGCAGCTGCGTCCAACGTGATACCTTTTGGCCTGCTGTACATGAGACCCTTGCAGTGGTGGCTCAGGACCACAGGGTTTTCCCCGAGGGGCAACCCGTTTCGCATGATCAAGGTCACGCGGCGATGCTTACGTGCCTTAGACATGTGGAAGAAACCGTGGTTCCTGTCACAAGGCCCCGTGTTGGGGGCTCCATGTCGTCGCGAAACGCTAACGACGGACGCCTCCCTCACGGGCTGGGGAGCGGTCATGAGTGGCCGCTCTGCCCAAGGTCTGTGGGGAGCTCCCCAACTCAGTTGGCATATCAACTGCCTGGAGATGCTGGCAGTATTTCAAGCATTGAAGCATTTTCTCCCAGACCTGAGAGGCCATCATGTGCTAGTTCGCACAGACAATACGTCGGTGGTCTCTTACATCAACCACCAGGGGGGTCTGCGCTCGCGCCCCCTATACAGGCTGGCGCAGCAGATCCTTCTGTGGGCCCAGGGGAAACTGCTCTCCTTGAGGGCAGTGTACATCCCTGGGTACCTCAATCAGGGGGCAGACATCCTGTCGAGACAGGGGCTGAGGCCCGGGGAATGGATGCTCCACACCGAGGTGATGGAGCAGATTTGGAAGAAGTTTGGGCGAGCCCAGGTGGACTTGTTTGCGTCTCGAGAGACCTCACAATGTCCCCTCTGGTTCTCTCTGACTCGTCCAGCTCCACTGGGGCTGGATGCCATGGTACAGACGTGGCCGAGGCTTCGTCTGTACGCCTTCCCCCCGATTGCTCTGCTCCCGGGAGTTCTGGCGAGAGTTCGCCGAGACGGGGTTCGTCTCTTGTTAGTAGCCCCGTGCTGGCCGGGCCGTCCATGGTTTGCGGACCTGGTAGCCCTTCTAGAAGACTCTCCATGGGAGATTCCCATCCGGCGGGATCTCCTCTCACAGGCAGGGGGCACCATCCTTCACCCCCGCCCAGAGTTGTGGAAACTGTGTGTGTGGCCCCTGAGGGGGCGCAACTCATAGCATCCGGTCTCTCAACCGAAGTGGTTGAGACCATTCTCCAGTCCAGAGCTCCCTCTACGAGGAGATCGTACGTCGCTAAATGGCAACTGTTCACTTCTTGGTGTCACAGCCGTCAGCTGGACCCATTAGTCTGCCCTATCGGGTCAGTGTTGGAGTTTCTGCAAGACAGATTTGCCGCAGGGCTATCCTCCTCCACATTAAGTGGCTACATGGCCGCTATTGCGGCTCACCACGCCCCTGTGGGCGAGCAGTCTCTAGGGAGGAACCCGTTAGTGACACGATTTCTCCGGGGTACCAGGAGGCTGAGGCCGCCGGTACGCCCAAGGATGCCTACTTGGGATTTGGCTGTGGTTCTAGAGGCCCTTTCTAAAGCTCCCTTTGAACCCCTGGGAGAGGTTCCGTTGAGGTTTCTTACAGTCAAGACTGTATTTCTGTTAGCCATCTCTTCCTTGAAGAGAGTCGGTGATCTGCAGGCCCTGTCAGTGGCCCCATCTTGTCTTGAGTTTGCGCCTGGTATGGCGAGAGCATTTCTGTACCCCAGGCCGGGGTATGTCCCGAAGGTGCCCTCAGTGGTTCCACGGCCAGTTACCCTTCAGGCATTCTGTCCACCTCCCTTTCGGGATTCTGACCAGGAAAAGCTTAATTGTGTGTGTCCAGTGCGAGCACTGGACACATACGTCCACAGGGCTGCCCTGTGGAGAAGATCGACCAACTGTTTGTGTGCTACGGTCCTTATAAGAAGGGTTTTCCTGCTAACAAGCAGACCCTCAGCAGGTGGATAGTGGATGCTATCACTACTGCATACGAGTCCTCTGATCTCCCCTCACCTCTGGGGGTCAGGGCTCATTCTACTAGAAGTATGGCGGCCTCCAAGGCCTTCTCTTCTGGGGTATCGATGCACGATATTTGTAACGCTGCGGGATGGTCCACCCCTCTGACCTTTGTCAGGTTCTACAGCCTTGACCTTGAGGCCACTCCTGGCTCCTCAGTTCTCTCTGCCTAAGCTGTGCCATTCCACACTAGGCAGGGATTTGTCAGTATGGTGGCGTGGGCATTGTCGTTCCCAAAGCGTTTTTCGACGCAGCTCGAGTTCCTGAAGAGGAACGTCTCAGGTTACGTATGTAACCCTAGTTCCTCGAGGGAACGAGACGCTGCGTCGCGTACCATACTTCCTGCATCCCTGCGAGCGCTTACTTCTCTTTGAAGCTGTCGCTGTCTCCACCGCAGGTGCTTTTATAGCTTCCTGGTCGCTACGTCATCTCCGCCGGTGACGTCAGCCGGGATTCCCTCGGACGATTACACACGTGTTTCAGAGCGTGAGAACACAAAGGCGTTCCCAAAGCGTTTTTCGACGCAGCGTCTCGTTCCCTCGAGGAACTAGGGTTACATACGTAACCTGAGACGTTCATAAGGTAGAAAAAAAACCTACACAAGGTTTTTCTTAGGTTTTAACAGAAGTTGTGCGAGAAAAGCAGACATGCTTGAATCGGATGGGATAAAAATCACAAAGTACGTCAGTGAAACAATTTTACCTGACCTTCTCAAGAACATGTCCATTTTAGGTGCGAATGGAGCGTTAAAGAACCAATCAGGGTGAATTATATTAGAAAGAGAGGGAAAACTCATTTGTTTAGGAAGCAGCCAAGCAGCCATGTTAGTTTATAAACAGCCTTTGGTGACGTCTGGGTTGCTGTATGATCTCAACCCACTAAAGCATGAAATTACTGTGCAATGACACACTCAGTTACCAGCTTTTTGCTTGACAGATAAAAAGTCCATCAAGGATAAGAGGGATGCTAAAAATAACACACATTAGCCCAGTGACACCTCACTTAACTTCACATAGATAGTTGCTTTCCTGCCAAGACAAACCAACACGAGTACAAACTGCATCAGATGACAATACTAAAATGTAAACAGCAGATATGGCTGGAGACTCCATTAGAATGGAATGATTGGCCTTCCCATCAAGGAAAAAAAATGAGGTGCTATGCTTTTCCACTCTTCTTTGAGGATGTGTGGTAGGCATGCAGGCATTTAAGCAATTACAGCTGTTTTTCAGCCAAGCCGTGTGTTTACGGTTCACATTGTGGCTTGAAAACGTTCTTAATAGGGGGTGGAAGAGGGGAAAACGCAAACGGAGCCTAACCTTAACATTAATCCTGAAATGAATGTCAAATTTAACAGTCCCCTGCTTTTAATCAAGACCAGATCCTCTCCTTGCTGGGAGATGAATTAGCGTCAGTTGGTGAGGAGAAAAAAGGTGAGTTTTTCTTTACATGGAGAGACACTATTCATCTTAAACAGATCCAGGCCAGATCCTCTCAAGCTCTTATTTTTTGGGGCTCAACTTTGACCTTGGTTAAATATAACTCTTTAAATGTACAACCTAAAGCTGCACATTGCTTCTCTTAGGACTGCAAGCCTAAATATTTTATGAATACTGTGTATAATATGGTAAAGTAAACAAACAGAGGTCTCAGACCTGTTCACTGGCCTTCTGGTGCATATTTTGCACCAATTTTTTGTTTGATCTGGCAATCTCTAATCTGATTGGCTGGCTTTATGTAACTTCCTGAAGTAAGGGCACACAGGTTTTTATCGGTCCGCTTGGAAACTTGAAAGTCATGTTTACAAGGTATTGTGTGTACACAACATACATTTTTGAGGAAGAAACTAGATTTAGATGAGCACTGTATTTGCTGCTTTGTTTTGTAACTATATAGTAGTGTCTATATAGTTTGTATTTATTACTTTTGGACCAGGCTGAAATTCTGATCACAGTCTAGTATACACAAGTTTGCATAGACTGTGGCACTATGATTTGAAATAAATGCTCATGACGTTATTGGTATTTGGCACCAGTGTCATGGCTAACTGAAACCAAAACTATTAAAACATTTCTTTTTTTTTAATTTTGGTAAATAAAATAAAGCTGATATGAAAAAACATAAATAGGCCTATTAGATGAAACAAAAAAAAAAGTAGTAACATTAATAAAACTAAAACAATGATTTAAAGCTATATATAAATATTTAAAATAATTATAAAAATGGCAATAGCACCTAAAATTACTTAAAATATATATTTTTTTAAATTACTTTTTTTTTCACTATAATTAAAAAAAGCTAATTCGAAATATTACTGTAATAGTATATAAATACTAAAATAACACAGTCTGGCACTAATCTAGTCTATATTTTTATGTTTCAGATAAACCCGCCATAAACGGCACAAGAAAATGTAAAAAGTAAGTGGTTAGATGCTTTAAATTGTTTATATTTAAAAATAGGCAGTTTCTTGCTAGAATAATCTGTAATGTTGACCTAACCATATGATGTGTCAAAGGTTCAGCTAGGCGAACAGATTTGTGCATGTGTATATGAAAAAGAGAATGATTTAAACTTTAATAAAATAGAAAGACCTTATAATTGTGTAAAGATGAAACCACAATCTTGAGTCTTCTAGCACAATCAGGTAAAGGACAAATGCTCACAGACTCAGAACAGGGAAAGAACGGTTCTAATATTTAGATGTCTATTTGGTGAACTGATATGACAGGAAATGGAGTCGTGCTGCAGTGCCTGAGATGTTGTTACTGTTATTAGAGGAAGCAGGTCACCTCCATGGTACCCAGAGAAAATAAATGTGACCTCTTGACTTGCAGTGTTCCCAGCGAGGATCAAATAAATGTGGAAAGCCCAGAAGACCCGCTTGCTCTTCCTGCTATTACTCAGCATTATGGCCCAGCTGAAACTCAGCCCAGTCACAGCGTAGGTAATGTGAAACATGTCACAAGAAACTTATGAGGCAGGAAGAGACAGACACAGGGTTCCAGAAACACTGCATGATCTTATTATAATGGTGAATAGAAGGGATGCATATGGGAAAGATAAAGAGGTAGTATATGAGACTGGAAAATACTGCCATATCAGTCTATATTCTTGACAACATGAAAACTTGTTCAGAAAGTTTTCCAAAGCCATATGGTAGCTTTGGGTAATGTACAGTACATTATGTACAGTACAAGCAATTATTTAATCTGGAAGTGGAGGTGGGATAGACAAAAAGTCACATTTCTGGTTTGTTCCTTACACAAAGCCAACATATAGATTCAGTATTCAGACTTGCAATATATAGTTCATATGGACTTTTTTGTGGACTATGAATAGTTGTATGGCAAGTGCAGTGTATGATTTATTTAAAAAAATAAATAAAAAAAAATGAATTTTCTACAGAAGAAATGTTTTCATAATTTTAATTTATAAAAAAAAAATTGTAACTTTTTTTCTGCTGTCATTAACAAGGCCTTAAACAATATTTACCAACAACAGTACAGCCTAAACATCTGTATTCGCATGAAAATTCTGTGGTATTTGTGAAATGAAATGATTTGTCTATCAGACCAAAAAAGAAATGACAAATGAACATGAAAATGGACATGAAAATGCAAACTCACTCTCTGACAGTATGTGGTGCCTATGGAAAAGCAGTAATACTTCAGTTACTCCGGTACATAAGGTGTGACACCCACTTATCACAGAGAATAAAGGTAAAAAAAGTCCAACAATATTTACATGTTTTCAAACAGCTATTCAGATTTTTTATGAGACAACACCAAATACAAGAGTACAGAGTGCTGTCATTTAGCAAAATACTTTATTTCTATAGCGCTTCTTACATTATAGATTGTTTCAAAGCTCTGTTTGTAAGTTTCACCAAATCATAGTTTTACGTAACAACAAGTGCTCTGTGCACTTAAACGAAAGTGTGAATATCATTGGTTGGCTAGTTTTCTTCGCATTTCTCTAAAAAAAAAGAGATTAGAATACCTCTTCGTAAAAAAATCTTACATTCATATTGCCATTTGTTCAAATGAAAATCTGAAAAAAAAAGAAAGAAAAACATTTCATAACTGAACATAAATCTTGGTGTGAACATGCCTTAAGCATTTCACTTTTCAGAATCCAGTTAAATGAAATAAAGCCCTATCCTACATTATTTCCTGCTTAATTATAGGTTTCACTCAAAAAAAGTAGCCTAACATTACAATTTAATTTTCCTTTGTAGATGCTTCCATGATGTTAGACAAAAAAAATTCCAATCTATTTTTGGATACATAGCGCTTAGGAGGACTTCTTGTCATCTTTAAAAAAATAAACTCCTTAGCTACTGACATTCCTTCCATGTGCGACGAAGACACAATGTATAAAAATTGTCAGCAAATGATGTCAGGACAGAGAGATATGCCAAAGATCCCTGTGGCCCATTTAAATCTGACCCTAGATGCCAAACGCTAAAATTGACTAAAGTACAGTATATAGTTCAATTAGAACAGATTCCACTGATTCCAAAGGGTGCAATGAAGCATTACAAACACCCATCCAATTAAAGGATGTGGAATCAATGATGACATTGTAGGTCTGACAGAGTGTGATGTGAAAGATGAGCATGTCACAGACTTCAGAGAATGATGGTCAGTCGTGCAAAAGCGTGACACACTGAGATCAAGTGTATTTTTTTGTAATGAATGGTGTGCGGTGTGAATGAAAAAGCTGTCAAAACAACCCTATGAGGCAAAACAATCAAAATAACCACCAGGCAAAATCATTAGACAGAAAATCATTTTAAAGAGGTGCATTTATAAACACAGTCACTTGAAAGACAAGACAAAATGGTCAAATTTGAATCGATAAGCCTTTTAGTGCAAAAGTGGTTTGAGAACCTACTGTAATCTGTCTTTTTTTTTCTGTAGATATCCATAATGAGGCACTCAAACATTGTCTAAACATAATAACCCTTTTTTTTGTACCTCAGAATGAAGGATGTCAATGTGACAGTCTTAACATCTCTCAAAATCAGTTACACCAACCCTTAGCCATACGTACCCTAAACAAGTTGGAAGTTCTTGCCCTACCTTGACCTCCCGACTGGTGAACACCTCCACATCCACCGCGCAGGCGATGAGGGTGGAGATATTACAGTCCACGCTCCTGGAGGGCATGCTGTGCTCACTCAGATTGAAAGGATGACCGGCCCCGACAGAGTATTTGTGAGGAGCGCGTCTGAATGCACGCGAGGCTGTGTGTGAGTGTTTGGATGTGCTGCTTTCCTGCTCTGAAGAGCCTGCTGTAACTCTCAAACGTATGTGTGCGTGCGTGCGTGTGTGTGTGAGCAAAAGCCCCCACCCATCCTCTCCTCCTCTCTCTCACTCACTCCATGCAGTGACATCACTGCCTCTTTTTATGAATGCTCGCTTGCACTTGCACACACCAGGATGTTTTTTATTATTCATACGCTAAGTCTTTTCTCTCTTATTTTGTGTCCTGTAGTTGTTCTTGGGTCCAAAAACTGTTTTATGTGGCTAGAGTGTGAAATGCAGTAAGACATTTTCTATTTCAACACCTTTTATTTGTGTCAGTTTATTCCATGATCACTCTGATAGGGCAAAGGAAGACAGGAGAGTGACTCAGCACTGCAGATTAATATAAAGTCACACCATAGACACACTAGTGAGCGGATGGAAAAGAGATCTTTAGAACAAGGATGGAGAGAGCGAGAAAGATGAGGTCTGTGGATCCCGGCAAGACGTATATATTATTAATATCCCACTCATTTACGTGACATCATTCAACATGCAACAAAAAGGCATTCATAGGGGAGTTTTCTAAATATAGGTGGCTATTTTTGTTTCTGCAGCTTGACGTCACACTGTATTGATTTTTATATGACAAAATGTATTTTAAAAAATGTAGTACAAACACTTGTTTAGTTGTAAATTACAGCAGGCTGAAGGGGACTTGTCAGGGTGTTCAGTTTTCGATAATGACTGGTTAGCTGTAAATACTTAAGGCTGGATACATTGAATATTTACAGTAATTTTGTAATAATTTTATAGACAAAGTAATTCTGTAAATATTGTGATGAATTTAATCTGCTTTTTATTCAGCCATTAGGTTTTGTAAATACTATGATAAATATGAGAATATATGAGAGTGCTAAGAAATGTTTCAACAACATCTGATTTTAATTTCAGAGAGTTTAATATAACTCTAATAATATTAGAGTTTTGTACATTTGATTCATTTTTGTGATTTAATTTATATTAGTGCTGTCAATCGATTAAGTATATATATATATACGTATATATTTAATCGCATTAAATCACAGTCATGGACTGTGATTAATCACGATTAATCGTGAATTTAAAATACCATTATTTATCTGTAAATGTGTTGAAATAAACAAATGCATGCCAAACTAGTTTAAGGAAACAGAACCTTTCACACCTCCGCCAGGTATGAGATATAATCCTTATTATTCTTTTGTTTTTATTCAGCCATTATCAGCCTTTATACTGGCAATAAAACGTTTATCAAGCCACATCGCTTCAATCCCAGTACACATTTACCCAACTATTATCAAAAGTATTTCTAAATAAATACAACAAAACATTTTCTTGCGACCTTACGTGAAGTATTGTGACAAAATGCATTATAAAGAAGAATTGGACCTGTTCTGCAGGTGCATTAGAGCAGTGGTTCTCAACTGGTTTGGCCTTGGGACCCACATTTCCCTTGGTCATCAAGCCACGACCCACTTTTATATATATATTAGGGGTGGAACGGTTCAACTTTTTCACGGTTCGGTTTGTATCACGGTTTTGGAGTCACGGTTTCGGTACGATTCGGTATGTTTAGGGAAAAACTATACTGTCAAATAACAATAAAGAAAATAAGAATAATCGATCTAACTACAAGCAACAGCACAAAAAAATACAATAGAGTAAAGATACAAAAAATAATCAGTGATTTTCAGTTTTTTTTGTTGTTTTTTAGGCAGGTCTATAGCATTAGTTTTTAGGTACAGAAATTGAATAAAGTAATCAAGTGTAAAACAGCATTGCATATTTGACTGTATAAATTAAAGATTAATCTTTATTAAAGTTACAAAAGCGATTCAATCAAGAGCAGTGAGTGCTTTCTTTGTTGCTGTTTGATTACTATTAATAAAGTACTGTCACTTTAAGAGAATGCACTGATCCAGTGCACTGATACTGTACGTTCAGCCGGCTGTGTCTGCTAGGATACTTACCAAGATGGGCATTTTGGCATCATTTTTGTGTGAATTTGTCCATTCAAACAATACTTCAGAGAGAGCTTAATATTTGCACGCGTTCTGAGGCGTGGGTTTGCGCGCTTCTGATGAGCGCGAGCACAAATCTTCTCACTGCGCGCGCGAGCTCCCGTCCTCTGGCTCTTAAATGTTTAAACTGGCAAAGTTTATATAAAACACAGATATCAACGTGTGCTGTTCAGGTCTCACCTGTGCGCGCGCGCGCGCGCTATCAGCACCCGGGTGATGACGGAATAAACGACAGCTCATAATCCAGCATACGGAACTCGCATTGAACAAAAGTGAATGGTTTGTCCACTTTTTTTTTTTCATCGCTGTTATTGTAATGTACTGGGAAGCCAGAATGCGCATCCATTAACAGAAACATACATTAGCCAAACCCTGTTTGTTTTACGTGTTATTTATAACAAACCATATTACAGATGTGTTGTCAGATTTAAGTTGTACCGCGGTCCTAGCGCGTGCCGAACCGTGTGTGGAGAACCGTTCGGTTCGGTTTTTTTCCACGAACCGTGCCACCCCTAATATATATATATATATACTGTATATATAATTTGTTAAAAAACAAAAACAAAGCAAATTTATTTCACAAAAATTAAGTTAAGACTGTTAAGAATATGACTAATACTGAATAAACAACAGTTACCATGGTGAATATACAATACTAACATGAACTGTTAATGAAATGTGGAAACTGCTCCTGAATATAACGAATATCATACCTTCAAATCCTTCCCAGCTAACACACGCAGTACCAGTTATGTGATTTATCGATACTGTAGGCCTACTTTTATTTCACACGTTGCATGCTCGTAGTTACTGCACTTTGGTGAAGTGATATACAGCGCGGTGCCGCGTTCGCGCGTGCTAAAGAAGAATGTGCGCTACGAACACGGTATAACATCTGGCAACATCATCTGACCGCAGATACTGAATCGGGATAGCGCGTTTTTCTCAGGCACTCTTTACTTTAAACTACATCTGACAGAAGTGTCAACAGCTTTCATGCACATCTTTTAAAATAAAAGTCTCGCATCAGAAAAAAATATTTAGAATTACGTTTTTTTGTTGTTGATGTCGTTTCTTTGGCCGCACACTCCCAGTGTTGCCAGATTGGGCGGGTTGCCGCCCAATTGGGCTTCTTTTGATCGGTTTGGACCGGAGAATAACTCATTGGGCGGGTAGACAAAATTTGGGCTGCTTTTAAAAAATTAAAAGCCCCAATCAGCTGCTTTTTTTTCTTAGCATTTATCTTTAGTCATGTTATTTTAATATGTTCGAGCTCAAAGTATCACAGTAAAATAATGTGCAGTGCAGTCATCAACTCATTTTTCCTTAAGGCAACCCTTATTGGTTCAGTTTAACCGAGACCTGTCAGTGAATTTACCATCTTTTATGTTGGTGAGATGTGATAACTCGTGAGTGACTGGGTTTTGGCGCTATAAAGGGCAAGATTTAAATGTGCAGCTATATATTCATTCATTCATTCATTTTAAGTGATTGCGATGGCAAAGTGGCCTAAATATAAGTTACACGAGAATGAATCTAGTGACTCAAATCTCACAACGTGGATTACACGTGATGAGAGATGAAAAGAAGATTTCTAAATATAACTGTAACTGAAATGAGAGAACAGTTGAATGATTTATTAAAAATCAAAACTGAATATGGCGATGCTGTTCTGCATCAGAACATCTTTTAAACTGTCCAGACTCTACTCTGGTATACTTGGCATTGACATGAAGCTGCTGGACTTGAACAGTTTTGACTGTGCAAAGTTCTGCATTATGTTCTAAAATGTGTACTTCGTGAAATACGTGCTGTAGTTCTGTCTTAAGACAAAGCACAAGACAAAGGTAAGCGCATTATTGTTGCTAATTGTTATTATTATTATTTTATTTTTGCTGTCAGATTATCATACAGTATGTATCAATGAATATTTTTTGGCTGTCGGGGGTGTGTGCATGAACGAGAGTAAATGCCAGCTAATGTACATTGCTTTCTGATCACGTTATTGTGCACTTTTTGCACAAAAATTAGCTTATTCTTACTGTAGACATTGAAAATGATGCATTTTTTCAGGGTTAAAGTCATCAGTTAATTTCTTGATTGCCGCTTTTAACGCATTTGCCCTCCATGTTCCTGTGAAATTGATTTATCTTTATTTTATTTTGTCATTATTTTATTTTAAGGAGATAAAAATGGTCCTTATCAACCTTGATTGACATGGAAATTAAATTCTCTCATCATTTTGGCAGTTAAAATTTTGGGCTGGTTTTTGTTGAAGTGGGCGGGTTTTGGTGAGCTTTTGGGCTGGAAATCGTCAACCCGATCTGGCAACACTGCACACTCCGCGACCCACTCAGAACGGTCTCGCGACACCAGTTGAGAAACACTGCATTAGAGCTAACATTAGCATCATGCTACTTAAGACAATTTATGAGATTAATAGTGCACTTTAAACCACCATCGAGTGTTTGTAATAACTTCCTTTTGCGATCACATGTGGAATTTGGTCATTTACTGTTGTTAAAATATGCTATTTATAGCCTTTTTATCGCTGTACAAATTAGCATTTCAGATGTACACATTCATTATTGTTATGAAAATATCCAAATCTCAAGAAAATCACATACAAACCATATCCTATCGTAATCGTGTGTTTATTATCTTATATAATCTGTAGTGGCTGTTGTCATGTTTATTTCTGCTGTGTAAAAGCCTTAACATGTATGCTCTGGCTGAAACGCACGTTGTTTGTGATGTTACAACTGCCTCTCTGTTGCCAGGTATACATTCCAAGTATAATACACATTAGTAAAAGGATCTATTTTCATTTTTATTTGTCTATATACACTTTGGGCAGCCGCGGTACATTATAAAAGTAGCCTAAAAAAACGCAATCCATGGCTCTGTAATTTTTCTCGCGACTGCATTTTCAAAATAGCCCAATTGTGCGGGAAAACCGCAACCCTGGCAACACTGGTTCGCTGTACCCTTATCACACAATGATAGATAACCTTCCGCGCTGCGATGACAGCAAGAAGTTGGGGTCAAACCTTATCAAATGATTAATTTGCGTAAAAAAAAATATTAAAGCGTAACATTTTTTAGATTAATCGCATGCGTTAACGTTGACAGCCCTAATTTATGCATATATATATATATATATATATAAAGAACATTTTTAAGTGATTGTACAAATGTCTGTTGTTTTTTCATATAAATTTTGCCTATATAGACTTTGCCTATGAATGGATATGACATCAAATTAGTTTGAAATATGCTAAGATATTAGAGTGATACAATCTACATAAAACTTGCACAGCCTATGTAGGAAATCAATTGGCTGGGACATTTATCCACCTTATTTTTCAACATGGAACTAAGCCGTTTTCTGTGAATGTGTGAGACTTCCAGTTCATTAGCCACTGTAGGGAAATAACGAGAAAAAGTGCTGTAAATTGTAAAACTGTTTGCATTACAAACCAGTGTGTTCATAATTAAGATAATACGTTAAGACACATCAGTTTGCAATATCAAGCAACAAAACAAGCTGTATTGTACAGCTAAAAATAGCTGGAAGCGAATGCCACCGGAAGCCAGACACATTAAATTTACAAATGGCTGCGCCCGTTCTTACGGGAAAATAAGGTGGAAACATTATACAAACAAATTTGACTGCTAAATGTCACAACTATCCAATAAGAGTCAGAATCCAGGTAACAGGAATATAAAACAGGGTCAGAATGGAAAAACAGAGATAGAATGGGGACAAAAACAGATATAGAGCATGTGAGATACAATCGGAAAGGTCAGTGGCAGTCCTAAATGAAGCATGCTAAAAGACTTCAGACAGTTGAGTCATCACATTGTCTGCACTGCGGCCCCAGAAGATCGTGTTTACTTTTCCAGCACTCCATAGAATGGACCTGTGCGAGTATGTTACGTTGTCCCTTCTCGATGGAAGCGCTGGTTTTATCGGAGCGAGTCAATAAATGAACAGCTTAAATGACTCTGGCACCAAGGCAACCTTGAGAGGGGAAATGGCCTCACTGCATAACACCTGGTGCAGAAAAGCCCAGATGGAAGCAGCTAATCTAAGCAGTCTTGACAATAATGGATGGATATGAGGCTCCTGGTATATACGCCAATTGGGCTAGATGATAGTGACTGTGCAAATGGCATGAGGGTCCTTGAGGATGACAAGGCTAGAACAGAGTAATACGTCCTGAGATGCCATGAGACTTTTTCAATTAAGAAGAGAGGACGGCCATGACAACACCATCAGTAACACGCACACATAGACACACTGTTAGATGGATTGGATGTTACGTCATACACTAAAAGAGCATTTTTTATGGTTGTGTTTGAATATTTAGAAATAAACATCAAATATATGGTATTTTACACTTATGGCTTATAGTCAGTTTAACTTAACACTAGATAACTATTACATTATAACTATTACATTTTAATAATGGTTCTAATGGTTCTATAATGGTTCTAATTCTATGAGAATAGGAATTTCAACACTACTATAACAATAATGACACTGAAGAACGATATCTTTCGAATCACCCTCAGAATAATTATTTCCAGCTTATAAATAATAAAAACATTGACAGCCAATCAGAATCCACCCGAGTTTAAAGACCTTGTGCATTTAAAGCAGCAGACAACATAACTGTGCACGCTTATAATAAACAGAATATTATCTATAATATATAATATATATAATCTTTATAGTTACAGTTCTTGGTGTGAACAGGCCTTAAAGGGTCATATGACGTTGCTAAAAAGAACATTATTTTGTGTATTTGGTGTAATGCAATGTGTTTACGCAGTTTGAGGTTCAAAAAACACATTATTTTCCACACACTGTACATTATTGTTGCTCCACCTTTCTGAAATGCGCCGATTTTTACAAAGCTCATCGTTCTGAGAAGCAAGGTGTGCTCTGATTGGCCAGCTATCCGGTGCGTTGTGATTGGCCGAATACCTCAAGCTTGTAACGTAAATGTTTAGCCCCTTCCCATGTTGTGATGCCATGTCCCGGCGCGACGAGACTAAAACAATAAAACCCACTATAAACGAGGCATTTGTTGCATTCAGTGAGGACATAATTACTGATTATAATGACTCATACGGTCTTTTTAAGTGTTGCGTTGCGCCACGCCGCGTAAACATAACACCATGTCTGCATTTGTGATCGTAAAAACACCAAACAAGCACTACTCTACACTGCTCAAAACTCATGTTTGAATAGTCAGTAGCAAATTCTTTAAATATCGAAACGTACTTACAGGCTGAGAGTCAGAAGCACCAGACTGTCCTTGCGATGTTGGAATTGCTGTTCACAGCCATTCATAGTTTTCACATTGTAGGCTACTCTCTCCCAGGATCAGGAAATAGTCCTCCATAAAATGCGCTGCACACACTCAAATATTTAAATTGTACTGTTCTGGAACAGTGTTGTAAATAGAACTTAACCACTGATTTCTAGTTGTGTACTTCATTTGGAAGCCCAAAAAAAGTACTTTAGCTTTCACAACGAAACACAGAGTCTCCATGACATGGCGGCGGCAACAACAATACTACAGCGAGAATAAAAGTTACGCCTTCTTTCATTGCATGTATGTTTGGTCTGTGTTATGTAAATCTTCCCACACCGTGATGTAGACATGTGGGGGCGTGTTTGAATGAGCCGTTTTAGGAGGGCGTGGTCTAGTCTTAACTTTTATAAAGAATATCTCTTTGGGTTTGAGACTTTAGTCTTTGCAACTTTAGGGATCTTATCTATGCACGAACAGCTTGTAACACTCCAAAGAGAAAGGAAAACTTGAAATCGCATCATATGACTCCTTTAAGCACAGTATTATACTTATGTCTAATTTTTCTGGAATGTCCGTGTGGAATATGGAGTGCCTGTGGAGAAAATGAATGGGGAAAATACTTCTGGAAACCACTGAAAATTTGAGTTGTCACTGTTGTGCCTTGGATTTGGATTGGATTTGAATTTGTATATGTATACATGAAGTGTCACTATGGCTTCTTTCAAGACAATTATTTATATTATATGGCCAGAGCACTCACTCTAGACACCCTTCAAACAACCTTGGATGTCGTGTTAAAGCTTCTTTGAGGAGATTGTGACTTGTGGAACTATTCTGAATGCTAATCTTTCCCCACTATTTTTCTCCATGCATGTCATGGAAATGGTGCTATGGCTAGTCTGTGGGCCCAGTCGCTTATGATATGTTTCTTCCAGTCTCAGTTTGCAGTTTTAATGCTTTTTAATGCTTTCTTGAACTAGGTCAGGCCATTGTTTCTGTACAGTTCAGGGGTTGTGGGTGGTCTGTTTCATAATTTCATCACAACAATTTGCTGTCTGTACACACTAAAAGGAGCATATAATTTGCAGCATGCTATCTTTGCACTTTGATCCCTTACTAGACAAATACAATGAATTCTGCACATGTAAAGCATGTTATCTAAAAACAACATGCCAAGATCCCTTCCTACTCATCTGTACATAGATTCATGACATTTAAATCTACAGTGACTAATGATGACTGACTAAAATGCACTAATGTTTGTTAACATTATTAATGAAAGTCATTATAAAATCTAACAAAAGAATGTGGTTGTTCCTTGTGACCTTGTTGGAAGGGGACCATTGTAAAAACTAAAAATAATATTTGGCTGAACTACATGTTCTGAATTGGAGGAAACTTTTGATTCAATTTGAAAGGTTAAAAACTTTGCAAAGTCTTTGCACTTTATAAGAGTTGTAAACACATTGTGAAATTAATTTCATGCCAAGGAGGATGTAGGAGTTCAAAAGGAAGCAACAGATAATGTGGGAAAGCACAACAGAGAAGCGGGCACTTGCACCCAGTCCCACCCAAATTTGTGAATTAAAAATATGTATAAATTTTTTAGGTTTAATATGCAAATATTTGGTTAAACTAAATCTAGGTTTTGTGTTTTACCAACACATTCTCAATCCCAATTCGTTACATATTGACGCTTGGTCAGGACACTTTAGCGTCACTTTTTGATGCACAGGGTACTCCTTTAGCGTCATTTTTCGACGTGCAGGGTCCTCCATTGCTTTAAATAAGAAACCCTTGGCGTCAAAATGCCGACGCGAAAGGTACTGGGAATTTTATCGTCATGATTAAATTAAATATTGGGTAAAATTATTGCCATTATTGCATATATGTTGGGATGTGATTTTTCAATGTAAACAGTCACAACAGTTTTATTTATATTACATTATTTACACATTTATGAACGCGTAACCCAACCCCTGCCCCTAAACCTAACATTTGTCAATAAAACACAAGATATAACAGGCAGATACAACTACCGTCATAATTTATTCAAAAAGTATTAATATTCCAAGTCTTCCGAGGCAAAACGATTGATTTGTGAGAGGAATAGACGCGATCGCCGTCTCCGTCCGCAGTAAAGCTCATCCTGTGTGCTGCAGTCTCAAAAAATGCCGCCAGAAGAAGCCTTACGTCAGCCTTGGTTGTGAAATGCTATTGGCTCTTGTATGTCTCGTGACCGATTTCGTCATGCTACGGGATGGGAGTATGCTTTTAAATGAGATGTGAGCACGTTAACGGTTAATTTTCAGCGATTAAAACCTTATGTTTTACACTCTTCTTCGCATAAAGACATTGTATGGCTTCAGAAGACTTGGAATGCAACACGACTTGTTTGTAATGCTTTTATACTGCTTGTTTATGGTCAGTTTTTTCTATAAATATCTGTTACTGTACTTATATTTGCCTGTTACGTGTTTTATTTTGTTCAGAAGTGGGTAGGTTTTGGGGTAGGGGTGGAGTTAGGTGCTCCAATAAAAGTATAAATTTATATCAAATTATTTCTATTTTTACAAATGCATGCAAACCATTAAATTAAGACAAACAACTGAAAACAACGGAGGACCCTGCAAGTCGAAGAATTATGCTAAAGGGGTACCTTGAGCGTCAAAAAGCGACGCCAAGTGGTCATGACCAAGCTTAAATATGTGACGAGTTGGGAGTGAGTATGTGTGGGTGTTACCTCTTTGCATTAAAAGCATTGTTATTTTAACATTATTTATATACTATTTCAGTCATTTCAATAATTGTAATAATTTCAGCTAGCTTTTTAGATTTTCTTTTTTTTAACTTAATATGCAACATTGATAAAAAGCATAGATTTTGGACCAATGAGATTTTACCATGGACAGGACTAAGCGCTGTGACAAAAACTAAATGTGGCTAACTGTGTTGCTGTACCACGATGTTGGCAGCTTTAGGTGATTAGCACTACAAGATGGGATTTATCGTTTGGGGCTTTGTTGTGTTGTACCTGGCAAGGACATGGTGTTAAGCACACACTGAATCAACATTTTTTTGTTCAGAACATCACTGCTTTGCTCACTTACACATGAACTGATCATTTGCTGAGTAAACAGGTTCTCATATTGACCAGCAGGCACTTTTCCACTCATTCTACAATAAATCATGATAGAAATCGCGTTCTTCCTGCTCTATTGTCACATTAAAATTAGCTCATGCTGGAGCATCAGGTAATCTCAGACAGGGCAGGAGACCATGTGACATAATAAATATGCAGTCTGACTGACAGTGATGCAGTCTACCCTTAGTCATCCATTACTTTCATCTCTCTCTCTCTCTCTCTCTGTGTCTCAGGGGTTGGTCACTCTCTACAGGTGTGGAATAGCAATAGCAGTGGCAGTATGCTGGAGACTCTAAACCAATCTATCTGGGCTTTGTTATGGAAATGCTGTAATCCCCAGTTTCCTCCAGCACAGCACTGAACACAGTCTGCAATAAATCCACGTATACGGACTCAGCGCACAGACGCAAATACACACTATGCAAAAAAAAGTCAGACTGGCAGAGAAAAGCAATGCGGTGGTAAATGTTGACAAAGTAGAATAAGACGGATGGAGAACAAATTGGCAAAAAATTTCAATGGTAGTGTGCATGGGTATAAATGCGTGTGTCATGGTTTTTACAATAATTTCAATAAGAAAAAATAAGAACAAATGGAAATAATAAGAAATGTTTCTTGAGCACCAAATTAGCATATCTGTATGATTTCTAAAGGATCATGTGACACTGAAGACTGGAGTATTGATGCTGAAAATTCAGCTTTGCCATCACAGGAATAAATCACAATTTAAAATATAATAAAAAAATTATACTATTTTTACACATTGTGTGTGTGTGTGTGTGTGTGTTTTAGACTATGCTTAATGAATATATTCTTCATAGTGTTTATGCCTCAGTGTAGGTAAGTGCTATGGAAGTGGGTACAAACATTAGCCAGGTCACACACATCAGGAGGGTAAGAGTCATCTGGCAAGCAATGGCATCTGAATACATCCATTATGCAGGAATTCAAAATACAGGTGCTGAATATTTATTTATCAGAGTTCACTGCTTTCCACAGACACACACAAAAAAACAGATGTCCCAGTTTTCACAAAATAAAAGGTCTGAAATATCACCTATATGAGTGAAACACATGGTAAATAGTTACAGAGAAGAGCAACAGATTCATAACATATTACTGGATTCCTTAGATGCTATGTTGATTAATTAATTAATATTATTTTATTTTCTTAATTAGGAATTGCACTTCAAACCACATTAAAAATCTAGGATTAAAAATGTAAAGATACACTACAGATTTTTAAAGATTCACTACAGATACACTACACTTTTTTTTTTAAGAAAATAATTATTGAGCCAGTACATGTTCAAATAATTTTGCTTGCTTTAGTTACATGCTCATATAACTTATATTTTCAATATTCTTCTTGTAGGACTTTATTTTTATTGTCAGTTCTACTTTTGAAGCTCAAACAGAAGAACAGTACAGATAAAAAAAACTGCAAGTAACAACTTTGTTTCAACTACAGATGTTGAAAGAAAGCACAGAATTCTATAATGTACCTGTAACCTTGGAAACAGATTGATTCATGATTTTGAAAAACTGAAACAAAGAATTACATTATGACATCATAACGTTAAATAATTAAGAAATATTAAAAATTCAGCAAATTTATGACACTGAGCATGTGAATTTTTGTAGAACTGAAGCACAAGATGCACTTTGGAACATTCTCAGTTAATAATACTACATGATCATTAGGTTTTACACAAATAAATGATTATTTTCATGTGTTAACAGAGCAAAACACATGCACTCGCACATTCACACTCCATTTGTGAACACTGTTATCATTAGATATACCTAAAGGAGATTCAGGTGGCCAGATGACCTTTATTTCCTCTCTGGACATGTTTAATTTGATGAAGCAGATAGTGTCCCTGCGTCTGCAGGCAGCGGCCGGAGAGAGGAGATTATTAGCTCAAACTGAAACCACCTGAATATACGGCACAGCAGACTTCTGTGTGTGTTCAAATGCTGAACCACCAGCGATCTGCAGCAATAGATGAAGATGAAGGGAGATGAAGAGTGCGTGTGAGAGGCCTGTCTGGAATGATGATCCAACTTACGCTGACCTTCTGGGGGCATGTTAAGGTGAAAAAAGAGGGACACTGGGTGTTGAGAACAAGATAGGAGAAACTGAGCATGTGTGTTAGGGATACATATAGACTAAGGATATGCTTACAATGGCATATGCTACTAGTATACTATCACTCTTTCTGCAGGACGCAGTATGTACTTTCTGTATGCAATTTTGTGCAGGGTACAACCAAAGCACACATGGACGTGTGTGCATTTCTGTGTACCACATTAATTGCTGCATACTATTTCACATACAATTTTAAGGTATATATATATATATATAAAAAGGTATTCAAAATGATATAATACCATGAAAATATGAATTTTTCCGTGATTAAGTGCTATAATCGTGTCCCCGGTGCATCTACCAACCCAGAAACCGTGAAAACAACCAACCAGTATTTAAAAAAAAATATTTACTGTATATTACGATACTGCCACACAGATCTAATATAAATATGTGATTTCTTTTACAGCCGTTTACCTTCACAGACATAACCAACTGTTTTTGTAACTCGTGTGATTTTAACATAAACTTTATGTGTTTTTGACAGTTTAAGCACAATAAGACATGAAAGAGAACTTAGTTTAGTACTCACATGCCATGTGACAGCCGCTTTCTGTGCACGTGCTTCGGATGTATGTGCTCAGAAAAGCGTATATCAGAAGTTTAAACTAATATGGTTTAAAAGACATACTAATCAAAACCAAACAAATGTTTTTAGCAGAGTATCTGAGGTACAAGCTGTAAAGGCACAGCCCTATGGGGAGCAGCAGTTCATTTGCATTTAAAGAGACATGCACGAAAACAGCATGTTTCTGCTACTACTCAAAATAGGCATTTTCAAAATGATATAATAAATGATCTGTGGGGTATTTTGAGCTGAAACTTTACAGACACATTCTGGGGACACCTGAGACTTATATTACATATTGTAAAAGGGGCATAATAGGTCTTCTTTAAAATAAATTAATAATTGTATAAAAATATTTTTCTAATAAATTTGGGGTATTTAAGACTTATACTCCCAAATTTAGTGTGAATGGGCTATTAATATTCATTCAAAATAATGTTGGCTGCATGTCACATTAATGTACACTACAGTTTATAATTTGGTGTCAGTATATTTTTAGAATTAATACTTTTATTTAGCAAGGATGCATACAATTTTTCAAAAGCGACAATGAAGACATTTGTAATGTTGCAAAAAAAAATCTAAATCTATTTCTATTTTAAATAAATGTTCTTGAACTTTGTTTATCAAAGAACCTGAAAAAATATATCACAGTTTCCACAAAAATATGAAGCAGCACAGTTGTTTTCAACATTGATAATAATATGAAATGTTTCTTGAGCTCCATATATGATTTCTGAAGGATCATGTGACACTGAAGCCTGAACCATGACTGCTGAGAATTCACAGGAAAATTGCATTTTAAAACCAAGTCAAGTTAAGTCACTTTTATTTATATAGCGCGATACAGATTGTGTCAAAGCAGCTTTACAGTGTTAAAAAAAGAGTCATTTTCCAGTTAAAGTCAGTTCAAACTATAGTAAAACAGAAAACAGCTATTTAAAATTGTAATAATATTTAACAATATTGCTGTTTTTACTGTATTTTTCATCAAATAGGCTTTAAACAGTACACTCTAAAAAATGCTGGGTTAAATATGGACAAACCCAGCGATTGGGTTGTTTTCAACCAACAGTTGGGTTAAATGTTTAACACAACCTTCTGGGCAGTAACCCAACCGCTGGGCCAAAAACAACCCAATCGCTGGGTTTGTCCATATTTTACCCAGTGCTGGGTTGTACTTAACCCAGCATTTTTTTGTGTAGTGTTTATGTAAAATAAAATAGATTTTTGTGACAAAAACTACTTTCTTAAAACTGTAGACATGTAAATATAAACAATACAAAATGGTTGGTGTATAATACTGTACAAGTATGCTAGTATTTCATTCCAAATATAGCCACAGAAAAGAAAAATGGGGAACAAAGAGACAACAAGAGTGTTCGAAATGAAAGAGAGCAGCGAAACAAGGAGACAAACACACAATGAGAATGAGAGGGGGATGAGGAAAGGAAGAGGAGAGGACAGCAGCGAGCTGATTAATGGCACTGCTGATGAAAGGCTAGTATTGACGTCAGACACACAATAGATGGAGAAGAAAGTGAGAGCGAGCGAGGGAGAAAGCCTTTCACTCTAGCTCACACACCGTATTCATGGAATATATGCACACATATTTCATTCAAGAAGACAATGTTACATTCTCTCACATTCAGCGGTTTAAAAGCAGAATGAATTTCCCTTTGATGAGCACTCTACAAGATCCTTTTCATCCTGAATTAGCTTTAGAAGACTGAATTGTGAATTAAAGGACCTTATAAATTGCTACTTCGTGCAGAGCCACAGCCTAGCAGTTGCTCCAACACATTGAGCTATGATGCTAATACAGCTAATATATCACTAGCTACACTATTTATAAGGGATGGTGCCAAATAAAAGCCTTGCTTTAGTATCTTGCTTATGAGCACAATGATAACAAATTAAATATTTATCTCTCTGATTCCTCTGATCTCTTATGCTTACTAAGGCTGCATTCTATTTGAACTGCAACTTTTTTCTATTTGAATATATTTCAAAATGTAATTTATTCCTGTGATGCAAAGCTGAATTTTCAGCATCATTACTCCAGTCTTCAGTGTCAAATGATCCTCCACAAATCATTCTAATGTGCTGATGTGCTGCTTGTTATTATCAGTGTTGAAAACAGTTGTGCTTTTTCATATTTTTGTGAAAACCATAATACAGAATTTTTTTCAGGATTTTTTGATGAACAGACAGATTTTTTGCCTCATACAGCACATGTGGTAGTATAAAAAGACTGTTAACTATATACGGTGCATCATGTAAGATATGGTATCAGATTTTTATTGTAACTTTAAACTAACCAGTATGTGATAAGGTGAAATTTAAATACACAAACAGAAGACATACAATGTAGTTTCTGCAAAATGACTCATTCAAGAGTCATAACCTCAGTCTTGTCGTCTTTTTCTGCTAGTAATATTCTCATTCCCGTGACATGACCTTAATCTTTGCTCCAAACACATGCTCAAGGTCAAAGCGCTGCCTCATGTGGCCTGTCGCGGGCAGCAGAGCCAGCCGGTTACCTTGGTGACATCAGAGTACCAGCAGAGAGGGGGGGGGGGGGGTGCTGCAGATACCGCCTGCTTAAAGAATGTCATGTCTGATAGACCTGTCTCTATGGGATCAGGGCCAATTTCAAAGAGATTAGGGACAATTTCGATGGGATTTAGTACATTTCATATTGGATTTTAGTTGACCCAAAGAACAATTTATGACCGGGATTATATAGAGATAAAATTAGGTTGAGAGCAGACTCCAAAAAAGCAGACAGATGTGTTCAACTAAAGAAACCCTGTAGAGATTTGGAGAGATTCTTGAGCATGACAATCTAAAGTTTTAGAATGAAAAATATGTGAAAGCTGTTTAAAACATCAGAATACCAAGCAAATTAATATATATATATATAGACGCTAACATTCAAATTTTGGCAGTCATTACGTTTTTTTTATTAATACTTTTATTCAGCAAGGATATATGAAATTGATCAAAAATGACAATATAGACATTTATAATATTACAGTTATATTTTTACAAATTCTTTTGAAATTACAATTCATCAAAAATCCTGATTTTTTTTTATCATGATTCACACAAAAATATTAAACAGCACAACTGTTTTTAACATTGAAAATAAGTTTCTTGACACCAAATCAGCATATTATAATAATTTCTAAAAGATCATTTGACACTGAAGACTGCAGTAATGGCTGCTTGAAAATTTGGCTTAATTACATAATAAAAATATATTAAAATATAATACAGGTATTTTAAATTGGAATAATATTTCACAATATTACTGTTTTTACTATATTTTAATCAAATAAATTCAACCTTGGTAAGCATGAAAGCTTCTTTCAAAAACATAAAAAAATAATACCAAGCCAAAACTTTTGAATGGTTTAGTATACATACATGCACATTTTTTAATCAGCCTGTAATTGTTTTAAAGGTTTAAAAATATTATTCTTGTTTATTTAAATTAGTCTTGGCAAGACAAAGTGTGTAATTTTATCCTGATCATTTTATCACAATTCTGAAATGGTGAAATGTTCATAACCTCTCAGAAAATGACAAATAATTCTCCTGTGATATGTATAAACACAGTTGGATTTTGTTAGTGGACAAATTAAATAAACAACTGAGAGTGTTACAAATGTGTTTTATGAGCGTTTATTTTCTAAAAATCCACAGGGCCAAATGTACCCATAGCTGAAGAAACGGCCATAAACAAATGTGGGGCTGATGTGGTCAGTGCAGCTCGCTGATGCACAGGAGGTTTAAATTCATGCAGGTGTTCTAGTTTGACGGGAGTGAATCGGTGCTCTAAAGTGCTTTTCCCCCCAAAGGCCATTCGCAATAGTGTTACACATTGCTCGGCACGTACAACAGCACACAATCGTGCACACACACTTCTGTGCCTATTTACACAAGCAATACCTACTTTATCTCCAAGCAAAACACAACAGTTGCACAACAGCTGACTTCCATAAACACACTCATGCATGCTCTCAAATGCACCCTCTGTGTCTCTGAAGCTGTGACAGGCAGTAGTACTGCTTTAACCACTTGGTGGCCGAGCGGTGACACTAAAGGACTAACGTGGTGCAGTGACGCCTGCTTGCCTGCACATGAGTCACGATGGCTCTGATCCGAGCTCTGCGGCGTGAACGCTTGGCAAGGACAGCCAGTGTGTCCCTGCCAATCAGGAGCATCACAGCCTTGCAGACCTGATGTGGGTTTAAAGGTCTCCTGTACGGAACAGTCCCAGAATCGTCTCAATCATAGGAAAGAGCCTTGCACAGTAAAAGAGCACTCACAGCTATTTCTGGAAACAGATTCAAATGCCAAAAGCATAAATGTAAATGAGAGTTGCCAGTTTCTGCCAACATGTGGACCTGTCCAGCAATGCGACAAAGCTGAGAAAAGTTTATCTTTATGCAAATGAGCAGTGACGATTTGGAAATGTGGAAAATGTAAAGTGAAGACACTGTACTAATCAACCGAAGAACAATAACATTAAGAAAAAAAATCATGCTTTTAATGCTTAAATTAACATGTTTTGATTTTCAAATCTTAATTGTGACATTTCATCTGAACATCTGTGTATATGGGTTGGGCGATATACGGGTAGACACAATTAACCGGTAGAAATTTGTCAACCTGTAGAGTTTTTGGACTATCGTCTCTATCCCGATTAAATGCTCATGCAACATTGCTGTGCTACGTGGTCACGAAAACTTATTGTTTACATACGTTTTTAAACATTGCGGTTTAATAACAAGTGATTTTAAGCCATTAAAACGCAATTCGAAAGACAACTCATTTTGCTATATGCGCGCACTGTCTGAGAGACTGCACGTGAAGACGGCACTCATGGAGCGCGGGAGTATAGAACAGAGGTTTGTTTTTTTTAACGTTTTTTGGGGGGGCTTTTATGCCTTTTTTATTTAGATAGGACAGTAGAGTGACAACAGGAAAGCATTGGGTGAAGAGAGGGGAGCAGTATCAGCTAAGGACCTCAAGACGGGAATCGAACTCGGGTCACCATGAGCGCAGTTGCGCTGTATGTCAACACACTAACCATTAGGCTATTGGCGCCGACAAACAGAGTTATTTTTGCCACTTTATAGGCATTGACCAGTTAAATACACACACTTTTATAAGTCAAAATGCCTGTCTTTTGCAAGTATCCTTGTAAAACATGGTAATTTAGGTCTTAAGTGAAAGCAAACAGATGAGAAAGAAAACAAGTGTAACAATACATTGGATCTGAGCAGCTCTTAAAGTGACAGCAGTCTATCATTCATGTTAATCAAACAACAAATAAGAGAAAATCTCTCACTGCTCTTGACTAAATCACTTTTGTAATTTTAATAAGAAGAAATATATATTTACTTTACACAGTGAAGAATATGCAGTTTTATACATTTGCTTACTTTATACAATGTATGTAGCATTTCTTGTTTATTTGTTCTACAATATTTTTTTCCTATTGCTTGTAATTAGTTTCTTATTATTTAATCGCTGACTGTTTACTTGTCTTCAGTGTTTTTGTTGTTTCATATTAACACTGGTGACAGGAATTAAGAAATTTCTATGGTATGAAGAGTTTTGATATCATAAAGACCTTATTTAAAGCAAAAATAACTATTTCATTATATATCGTTACAGTGAAATAAAATTACTCATACCGTGATATAAGATTTTGGTCATATCGCCCACCCCTATGTCAATGTTTATGAGATTTATTCCATCCAAACAGTATTGAGCCTAGTTGACTTTCTATTTATCACTAGATAATAGTGATCAGTGTATTTATATTATACTAGATTTAAATGTAATGAAATCCCTGTCTTTATGCAGTTTACTGTTATTAAACTAAATTGAATCAACACTGAACTAAATACAGCTGAATAATGACAATATTAGAGGTGCTTTACAGCTGAAATTATATTAATTTAATAATTGAAGAACTTTGCAACAGTGAAAGTAACTGCCAGCTCTACTCATTACCTTCTTGTTTGTTTTAGCTATAAAATGCACCCAGAAAATGTGGTATTGCACCTTTTTTATTGTTATTATTTAAATCTTGCATGCTATTTCTCATGTGATATATGAATGTACATTAATGATCAGTTTGTTATCATTATTTAGTTAATAGCTTCATTGATGAAACAAGAGCAGAACAAATTTCAGTGTAAATCATTCATAAATTCTTTCTTGCATAATTTTTCTCACTTAACTGAGTGCAACAATTTACATTTTTTACAATACAATACATACTACATAAATTTGTTATGCCCATATTTCAAAGAATGAATCCATTGTTACCAAATGTTGAAAAACATAAATAAATAATTCGATGTCAGCAACAACAGTATGAAAACAGAAGAATTTATTATCAACAATAGTCTGAAAATAGATTTGACTTCTGTCATCACATCACTAAACATCCCGTTCAGCCAAGTTCCTGTCAGCTATACTTGGTCCCCATTGACACCAATGGAAACCGAATGCACTTGTTGCATTTGCATTGAAATGAGAAGGAAGATCTGGCAGTCCTGCACTGCCGAGTGTTTATTTGTCTGGGCCTGTGACCGAGAATTCAATCTCATCAGAGCTATTTTAACTGCATGGAGACAACTCATCACTTCTGCTTATTTGAAGAGAAAATGAGCATTGAGCACTGTCAAATAAACCAGTTCCATTTCTGAGTCCCAGACTCGCTGGGAAAATAGAGTGGTCTCCATATCTATCTCAAAAGTTAAATATGGAACATTTGGAAGATTGTGATGTATGGAAAAAGAGCTGAACAGTGTGTATAGCACATATAACCTCATATGTGTCTAACCAAAGGCTTTCAAACAGAAGATGTAAGCTTTACCCAATAATTAGGATGTAGGGCCAGGACAAAAACACCTCATCTCAAAAGAGGTCAGAGGTTGGTGTGGCCCATTACTGGCAGTTGCTCAAGACCTTCATGCTGCAATAAAGTCACAGCTGCGATCTGGGATCCGAACATGCTGTGTCTCCGTACACAGATAAAGATTAGCAAAGCCCATACATCATTATCAGAAGATAATCCTCCACCCCTGAGCCCGGGCTCTCTGCCGTGTTATTGTTTGAAAAAGTTCTTCCATTTCATTCCAGTCGACTGAGTTATATTTAGATACCTGTAATACCAGAGGACTTGGACCGACAGGACTGGTATTAACAAATCTGATTGATTGTGTTATCAGTGGATTAGAGGAGTATATTTAGATTTTCTGTGAAAGGTGAGATGTTCTGGGATAAACATGGACTGAATAAGAATGTAAAGCCTAATAATTTACCTGTTTGAGAAAAAATTAAGTGGTGTTTTTTTGTACTGTAGAAAGGTGTATTTGCACTGAAAAAAATACTAATAATAAGTAACTTAATTTGTGTAGATGGCACTTTAACTGGATTATGTGTGGTTAGTTAAATAGATGCAAATAATGTGATTTTGAGTGTTTTTGTGCCACTTTTATTTGTGAAGTTTGCCATGTTTTATGACTTAATCAGCACATTTGATTTATTTTACTAAACAGTAATTTTTGTTTCCAGAAAAACCCAGGAAGGACAAAACTGTATGCCACAGTGCTGTCAAAATCAAATGTTTTGTAGATGAAATGTTAGTCAAATTCTGTGGAAGAAATCTAAATATATATTTTACTTAATTTTCATTTAAAATAGCATTTATTAAAAACGTATATTATTTATTTTTAAATAATATATATTTTTAATATATTGTATATTAAATAAACATTTGAAAATATCTTTTTATTTTAATATTTATTTATAGACTAACTTTTATATATATAATCACAACATTAAACATTATTATAAAACAAAATTGTTACAAACTATTTCTTCCATTATAGCATATATAGATATTTCTAGAGGAAAATGTTCATAAGAGTCAACTAAGCTCCTGAAAGTTTTTTCCACTTTGTATGCACTGCACATATTCCACTATTGGCAATTTTGCAAAATACATTTTCAGTTCCATTTGACTTGTTCGATTGCATTTGAAGCTGACAGCATGATGTCTTTGGCTCCAGGGCTGTTCGAGCTGCTTAACCTAAGGAATTAATGCATAAACCACCTGAGAAAGAACATCACACCTGCTCAGAACTCTACCTATTTACTATATAAACCATAGAGAAAACACATGACAGCTCAGATCAGAATAAATATGTTGAAATGTGTGCGTATTTGCGTGCACGATTGTTTGCTCGTCTTGAGAGCTTTCAGATGAGCGTGTGTGAGAAGAGATTACTAAAGAGAGACGGGCTCCAATACATAAGGGTCACAAAGACTCTGATTTATAATTTGTCATCGTGTCCGTTCTTAAAACACAATTAACCTCTGCTGTCTGGGGCTGTTTGCCATGAATTTGCCAATTACAGAGACGAAAGAGTCTCGTACAATGAGCGAGAAGAGGGGTTGTGTAATGCTGTCCTCTCTCCATCCTGTTAAAAGTGCACTCTCATGGGTTATTGTGGTATATTGTAAATATGCAATTGAGGTAGAGACAAACAACACTCGTGAACAGGGAAAACAAGCTGAAAATGAACTTTTGGACAGCAAAAAAAGAGTATGAGAAAGATGTAGCTGTCCATTTCACCATTCAAATCACCATATAAGGCTGGCAAATTCAACTGAGATTACTTTTGTTCAAGAAGGCTTTAAAAAATGAATAAGACTGTTTCAGTAAGTGAGTGAGTTAGTGAGAGCTGTTAGGCTAATTCAAACCCATAACTGTTCACTCTGAGTCAGATTTTCTAGTCTTTTTTTAAATTATTCATTAAAAAGATCTGGCTAATAAAAGTCAAATTCACATAAGAGTCTGTATTTCGCAATCACAATAAGGTTGACTGTAGTTTTTTTTATCTGTCTTTTTCTCTCATCACTTTTTTATTCAGACTACAAGCTTAAAGCATCATTTATTTTGCTATGGAATTGTTATAATAAGACATTCATAGGAACAGATCTGAATGAGAACCAGTTCTCAATACCAACCCTATTTTGCAACCTGGTCTCATAAAAATATGTACCTCTGTGCACTTTCTGTGCGACACCGTTTTATGTACCTTACTGCACGTTTCGCCGCAGTTTCAAAGAGAAATGTCCACTGAGTGGCGCTAAAACACAGGTTAAATACGTGAACCCTGGCACGTTTTTATTATGTTGATATAGGTACGTATTGTTGTGTTTTTATTTTGTTGCTTCAGGTACGTACTGCGGCGGTTCAGAATTCAAATATCTGGGGTCTGTCCCTAAAAGTTAATGCTCTATTGTGTTGGAAATATGCCCTACACCAAAACCAACCCTAAACCTACCCGATAGTGTTAACAAATGCATAACTGGTATAAAAATGTATTTGTTGATGCAACCGTGCCCTTTCAACTTCCTTATCTGCAGATTTGAACTGTTTTGTTGAACTGTGGTTACACGGGATTCGATCCGGAGCTCCTCGCCTCCTAAGTACGTCTCCGTACTCGGTGAGCTACCGAATAAACTTACAATCTATGAAAACCCATAGATATGACGCTGGATATGTGCGATGCTAACATTCAAAAGCATCAGTTTTCAAATCTCCCAGCATATTAATATTGTTTTGAAGTCGTAACATGATATTCTTAAAGTAATTGTGCGAAAAATACGCTTTATTAATCAAAACTCTGTAAATTTGTGTGAAAAGGAGTAAAAAGTGTTTTTAGAGAGCTTTACTGCCTCTAGTGTTTGTTTCTTTTGGAAAGTGAAACTGTAGTAATATGTAGTTATTGGTACGTATTTCGTGTCTCGCTAAAAAGTGCACCCAGGTACATAAATGCCATGAGACTAGGTTGCTATTTTGGGGTTAACTATTCCTTTAAGAACTCAATCATGAAAGACAAATTTTGTTTAACAGGAGGAAGGCCTTGCCAGTGTAGTTCAGTGAAACATTACAAACATGTCCAAATGTTCAACAATACAGAACACTGCAAGCATATTTTCCCAGGGGAGTAAGAGACTATACTGTACTAGCGCTGAACACAAGAGGTCCATGTTCACCTTACAGGAGTGTGATATTTCTTCCCGTCTGAGCCTTTACTGCATAAGGAAAGTTTAGAAGGGCAAGCTTTTATTTATCCACCAAATATTACTTGTTTCATCCTGTAGTCTCTCCGATAAGTCATGCTACCTGCGGGAAATAGCTTCATATCTTTGCTTGCAGACATATATTATTGTTTAGAAATCTATCCAAGTGAGGAATGTATAATGAAAAATCCCTCCAAAAGGAATGGACAACAGAGAAAATTATCTGGAAAAAATGTCAATCTCATTTCAAACAAGTCTGCCATCTAGTGCTGCTTCTAAGAAAGCATCTAATGTTGTATAAAATTTTAATGTAAAAAAGTGAGATTTTCATTTGCTTACTTTTTTCAGCATTTGACACCATTGGATAACATTTCAAATAAATGCACACAAAAGGTAAATGTGTAATTTCTGAGCTACATTAAAAAAAATGCAAAAAATGACTGTTTTCAAGCAGGTTTCCCCCAAACACTCCTGCCATTGGTTGACCAAACAGATAGGTCCGCCCCAAATTCATGCCATTGGCTATTTTAATGCTGCTGTGTTAGGGTGGTTGGGAAAAAAGATACAATGTTTAAATGTTTTTTAAAGAAATCTCTAATGTTCAAAACTGAATTTATTTGAAACAGTGGAACAGTAATATTGTGAAATATTAAAATTTTGCAATAAAAAAATTAATAATTAATATTACAATAAAAAATATCTGGTTTTCTGTTTATTCAGCACTAAAGAAAGTCAATGTACAATGCAAGTTTTCTGTTTTAACATTTTCAAATGTAATTTGTTCCTGTAATAAACAAAGTTGAAATTTCAGCTGCCATAACTCAGGGTTCAATGTCTCACACACAATGCTTTTGAAATCATTCTAAATAGCTGAATTGGTGCTCAAGAAACATTTCAAATTATTATTAAATGCGATACTATTTTTTCAGGATTATTTGATTAATGTAAGGGTGTATTCACACCTGTCTTGTTTGGTCCAATTGAATCGAACTCAAGTTCGTTTCCCCCTTTGGTGTGGATCTTTTGGGCAGGTGTGAATACAGCAATCGCACTCGAGTGCGCACCAAACAACCGTACCGAGACCCAGCTGAAGAGGTGGTCTCGGTCTGCTTCCAGGTTCGTTTAAGGTGTGAATATGACCCGACTTCAATCCGACCCAATTGCAGAAATCACGCTCAGAAACAGACAGCTCGCACATGTAGTGCTGTTGTTTGTGTTTCAATCACTTGTTTTTAAACCACAATGCTTAAAAATGCATGCAAATGATGAGTTTTCATGACCATGGCTCACAGCAATGTGACGTGAGCGTGCTAAATAGGTTAAAGCTTGCCGCAAAAGTTACCATGAATATGTTGGGGGAAAATAGTAAGGCGATATTTGAATTATTTATTAATTAACTAGTGTTTTCTGAGTCAGTGTCGCAAAGATGAAATCGCCATCTCATCATGGACGCACTTTTAGAAAGAAATGCATATTTACAGATTACATAATGAAAGAGTTTTTGTTTTGGATTTGAATTATTTCATTTTGTAGTCATTTAAAGCTTTCTATAGATATATTCATCATGTCTGTAAGGAAAATATTTGCTAAGTTTCGGTTCATTTTTGTGAAGCGCTCCTGTTTAACACCGAGATGGCAAGCGCATCCTATTTGTTTTCTTATTTTACAAAAGCACAACGTTTTGTTGATATTAGATTGGATATGCGCCTAATAGCGCACATTTATCTAGGTTAAATGTTTAAACTAACATTGTGATATGCTTTAAGTATTTTATATCTATAGATTTTATTTTCGGCAAGTCGTAATTACAACATCGTATGACATTCTCATATGATGCTCATAAGTTTCTTCATATTGCGTTAGTATCTGATAACACCAAATCAGTAAAAGAATAAAAATGTAACTACTAAAGATCTCCATTATTAGCCTGTTTTTGCACTTCCTGTTTTCCCTGCTTGAGAATTTCTGTCCAATGAATGGATGACCTTAGCACACATTTGTTTACAATTTCTGGTTCACTTGCAAAAAGGGCAGTGTGAAAGCGAACCGCACCAAACAAAAACAAAAAAACATTGTATTTGGTCCGGCCCAAAGCAAGTGAACTAGCGGACTTTTCTGGTGTGAATATACCCTAAAATTCAGAAGAACACTGTTTATATGAAATTTAATTTTTATAAATGCCTTTACTGCCACTTTTAATCATTTGAAATCTGAATATAATAATAATAATTGCCTTAAACTTTTGAATAATAGCAATCATTTATATTATATTTTTCAGGGAAATTATCTTACAAGTTGATTAATTGTAAGTTATTTTAGAATGGGAAAAATTACACACTTCTACACTGACTGCATGTACCTTTTAAATATCTAAAATACAGTACTACATATCCAGCCTTCAATTATGTTTTTAGACAAAAAGTGAACAAAACTGAAAGTTTTCAGTTCTCTGCAGACACAGAGCCTTGTGTGTAATAATATCATGTCACTTCAGAAACCCCTGTGCCTGATTCCCACTGTCTGGTAACCCTGTGCTCTGCTCACCAGCTGCATGGCCACCAGCACAGCACTCTCACTGCCAGCATATGGCACATCGTCTGAAGCCCCCCTGAGGCTCTCCTGCTCCCCGAGCCCATCTCTATCTCTGCATGGCTTCTGAATGTGAGTGTGAATGTCAGGAATCAGCACGCTGCTGGACATTAGTGACTGTTAGCTGAAAGAGCAACACCTGCAGCAGATCTGAGATCAGTTAGCGCTTTAGGCAACCCAAGAAGCAGCTGTATTTCAATGAGAGCGCCAGGGTTTAGGTCACACGAAGTGCAGTTTGGAAGGAAATAGACCAATTGTGCTTGTTTTCTCTAGAAGTGGTTTTGTAGGTTGGTTTCAAGTTAAAAATTAAATTAAAATAATGTCAGGTTGGGACAAGTTGTCAGTGAGTTGTTTAAAATTATGCATTTTTAAAACCTTTTTTAAAAAAAAATATGCTAAAGAAAAGTTATCAATTAAAAAAAATGAAAAACAATTAAAAATATATTTATTACTCTGAGAAATGTTCCTGAAGCAAAATGAGTGACAATGCCCTATATACTACAGTACAATGTGTATTATAAAATATAGTACATTTCTTTACTGCATGGCGTATACAAGCTTATATGTGAGTGCTGTCAGGTGGACTGAACTGATAATTCATCATGCAGCTCTAAAAGCTTCAAAATATTAACATTTAAAGAATATATTGTGAAAATTTAAAAGCAATGCAGCCACAGAGAAACGGCTTTTATCTAAACCACAAAAGACTAGTAATTATATACACAAGAGATGACAACAGAAGAATAAAATTGTTAAGCATTTTTTCAGTGAACGTCCATGAGCTTTAAAAAGAGCTGTCACATCTCGAATAGTGCCCTATTCAAACCTCAAAACTGCTTCTCATTTATAAAGAAAACACGAACCAGATACTGAAGCATCTGTCAGTAAGAGTCAAAGTAGAAATATAATGACCTTTTATGATAAATTTAAAGCAAATATAACAGCAATACTGTGTACTTGTGGGTTAAAATGCTATATATTCCATTGTTACTACTATATATTACATATCTTTAATAAGTGCATTTTCTATCTTAGTTTTTTCATTTATTTTAAATATAAACAATTAAAAAAACTGCTCTTAACAAAAAACTTTAATGCAAGATACAGTTTAACAGTAAAAAATCTTATAACAATTATTTATTTATATCTTCTGCAGCATTGCTTCTCAAGTAAATTTACCTTGCTTTAATGATATTATAAAATTTGCAAAAATTATTTTTAGTTTTTAAATATTTTAGATATTTATATAATGAATATTATAAATCTTATTTTTAAATATGTGTACAGTTTTTAGTATTTTTTATTTTTATTTTTTTAGCATATCACATTAAACTAAATAAAATGACAAATGTTGCCTTGACAGCTAACTGAATGTAATAAAAGGTTATTTTTATTTTATTTTATTTCAGTTAACATTTCTTATTTCAAGTTTCTGCTGTTTCTGCTTCAGATTAAAACCTAAATTATATACAGTATATAAAATAAATATATAATATAAGTCAAATTTAAATAATTTATAAGTCAGTTAGTCAATAGTATTTTTTGTTATCTTTATATATAGATAACAGTCTATGGTATGTCCTCATTTAAATAGCTCATTAAACGTGTGTGTGTGTGTGTGTGTGTGTGTGTGTGTGTGTGTGTGTGTCAAACAAGCAGACATTCAGGACCTAGGAGAGCTCCCTGAGGCAGGTGTGACCCCCCGGCACACACACACACACACACACACACACACACACACACACACACACACACACATACCTCCTGAGTAGAGGTGATTATGGCACACACAGCAGCCCTGGGCAACCGGGACACACGGGATATTTCCATCAACTTTCCACTCCAAAGCAACAAGGCAGGAAAAAACCAGCCCACATTTTCCCCTGCCAATACACACAAACACACACACACACACAAACACGTTCACTTCCAGATACTCTCCCTGACCTGTCCTTATCTCTTACATACATATATGTATACGCAGTTACTGCTGGTAAACAACCTAAATATCAATTTAACGTCGGAGCAGTCAAGGCAAACACCTCATTTAAAATGCAGATTCGGAGAAATAGAAAAACTAGTTGTCATATAAGCCACACATCAGACTGCAACAGGGCATTTGAGAGTTTCATTTCACATTTCAAGCCTTAAGCTTTCTCTGATCCCCGGAAGAAGCGATTTTATCCAGGAATCTCCCAACTGTTACCACATGGCAATCTGCACCGCCGACTGGCCACAAAAGTACATTATCAACAGATAATGCATCCTACGAGCAAAAGCAAATTCATCTGTGTACGACCAGGCTGATACTGAACAAGTACAAAGGTTTAATGTTGTGTTAGAGCTGTGGTGCATTGGTTAATAACATGCTATGCAGCTTCAATGATCGATTTTCCTCTCTCACTCCATCATGATTTTCCATTTCTCTCCACTGTGTCTGTATAATAAAGAGGTAAAACTAAGGCGTTCTGAATGGTTGTCAGGTATTTTAGTATTTATGCTATTATACTTTTTTATCATACTATTTATTAATACTTTAATTTGCTATTTAAAAAGATATTTTGTGTTTATGTGATTTTGTCATTTTTCTTTTTTAAATATATTTATATTTATATAAATAATATTTTTAAATATGTCTACAGTTTTTAGTAGTTTTATTTTTTATAGAATATGACATTAAACTAAATAAAATGAAAAATGTTGCCTTGACAACTAGCTGAAACACATTATTAATATTTTTTTATATATTATTTCAGTTGACATTTATTTTATTTCCAGTTTCAGCTGTTTCTGCTTCAGAATAAAAAATAAATTATATATATAAAATAAATATATAAGTCAAATATAAAATCACTTATAAGTCACTAGTAGGTTCACAGATCGAGTTATTTTACAATAACAATTTTAAAAATACAATAGTATTTTTAGTTATCTTTCTACATAGACAACAGTCTTTGGCATGTCCTCATTTAAATAGTTCAGTAAACGTGTGTGTGTGTGTGTGTGTGTGTGTGTGTGTGTGAGAGAGAGAGAGAGAGAAACAAGCAGATGTTCAAGATACTGCTATTTCTAGTTACTTTAGTTTTACCAACATTAAGGAAGATGTTTTGAAGAATGTTGGTAACCAAACAGTTTTGGTTCCAATTGACTTCCATTATATTTTTTGTCCATACCTTGGAAGTCAATGGGAACCGAAACTGCTCGATTGCCAACATATCTTCTTTTTAGGTTCCACATAAGAAAGTCATAAAGGTTTGAGTGAATGATGACAGAAGTTTTATACTGTCCCTTTAATCTCTTTTTATTTCAGTTTTAGTTTTAATAATTTTAGTACTTCAACTTAAACATATATATTTAATTTAGTTACCAAGACAACATTTCTAATTTCCATTTAATTTTATATCTAACATTTTATTTTATTTCTACTTTATTTCAATTAACAAGGTGTGGATGGTTTCTAAGGTGTTGCAAGGTGGTTTATAGGGCATTCTGGGTGGCTGTCAGGGTATTGCTTTGCGGTTGCAAAGGTGTTTTCAAAGGAAAAAAGAAAAGGTTGCTGCAATGCTGTATCCTGGCACTGGAAGCTGAATAATGATATTCACATATGCCCTTGGCACTAGAAAAATATCTCAGTGAGGCTTTAGCTGGCTATTTGCATCAAATTTACAAGGTGGAATAAGAATGACATGTTAGCAAAAATTCACTGGTGATTTGCCAGAAGATGTGATGGAAATGATACAGAGTCTTATTCAGCAGCGATCCTCCCTGGGCATTTAAAGACTTATAGCAACTGACAACAGCAAAGCTGAGATCCAGAGATCTGACAAGCAAACCAGACAATATTGGCCAGCAGCAGCAACACTACAACATAGATAACAGCTGAACATAAACAACCGCTGCAGATAAACCCGCCGGTCTGACACTAAAAAGGGAAAAATTAAACTGTTGTTTGAGGACGATAAATATCTTCACAAACAGTTCACTGCGCAGATACATCAGGGGAATTGAAATTTTATTTCTTAATTTGATTAATTTATCATTGGGCAAAGAAACCGGTTGGATCTCATTTAATCTCCTTCCCGCGAGCACTAAATACCATGTCTTAACTAAAGACAAGCTTCTAATCTGCTAGCATTAATAGGCTTTGTTTGATGACATTTCCACGCTGTTTTACTCTTTATTTATCTGATGGGGAAGAAGTTTGTTCAAAAGCCTCTGCTGAGAGCAGCAGATAAATAAATTTCACATCTCTCTGACAGGTGAATAAAGAAGGCGTCAGCTACTTCAACGAGGCAAGATTACACCTAATATTACATTCCTCACAGTGGCCTTTTTCTCATTATGCAATGACAAAAGCAACAGATGAACACGATTAAAGCAAATAAGTCATTAGGCGATGTGTAATTAAGCGTCAGATTGGAAATGCTGAACTAACGTAAGGCTGGATGAATGAGAAACCGCTGATTAAAAAAAACTTGCATCGTTTGTTTATTCTTATTTCTGACTAAGAGCTTAGATTACAAAAGTCTTTAGAGAAATCAAAATGTTATTTTGAAAAATGACAAAGTCATGAACAATGTGGCGCAGGTCCCAGACAAAAGACAAACAAATTCATTTGCACCTCTGGCTCACCGAGACAGTTGTGTAAACAACAGTCGATAGAAGCTCTGGGAAATATACAGTTCCCAAAAGAATGGCATGAGCTCTGGATTTTATTCAATTATTAATAAAAGGTGCTCCAAACAGCCAAAGGAACTTGGGTTTTGATATTATATATTGAGGCATCAATATCACAAGATCTTTGTTGTTCAGAATACAATTGCGAGTGTGATGGTGCTTTTATCAGTTCAGTAAACAAGACGTTAATATACATTAACTTATGTTTTAGACACAATATTGACATTCTAATAGCCAAAAAATAAAAAAATATTCCAAACAAATACACAATTGAATAAATCGTTAAGCATCTGTGGGCAACACAGAGTAGGTTGTGTTAATTATTCAGTCACTCATATGAGTTGACTTTATGATTCAGTGACTCACTCAAACACAGCAAATTATTTCGTTCCTGAATGAATCAATGTTTTTAATCAGTTGACTGAATGAATCGCTCATAAAAGTAGTCGCGTTGTTACTAAATGAAACTTTGTTTCTGAATGATTCGGAAAGAAAAAATACTTTTTTGCCACCGACTGGTGAATGATGTAACCTGCAAAAATACACACATTATCGGTGAATTACTACAGAGTGAACTACTAAAGTGTGATAGAAAGTGAAGGTGGTATAAATTTATAGTTCATTTTTTAAATAGAAAAATCTAAATGCTAAAAATCTGTAGTGTTAAAATACCATTTCTAACACTGTGAGTTAGTTTATGATAAATGAAAAAAATATGAAAATGTTTATTATATAATTATTTATTTAATAAATATCTTCACTAATATATTTTATTATTTTATATATATATATATATATATATATATATATATATAATCATATCATTATATGACCAAAATATTATTTTTAAGGAACATCACTGTGCCTGTTATATCTCATTTAAAATATATATATATATATATATATATGACTCTGTAATATGATAAAAGCATTACTGTGGCTTTTCTTGGAATCAATTTGACAAACTGGAGTAAAACCCCTGTTTTGTAAGTGGCCATGTGACAGTGGTGGGGGTGGACTGCTTTTAGAGCCAGTCCCTGCTTACAGAGTAATAGCGCAATGATCAGAATATCATGTCCACATGGATTCTTTGCTGCTACTGTATTTTATCGTTCACCCAAAATTCTGTCATTATTTACTCACCCTCATTTAAATTTAATTTAAATCTTTTTCTTTGGAAGACTTTGAGGAAGCCGAGGATTCTAAAATAACATGAGGGTGAGTCAATAATGACAGAATTTTCATTTTGGGTTGAATTGTTTTTAACCATAAAAATGTATTTCACCCTTAAGACAGTATAGCCAGGGAAGAACAGCAAATCCTTAGGTCCACTGTGAGCAAGTATATGTGCCATTAAATTACTATAAATATATCTGTTAACATTAACTGCGCATAAATTTAGCCTATATCTTAAAAGAGAATTCTTGGAACGAATGGGTCCTGTCCCAGTTCTACAGTCATTACTCACAGCACACACTTTGATAATGTGTGTGGAAATCGTCAGGGTTGGAAGTCACAATGGCACTAATCTCTGCGCAGGATTCTTAAAAAGAGCCTTGCTGTGAGTAATGTGGATTGAGTGAGCTATTTCCAGCGCTCGGTGCAGTAAAACCTCACCCTGACTCACCGTGCATACTTTAGGAGGACATTAATATTTTACCAGCATTATAGCTCGCAAAAAATGTCCTCAGATCTTCCCTCTATAGTGGTCTCACAGTAATACACTTGAACACTTCACAACGATGAGGAAACTTCCGAGCAACAGTTCATATTTTTAATGGGCCTCTTGGTTCGATTAAAATGTTTGTCAAGGTTACTTGCAAGGTTATTGTATACTGTAACTAAAACTAAGATGAAACTACTGATATTTCTGTTGGCTAAAATAAATAAAATAATTAGTGCAAAGTAAATAGACATGACTATTTAGTATTAAACAGGCTGTTTATTTTGCTGCTTTACCTTTATTGAATGTAAATAACCTCTCGCTGTCCTCTGCATATTGAAATGGAGCAGGCCAATTTGCATAAAAAAGGCATTTGCAAATATGGGTGCAAATATTATAATATACTAAATAGGTTATATTTTAATGCACTTGTGACAGCATAATATTTACTAGGGCACAAGTTGGGGGAAATCGAATTGCGATTCTTCACGTCTTCACGTCTCTCTAAAAAGCCTTCAAAAGGGCAAATCACCGGGTCTAGATGGTCTCCCCCCTGAATTATATTTAGAAATTTGGGATTTGGTAGGGATACTTATGCTTAACTCATTTAATTTTGCAATTGAACATGGGGTATTTCATAGAGATCAAAAAACATCACTGATTTCATTACTTCTTAAAAAAGGGAAAGATCCATTAGATTGTTCCAGCTACAGACCGATTTCGCTTATCCCATGTGATGTAAAAATCTATGCTAAAGTTTTTGCTTCTCGTATGGAGAAGGTAATTCACAGTCTGATCAAGGAGGACCAAACTGGTTTCATCAAGGGGCGCAATGCATCTGACAATATGCGTCGACTCCTTCATATTCTTGACTTTGCGGACTCCCACCCAACCCCTTGTGCGGTCTTTTCACTTGATGCAGAAAAAGCCTTTGACAGGCTAGAGTGGAATTATATGTGGGCAGTTCTGCAATGTTTCGGCTTCGGTGAACACTTCGTTTCTATGATTAAGACATTATACCACTCACCTGCAGCATCAGTCATAACTGGTAATATTATTTCCCCCTCATTCCCTTTACAGCGAGGAACGAGGCAGGGGTGTCCACTTTCCCCTATTGTTTTGTCTATCTCTTGAACCCTTAGCACAAGCCATCAGGAAATCTGAAGTATCGATTAAGATTCATGACCATAATCATAGTATTTCATTATACGCTGATGATATTATTCTATATTTAGACCACTTTGATGTTTCAGTCTCTAGTATAATTAAGGAATTTGATAATTTTAGTAGCCTATCAGGATATAAAATAAATTGGAGCAAATCTGCTTTAATGCCAATTAACAATGTTAAGGTTAATTCTTCTATTCCCTCATTTATCCCTATTAAGGAATCTTTCATCTATTTGGGCATTACCATATATAAAAACATTCATAAGATTGCCAGAGACAATTTTAATAACATTTTAGTTAAGGTCAAAAATGACATTCAAAGATGGAAGAATCTTAAAGTCTCTCTCCAAGGAAGAATCTCCACTGTTAAGATGAATTTGTTACCTCGATTTAATTTTTTTTTCTCTATGCTACCACTTTCTCCCCCTCCAGGTTACTTTAAGGAGATCAACTCCATAATTTCTAAGTTTATCTGGAATGATAAATGTCCCAGAATTAAACTTACCACATTACAACATCCTAATAGCGCAGGAGGACTGGCTGTACCAAATTTTGAATTATATTATTGGTCGTTCCAGCTTAAGGCTCTTCATAATTGGGTTGATCCTCAATCTACAGTTTCATGGAGGGTGATTGAAGCTGACAAGGTTAAACCAAATAGACTTCAAGATATTTTATTTACTGGCACAGGAAAAAAAGGGGATAATTATAAATTTGGTCTGGTTGTGGCTAACTCTATTAAAATCTGGAAAACGGTTGAACGTCGGATAGGTGGACCCTTCAAATTCTGTAACAGTACACCTTTATGGCACAATTTTAATTTTGTATGCGGAAATCGTCCATTTGTCCAACCCTCTTGGTCTTCTTTAGGTGTAAACACGTGCGGTGATATATATGTTAACCGGGGCCTCTGTTCGTTTCAGACATTAAGAGCCAAATTTTGTCTACCAGCATCTGCATATTTTGTTTTTCTTCAATTACGTTCTGCTCTCAAAGCGTATGGCGTTCCGTGGGCATCTTCTATTTCCTCTCATCCTATGCGGGACTGGATTGCACCATCTGCTGGTCGGCCATCTGTTTCCTTAATATATAATACAATTATTGATTGTATTACAAAACCTCTTTCTATTAAAACTATTTGGAACAGGTAATTATCTGACCTTAATTTATCTGTCGACTGGGAGAGAGTGTGGTCTAATCTCAGTTTAACATCTAAAAATCTGGCTCATCGTCTTATTCACTTCAAAGTCATTCATAGAGCATACATAACTCCTTACAAAAGATTTAAAATGAAACTACAGTCAAATTTGAACTGCCATATATGTAACACTGCATCATCAGGCACTTTTCTGCATATGTTTTGGGAATGTCCTGTCGTCATCAGTCTATGGACACATGTAAACCTGGTTTTGTCATCATTACTGCGAATTGATTGGTCTGTTAACCCAAGTTTGTGTCTTCTTAATGATGATTCTGGTCTCTGTATTAGTTCAATGCAAAAGAGAATGTTGTTTGCTGGTTTTACAGCTGCGAAGAAGACAATAATCCAGAACTGGTTTACACCACACATGTGTGGAAAAACATATTGGATCCGTAGCCTCCTGCAAATAGTGACGTGTGAATGTACAACGGCACGAGTTGGTGGGGCCAGGCCTTCGACCATTGATGCTTGGCAGTGTTTTTTGTTGGACATACGTGATTGTATAAAGGAGTGACTTTTGTGTTCTTGTTGTCCTTCCCTCTACCCCTCCCTTTTGATTGGACCTTGAGATGTTGAGTATGTGGCTGTTGTTTTGTTTTGTTGTATTTTGGATATTATGTTGTGTTGTGTGTGAAAAATAAAAAATAAAAAATTGTTGATAACAAAAAAAAACAGGCGATATGGTGTCTAAAACATAAGTCTCTTAATATTAACTTATTGTTTATTGAACTGTTGTATGAAATCAGTATCACATTTGTAATCATGCTTATTTTTAAAGAAAAAAACGGCACTCTTCATGTGATTTTAACTATATCAAATGATATAAATATGCACATTTTCTGCCCCCATATCTTGAATTTTGTGATCTTTCTTAATGCATTTTAATAGACTAATTGTGCAGTGAAAGAACACACTTTAAATGTGCGTGTGCACTGTTTAACCCGCTAAACTTCATCACGTTATGTTTGCGTGCACTCTGTAGGTGTTTTGTTTGGCTTTTGCAAAATACTCGATAATATCTAATTGTACTTCGTTAAAACAATAATTACGATATTATCGCAGACGATATATATCGCACACCCCTAATATCAATATGGCTTTAAAATAATAATAATAATAAATGTATTATTATTTATAAAATATAAAAATATTAACTAAAATTGTAGGAAATTTTATTTTAATATTTCACTAAAATAAACACCAAGTATTTATAAAAATAATAATAATAATTATTTAATTTTTTTGCCATTTGAGAAAAGAAATTCTAGGTTTGCTGTGCTTGTTTGCCAAGTTTGTGATTATATATCACATATGTAAGGCTTTTAAATGATAATACTTATTACTCCTAAAAAAAAAATTTAAATTACAAAATAAGAAGTATTATTATTGTAATATTTCACTGTAAAATAAAAATATTTAAAATATATTAATAAATATATATAAAACATATTCATAAAAATATGCATAATGATTTGTTTGACATTTTAACTATAAAATTATAATACTAATATTTATTTATAAAATACTAATATTTATTTATATCCTAATTTCTTCATTTTCGAATGTTAAAATAATCAAACTTTTATTTTGATGGAAAACTGCAGTTGTTTTTGCAAGGTTAGTTTCATAAATGGCTTTTGTTTTACATTAAAATGTTTCTACATACTAGTACACTGAAATGCAAAATGGTTCCTGATATGTTTTAAAGCATGGATATTGCATGTATGTAAATATTAGTTACTGATCTCTAAGGATGAGACTATGATGGCACCAGTATTCTCTAGTCTATTAGAGCACTTTTATATTCATCGTGGTGCTAATCCATGTAGCAGCTGCATCCTAATAGACACTCTCTAGCCTTTGATTACAATAAATCAGAGCCCAGAGCTTTTTGGCTGTCTTTCCAACAGGGTTTGATTTGCGGTCTTGAACAGAGAGTGACGTCATTGCCCCTGCTTACAAAGGTTCAATGGTAGGCAGCTGTGGCATGTAACACATGCTGTAAGAATACAATACAAATATTCACACATATATGAAATAGACCACAATTAAATGGCAGATGAAAACAAATAGCTGTGACATTGGCTATGTTCAGAACAGTTTACTACCATACTACTCATACTATTTCTTCAGCATGCAGAACAATGAACATTTGAACAAACAGTTTTTATTTCAAGATGCTAAGCGGATGTCAGTGAAAGCAACATATGCATATGTATATATATATTAACATAAATAAATTTGGCAAACGCTTTTATCTAAAGTTACTTACTTTAAGTCAATTCAAGTGTTGCATGCCACTTTTTTACAAAACGTGTACTCCTACAAATACAGTTTGTAAAAAAAAATAGTAGGCAGTAAAAAAAACTTGAGCACCAAATCAGCATATTAGAATGATTTTTGAAGGATTATGTGACACTGAAGACTGGAGTAATGATGATGAAAATGCAGCCTCGTCTTCGAAGGAATACATTTCATATTAAAATTTAACAAAGAATATAGTTTTTTTTATTCTAATAATATTTCACAATATTACTGTATTTTTTATTTATTTTTTTCAAATAAATGCAGCCTTGGTGAGCATAAAATATTTATTTTTAAAACATTAAAAACTTACCAACCCCAAACTTTTAAACAACAGTGCAAGCATAAAAAATATACAGTATATCACACACAAATATTGGTTAAAATAGTAAATATTTTTTTTCAATTCTTAAATGAAATATTATAATGAATAATATTAAATATTATTTATATTAAATTATAATTAATCATGTTTTTATAAGTTACATTAAGCTAGCTTCATTTGCCATTTTCAATTAAATATTTCGCTCAGCAGCTGAACGCAGTGCATTCTGGGATGACCTTCTTCATATGTGATGCTGGCCAAAATTAGGTATCATGATTACGCCGTCCACCTTTTGGAACAGCCTTCGTGTGTGATGCCTTAATGTGTTGTCTAGGCAAACAAGACACTAGGTTATGGAAGGGTTTACGTATTCCATGGTCACAGGATTGTTATGAACTGTCGTTGACACTTAGAAATGCTTAGAGATGACAGATGAGAGGTATGAGCGTTATGTAATGGGGCTGATCAGGAGAATGCGATGACATAAGCATGCGTAGTGAGTGGGAGGTTTTAAACCCCCGTGGCAGAAACACTGAGCGCAGCAGTGGGAACAGGTACAGCGGAGAGGTCATGCACACGTCACGCACAGTTCCGCATGGGTGAGCGACATTAATGCTAATAGATCCCCATTCAAGAATTTAACCTTGACAGTCTGCAAAACAAGAGCCACAGCATCATGTATCAGAGCTAGCCAGCACAATGAAAGAGTGACACTGGAATGTTAATGGCTCACTTGAGGATAGCATTAGCCTGTTTTTTTTTCTGTGTCCCTGCACTCTATAAATGTCATTCAAGGGGGCAGACGTCTGATATTTCTGCAGTGTTACATTACTGGGCTACAGTTTCCACCGTTCTGTGAACTTTAGCCTTGCAAGCAGGAGGTTGGGGTTGGTAGTCAAGCACACACACGCTGGAACAGCTATAGTGCTTCGGCCTGAGGAAAGGAATTCATGCAGAACAAAAGGCCATACTTGTAACTCCACTTAAAACTGATATGACCATATAAAGCAGAACTCATGACCAGTGAGCTCGATTGCATAACACCAATGAAACCAGAGCTCCTCTAAACTCTTCTAGATTCCTCTGTCTTTTGTCAAGGGTCCTTAGTGACATCATACAGGAAACTGTACAGTGAGGACTCAGTTTTTGTGCATATTCCACAGGTGATAGTGTACAATTTAGCTCTGTTTTTTGTTTCAGTATAATGTCTCTGGTCACCTGTAGGATGTTGTGCTGCTGCCTCCACCAAGCTAGGTCGTTCACAATCCAGAACTGAATGCAGAATGCCTTTCAAATTCCAATTGAATTCCTGAATTTGAATTAAGGTAACAAACAGAACACCATTCTGACAATCATTTGAAATACCATTCGGTTTATCATTGTTTTTAAAGCATTTTAGTTCAATACATTTTATAATATTTTTTTTGTTTAAAGAATTTAATATAAACCATTTTATAATAATTACATTTTATCATTTCATTTTAAATAAACATTCAGAGTCAAGATGTTTTTGCCTTCATGATGAGTTTATGGTGGAGTCGACTAAATATATGGTATATAGGCACTGAGCATTATTGTAGCTGTAGTTTGTATTGTTGGTTTTAATATTTATTGTACGTCATTAAAGGGTTACTCCACCCCAAAATGAAAATTAGAAAAAGTATTCTCGTCGCTTCATTAAATTCAGATTGAACCACTGATGGCAGATGGTGTATTCTGACGATGCTTTTCATACATTTTTGAGCCTTGACGGTGTTATTACTTGGCAGTCAATGGGACAGTCACAAACCTCCCGGTTTTCATCCAAAATATCTTAAATTGTGTTCCGAAGACGAACAAAGCTTTTACGGGGTTGGAACGACATGGGGGTAAGTGATTAATGACACAATTTTCATTTTGGGGTGGAGTATCCTTTAATGCTGATTTTTATAATAATATTATTAATTATATAGATTATATATTTTCCATTTGCTGTTTGATTCTTTTTATTCATTGTTTAGAACTTTAGTCAATTTCGGTTGTTTATAAATGTGCTTTATAAATAAATATTGATTGAAATAATTATTAGAATTAGAATTATAATAAATAAATTAACAAGGGAAAGTTTACCCAAAAATAAAAAAATTGTCATCATTAACTCACCCTCATGTTGTTTCAAGCCTATAAGACTTTGATTAACCTTCAAAACACAAATTTAGATATGTTTAATGAAAACAGAATTGAAAGACTTTCGATTTAATCATAACACAAATCCCGATGAGTCATGATAAATTTATATGATTCTCTGTTCCTCCCATTGCCCAAGAGTCCCTCGACCACAAGTCCTGAAAAAGTCGATTTAACCAAAACTCTGTGGCGTCATAACACAAATCCATATGAATCGATGTTTTTATCCAAGTCTTATGATGAGATATGATAAATTTATATGATTAACAGATTTAAGTAATTTGAGTAAATAATGAAAGACTGTTCATTTTTGAGTGAACTATATCCTTTTAATTTAATTAATTTAAATGCATGTAAATTCAGGCCCAAGATTTGTTTTTGTCCTCAGTATATGATGTATTGTCGACTATAAATATAGTGGAGAGCACAGTGAGTTTTAATTGCAGTTATTTATTGCTGATTGTAGTATTTATTGTACGTCATTAATGCAGATTTTTATATTTGATTTTTTTTTATAATAAATTAAAATAAATTCAAATGTGGGTTTAGTTGTAACTGCAAAGGCTGTGACTCAAACCTTTGTCACACACCTCTTGCAATTCGAACACTGCATGCACTGCAAACAGCACATCTGAATGATAAATCTAACTCTGTCTCTCTGCAGGCTGGATATCACTCCCCTGTCACAGAGAACATTTCTCCATGTTTGCCATGCTAACAACTCAAGTGGCAGATCATAAGTGAGGCACTATGTGAATCATGTCTAGGTTTGCGTGTGTGACATTTCCAAAGTGGAGATCAATTGTATTGATGCAGGGTGAGCTCAAGGGAGAGACGCAGAAAAGTCTATGACGAATAGTCATGACGTACCGCCGGCTGACGTGGGTAATTCTGTCAGTAAATGCCACTGCAATAGCAATATGAAAAACCATACAACAGCTCCTAGTATGTAGTACATAATGGGAAGAAAATGCCAATAAAATAAAAGGGACAGTTAAAGGGATAGTTCACCCAAAAATGACAAATCTGTCATCATTTACTCATCCTTGTCGTGACAAAAAGACAAAAGAAGATATTTGGTATGTGTATGAATGTTGGTAACCAAACAGTTTTGGTTCCCATTGACTTCCATTCTAAAATCTTTAAAATTTGTCTTATTATTATTAAAGAAATAGTTCACCCAAAACGAACATTTTCATCATTTACTCACTCTCATGTCATGACAAAATGACAAAAGAATATATTGTAAAAAATGATGGTAACCAAACAGTTTTATTTCCCATTAACTTTTATTTTACAATGGAAGTCAATGGTTTCTGAGACTGTTTGGTAGTTGTTCACCCAAAAATGAAATTATTTACTCACCCTCATTTTGTGACAACAAGACAAAAGAAGATATTTAAAAAAATGTTGGTAACCAAAACAGTTTTGGTTCCCACTGACTTCCATTACCTGTTTGGTTCTGTTGTACAATCGAAGTCGATAAGAACTGAAAATCTTTGATTACCAACAATCTTCAAAATATCTTTTTTTGTATTCTGCAGAAGAGAGGAAGTCATACAGGTTAGGGATGGGATGAGGTTGAGTAAATGATGACAGAATTTTCATTTTTGGGTGAACTGTCTCTAATTTGACAAGGAAATAGCTTAAAGTTTGAAAATTTGGCTGTCAAAACAAAATAATTAGAAAGGAAGACAGTTGGTTTAGTCTTGACATAAGAGTTATGCCACATAATTCACATTGCATCAGCTCTCCGCGTGGGCTCCAGACTGCCTAATTTTGTAAAATCTGTAAGATTGCTTTCCTATTCTTAGGGGGCTAATAACGCCATATGTCTTTAAATAGACCCTATGCATCACCTGGGCCTTTCATGGGGTTAATATAATCACAGCCTACTAAATTGATTCAGCGGCTCAGATGCACAAGCAGCGCCTCTTCCAGAGGTGCCAAACACAATCAAACATTTTGACAGCGCTGCGAATCACGCCTGAAGGCAACGGCACGGTGCTGATGCTCCTTTGGAACAATTTGACCTCCCTTGATCAATCAGCAATGTGGGGGCAGTCGACAGCGTTCTGCGTCCAGGCGAGAGGGGAGTGCGGGAGAAACGAGAATAGCAACAGTCTATTCTGTCTCGCTGTCATCTGTCATTAAGCTTCATGAATCTGGAGCATTCCATTGCTCTCCGGATGTTTGCCAAATCCAATCAGGGATGCTGAATACTTTGCGCTGAAGGGATTGCAGGGTCACAGGGGGCTACGGCCAAGCAACAGCCGGCTATGGAGGAGAATGTTTAAAACGCAATCATCTCATACACATGAGTGAAATATAAGGTTAGAAATATAATAATTCCTGCTAAGATGATGCAGATGACATTATGGCATCAACTATAATACCATCCGTGCTTTTTCAGCAAGCCCTTGTGGTTTCAGGAGCTTAGTTTTACATAATTTTCCAACCTCTATCTGATTCTCTGTACCCATGGATTAAAGTTCGCCATCGCTACGACGGATTTCCGTCAATTGCTGCGAGTCTACGACGGATTTCCGTCAATTGCAGGGTTTCGCCTGCCCTTAATGTCTTAAATTTACTTTTCATGATTTTAAGGCCGTAAATATGCTTAAATTTATCAAATAGTGTAATAAATGTCTTAATTTTAGTTTGAATAGGTCTTAAATTAAGGAAAGACGAGGTGTATTCAGCCGGCTGATGGGGATGTGATCAAAGCCTGGAGTGTAGCGAAAGCACGTTCCTCTCTCCACTCTAAAGGTCTCTGCATACTGAAGGCCATTGCACACTGAGTCCGAAATTGAGTCCTGAGTCGAAAATCCGCATGCAACGGATGCGAAAACTCAGAAAATCGAACCTGATCCTAATTTGTTTTGACGGACGAAAGTTTCGGAGGCAGTGTGCAAACGTGATTGACACAACGTGAGGTCGTATTTATTTTTTAAAGTGTGAAAATTTCGGACGAAAATTTCGGACTCAGTGTGCAGAGACCTTGAGTCTGAAATTTTCGCACGTTAAAAAATAAATACGACCTCACGTTGTGTCAATCACATTTGCACACTGCCTCCGAAACTTTCGTCCGTCAAAAAAAATTTGGATCAGGTTTGATTTTCTGCGTTTTCACATCCGTTGCATGCATTTTGATAGGAAAGGATGGAGAATACGAAAAAACGGAAAAACGCAGTGTACAATGGCCTTAAGCGTTCTGTAATCACTCCGCTCTGGGTCCACTCACGGAAAAATTGCTCCGTGTTCACTCCATTTTAAAAGTTATCAGGGATTAATGTTTTCTGTCGCTATGACGGATTTCCATCAATTGGAAAAAATGAGGGGAAAAGAAACATGTAGCGCACTGTTGTTGTTCTGCAGGCACACCAAAAATCATCCCAGACTAAAATGGTCGCAAATATGACAAAAAAAAGTGCCTCAACAATTTGAAAATGGCAACAGTCGAGAAAGCTTGAGATTTGTCTATGTTTATATGAGCACCTTCTATGAGCAATTCTTTTTAATGACTCAGTAAAGATTCACTGCTGAAGAAGCCGTTTGAATCACACTCTCTCAGTCAGTGAATCATTTAGAGTTCAAATGACTCCCTAACTGAACCACAACACATTTCTTGGTTATATCTGATTCTAAATGAACCGGGAACTGTTAATGTGATGTGTACTTTTGTATAAAGTAAGTTGGGAGAGTTTATTTCATGACTAGTTTTTCTATGGAATCAATGTATGTCGAATACTTTTATTTAGTCCGATTTTCCACTTTATAAGTAAGAAAAAAAATGTAATTCAAGTTAAAGTGCAGTTTAGGTTATAACGACTGATTACCAGCATTACCAGCCTTCGTGGCTTCATCAACATAACTTATACATAAATGGGCCAGTGGGTCCCATTATACCCATTAATGTAAAACTGTCCCCTTCCAATCAGAGACAGATTTATTAAACAGCAATCAGTTGAGTAACTATCAGACAGCTTCTGCATCCCATGACCATGTGCTCTGTAATCAATTCAAGAGGAAGGAGAGAAGATCTTTATCAAGACTAAACAGTTCAGCAAAAAGCCATTAATGCAAGTTGGCCAGTACAGGAGATGCAATCATGCTCTGTTAATCGGTTAATATTTCATGGCATTTGTAGGGGAAATAGTCAAACATTCAGAGCAGTATTATCAGCACAATTAGCTGCCTAATTAAGCATATGCTCCCTCTTTTATGATAGGGTTTTGTTCTGTAATAGACACTGGGATTCATCTTTTAGTTGATCTTTTAGTTCACAAATCAATGTATTATTTTTGAATTCCTGCTATGTTGGGAGCAGTTGTGGCCTAATGGATAGCGAGTCGGACTTGTAAGCGGAAGGTTGTGGGTTCGAATCTCAGGTCCGGCAGGGATTGTTGGTGGGGGGAGTATCCTCCTTCAATACCACGACTGAGGTGTCCTTGAGCAAGGCACCGAACCCCCAACTGCTCCCCGGGCGCTGTAACATGGCTGCCCACTGCTCCGGGTGTGTGTTCACTTAGGATGGGTTAAATGCAGAGAATACATTTCACTGCTGGTTATATACTCTCTATATAATTGTGTATGTGACAAATAAAATAATTTTAATCTTAATCTTAATGTGGCTAAATAACTGCTGACGGCTTTGCTCAGACTCAAAATACTAAATTTGTAGGACTTGCGGCAAAATTGTTGTGGACTGCCACAACCAATTTTACCAATTTTATTAATAAATACCGGAATAGTTAAAAAAATAAAAATAAAAAAGAGAAACTATGCTGGTGCAGAAAATATACATAATATTTAATAAAATTTCATTCATACAATAGTTGATTGTTTTTTTCAATGTTACATCAATACGCCAGTATGGCTGTTTATGACAGTCATTTCCTCAAAGCATTAATTCATTCGGGAATGACACAAGTGAGTCATTGAATCATTCATTCAGCCAATTCGTAATAAAACACTAATAGATTCAGGAATGGTATTATTGTGTATTGCTTGGTGACACGCAATGATTCTGCAGTAGCTTTGTTTGTTTAACTGTTTTGATACTTAATTCATTTTTAATTAGGACCAGGACTGGTACATCATCAAATGTGGTACACCCACAGTGTCATAGTGTTACTGAAACCCTATTCGGGCTACAGTGTAACCTACCTTTTAGCAAAAGCACTGAAGCCACACAACCTTGCCCCAAACCAAACTAACAGTGTGGTACAACAAAGTCCCTCATTATGGATCACTGAATTCACCTTAAAAACAATAACTTTCAACACTGTTACTTGTTATATAAGGAAATTAACCACATGAGTCATGCCAAGTCAGGTGCAAGTTAATGCGAAGCAAGAGGATACTTTTCAAGAATTACTGTGTGTGTGTGTTCGCATTAGTGGAGTCGTTCATGAGTAAAAGACTGAGCACTTGTTCTGTTTCACGAGGAACCCTTCTGGAGCCTGTGACTCAATGGAGCGAGTCATGGACCACCTTTTACACAGCCCTTCTATCAGATGATCTAGTCTGTCTGAGAGTAGCTGTCAGGACGGATCAGTGTAAGAACTGTGTATGTGCCTGTGTGTTCTGATTTCTTTTTCTATGTGTGTGTGATGCAGTCAAGCGCAGGTCAGAGGGGCAGACAGACCTGGCAGAGCTCAGCATATCACATGATCGGTGTTCTTAAAACTGTTCGAAGAAGGTCTGGGCTAAATTTTCAGCTGGAGGTCAAATATTCAGTAACTTCTGCATTCCTGTTCCTAGTGATATAACATTCAGGAGACATAAGCTTAAAGTCAGCAAGAAATGGAAATTAATCTAATTTCTAAATGCATTCTGATGTTATTAAGCAATGCATTCATGCATGTGTTTTATTTTTTTATATCTTTTGACCTTGTAATTTTTTATTAAAATATCGTAACTCGATCTTCTGGTTAAATGACAGATTTATCTCTGGTGATACATGCCAGCCAATCATTTAGTATGCATAAACCCCACCCCTTTCATTAAATCGACTACAGGCTCACATTCAGATCTGCCTTCATCCAATCAATAACCAATCAATAGAACCAAGTCCCAGCCCAATATTTTTTTCAACAATCTGTTTCTTGGATGTACATCATAACATGGGAGAAATTATCTGTCACTACTTCCATTACATTGCCATTTTAAAAACTAGCTAAATGCTTGATGATAAATCTTTAAAGGATTATTTAAAGGACAATTCTGTCATCATCATGTTAGTCATAAAATAACCTTGAAAGGGAACTTGTGCTCTCAAACAACAAAATATAGCACACAAATTGTATAGACTACTTTGGAAATGGTAATATTTTTGGACCATTCTCATTTACTTTTATAGCATGGAAAAGTGTAGCATTAGCATTCTGCCTAATATTTAATTTTGTTTTACAAAAGAAAATCATATGGGTTTGGAAAGATAAAATAATGACATCATTTTCATATTTTACTTTCCCCCCCCCATGTTTTATCACTGGTGCAAAAGCAACTCGTAATAACTTCTTTAACAGCTTCTCATTACATTATGTTATCAGCAGTGTTGGGCACGTTACTTTAAAAAAGTAATTAGTTATAGTTACTAGTTACTTTAAAAAAGTAATTAGTTATAGTCTCACAAATAGTAACTGAGTTAGTAATTGAGTTACATCATTATAAAAGTAACTGAGTTAGTAATTGAGTTATTACCAGGGAAAGTAACTATTGCGTTACTTTTTTAAAAAAATGTTCAAATGTCAAATAACTTGGATGCCCCAATATTAAATATGTTAAATGAATGAAATGGACACTAAATAGAATAAATTATTATTATAAAACATTGTACATTAATCAACACTATTTATCTACAATATTAAATATGTTAAATGAATGAAATGACACTAAATAGAATAAATTATTATTATTAGTCAGTACATTAATCAACACTATTTATCTACTGCATCAGTTAGTCAAGCATTATAATATAATATTATGATAATTTAGCATTATATGATGATAGAACTTTAGTAATTAGAATAGCCAAGTATGAATTCATATTTGTCATGTTGACTGAACTTAGGACTGGTGGTGGTGCTTAAGATATTGTTTGTCATTTAGTGTTTCTATAAAAAAAGGGGGAAAAAATTTATAAGATAACAAAACTACTACGAATTATACCACTAATAACAATATAAAACGCACTAAGGATTAATGAGCTGCTGGGTTCATGAATATTAATCACGTTGTATGGGTTCACTCGAAATGATTTGCTGAAATCAAAACAGGGATGATAATAGGTGAGCGCCAGCCAATGAGATTGTCGTTTGCGCATTAGCTCCGCCCACTAACAGAGAACCCGGCAGTTCTTAAAAGCTGAAGAATTCCAAAGGAACTCCGTTATTTTGACACGAAAACACAATAAAGAATATCGTTTACATGTAGCACCTCAATTCTGCATGTTATAAAAGACTCTCTCGCTCTGTATCTTTCTTTGCACGCGCGCGTGTGTGTGTGTGTGTGCGCGAGCGCTTGCGAGTGCGAGTGTGTGTGTGTGTGTGTGTGTGTGTGTGTGAGACATAGCTACGGCGAGTCGTGAGCTTCACACTAGAGTTTATGGTACGTCAAATACAGCTACACTGCGCATCCATTCAGATGAACTGAAAAATAAAATGATAATAATATTATAATAAATTATAGTAACGCCGCATTTTATTGTCAGTAACGGTAACGGCGTTGTAACGGGGGAAACAGTAATTAGTTTGATTACTCGTTACTGAAAACAATAACGCCGTTAGTAACGCCGTTTATTTATAACGCCGTTATTCCCATCACTGGTTATCAGTCATGCAGCCCTGTGGTTCTTTGAGAAATTAAGATGCTGAACTGAACCTATGGCATTAAATACAATATGTCATGGGTTTCACCTGCATTTTGTCAATATGTTGCCATAGGTCATCATATGCAAAAAAAATAAATTAAAAAAACGCGACAAAACCACAAATAGGCTTTCACATGAGGAAGTGAAAGATACTCCCTTGCCTCTAGGTGTAAACTCACTCCTTAGAGTGTTTGCAAATGAGGAGAAAGCAGTGTCGACGAGAGCCCACAAACTGAATTTCACACCTGAAGTGGCCAACATGGATAATTGGGTTGGAGAGGCCTAATTCACAATCATGCAATGTAGGTCAAGGGAATTGCTTTTCCACTGGAGCATTCTAGCATACCTACCAATCAAACTGCTTTTGTTCCTATGTGTCCATGATGTTTTTGCTGTGATAAAAATAATTTAAAACTCTCTTAAGGGGAAAACATTGTTTCTTTTCTTGCTTTTTGACTCTTGATCTCAAACAATGGTGTGCATATGTAAGCTGAATAATGGCAGAAAGGGTGGTTGAAATGTTTTATAATCCTGTTTGGAAAACAATCCTCATTTTGCCATTCCATTTGGTGCCACTATTGAACTACCAATACACTTTTTTTAAAAGTGTTTTTTAAATGAAGTACTGGTGAGACAATATGTGAGTAATTTAATTTAAACTTACCTTGCCCTCATGGTCTTCAAATACTGATTGGTCCACGTTGCAGGCAAAGAGGGACGTGGGGAGATCATTGAAGTCGGTGATTTGTTGGAAACTGTCTCCCAGTGAGGACTCTCCCATTGTGGACTGCAGGACTACCAGCTCTTCCCCTCCTAGGAGGTAAACCCGCTGGAGGAATGGAGCGCTTCTCATGTTGGCAAATAAATGCTCTCCCTTCATGGCTGTAAGTGGTACACAACATCAAAAGTGGAGATGTTTTCTAATATCAGCAATTGCTTTCAGGCTACATTCTACACTTTTGCAGTTCCAAAATCATAATTGTTTGTCATGCTCCAAAAATGCCCCAAAAAAGCACTGTTTATTTGTAAATTTATTTTAATATGATTTTCTGTACTATATTTTAAGTTTTACGAAGCCACAAGACATCTTCAGACCAGTATACTGTAAGCCATTACTGACTGATAATCAAACAAACACCAGGTTGAAAAATAGCCGAATTTTCATTTTTGGGTGAACAATTCCTTTAACAGCATTTAAAGGGATAGTTCACCGAAACCCATAAGACTTTAGTTAATCTTTTAAACACAAATTAAGTTATTCATAATGGACCCCTAAGAGTTTTCTTTTGCTCCATTGAAAACCAGGTAACCAAAACTTAGATGATCCGAAAAAGCTATAAAGACATCATAAAACTCATCCATATGAATCAAGTGCTTTAGTTCAAGTCTTGTGAAGAGATACAATCACTTTATATGATGAAAAGATTTAAAGGGACTATCCCTTCAATTTAGGCTTTTCATGGCATACACCCAGACAGCATGGGAAACAGGAATATAGAAAACAATTCTAATTCTAATTCACTAAAAGAATAATGAATATCATTCACAAGATCTACTTTGTCATTATACAAACCAATAGATGAAAACAAACAAATACAGTCAATATATAATATGTAATAGTATATAAGTATACTCTTAGTATACATGTGTGTGATGTGATTGTGTGTGTATATATACGTATATATATATATATATATATATATATATATATATATATATATACACACACATACATACATACATATACACATGTTGTATCACAAACAAGACATTTATGACCTTATGAGAGGTCAGAGCAAGAGCTGTTTGGAGCATTTTCACTGTTCACAGCAAAAGCTCGTCCTCACGACAGGTGACACAGAACTAGAACAGTTACCTCCCAGAACCCTACCGAGCAGATGTTACCCCTGGCCCTGGTAACTAATGCTCCGCCAAAAGATTAGGTTATGGGCTTATAGCAGAGCTGGTCTCTTGTCAGCCCACACAAACAACAACGACAAGTGGGGAACAGCTTGCATCCATTTCCATAGAGCTTTTCCACATGCCCTTTCTTCCAATGATCCACCCTGACAAGCTTGGTCCGCGGGCAAAGCCAGCACTGTCGCCAGTGTCACACGCACTGTTAAATCTCCTGCAGCTATTTTGGGATCAATAGCCCATCACCAGCCACACATACACGCTCTCCAACACACACGCATGCTCTCACTTTCACTCAAGGCTATAGATAGAGGCTGGAGCTGTCTGGTTCAGTCTTGCCCTGTGTAAACGTGGCTAAAAATAGAATGAGGACTAATGAAATGCAGAGATTGTGAGGCACTTGATTAAAATGAAGACTTCCAGACAGGGATCCATTTCATTTACAATATCACAATGACCCTGTTATGAGACAAGGATGTGCATAAACTATACATGAGCACAGACATGCTATAAGTGCTCAGCTTTATTTACAGAGATTTACAGTGTTTTTAATTTTGGAATTGGTCCGAGCCAATACGGATACTGTATATCTAAAGCTATATAGAGGCCATTGACATGTTTGCTTGCTGGCATGAACAAGGTCACTAAACAAGGGAAATACAGTGGGTACGGAAAGTATTCAGACCCCTTACATTTTTCACTCTTTGTTATATTGCAGCCATTTGCTAAAATCATTTAAGTTCATTTTTTTCCTCATTAATGTACACACAGCACCCCATATTGACAGAAAAACACAGAATTGTTGACATTTTTGCAGATTTATTAAAAAAGAAAAACTGAAATATCACATGGTCCTAAGTATTCAGACCCTTTGCTCAGTATTTAGTAGAAGCACCCTTTTGATTTAATACAGCCATGAGTCTTTTTGGGAAAGATGCAACAAGTTTTTCACACCTGGATTTGGGGATCCTCTGCCATTCCTCCTTGCAGATCCTCTCCAGTTCTGTCAGGTTGGATGGTAAACGTTGGTGGACAGCCATTTTTAGGTCTCTCCAGAGATGCTCAATTGGGTTTAAGTCAGGGCTCTGGCTGGGCCATTCAAGAACAGTCACGGAGTTGTTGTGAAGCCACTCCTTCGTTATATTAGCTGTGTGCTTACAGGTCATTGTCTTGTTGGAAGGTCACAAACCATTCGGCCCAGTCTGAGGTCCTGAGGTCACTCTGGAGAAGGTTTTCGTCCAGGATATCCCTGTACTTGGCCGCATTCATCTTTCCCTCGATTGCAACCAGCTCCCTGCAGCTGAACTAAACACCTCCCCCCTACAGCATGATGCTGCCACCACCATGCTTCACTGTAACTTGGGACTGTATTGGACAGGTGATGGGAGCAGTGCCTGGTTTTCTCCACACATACCGCTTAGAATTAAGGCCAAAAAGTTCTATCTTGGTCTCATCAGACCAGAGAATCCTTCAGGTGTTTTTTAGCAAACTCCATGCGGGCTTTCATGTGTCTTGCACTGAGGAGAGGCTTCCGTCGGGCCACTCTGCCATAAAGCCCCGACTGGTGGAGGGCTACAGTGATGGTTGTCTTTCTACAACTTTCTCCCATCTCCCGAATGCATCTCTGGAGCTCAGCCACAGTGATCTTTGGGTTCTACTTTACCTCTCTCACCAAGGCTCTTCTCCCCCGATAGCTCAGTTTGGTCGGACGGCCAGCTCTAGGAAGGGTTCTGGTCATCCCAAACGTCTTCCATTTAAGGATTATGGAGGCCACTGTGCTCTTAGGAACCTTAAGTGCAGCAGAAATTTTTTTGTAACCTTGGCCAGATCTGTGCCTTGCCACAATTCTGTCTCTGAGCTCTTCAGGCAGTTCCTTTGACCTCATGATTCTCATTTGCTCTGACATGCACTGTGAGCTGTAAGGTCTTATATAGACAGGTGTGTGGCTTTCCTAATCAAGTCCAATCAGTATAATCAAACACAGCTGGACTCAAATGAAGGTGTAGAACCAACTCAAGGATGATCAGAAGAAATGGACAGCACCTGAGTTAAATATATGAGTGTCACAGCAAAGGGTCTGAATACTTAGGACCATGTGATATTTCAGTTTTTCTTTTTTAATAAATCTGCAAAAATGTCAACAATTCTGTGTTTTTCTGTCAATATGGGGTGCTGTGTGTACATTAATGAGGAAAAAAATGAACTTAAATGATTTTAGCAAATGGCTGCAATATAACAAAGAGTGAAAAATTTAAGGGGGTCTGAATACTTTCCGTACCCACTGTATATGGATCCTAATTCACTAAAAGAATAATCAATATAATTCACCACATTGTCTTTGCTATACAAACTAAAGGGTGAGAACAGTAACATTAAACACAAACAAATTCAGTTAATAAGCATTCTTAAACATTGTTAATCCATATTAGTATTAGTATTATTATAAAATAGGGAAAACTACAAAAAAATATGTTCATGTGCTCATGTTCTGTTGATATTGACTTTACTCTGACCCTAATGTTATTTTATGATATGTATTTTTATATGTATGTGTGTACACACACACACACACAAACACATATATACACAAAACACTTACATTACAATATAATTATTATGCTATTTTATTCCTGTCAAATAATATATTTTCCATCAAATTCTTTTTTAGCCTAATTAAAACCCATTTGAAAGATATTCTTTGGCAAATTTGGCATGTTGTTTTTAGAAATATGACTGTTGCTTCTGTATGCATGGGGTTATCCCAAAAATGACATTCTAAAAAAAAATGCAATAAACAAATATAAACACACAACTGAGTGCTAATGTGCACACTAAACAGAACATGTTATTAAACTTTTATTTTTATTAAAATGTCCCTGGGGACTCTAAGTACCAAATAGATCATGAGGGTTAAAAACCACTCAAGTTCTTAGATTTATTGCTTTTAAAAATTATTTATAATTGAAATGCTCTTACAGTTTATATTACAGTGTACATGACCTTATTTGTTTCAAGCGAGAGATTTTAAATGCCACTGTGTACAAATAAGGGCTATTTAAAGCTAAATTATTCTGTATTACATAAGATCTAATTGTATTTTACTCTTTCAGTGCATAAAGGGCTAAATGAAAAGGGTAAGTGTCAATCACAGTCTGCTGCAACCTGTTTGCTGCATCCTCCTTTGAGTCATCACTGGAGGAGCGGTCCTCTGTCGTCATCACCTGACATTCACTTTCCTTCTCTTTGCTATAAGGGGTTATATTTGTCATTTCTCTCAGTCTGATGACTAATACCATAAACCCTTATGGCAAACATGCCACATCAACCTGTTTGAGCAACTGTCAATACATTACACTACTGGCAGCGGCTGTCAAGGTCAAGGAGTGCACTTCAGAAACTAGCTACTATTACAAATTCAATAGCGTCATCAAATGGATTGCTTACTATTTTTATTCTTGTGCGGATGGTTATTATAGCACATCTGTCTACCAATACAGACTTTCCAACTTCTTCGTCCTCCTTAAACTCTTGAGTAAAAGTCATTTGTTTAAAAGTGACATGCAGGATCTAAGCAATGCAGAATACATGCAATACTAATATATACTATTTAACCAACTATATATAGAATAGAATGTAGTATAGAATATTAAATCATTTCTGCATTTATTTGACTCGCTCTCGCTTTCCTTCTCTCTGTGCATTAATAAAGCAGCAACATCTGTCAAAGCCCTGCTGTACAGATGCAGGATGATCTAATGGAGTAAGTCGACGCGGTTTTTCGGTACCTGTGCGGGATGTGGCAGTCCGGTGTGAGTATCTTCTGCGCGGTGGCTTTGTCTCCCTCTCTTGCCTTTGTGAATCAAGCTCGCATTCCAGCTGCGATTCACTAATCTCCTGACGTTACTGCAGACAGCTTGATTCACCAATGACCGCCTCCCGGAATTCAAATGATGTTTGCTCAACCCACTAATGAAATGGAGCGCGCCAAGCGCGGGGGGGATTCATGGACCAATAGCGTTCTCCTAAAAGCGAATATGCAAATCGGCGAAGTTACGTCAGCGCTTTCGCCAGCAGTTGGATGTTGCGGTGCTGTGACACGTTCAGCAGGTTGTTTTTAGTAAATGTGGTGCAGGGCAAAGCAGAGATTTCTCGAAATGGTGTCTGTCAGACTCCAAAGCACTTGCAGCACGAGTTGAATTAGTGCGGTGAGTTGATGTAAAGCATATAAATGCGATAAAACAGTGTTTAAAAAAAGTGTTTATGGGTATATTAAAAGCCGATAATAAAAAGGAAACCATGCTGTAAGAAACTGGTTTGCTGGTCTCCCAGTCTGGTCAAACTGGTCTGTTTTCTGGATTGGGGTACTTTTCAGCTGACGACTATCTTGGCCAAGCTAGGAAACCAGCTTTTAAGACAAGCTAGGAAAAAAAAAATGTTTCCAACAGAGGTTCCTTTTATATATTATTATTATTTAGCAGTCAGACCTTTCCATAATGTAATGCCTAAAATCTAGGAGAAAGCTCAATTATGTTACTGAATGTGTGTGTGTGTGTGTGTGTGTGTGTGTGTATTATGCTCTGGTCATTTAAACAAGGTGAGTAACATCACCAGTTTTCCTCATTATTATCTAGCTGTAGATCATAAAATCAATGTGATCTTTAAATCACATATATCATCATACATATAAACCTCATTATGCGACAATTGAAGTTTCTGTGTAAAAATATGAAGGATTCACAGGACAACAATCATTTCTGAGATGCAAAAAATGTTTGTGTGTGTCTGTGTGTATTATTATTTGTGTCAATGAATGTTAAATGACATGAAGGAACAGTGATGTCAAATTAAAGGGCCTCGCACTAATGTTTCATTTTGTTACATCACTCCACTTTTGAGTCTAGTATCCATGTTTAACATTGGCCTTCTGCTAAACATCTCTGGAATGTTGTGCTTGAGGAGTCTTTGATTTCGCAAAGTAGGCCATGTTCCTGGATCAACGTCCTAGATGGTCCTGGAAAAACATTCCTATCCAGTCCGATTTTAAGGTTTGTTTGACAGGATTTTTGTTCTAAGACCAACAAAAGATGATGTCTGCTTGGCAAAATCACAGCATGGTTGTTTAAGTAAATTTAAATATAAAGAAGGAAACTTCTACAGCAAAACATGTTCTTTATTCCAACATAATTAAACTTGTTATTTAGTGAAATGCACTGCAAAGTAGCACAAAGGATTTTCATCTTCTAAATGTATACAATATTAGTGATTGATTCAATCAAGTACATCTTCATATTTAATTTCTGTAAACATTCTATTTGACTTACAAATTAAAGATGCTTGCATCCAAGCACAAAAAATTACTCCATGTAACTTGTGTAAAATGATGTAATATGATCAAAAAAAGTGTACACAGATGCAGTAAAGAACTTACAGACTACAAGACAGATGTGTTTATAGAAACAATCCTTTTCACCACTGCAGAAAAAGAAGCATGGTGTTTATATACATAATAATGTGTTTACATATTTCTGCTTCACAATAGAGAACCTCCACTTAGTTATATTGTTTATAAACTTTTTGTCTTTACTCTGTCCATTTCGTGCACAAGATGTTTAACTGTAATATATGACTGCACTGTAGTCACATACAGCAATACATTTTGTTTATTTCATACATCCTGAAAATGATAAAGTCTCTCAGTCTGGGAAAGGAATTTCCACAACCTCATGCTTTCTGTTATATATCATCTCTATTATGCCATCAGTTATACAAGAGGTTGATCCAACAAAACTGTAATACATATTAAAACTAATATCCTAAATTACCTTTAGCGTTGTGTGATTTTCTGGTTTCCTTTAGAGGGATATAGTATTTGCCTGTGTCCAAGTCACTGTTTAACATTCACCATGATGCTCCAAACCTCTGAAGCTCAGCCCTGGATATGCAGTTGATCTCTGCAACTCTTATGTCAAGACTGTCAACAAGCTCTAAAGCAGCAGCACAGCCCTCTGAACATGAGTGCTCTATCTATGCTTGTATTTTACTGTACAGGGTCCGTCTGGCTGCTGGGTTCCCACCAAATGCAGAGGGCTCTGCAAGAACCAGATGCATATATTTATCAAGTGCAGTGACCACATAAATAAAATATACAATGCTAGTAAGTATATTCTATCTAAGAAATCAGATTGCATATTTCTAACTATTTTTGGTTTTATCCAAATATCTATATATCTAATGCAATACTGTTCAAAATTTGGGGTTGGTAAGATATTTTAAATGTTTTTGAAAGAGGTCTCTTTATTTGATAAAGGTGTTTATTTTAATATATTTTAAAATGTAATTTATTCCTGTGGCAAAGCTGAATTTTCAGCAGACATTACTCTAGTCTTCAGTGTCACATGATCCTTCAGAAAGGAATCTAATATGCTGATATGCTGCTCAAGAAACATTTCTTATTATTACCAATGCTGAAATCATTTTTTCAAGACAGTTTGATGCATATAAAGTTCAAAAGAACAGCATTTATATGAAATAGATTTTGTAACATTATAAATGTCTTTTGATCAATTGAATGCATCCTTGTTGAATAAAAGTATTAATTTCTTTCCAAAAAAAAAAACATTTTTACCAACCCCAAAAAAAACAGTAGTGTTATTTATTTATTTGGATTGGTTTTGTCCTGTCTGGGTATGATAATAAAAATAAAAAATCTAAAATTATTTATTAATTTGTGTATTTATCAAGTTGCTGTAAAAAATAAATCTCGTTCCCCTCCAAAAGTATACATTAATGACCTATAAAATAGATGAATGCACAATTCATATCTAGATCCACGTTCCTCGTATGAACTTAGTCGTTGGTGGGCGAAAACAAAGCTATTTTTGGTCAGGCCTGAGAATTGCAAGGATAAAGAGCAGGATGCTGCTTAAGCATTAGATTGGGCTGTTGTTGGGTAAATACTGCCATAGGAACACATCTGGAAATGATTAACCTAATGCCTACTTTGAAGCCATCTCTTTCAAGGCTTATTTACCATTCTCCATTGGACGTTACTCTTTCTCAGGCCTCTTACCGGATTGGGTACTGGATCCAGCGGGGTGAATTCAAACTTGTAGAGAATGAGGGCCACAAACATATGCAATTCCATAACAGCGTACCACCTGTTGACACAATAAACAACAAGTGCTTCTTATTGCCTCTTTCGTTTTAATGTGCTCTTTCTCATTAAGAAAGAAAAACTCATCGTACTGAAGTGCTCATCACTTCACAAGCCGGATTGAATAGTACTGTGTGTATTAGTATTCTGATGGAATATTGCATGCTGTCTAGCTGCCACTGCTCCCTCCCTCAAGTGCTGCCGAACTCATGGGAAAACTGTGATTGAAATTGCAGGTAGAAAAGCAAAATGTGAATGAATGTCTTGTTTTGCGTTCAAATTCTAGGTGCATTCATAAGCACAGTGGCCTTGTTTGGAGGCGGATTGGGGAGGAGGAATATCAGGTGAATCGAAGTGAAAGAATTAAGGCATGGAGAACAAGATGGTTTCTGGGTGAGACATAGCAAGGAATAATGGGAGGCAATAAAGGGAGGGCGAGAGATGCAAGTCATGTTTCTTGAAATAATCAGCCCAAATAACCTTGAGGGCCGTGACTCATTCAGGGGCACTGTGTTCATGACGCAAGTAGCCAATCTCCTAAAATGATCAAAATCAAATCAGATTGAGTGAGGGAAAATGAAATACGTGGTTTTGCCACACTCGGTGTACTAATTTATGGCAGCGTCCAGCTAAGAGATCTATACAAGCCTGAGTAATCATTACAAAGCCGCCTCATGACAATGTGACATTTGAATGCAGGAAGTTGGTATAGGCATGAATATTTCAGTGGCATTTGAATTTATTCTAGAGAGAATGTGATAGTGCACACTCACATATGTTTCTATAGTGGAGAATGAATTTTATATTGTTCATATAATTCATGTTTGTTTTAATGAATGAATTATTATTTTAAATATTATTTTATTATAAACAATTATTATTAACCCTCTGGTGCTGCTCAAATTGTGGTCAAAAATTATGTTTTTTATTTTCAATGAAATTGAATGTACTATATTTTAGTTTGATAATTTAATATTTTAGATTTTTTGGAGATTTTATGGTACTAAGTTATATTTATGGAATAGTTGCGATACTTTTTTTTTTTCCTTTTAACCACTTTTTGAGCACTGACTCAAAAAAAAAAAAACTTATAGAAATTTAAGTTCATTATTATGAAAAATGCACAAAAATACTATTTTTAAATGTTATATGAAATATATATATTCCATAACATGTTTTACTCTAAATTTGTGTGATGTAAAAATCAAAGCCATAAATGAAAACAAGTTGTGTTCCAAATATGAGGTTGATATCTAAAAAAAATAGCTTTCAGTAAGATTTTGTTTGGGTGCAGTACCAAACTAGATAAGATTCATTTCCCATTCATTTCCAATGACAGTAAAATGTGACTTTTTTTTTTTAGGACCATTTAACCTTTTTGAATCATGTCCATGATTTTTTGTGTGTGTGTGTGTGTGTGTGTCTGTGTGTGTGTTCACATAACAAGCACCAAAACCTTTACCAAGTTCCATATCCAATGAAGTAAAACATAAAAAAACAAATACTAAAAAAAATTGTTTGGTCAAAAAAGTCCTAAGAGCAACAGAGAATAATATAAAAAAAAACTTTATCTCCCTTTTTCTCTATATTACTCCACCTCTCTCTTACTTCTGTTTCTCCCTCTCATAGATGCATCTGTTCTGGAGGGTTTCGAAAGGTCGCTGGTCTGTGCCTATGCTTTTGATCTTCCTGTGCAGCTGGGAAGTTCTCCCAGTCTTTATACGGCTCTATTAACGTCATGCTGACCCTGGCCGCACACTCCCCAGGGCCTTCATGATGTCATCAGTAGGGGCCCAAAGGGCTGCCAAGAATGCTCAGTACAACATAAAAGCAGTGCCATGAATCTATATCAACATGGCAGTATATCAAGAATGGAGCCATGCACACTATCAATAATGCAGCTCAATGATTTACAAGTATCGCTTGTAATTCAAATCACACCCTGATAAATTTCTTGGTGGTAACAGCAATGAACTTTTTTTTCTGCCAGTAAATAACCTAAGGGAACTGACATTCTCAGCAAGAGAGCCAAAGGGGAAAGATGGGCTGGTGCAGCTTGTGGCATTTGCTATAGGCCAAGTTGAACCCATAACGTTCCTGCTACAGGCCAAAGACCAAACCACCAAACCTTGCTAGAGGGCAAAAACAGCCCCCGACTCACCAAAGGCGCTTCCAACTTTCATAAACTTTGTTTTTATATTTTTTAAATGAAAAATATATTATTTTTTATAATGCTCAAAATTGAGGATGTAGTCCTGCTTACAGTTAAAAGAGCCTTTATCATATCACCTGTTTTTTTGCTCTTAAAAAAGCCTTTTTTAACCTAGAGAAGCTTTTGATAAGTATAATACCGTTACTGTCTGATTTTATTGCTGAATAAAATGTTATTGCTTACTTAAACATAATTTTGAATGACATTTTTATATATTCAGGTCTTTCCCTACTGGAAAAGGAACTAAAATGCAACCGGGTCAGATGTGCATGGTTTAAAAATCCCAAACATCTCTGAACTGACATGAATGATGCAACAAGTTCAATTGTGTTATTTGTGCAAAGTTCAGTCAAGCTGTCCAGGGGAAAAGAAACAAAATGCACTAAGAAAAAGACATTTTACTATCAGTTAATGTGTTGCAACATTCTCCAATATTAATAGCAGATAACTGACAAAAACCTCAAAATGAAATATAAAAAAATACATTTATTACTTTGAGACAAATTCATCAAGTAGACAATATTTTTTTTTATATGTTCAATTATAGTAATTATATTCAGTTGCATGGATTACTTTCCTCGATTTAATTAAGTTATTGAATGTTATTGTTTTTGAGTGTACATGATGATTATTTTGTATAAACACAAGAGTTTTTCTAACCTTCCTGGGCACTGGTTTTTCCCCCCTCCAAATGCCACAAACCCTTCCAAGTGGACATTCTTTTCTAAATCTGCCTTTTCCCATCGTTCCTGTGGGAAGAAAAGTTTCATTAAAAATAATCCACTCAGACGAGGGCCAGTCCAGAATACACCATTTGAGCCTGTCTTCCAGCACTCCAAGATTTTATTTAATAACAAGACATATTTACAGTAATCTCTGAATAACTCTCTATGCAATGTCCATCTGTTCACTAATGCGGCTTTATTGTGGGCATAAATTAATAATTGCTCTTGAGTTGCATCAACAAACTTGCCACAAAAAGTCTTGCCTTCCAAGTTTTTCATAGATTCAAAACAATAGTTTTCCGATGCAAAATACCACTCAATGTCAATTTAGTCATCAACCGTACACTGTTAAAAATAAAGGTGCTTAAAAGGTTCTTCACAGAGATGCCATAGAACCATTTTTGGTTCCACAAAGAACAATTCAGTCAAAGGTTCTTTAAAGAACCTTTTCTTTCTTACCTTTTTAATCTGAAGAACCTTCTTTTGCCACAAAGAACCTTTTGTGAAACAGAAAGGTTCTTCAGATGTTAAAGGTTCTTTATGGAATTTAGACAAAAAAAGGTTCTTCTATGGCATTGTGAAGCACCTTTATTTTTAAGAGTGTATCTATTCATTGTGTAAAATATTTAGATTCCATTAAGGAAAATGAAGAAAGTGACCCATGAATGCACTCTTTAAATGCATTCTGTACACTTTACCCACGAATGCACTCATTTAAAAGCATTTCCACTGTATATCTTTTGCTAAAAACAGCATTTAAAGCATATAGATATAGGTCTGACCCAGTCTCTGTGAGCTGTGCTATTTCCTTTAAGACATTAGTAGACAGAAGTGTAATGGAATCTCTATAGGCGTTTGCCGGAAGGTTAATTGTAAAGATAACTGTCAGGCTTTCCTTGAACACATACAGACCTATTATTCCTGTTTTAATGGAGCACAGCTGGAGTTTTCAAGCACATTGTGACCAGCACACTGTGCCTTGTCAGACAAAATGGAAGGAGGAAGTTTTATTGAAAGAAAATACCAATAAAAGAGATGCCGGTTCCATCATAGAGCAAAACAAACTACATTAAAAAAAACACAAAAAGTACAGGAACATTTAATAGTAAAGCACTTTACCTGCTATAAAAAACATTTTATGAGCATGTGTCTTGTGTCTATTTTATTTTGGTTTATGAGGAATTTGTGTTAACCTCATCCTGTGGCTGAGATCATTCAGAAGGGTGAAGTTACTCACAGGTTTGAAATCTTCCGGGTCTGGGAAATACTTGGGGTTTCGGTGAGCCCAGTAGGGAGACAACATCAGCATGTCTCCAGGTGGGATAACATAATTCTGAAAAGCAGAAAACATGCATACAGTTATTTTTTTTAGCTGAGAAAAAAAGCCTGGTAATGTTTGCTTTTTAGCCTGTGTGATCAAAAGGGCAGATCTCAATATACAGATATATAATTATTAATGCATAGCTCATATATACAGACTGCACTTATAGACCTACACATAAGAACACTGAAATAAAATGCATTGTACGCTGCATAATCTGTCGTGGCTGACCTGTAATTTGAGAGGCCGCACTACTTTACGAGTGATGGCTCCAGGGGCCCTCAGCCGAATGGCTTCCATGATACACCACTTCACATATGGCATGTGCTGTAAGTCATCTAGGGTCACCTTTGTCTTCTCCTTGTCTTGAATGCAAAGCAAACACACTAGCACTATATTGACTATCCATATCTTTAAGTACTACTGATGTGTGCTGAAGAGAAAGTTTCATTCAGTAACAAAGCCTGGATAGATCTAAACAGAAGCACAGTGAAACACTTTTTTACATTTATATTTAACTGTCATGTGCTTTTGCGTTGTGCACATAGTATATGCAATAAGCAAATCATGTTTATTAGTACATATGGGAAGATTGTCTTATCTTTGTAACATATATAATGCAAAAAAAAAAAAAAAGTACTGTAAGACTTGTCAAACACAATGCATGAGAGTTTGCTGCCCTCTAGTGGATAATGAATGAAGTTTAATGTATGAGAGGCCTCAGAGAGAGATCAAAGAATGCAGAAATAATATACAGTATATATATATATATATATATGTATATATATATATCAGGATTTTCACAAATATAATAATAAGAAAAATTGTTTTCAACATTGATAATGATGAGAACTGCTTCTTGAACACTAAATCAGCATATTAGAATGATTTCTGAAGGATCATGATGAGACTGATGACTGGAGTAATGATGCTGAAAATTCAGCTTTGTCATCGCAGGAATAAATTACATTTTAAAATATATAAAATATATTTCACAATATTACTGCTTTTACTGTATTTTTGATCAAATACATAGTTAATAATGTTTATACTGAAAGCAATTAATGAAACCAGTCTGGGTGTGGCTGTACAGTTTGAAAACCATTGTGTGTGTGTGTGTGTGTGTGTGTGTGTGTGTGTGTGTGTGTGTGTCAGTCTCATATATGTATGTATATATATTGGTTTTACCTTGGTCTCTGAGGGCAGCGTTGATCTGATCCATTGCTATCTTATATGCTTCAGGATTGGCCAAAATAAAAGCAATGGCCCAAAATGTAATCTAGAATAAAGTGAAAACGTTTGTCCTCATTATGTTGAATGTCAAATCTGAGCTAACACATAGAAAGATATTGTGTAATAGCACTGAACCTCTCACTTACTGGTATAGCATTTGCCAGGGAAGCCCAAAGCAAAAGTAAACCATAATTGGGAAGATATTTGTCACTTATTGCAGTAGCCAGGTGCTGTAGTAAAGTCTAAAGAGAAACAGTGACAGATCAGAATCTATTTGGAATTTTATTATACAATGGCCGAATACTGCAGATAGATTTCTAATATTATGCTGATTCCAAAATCAAAAAAAAATATTTATGATGATGAGAAGAACAAAACTGTAAAACTTCAAATGCCATATTGCCATATGTTTATGTACACATTCAACGAGATGGTCCACACTGCAGAACACAAGATCCAGGGAGCGAGATTGGATCCAGATCCAACTCTTCCCACCTTACATACCCCTAAACCTACCCGTCTTCACCCCCTGGTCCCTAACCCTACCCATCTCCACCCCTAAACCTATACCCATTTTCACCCCCTGATCCCTAAACCTACCCGTCTCCACCCCTAAACCTACCATCTACACCCCCTGGATGGATCTTGTGTACTGCAGTGAGGGGCTACCCATAAGGAAGATTAGGTTTGGCCTTAAACTCTCGTTCCATGTGTTTCAAGATCAACATCAGTAACAACAGTAATCCACAAGGCTCCAGTCCATCAATTAATAGAAGGCCATCATTGTCTTTTATCATGAACATGTGGAGCAGCTTACATAGATTACCAATATTACCTTTCCATCATTCTCATTGTAGATTGTCTCCTGTGCTCTGGTAGCCATATTTCTCAGCAGAGAAAGGAGCCATTGCTTTGAGATTGCCCATTGCCTGAAGACACAAAAGATGCATCCTTTGGCTCTCTTTGGCTACAGAAGTTTTGAATGTATTTAAAGAGAAATGTATGCTGATATGCAAGGCCTTTAGTCGATTATTTTTCAAATAACATATAAACATGATTCAGGAGACTAATTGTGTTTAATAATTGCAGCTTTCAGTAATATTGTGGCAGTAGCGCTCACACACTTCAAGAACATGTCTGGGAGTTGAGAGCCGTATTCAAATCCTTCATCATACGTTGTGAACTTCTCCAGGAACTCCTGCCTGGTGAGAGCGTTACTAGGGGAGTTACATCGGCCCAGTAAGTTGCTCATTACTGCTGGATACATAACACTCCTGAAAACAAGAAACAAAGTGAATAATACAGTTTTCAAGAAATAAATTAATGATATTATCTTGAAATAATCTTATTAGATTACAATATTAATGTATATATTATAGTGTATTACACTGCACTGCATCATATTTGCTTAATGAAATCCAATACTTGTTTCTTACTAATTTTGGGGTGCTGATTTCAAAAATAGTGTCTGTTTTCCTCAAGCATGACACACTTTCTTACAAATAAGATATGGATTTCATAGCATTTTTGCTTTCAACCACCATTTGTAAGGTGGGATCAAATCCCTTAAAAACAGGCTTTGAACATATTTTCCCACTCCTTTGCAGATTGTAAGTTAAATAATACATTTTGAATACTTTTTGTAAGTTGTGACATTTGACTGCTTTGGTTATTTTGATAAATGCATTATAGTTGATACATATGTGATTGCTGTACACTATGGAAAGTTCTAATATTTTTGAACTCAGCAATATCAAATTAGGTAATATTATTATTTTTTTTATTTTTTTTGCAATCAGCACAATTTTGTCTACATATCAGAAGCATAATCCATTGATATACAGTGGCATTATTGAGCACAGAATTTCTCTTTTTTGTGTTAACCAGTTGCAGTGAAATGTATGGAAGGCATGTCTACTGTTCTCTTAGAGAAACTTTAGCATAGTGTAAATAATTAAAGTAAGAAGACTATACTTGATGATCTCATTCAACTGTCCAGATCCTTCACTTCCAAGGTTCTCCAGATGGTCATTAAATTCTTCACAGAGATGAACAGAGAGCACTGCCGTGTTACCCGGAGTCAGTCTGCCTTTGATTACGGTGGCACAGGTTGGATGGTTTTTATAGAAAGAGTCTTTGCTGATAGAAGCTGGAAAGGAACCCAAGGTTAACATTATCACATTATCACAGACTATAGTACTGATGACGTTCAATCATCAGCAGTATTGAAAGGAATTCAGTCAAGGACAGTCATAAATCATCTCATCGAGTTCAGAGTCTAAGGTCATGTATAAGAGAGTAATGGTGTAGATTCAAGAGCTTTAGCAATCGATTATAAATCTAAACATTTACCACGAGTATTATACCTGTGTTGTGAACAGCTTCTTGCACTGCTTGTTCAAAATCAACATCTTTGGAGGTGAAAAAAGCTCGGAAATCCTCATTTAGGGTCACAAATGTCAGTCTCTTCCCAGCAGCTACAACAGTGAAAACTGGGCCATACTAGAAGAACAAACACACTATTATACTTTTAGAAATTAAGCTTTATTATTTCTATTTTAAACAAATGATTAAATCTTTTATTAAGATGCAAATTAAGTTAAAAAAACAGTACAAAAACAGGCAATTAAATATATTTATTTTACTTGAAAGCACTCTTTTTGTGTGATTTCTTGCCTTGGCAGAAGCAATTACTGAATTTTATAGAGCAGTTATCTATTCAGCAAACCTCTCATTATCTCCCATGCTTTCAGAGAACTGGCACAGCGGTGCCCGGAACAAAAATTGTGTCAAAAAGGGCCACTGTGTGCAGCTTCTGTCCTAGTTGCATAAATTAGTGGTGCTGAACTGAACTGTCTTCAAACTCGGTTAGTATGGCACAGCACAAAAACTAAACACGTCAACATCGGCCACAGGCGCCCAAGCACAGCATCTTGACAAACTGTTACTTTAAAAAACTCTGCTCTAAAAATCAAAATGATCACACTGCACTTTTACATTTTTTGTACAGTAGGTGAGTGCAACAGGTTCGTCAAAATTTGCAGGGGAGGAGCTGGACTTCTGGACCCATTGCCAGACCAACCCTGTATGATTTATGCCAAAAACTGTTACCAACCTTTTAAATACATTTTTACATATTTAATTTACATAACATATGTTCTGGAGGAAAATGTTGAAATCCCTGAACTCAAATGTCTGAAATCCCACTGCACTATCATTTGCATAAATAAAAATGATGTGCAAATATTATAGCTATGAAAAAAATCTATATGCATATGCAAATCATCTAGACTATACAGTTATGATTCTTTATTCAAGTAATTTCCCAGTGGACACACTTACTTTGGCTCTGGCTTGCTGAATGAAATGCAAAGGTGCTTTGCCAAATTCAAAAGCAGCACCAAACCAAGGGATCCAACCTCTTATGCATGGAGGAGCATTGGGATGACTTCTTTTGCCAAAGAGAAGATGAAAAGAAATAATCACAATAGACACAGTCAAAATTAAAGTAATCCATTCCATCGCAACCTAGAGTCCAATGATGCTCGTCTGGAGCGCATATGATGAGTCTGTGTCAAAAGGTCCTGTTAACATATCTGATTACACGGATCAGCGGTCACGTATCAGATCTGTTTTCCTCATTGCGAATGATCTGAGCCATGAAACTAAATCCTCCCACCACACCGCTAACCCCTCCCACTATGAACAACCCCGTGTGACTTCATAACACTAACCCCTGCTATTATAGCTTTAGCTCCTCCTACCACAACGCTAACCGCGCCCAATATCTTCACACCATAACATAACCCCTCCTGGCAGGATGATTAAGCCCTCCCCTTATCTAGATAGCCCCTCCCACTGGGAGACAGGTGCTGCTAACTCAGCAGTTCATTCAAACTTAAACAGTTAAAAATTATTACTCAGAATGAATAAAGAAGAGTTAAATATATCAAATTTGGTGGTTCAACACGTAAGTAAATTTTGTTGTGAGTCTATTGATCCAAATCTGTGACGCTGAAGCAATTAAGATTTCTTTAACAGTGTCAAGGAACTTTATATATAATAAGTATATCTTAAATTAAAATTAAAATTAAAGCATTATGGTATTAAAATTTTTAGAATCTGCTACAGAATAAATTATACAAAATATAGTATACAGATTTTGGAAACGTTTTAATACCAAAGTAAATTTTGGCACAATCTAAGATATAGTAATTAAAAAAAAAAATATATATATAATTAAATAATATATATAATTAAATAAAAAATAATAAATCGCTTTCAATTTAATGTAATAGAAAATTTCATTTTTTATTACCAATATATGTAAGAGAGACAATAAACAAAACGAATTCTCTATATATTAAAACATGGATTAGATTTGCTTTTATATGTATGAAACACGCCAGCTGATCTGTGACGTCACACTCCATCCGGGTCCTCCGCGCCTGGGCCATGACGTCACGGGGTCCAGGAATGGCGGCGCTGTCTGCAGAGAGAAGCAGCCCAAAGAGCCAGAAACTTTATTCCTAACATCGTTCAGCGGCTACACGCGCTCCAACGCTCCACCGACGGCCATATCCTCCTCTTAAAGAACCAGCGCGACGGCAGAACACAGTCTCGACGCTGTTGGCGCTGAATTCCGACGTCCCAGGCTCTATTAGTTTGCTTGACTTTGCGAGGGCCAAAAGACAAGAGCAAAGACAGCGACTAACGGTACATAAAACAACAACAAGCGCCCCGAAACACGCTCTTTCGAGTCCGTCCATTTCATAGAAGGATCGTACTTGTGTTTTGCTAGTTTCTTGTCTTGCTCATACACCGAAAGGCACGACACTGGCCTGATCAGGTGAAGCCACAAGCTGCGGGTTTGATGCCACGATGGAGAGTTTAACACTGAGCGATGTCGAGCAGAAGTATTACTCTGAACTCTTCCTCTCCTGTGATGTGGATAATGCCAAGAAAGTGGCTTCCAATGGCAAAGTTCTGGACCTCTTCCGGGCGGCCCAGCTCTCAAACGAAGTAGTCCATCAGGTACAGTATGCATCTGATTCAGATATGTGTGTATTAGTCAGCAGAACTGTGTTGTTATGCTTCTACACCTCGGTAAGTTGAACTGATGGCTCGAGTTCATCGTTTCATACATGCTAATAGCTCTAATGGATCATTTGGGCGATGTCAAGAGTGCTTAGACCGATCTGATGAATGAATCTCATTGTTGCTGAGTTGCACAGATGAAGGGCGATGCATCTGGAGGGTTAAACTTTGTTTCCTGTGTTGTGTAAGTCTTTAGAATTATTAGTTGCGCCTGCTTCCTCTTAAATATCAGAATAAATAGTCACTTTCTGTTTTTGTCACGAGATCAATACAGTTGAAATGTGATTTTCTCACTTATAAAAGTATTAATGCAAGGAGGAAGGTTTTGAGGTTATGCATTGAATGTGTTACCATTTATTTATAGAATGCATCAAAACAATCTGTTTAATTTATTTACCATATTTCAACTGATCAGAACTTGTTGATAATATTTGATTTCATTCTGTTCTGATAGTTTTGTACTGTCAACCATCTTTTTGGAGGTTGCTGGTTTTTGAAGTGTCATAGAGCGGTGTTTGTTTCTTCGCTGATGATTGGTGCTGATTAACACTCATCTGTTGCTACACTCAGCACTGTTAAGTTTAAAAAAACTTGTGGTCTATATAGTCTTTATTTGCTTCTAGGTTTGTGGCCAGACTTTAGTGAAGGGGTGTGTCCATGAGTTGCTAGTGACAACTGCTTATTTTTATTGTGCTGATCTTGTCTGACTCTGAGCAACAGATGTATTGATCTGTAATACTGAAGTAATTGACAGGGGTCATCAAGGGCATTTCATTGAATGTTTACATGTGTGAAATTCCAAAGTTTTTTATGTGTTTCTTTACTAATGGATTTTTAATGTTTTACTGGGCTGATTAACAGCTATGTATCTTAAATATTATTAGTTTTCTGGTTGAAGTGAGTTGTAATATGTATACTGCCATTATATTAGCGATGGACCAAAGTGTTGTCTTATTCAAGGAAGGGACCCACAGTGGATAGAGAGATTGAGACCCCTTGTTACATATTGTACAAAAATGAACTGTTGCATTCTATGCCTGGCCTATAATATCATCTTTGTAACACCATATTATTGTATTTACATACACTACTGTCAAAAAGCGATTTCAAACAGCTTCTGTTCTTTTTATCAAAGAATCCTGAAATGTATCACGTGTTTCCACACAATATTGCGCAGCACAACTGTTTTCAACATAATAATAGGGAATGTTTTTTGAGCAGCAAATCAGCATATCAGAATGGTTTCTGAAGGATCATGTGACACTGAGGGGATGGCTTCTAAAAATTCAGCTTTGTTGTCAAAAATTCAGCTTTGTTGTTTTCTTTCTCTATTTGAAAATAAATGCAGACTTGCTGAGCTGACTTTTGAACTATTTGAGCTTATGTTGCAATGTATGTGTATACATACACACATACATACATGCATACATACTTTAATTTACTTATTATTGGTGTACATAGTCATATACTTTTACATTATATTCTAATTTTACTTATAATACATATCAATTTTAGAGGGACAATTGTACCTTTAGCTGTTTTACTTTATATATATATATATATATATATATATATATATATATATATTAAAAAAAAACTAGTTTGAGATCAAATAATTGGCAGAATGTTTCACTGTTCATTAAAGGGGTCATATGATGCTTTTTTTAAAGATCATTATTTTGTGTGTTTGGTGTAACATAATATGTTGACATGCTTTAAGGTTCAAAAAACACATTATTTTTCAAATACTGTACATTATTGTAGTTCCTCTATGCCCCGCCTCTCTCAAACGCGTCACATTCTACAAAGCCCCTCCTTCCGACAAGTGCAGTCTGCTCTGATTGGCCAGCTGACACAGTGCAATGTGATTGGCCGAACACCACAAGTACGTGTCGGAAATGTTAAGCCCCTTACCACAATCGCGAGCTTCAGCTTTCAAAGTAAATATAAAGACAGTTAATAATGTCCTTAGTTTTACCATCAGTTCAAGCCCGAAAGGAGAACAGAGTCGCGTGACAGACACAGTGATGAAGCTCCTATGTGTTTGCACACAAGCCGCGGTTAAGACAGCTGACTCCACTGTGATGTGACCCTGTCTCTCTCTCTCTCTCTCTCTCTCACACACACACACACGACGCGTTACTCTACACTGCGCATAACTCCGCATTTTAACAGTTAATAGCAAATACTTAAACTAATAACAAAACATACTTACAGTTGCTGATTCAGAAGCGACAGATTGTCATAGCAAAGTCGGAATTGACCCTTTTTTTTTAGGGATGCACCGAAATGAAAATTCTTGGCCGAAGCCGAACAAAATGAAACACTGGGCATTTTTTCCCCATGAAGGGCTATTTTGCCATTTTTTTCACCATTTCATAAATTAAATAGCCAAAATGTGCTTTTTACTGTTTTGTCCGGCTTTTCAAATAAAAAACTCAATTACAAAACAACAATTTAAAAATATTTACTTAACACTGAACATTTTGTAACATTCTAGCAAGCTAGGTTGTGCTGTTCTGTTGTAAACAAATCTTAACCAATGATTCCTATCTGCATCTACTTTCGGAAGGCCAAATAAAGTGCTTTTGCTTTCGCATAGAAACACACAGCGTCTCCCTGACATGACTGCATCAACACTACTGCGGTTACTGAAACCACACCTTCTTTCTTTGTGTGAACATTTGGGTAGCATTACGCAAATATTTTCACATCGTGACGTAGACATGTGGAGGCGTTTTTGCCCGGTCTGGATCTGCCTTCTCTTTTAGATAGAATAAATCCTTTTGTGGGAGACTTTGAGCTTTGTAACTCTGCAGATCTTATACATGCACAAACAGCCACATAACACACTAAAGAAAAGGAAAATAAGAAATCGCATCATATGACCCCTTTAAATGTTCTTTCAGTTATCTCAAATCCAGCTTAGTGCTTTATGTACTTTTTTGTGTGTGCTTTTTTTTTTCTGTTTAAACAGGCTTTAACTTCTGGTCATGCTATTGTATGTTCACCTTTGTGCTCTGTGTTAAGGTCAGTTTATCTGATTGATAGTTCTGTTTCTATTGTTCTAGATTACTGAACTTTGCGGGGCCACGCGCCTCGGTCATTTTGGTCGGAGTCAGTTCTACATTGCACTGAAGCTCATTGCACTGGCCCAGTCTGGACTGCCCCTGCGTCTGGAGAGCCTGAACAGTGGTGAGTAGTAACAAACCTTCTTAAACCCTTTTTATAGCTGTTTCTGCATGGGTGTACCGTATGCACCAAATCAAAATGCTCTTTTAATGTAAAGTTATCACATCCTTGTAATTTTGTAGACACTCATTTTACAAATGAATCCATTGTGGCAGTTGGAGACCATTACATAACTAGAATTAGAGGATAATCTTACTGCCTCTTCGATGAAAAGGACTGAATGTGTATGTTGCAAACACGAGCCATTTTTAATACTGGTATTTAGGTTCAAGTCCTGGAATAGTATGTTGTACATTTAAATTGCTTGTTTTTTTTCTGTTGTATTAGTATATTTCTGTGAAATGTTTGTTTGTGCCTTTAAGCCAAATGCAAATGCTCCTGTTTGTTTATTGACTATCATGGCTGTTCTCTATATAAACCCAGTCCCTGACAGGAAGCCCTGTGCAAAAGCACTACATGAAGTTTGGGAAGTTAGACACAAGGCCTTGTAAAAGAATGAGAAATTGACAGTGGTATAAATAAGCAGGAAATAAGACCCGGCTCGTAGCCTTGAAAATACTGCAAGAACATGAAGTCACAGTCAACAGGAAATTGCTGACAGTACCCTGGAGTTTATATAGGCTTTGGATAAACTTGGTTTCTATTGATTTCAGTTCCATTTATTTTGAAATTAGTAATGAAAATTTTTGACCTTTGAAATTACCTTCATTTTCTGATTAGGTTAAGCAAATAATATCAGTTTGTTGACAGTAGTTGTGTATTAAATCTGGCTTTGAATACAGAAGTCTAATGTGGAGTTGTGTTTGCAGTCAGGGATCTGCCCCTCCCTCGCTTTGTGATGAGCAAGAACGAGCAGGAGACGAGGCACGCAGTCATGTTCGCAGACACAGAGAACCAGGGACCCTACCTACCCAGACTTCCAGGCCGAGTGCAAGCCAAAAAAGTGTCAGCGCATGAGATGATTCAGCCCTGTGTGCCCACTGTAGATCCACAGGTACTACAGAATATATTCCATATGCTATTATTAATTATGTGTGGAAATATGAAATCAGTGCATTAGGCCTTGTAAATGCAGCCAGCTAGATCTGTCACTGTCACTATTATGTAGTACATATTACATATTTATTTGATAACATTATTGACAAAAAAGTAAAAAATCAGTAATTGCTGTTTAATTTAATTCCCATTTATTACTGTTCGTTCACTTGAATAATTATTTGAATATATGTATTTGAATATACATTGAGAAACGGGGGTTACTTTTTAGGCTAATATAATGCCATATGCCATTATTTTAAGAAAATAAATGTATAATAATATTTAACTTATTAACTTTTAACTTAAAACATTCTGTTTAAATAAACAGGTGTGTTCAGTAGTGTACAGTGGGAAAAAAAATTATTTGATCCCCTGCTGATTTTGTACGTTTGCCCACTGACAAAGAAATGATCAGTCTATAATTTTAATGGTAGGTTTATTTGAACAGTGAAAGACAGAATAACAACAAGAAAAACGCATTTCAAAAAAGTTATTAATTGATTTGCATTCTAATGAGTCAAATAATTATTTGACCCCTTCGCAAAACATGACTTAGTACTTGGTGGCAAAACCCTTGTTGGCAATCACAGAGGTCAGACGTTTCTTGTAGTTGGCCATCAGTTTTGCACACATCTCAGGAGGGATTTTGTCCCACTCCTCTTTGCAGATCCTCTCCAAGTCATTAAGGTTTCGAGGCTGACGTTTAGCAACTCGAACCTTCAGCTCCCTCCACAGATTTTCTATGGGATTAAGGTCTGGAGACTGGCTAGGCCACTCCAGGACCTTAATGTGCTTCTTCTTGAGCCACTCCTTTGTTGCCTTGGCCGTGTGTTTTGGGTCATTGTCATGCTGGAATACCCATCCACAGCCCATTTTCAATGCCCTGGCTGGCTTCAATGCCCTGGCCCTGACGGTACATGGCCCCGTCCATCATCCCTTTGATGCGGTGCAGTTGTCCTGTCCCCTTAGCAGAAAAACACCCCCAAAGCATAATGTTTCCACCTCCATGTTTGAGGGTGGGGATGGTGTTCTTTGGGTCATAGGCAGCATTCCTCCTCCTCCAAACACGGCAAGTTGAGTTGATGCCAAAGAGCTGGATTTTGGTCTCATCTGACCACAGCACTTTCACCCAGTTCTCCTCTGAATCATTGGCAAACTTCAGACGGGCTGTACATGTGCTTTCTTGAGCAGGGGGACCTTGCGGGCACTGCAGGATTTAAGTCCTTCATGGCGTAGTGTGTTACCAATTGTTTTCTTGGTGACTATGGTCCCGGCTGCCTTGAGATAATTGACAAGATCCTCCCGTGTAGTTCTGGGCTGATTCCTCACCGTTCTCGTGATCATTGAAACTCCACGAGGTGAGATCTTGCATGGAGTCCCAGTCTGAGGGAGATTGACAGTTATTTTGTGTTTCTTCCATTTGCAAATAATCGCACCAACTGTTGTCACCTTCTCACCAAGCTGCTTGGCGATGGTCTTGTAGCCCATTCCAGCCTTGTGTAGGTCTACAATCTTGTCCCTGACCTTCTTGGACAGCTCTTTGGTCTTTGCCATGGTGGAGAGTTTGGAATCTAATTGATTGATTGCTTCTGTGGACAGGTGTCTTTTATGCAGGTAACAAGCTGAGATTAGGAGTATTCCCTTTAAGAGAGTGCTCTTAATCTCTGTATAAAAGACACCTGGGAGCCAGAAATCTTGCTGATTGATAGGGGATCAAATACTTATTTGACTCATTAAAATGCAAATCAATTTATAACTTTTTTGAAATGCATTTTTCTGGATTTTTTTTGTTGTTGTTCTGTCTCTCACTGTTCAAATAAACCTACCATTAAATCTAATTAAAGACTGATCATTTCTTTGTCAGTGGGCAAACGTACAAAATCAGCAGGGGATCAAATAATTTTTTTTTCCCACTGTATTTGTTTTTTGATGCAGTATTAAATGGGTATCGCCAACTGTGGAAAGTTTAGTTTAGGCAATCACTGGGCCTAGAAATTAAATAAATAGCACACAGTAAGTTTAATAATATTTTGTATTTTTTAATATTTTATTTGTATTTTTTGTCATGATTTTCAGTCTTTGACACAACTAAGAGGTTGTTTTTTTATTATTGTTATTATAGGTTATTTGTTATCACCTGAGGTGTTGTTGTGTGGTAGTGGTTAAAGCACTGATCTGATAACTGAAGAGTTTCATGAACTCTTTGTGCCAAGGCAATTAACTCCTGGTCCTGGATGCTTTATAGAGTCTCTGTATTAAGTGTACTGTTTTGCATCTGTAAAATTACTATTTATTTACTTCAGCACGTATCTCTGGTGTTTCAAGGCCATCTGTTTGGCTGGAAGTCTGTAAAGTTACTAAGTAATTAATTTAATTTATCTCTGGCTCCAGCCGGACACCACATCTCCTGTAGTGTCACCGCACCAGTCCCCTCCCACTTCACCCCATGCCTGGAGGAAGCACAAACGCCAGGCCAGCGGTGGAAACGTGGACAGACAGCCCTCAGTGCCAGGAGTTGTTTGGCCAACTTTTAGAGAAGCACAGCCAGGTACTCAATGTTTAATAATACGGTCATATATTATTTAGGTCACACAATAACCCTACTAACATTAACAAACATATATTATACTATATTATTGATTTATTTATTTAAGTATTATAATGTAATATTTAATGTAGTATTTTTTTATTAATTACAGTTATTATGATGTAGGAAATTCTAACTTATCAGTTATACTTACAGATGTTTGATATTAAATATCACATGATGTACTGGATTCTTACTGAATTTTCAAGATGTGCAATTTCTTAAATTGATTCATTCTTATCGTTTTTTTTTAACTGTTATCTGTTTCTCTTTCTCCTCTCTTTCTTTTTTTTTTGTCTTGCCTAAGGACCAGTTACAGGTGATGGGATGTGGACCGCCCATTCACCCCCTCCTGTCCAGGTCAAAGCCTGTGTAACCAAGGCTTCTGTGGCAGAACATGTTTACTTTTTTTCACAAAAGCAGACAGACACGCTGTTTGAGCCCCCTCTGAAAGTTCAGCACACTTCCAATGCATCCCCCCTCAGCTCAGGTAATGCAATGTGGGCCTCCATGTATACATTTGTTATGTATACAACATAATCTGTCACCACTAGCCTGCTGTAACCAAGGCTTCTGTGGCAGAACAGATGTTTACTTTTGTTTGTTGAGGAGAGGGGCACGTTCAGACGTGCAGTAGAGCGGTTTAGCCAATCACAACACACTGAGCCAGCTAACCAATCTCAGCCCATCGAGGGAGGGGCTTCATAAAACCAGGAAATAAATCGAGGCGTTTGTCAGAGAAGGGACAGAGAGGTGTGGAATAAAGGTAAATTATTGAAAAATAATGCGTTTTAAAAAAAAAAACAAGCATGAACACAAATGCACCCCATAAACACAATCAAGCCTGCCATTTGCCAGCCCAAATGAATGCATGGTCAGAGAATTACTGGTCATACAAGAAATTCGAAAACAAGGTAGTTAAGCAGTTTTTTATGTTGTTTAAGCTGTTTTAAAAAAAGAAAAAACAGTTGAAATCTTCAGATTTAAATATAATAAGCAGCACAACTGTTTGCAACATTGATAATAGTAAGAAATGTTTTTTGAACAACAAAGGTTTCTTGAGCATATTAGAATGATTTCTGAAGGATCATGTGACACTGAAGACTGAAGATTCAGCTTTGCCATCACATGAATAAATTACATGTTAAAATAAATTAAAATGTAAAAGATTTAGATTTTTTTATTGTAATATATCACGATATTGCTGAAGATTTTTTTTTTTTACAGAAAATCTTAACCTACCAACTCCAAACTTTTGAACAGTAGTGTACATAATATAAGTGTATTACAAAATCTAATTCTTCTTTTTTTCCTCCTTTTCTACTCCTAGCCGGAGAGCACAACAGTACGAACTGTGCCATCTGCAATGACCACAAATGAAATCCAAAGACAGACCAGCGGTTATGATGACCCCTGGAAAATCACAGACGAGCAAAGACAGTATTACATAAACCAGTTTAAGACCATTCAGGCTGATCTTACTGGATTTATCCCTGGTTAGCGAGACCTTGTTTTGAAAAGTAGCTGCTTTTATGCTGTTTTCTGTTTTGAATTTACCAGCCTAAAAATGTATCCATTCTCTATTGTTCAGGCTCAGCCGCGAAGGAATTCTTTACAAAGTCAAAACTGCCTATTCTAGAACTGTCTCACATTTGGTAAGTAGTTTTATATGAGTTACACTGTCTCTCTTTGTTCATTTTGGATGACCTTGGTGTAGATTGTCTGAAACAGATGTGTAACAAGAACTCATGCATATGTTGCCACTCCTTAACAGCATCAGTTGATAATCTTAGCTATTTGCATTCGATTTGTTAATGCCCTGTCTTTAAAAAGGAAGTTGTCCCTGTCATTGTTTTTTTGTGCCTTAAAATATTCATCTCATCTGTATTGACTGACCTGCTTTACCTTGCAGGGAGCTATCAGATTTTGATAAAGATGGTGCACTGACCCTGGATGAGTTCTGTGCTGCATTTCATCTTGTGGTCGCTAGGAAAAATGGTTATGACCTTCCTGAAAAGCTCCCCGAGAGCCTAATGCCAAAGCTTATTGACTTGGATGACTCAGCAGGTAAGCAGAAAAGCCTCACGCCAACCACAGCTTCAAATTGGGAAATATGCAGCTCAGTTATTTCAGAACATTCTGCATACAGAGTGCTTTTTAAAACATATATATGTGCAAAGTGCTGTTTCCAAATGCACAGAGGTATATGAAGAAATACTTCTGTAGTGTAATTACAATCATTTTTTGTGGCCACTTGCTAGTGCTCTATTTAGACACATGCACTACCATTCAAAAGTTTTAATTAATATGAAATTAATTAATATGGTTGTTCAGCAAGGGCACAATCTAAAATCTAAATCTAAATCAATCAAAATCTATTTCAAATAAATGCTGTTCTTTTGAACTTGGTGTTCAACAATTTTCAACAATAACATTAAACTGTTTTCAACATGAATAATGAACAAGAATACATCTGAAAATTCAGCTTTGCCATCACATTTTAAAATGTATTAAAATAGGAAAATTATTTTAAATGGTATTTATATTGATATTGTGATATTACTATTTTACTTTATTTTTGATCAAATAAATACAGCCTTGGTGAACATAAGACACTTCTTTCAAAAACATTTAAAAATGTTACCAACCCCAACTTTTTGAACAATAGTTCAGTTATTGTGGTTATTTTCATATTCTGTGTGTTATTTTACATAGGCACATTTTCTTATAACCAGGCTCACTACAATAGTAAAAATGCTTAAAGTGCTAAATATCTTTCAATCTAAGTTTTCGCCCTAACTAGCTAATGTTCTGGGTTGCAATAAACTGACTGATTTGTTTGAAATCTCGGTCCTCATAAGTACATATAAAGTCTAAAAAATGTTGCAGTTGGTTGTGATATTGTCACTTCTCAGCATTTTAGTTTCATTGTAGACAGAGAACGAGCTTGCTTCTAATTACAATATTCTAATAACAGCTTCATAGGTAGTGAGCCTGCATCTTAGCAACAGTTTTCACATATTAAAATGGAACATAGAATTATGCCTTTGGGACCCTGAGAGTCCTTGTGAAGTTTTATGATGTTTATGACCTTTAGATGCAATATTATTCTCCTGATTCATATTCATGCTGAATGATGTTCAGGTGTCTGCATAAGTTCTTTATTATCTGTCTGTATGTTTCAGGAGTTCCAGAACCTGCTCCTGAGGTGGGCTTTTCTGCTTCCCCCGAGGAGGTCACTCCAAATAAGTCTCCTTCCATGCCTTCCCTGAACCAGAACTGGCCTGAGCTTAATCAAAGCAATGAGGTTTGGACTTTGGTGTTCTCAATGTACCTTACCTCTTTCACTAATTTTTGTAGTTCTATCTGCCTTTCTTTATGGGAAAATAAATCTAATACACTTCTGGTCAGTAGAAAGTGGTGCCAGCAAAGCACACGTTCATCTCCTGTAACCCTCATGAGAATTGTTGTGACTAGGGATGCACTGAATGTTCGGCAACCGAAATTGTTTGGCCGAAAATAGCAAAAAAAAGCTCTTTCGGATTGAATAAGTGAAAAGACCGAATAATATGTACCGAACAATGACGTGACACGATCAAATAGAGGCGCGCACAAATGCAGCAAACATGTCTGCAGTGTGGAAGTATTTAAAACTGTCAGAGAAAGACGCAAAAATCATTACAAGCACGAGAGACTGCTTAGCACTGCATCTCATGCCTCCGATGAGAAGAGGAAGAGGTGGTTGCTGGTTACTATATGATGATTGAAATCGCGAAATGGCCTTAAACGATTTGTAAATAAACTGCAGAATGTTATGTTTTCAAATACACGCACGGAGTGCATGTATTCAAAAAGTGCTGCACGAGCTCGCGGCGCCAGCGTTCAAAGTCCAAAGCGTGACGAAAATCTGTGCTGAAACATAATAACAAATTTTTATTAATTTTTTTAAAGGCATGAGACAATGCGATACGTGCGACAAACATCTTCCCAAATTCGTAATGAGAATCATTTATAAATCTGTTGTCAACAAAAAGAAGCACAGATCTTCCTGCGGGGTTCTGCCAAAATAAAAGCTGAGAAAAAGCAACAACTCCATCAACATTCATAAATGTTAGTATTGAAATTTTACTGTTCTGTAGAATAAAATACTGTAAATCTACTGTTCTGTAGAATAAAATAAAAAAGTAAGACAATAATAATGAAAATAATAATTACCCTACAACAGCTTTATTAATAAATTTATTATATTCACACATAATGGAAAAATTGGGATCTGTAATATATTCTAATGTTTTAAAAGAATTCTCTTTTGCTCAGCAAGGCTGCATTTATTTGTACAGTTAAAAAATACATTCCTGATTCAAGAAGGGGGTCTCAAAAATGGCCAAAGAATATTATTTTACTAACTTACTAATTTTAAGTTAAATTGTGCTTTGTTGGTATAATGTCTGCTAGAATGTTAAAAAATGTTCAGTGTTAAGTAAATATTTTTAAATTGTTGTTTTGTAATTGATTTTTTATTTGAAAAGCAGGAAAAAAACAGTAAAAAGCACATTTTGGCTATTTAATTTATGCAATTGTAAAAAATGTCAAAATAGATGGGGAAAAAAATGCGAAAAACCGTGTTCGGTATTCGGCCTTCGGCCCAGTGTTTCATTTTGTTCAGCTTCGGCCAAGAATTTTCTTTTCGGTGCATCCCTAGTTGTGACAGTTAATTCTTCACTGTTTTGTTGGGAATGTGGCGGCCTTGTAGTCTAGTCAAAACTGCTGACCTGAAGTCACATTTTTTTAAAGTCTTAGATTAACCTCCTGGAATACTTTTAATGGAATTCTCCATAATATGACACATTTCCGAGTGAAACAAAAATATTCAGTGGGAAACAATGCCAGCTTAATAGGTACTAAGTAACTTTAAGTGAGATATTTATTGGTTAATTTCTAAAGAAAAAAAAAAAAAGCTCTAGGGTGCTTGCAGATTATTTGTTTGAGCATCCAGACCGGTCTGACACCGCAATATTGGCTCAACCAATGGCAGTGAAGTTTAGGCCGGGACTATCTGTTTGGTCGACCAATGACAGAGGGAGATGGGAAGACTGTTCAAAAAACCTGTTCAAATAGTCATTCTTTTTGTAGTTTTAATTCACTACAAATTGACACACTTCATATTTAAACAGGGCTGTGTTTCCCAAAAGCATCATAAGCCTAAATTGATCGTAGAACTATTGTCACCAATGGAGCAACGATCAACTTAGGCTTATGATGATTTAGGGAAACGCAGCCCAGGTTCTGTACGTTTTGATCTACAAGATCTAATTATTGGGGTTTCTCTTTTGATGACTACAGCCTGTTTCTTCTATGCTGCTCCTCGTAATAGGGAAATACAATGTGATATTCTACCTCTCAGCCTATAAGGTCATTAGGAAGACAATTGGTCCTCTGTGGACACCAGAGAATATGCAACAGTACAATGCAGGACAAATCACGGGTTTCTCCTAACAGTCAGAGGGCGGAAAGGGCACTCTGTTGTTTATTACGGCCTCTGTTTTCTTGTGTGAGGAGTGCAGTTGCTCCACCTTGTTGACATGTCTCTGCTCTGTCTCTCCAGCAGTGGGAGACTTTTAGCGAACGCTCCTCAAGCTCACAAACTCTGACCCAATTTGATTCTAACATTGCACCAGCTGACCCTGTAAGTCAATCACTCAATGCTCCTTCATGATTAATGATATTCATTAACCCAGTACTCTGTAAATTCTCTCTGAGAGCGCATGTCCTCAGGATAAATTCACAGCCACAGTGCCATCATCAAATTATTAATTTTTTGTTTTTCTTTTGCTTGCTGAGCTTACCGGTAATTCTTTCATGCTCGATCTTTCATACTGTATCATGTAATCCAAGTGATGACTCTGCTGGCTGTCCTTTGACGGTGTTGTGATAAAATGTTAGTTTAGTTACTCAGTGTCAGGTTCTTAACCATTCCTTGTTCTTCTTTATGACTGACATGATAAATCTTCATTAGGTACACAGTTGTAGTTTTGCGACAGCAGTGGTTGATGTGCTTGTTTATTGTAGGATACAGCAATAGTCCACCCTGTGCCCATTCGTATGACACCCAGCAAGATCCACATGCAAGAGATGGAGCTCAAGAGAACTGGAAGCGGTGCGTCCGTTTATGTGCATTTACAGTGCAAATTATATTTTTGACTGAATTCTAAGCAGCAACATTTGAAGGTTTTATTCTCAAGATTCATTAAATTATCTTGTTGTTAGTGTATTATCCATCTTTATCACTATTGCTCATACTTGAGTTTAAGGGTATAGAATTTTTTTTTTTTTAATGATTTTTCACACTAAAATGACCTGCATTGAAGAAAGGATCAAAGGCCATATTTTGCATATCACAGAGACTTAGGTTTAGGCTTTATTTGACCAGAACACCTTAGTGTATTAATACAGTAATTCAGAAGCGCCAATGTTTTTTGTTTTCAGAAAATGTAAAACCTAGTTGTTTAATAGAACTTGTAATTGTCAGTCTATAAATCTCTTATAGGACTCTTTCTGCCACAATCCATCATTAACATACACTATCATTTAACCCCCAGTTTCACAGACAAGGCTTAATTCTAGTTCCAGACTAAAATGTAAGTCTAAGGTGTTTCAACTGAAAGAAACTTGCACTGATTGATCTTAAAATATATAAATGCCGTTGTTTTGTCTCAAGATAGACACCAGTAATGTTTTTTTTTCTAAGGCACTTGTAAGGCACTAAATGTCTTAATTTAACTATGGCCTAATCCTGGTTTAGTCTAAGCCCTGTCTGTGAAACCAGACATAAAAGTCTGGGCTATGTAAGATTTTTTAAATGTTTTTGAAAGAAGCGCCTCTTACGCTAATCTAGACTGAATTTAATAAAAAATACAGTAAAACATTACTATTGTGAAATATTATAATATTACAATTACATTATTGCAAACAAATAACCATTTTCTATTTTAATCTCTTTTAAAATGTAATTTATTTCTGTGATGGCAAAGCAATTATTCCATTCTCTAGTGTCACATGTAACATTTTAATGTACTGTTTTGGTGATCAAGAAACATTTCTTATTATCAGTGTTGAAAACAGTTGTGCTGCTTAATATATTTTTTAAACCATGAATTTCATCATAATATTTCAATAAATAGAACCTTTGATAGAACTGAATTTATTTGAAATGGAATTTTTTTTGTAACAACGTGAAAATCTTTACTGTCACTGTTTAATAATTTAATGCATCCTTGAAAAATAAAATTAATTTCTTAAAAAAAAAAAACGCCTTAACTGTAGTGTAGTTGCTAGATGGATGGATGTAATATTTTTAAACAAATTGGATTATTTACTCTGTTTTACAGATCACACGCATCCAACAAGTCCGTTAATGGCGAACCCACCAGAACTTTCTGATGAGACCACGTTAGCAGCAACTATTAAGTTTCCTGGAAACACTGTTGGTAAGTACATCTGGGCTATTCAAGCATTTAATTAACTGACAGAAAATCTTCTCCCATAATTCATTCAGAGCCATTACCCTTCCTTCTTACAGGAGATGACTATAGCAGCTCAGATTCATTTACATCTGATCCAGAGCCCATTTCCAGCACTGTGAACAGACAAAGGTACTTCAGCAGCAGCACCAAATTCAGACTCACTTTGATCTTTGTTCTTCTTTGTGTTTATGTTGTTGTGGCTAAAAGAAAAGCTCAGATTAACATGAATTAGATTTGAAAATTATTTAAATTTTAATGCAGGTTTAAATGTGGTTTAAATGCATTTTTTTTGTCATATCATGTTTGGTTAGAACATGGTGTGACATTTCCAGTCAAAAGTGTTTACAGCTCGTCCTATTACAGGTCTCACTCTGGCACCTCTCCGGAAGGACTGAAGGTTGTGGCTCCGCCCCCACCTCCGCCCCGCCCCCACGCCTCTCACTCACGGTCCTCCTCTCTAGACATGAACAGAAACTTTGCTGCTGTCCCTGCAGGTATGCATGCACACAAACAGTTATCAGGTAACATAGCTTCATGTTTAGTTGGGGTGCGGTTAGGAAAAGCTGAAGTTCTCTTTTGTATTTACTTCTCCATCAGGTCCACAGCAGCCGGGTGTAGTTGCCTTTCCCCCAGCAGTGCCTCCCAGACCACTGCCCACACAGGTATAGCCCAGTGGTTAGCAATTCTGTATAAACTGTTTTCAAACAATTAGACAACTATTACACTTTCTTTAGAAGAGTAATTCAATATGTAATGTACAAATCCCCAGACATCAGTGCCACATGGTCACCGTTCGGTAGAGGTAGATGGTCTTCCAGCACATACCAGCACGTCACCCCAGCAGATGCCAGAACAGCCCAACTTTGCTGACTTCAGCCAGTTCCAGGCTTTTGCTGTCGACCAGCCGGCAGATGATGGAGAGAAACCATCTGACAGTGGACAGGTACAAATGGAGCCATTTATTATGATGTTGACAGATTATGAAGGAAAACCTTTTTTGTGATGAAAAATATCCACAGATGAAATGTTTTCAAAAAACTTCAGCATGTATAAAACAAGTAAATGTTAAAATTTCTTATAAAGAAATGTATATACACTACCCTTCAAAAGTTTAGATTTTTTTAAATGCTCACCAAGACTGCATTTATTTGATCAAATCATTCTAATATTCTTACTTGGTGCTTAAAAAACATTTCTTATTATTATCACTAATGAAAATAAAACAGTTATGCTGCTTAATATTTTGTGGAAACCGTAATAAATTATAAAATACAAGATAAATTATTTTTCTTTCTTTTTTCTTTCTTTCTTTCTTAAAAAAAAAAAAAAAGCTCACTGACCCTAAACTATTGAACTGTTGTTTATATATAATGCATATGTATATATACAGGCAGAAAGATGTGCAGAAACCACCGGGACGATGAGAACATCAAAGAACGACGTTCAGGCAGAGGAACGAAATGCAACCACTGTCAACTCTGTAAGACATTCTCTACCAACCAGTCTTCATATTGCATATTACTTCAGCATTATAATCGCGCAAGGTGTTTTCGATAGGCCAAAGTATCCACTCCATTGGCCCCACCCCCTAAACCTGTTCGTCGAAGACTGAAATCAGAAGATGAGCTCAGACCAGATGTGGAGGACCTTCCGCAAAAGTCTAACGTCATAGCCACTGTTCTAGCTACCCAGCCCTCAATTCCACGGTAAGATCGACAGGAGAGAGGCATGATTTTCACAATTAAGCAATAAAAATCATAAAAATGTCAATACAATTTCCTGGATACAATTATATTTTTATTGTATTCAAAATTATAAATAAATATGAATGCTTATTTATATATAAATATAAATAATATGCAATATAATATATTTTTTTTCAACATATATGTACTGGAGTTTTTGTTGAGAGGTTTGCCCAGCTATGTTCACTATGTTTGCTTGTACCCTAAAGTACGCTTCCTCTTCCTGTTCTGTTTAAAAACAGGTCTATCGGTAAAGATAAGAAGGCCATCCAGGCTTCCATTAGAAGAAACAAAGAAACGAATACGGTTTTAGCCAGACTCAACAGTGAGTTACAGCAGCAGTTGAAGGTATTGTGAGATGTCCTTGAAAGTGACCACCATTTTTTTTTTTTTTTTCATAAGACAAGCTGTTCAAATGTCTGACAATGTCTTTTTCCAAATGTTGTCTTCATAGGACCTGCTAGAAGAAAGAATATCGCTTGAAGTGCAACTGGAACAGCTTAGACCTTTTTCGCATTTGTAAAAACAGTGTGTATGTTCGCTTCAGATTGAATGTTTGTGTGTATGAAAGAGTGATTACCCCAGTTTTTTTCTTTTTATTTGTTTTTTGTGTTTTTTGAGTGGTCTGTTGGATCCTCTGGCAGGATGTCCATTTCACCTGTCTCCACTCCACTGCTGACTGTGTGAGAAGAGACACAATCGCTGCTTCCTCCAGACTGTTCTGTCTCACACAGCCATTCAGAGGGATGGGGTCCAGGAACATTATCCGTTGTGGCACTTTGATGAAACAAAGTCTTGAGTGGTTGTATGTGTAATACCCCAGACATTGCAGGTTATGCTTAGCGTGTGAGGCAAGAGCCTGACGTCATGGCTGGCAGGAGGCTGTAATTCTGGTAAACATGAAGCCTCTTCCCCTCTTGTTCTCCAGAGTCCCGAGGCAGCTTGTCATGTGCTTCCATGTTAGAGGCACCCGTGTGTGCTCAGACAATCATGTTAGGCCATGCACTGGTCGTACAGAGGGGAGAACTGATTTTTGGGAGAGCATACTATTTCAGAAGTACGCTTTAGAAAACTGATTCTGACAGGCACTTGTTAAAGGGACGGTTCACTCAAAAATGAAAATTCTTTAGTTTTTTTATTCAGCCTCATGTTGTTATAAACCCGTATGACTATTTTTTTTTTTTTTTTTTAAGAAGAAGAATATTGGTGGCTGATCTTTTTCAAATAATGACAGTAAACAAGGACTGGGGATTTCAAGCTCCAGTAATACAAAATATGCTCCAAAAAGTGTGCTATATTTAAATGATTTCATGGTCATATGATTGGTGTTTGCAAGGAACAGACACTGATTTTTTTTTTGTGTGTAGTGTTCTTCTGCTGCGACTGAATCATCGAGTTGAACTTGAGCACTGGATCAGCCAAAATTGTGAATGATAATTTTTTTTTATTTCTTTTTGATAATCTGAATCGTTGAAAAGTTTCAAACGAATCAAATTAATCTTGTTTACAACTCAGACAGTCACTTCTCTTACAGAAGCATGGCAAAGAGAATTACGAATAACGATTTAAATTTCAGTCTGTTCCTCGTGCGAAAGCTATTTTATGGCTTTAATAATTAGAAATATAATGCAAATGTTGTATGGGATACTTTAACGCTGCTTTTGTTAGTAAGCCCTCTCATTATATCAAAAAGAGTGACCAGGATATTCTCCAAAAATTCACTTTTTGTGTCACATGAAAGAAAGACAATCTTAAGGGTTTTGAGCAAATTACAGAATTTAAATTTTTGGATGAACTGCCCCTTTAATATTTCTTCCTCGCCATACCGGTGGACGGCACATATGTGTGTATTTGTTTCATGTGCGTGAGAGAGTTTGAGGACAACAGTTACAAATGTATGGCATCAAAAACTGCTTTCTTTTCTTCTCTTAACACACTGTTGTGCTATTATTACACAACGACCCGTTCAACCTTGTACAGTCTTTCACCCCGGGATGGCAGGTGTCCCTCTCTCAGTCTCAAGTGTTGGCTGTACCTCATACGGTACATGATCTGATTCAGTCCTGCATCATAAACTCTTGGGACATCATCAGTACGTAAACCTGAGACCTAAAACTACGACTACACTTTCTCCCCTTCGGCTTTCATTTGTCTTTTCTCGTCACTATTTTTGCATGTCGTTCACAATCTCATTTTGTATAAAAGACTCTTAACGATGAACCACTCTATTTGTATCTGTAACGTCTGAACTAATGTGACGTTTGTGTTGTTACATAGACTTGCACAATGTCTTTCATTCGTCGGTTTGTTTTGACTGATGTCCGTGTTTTTCTTTTACTCATCCTTAAAGCCTTACTTCCTGGTGTGCAGGTTTTCACAGTAATGTATGCCCCCCATGTTAAATCAAGGTGAGCCTTTTCTCCCTGCTGTTCAGGCTGATTTACTGTATCAGGGGTATGTTGTATATTGTATGATACACACCTTTTGATCTCATATGTAAATTTGCATTAATTGCTGACTAACAGCAAATATTCTATTTAATTGCTTATATAATGACTGTGGGATCATAAATGTTTAACTGCATGGATGTGTCTCTGCAGAATGAACTAGCAGCTGTGTGATTTTTACACAAAATAAAAATGGCACAATATTTTAATAATTTCCTTTTTTGTCAAGCGCTCCAACTGTTTTCCAATAGTGCTGTAGTCAACTCATAAGCAACTGTCTTTATGAGTGAGTCGAAAGTGATTGAGTTCAAAAACAAGAGACTACTGTATGAGCGACTCATTTGATCATTGATTTGTTCAAAAACACTGATTCTGTAATGTGTGTGTTGCTTGGAGACCCGAAGGTTGATTCTGTTTTGACTTTGTGTGGAACTGTTTTTGTTGGAGGAAAAAACTAGCAATATAATTTCGACGAATGTCGTGTCTAAATTATAAGTTGCTTACTGTTAACTTTTTGTTTGTTAAGCTCTTGTATAAAAGCAATATTGCGCTCTGTCATGTTGAATTATGCAGTATAATTATAAAAAATTATACATTGTTTCAAACTTCTAATTTGATTAGAGATTAGAACTGAAACAATAGACCTTAATTATTTAGGTTAGACATTTAATGCGGATGAAAATGAGGCTGTGTAAAAGGTCTAATGTATAAAGGTAGTAGATCACAATTTTCAAAACTCCATTGAGCCTCATTTTCATGTCAAAAATTAATATATGGCTCTACCCTGACTAATGTCTATAATCTAAAACCACATTAAAATATTATTTAAACCTAAATATTTTAGGATAAATAATATAAAGAATAAAGTCTTATATATTTTATAATTATATATTTAGATTCATTATATTAACACATCCATTTATCTTTCATCAAGATAAGAATAATTAATGCAGAAGCTATTAATCCAAGGGTAAAATAAAATTGTCTGTGATAGCCAAACTTATTACCATGCAGAATGCAGAACAGCACAGAAATCATTTATTTTTAAGTGCAGTTAATAATAAGGCTATGAATTACTTGCATGCTCTCAGAAGAGCTGTATCTTCAGACCTGTTTTAAAGGTTTCTGCTGTTTCGATGGAGAATGGAAGTTCCACCAGTGGAGGAAATAGAGTGAAGGTTACGGAAGGTGAGTTTTTACCTCTATTAAAATATGTCTGAAAATCTGCAGTGTGAAGTTGTCTTGCTATGCTGGAAATTTTACACCACATATCTTTTGGCTCATTAAGAGATGAGGAAAATGTGGAATTTTGTGATTTATTGGTATTTGACAATGTACAGTTGATTATAAGTTCATAAGCACTTATTCTATACAATCTCTGTAGAGCCTCTGAGTGTTAAGCAGGATGAAACAGCAGGAATAATGCTAGACAAAAGACATCCAGCTACATCAGGGGTGGGGAACGTTGATCCTGCAGAGTTTAGCTCCAACCCTAATCAAACACACCTGGACCAGCTAATCAAGGTTTTCAGGATGCAGTTCGGTATTTTTTTTCCAGGGTTTTTCAGGGTTGGAGCTAAACTCTGCAGGAGAGTTGCCGCCAGGATCAACGTTCCCCACCCCTGAGCTACATGAATACAACATCTCTCAGTATTATAATTCTAATTCATAAGGATCTTCTCAAGTGCTTTTCAGGTTTCTCAGAGAATATCTTTTCTTCATCAGAAGCGCCTGCCCTCCAAAACGTTTAGTTTGTGACCCTGGAGAGGAGAACATGAATATATTTGATAAATTTTTAATCACATTAATAAGATTTTTAGCTAATTAAAATGGATTGGTGTTAAGACTTACACAGTGTTCTGTTTGTAACGATCCAAAGCCTCCTGTGCCACCACCTCTGAGAATTTCAGGTCGCTCCAGGGAATGTCTCCCGGCACTGTGAAGCTCATATCTGGCCCGTCAAACAGTTGGACTGACACTTTAGTGTCTCCTGGGTTCTCTGCTTTATCTGAGCCTTTTGACATCACCTGCACATAAAATGTTGGCAGTTGAGAGATCTGCATAGTGAAAGCAGTTACAGTTGTGCTGAATCACATAATTAGCACCTACTGCCTGTATTTTAAAGAAGCCATCTTCATTTTTGGTGTGGTTCGCTAGAGAGGACACCCAGCCGAATTGCTGGTTGAACAGGTCCAGCACGCTAGAGGTGTTGAACATCTCCTCTTCAAATAGTTTTAGCACGTTGTTGTACTCCTGGGTTAAACTCTCAGCCCTGGCAAGAGCCCTTTCCAGCTCCTCCTTCAGGGGGCCTTCCAGGGGCCTCTTTCCAGAACAGTCTAAAGAAGAAAACAAAGCTATAATTGTAAGATGGAATTCTCATCAAAAACTCCCAAATTGGGACCACATTTTTGTAATTTCTGTGCTGGATAATATAACGTAAAATTGTGCATTTTAGTATCACACTTACCAATATGCTGGATCTCTTTACATTTCTCACACTCATCCTTCAGTTTAATGCAGCCAGCAGAATTGCGACGAATCTCCCTGCAGGTCATCTTATCATTTCCAAATGGTTTAGTTATAATAACATCCTCATTTACTCTGCCATCTGTGAACACAGGTTTACAGATTAAATGCATCTGGGGTGTAAGCAGTCTGTAAGCAAAAAAAAAAAAAACGACTTTTATGTCAATATAGTGTATTATGTCATATTGCCATAGTAAAGGGATATATATATATTACACACACAGTATTATTGTGAAAAATATATATATATATATAATGAAAAAAAATTATATATAGCAAAAAATGCATACAGCTTCGAAACAACATGAGGGCAAGTACTGATGACATAATTTTCTTTCTTGCATTTGTTTTCATAAGACAATATTTTGAGAAATGTTGGTAACTAAACCATTTAGTTTCCCATTGACTTCTACTGAAAAAAGCAATGGAAGTCTATGGGAACCTAAACTGTTTTAACATCCTTCAAAATATCTTTTATGTTTAACAGAAGAAAGAGATTCATACAGATTTGGAGCAATATGACTGTGAGTAAACGGTGATTGCATTTTTGGTTGGACTGTCCCTTTAAGTGTGATAAATATTGCTTACAGCATTTTTTACTTTCTACTTGTTACATCCAGGCTTGTAGACCCTGAAATTTACCTTCAGAAGGGAAATCCATATCACTTCCCATGTAGGGCCCGAAGGAGTCGAACATGTTTCTTGCCATGTCCATCATGGGGCGGAACATGCTGTGGAAGCTGTGGAACTCTGGGTTGTTCAGAGGGGACCTGTAGACACGAGCGGCCCGGCTGGACTGACCAACGAAAATGCTGGGCATACGGAAGGAGCTGGGGAAGAAGCTGGGCTGGTGGAAGGAACGCATGTGGTCAAACACCTTCATGCTGTCCATGAAGATGTTGTCCACTCCATCTGCAACCTCTGTATACCGCTCCTCCAGGTCCTGGAAGCGTCTGGTCTGCTGCTGGTCCTCGTCCAACAAGGTCTCAATGTTCTGCCCCTTGATCCAAATGGAGATGGGAGAGGTCCTGTTCAAAATGTCCTCCAGCTAAAAACAGACAAAGAGAAGTATGGTTGCAAGCACCAGAAGGAAGTCAGGATAATTGCAGGGATGTACTTTGTGCAGACGTATCACCTGTCGTCCCACCAGGCCGGCTCCGCTGCTGCAGGTGCGTGAGTAATACTTAACACAAGTTTTTCTCAAGCAGGGCTTGCACTCCTCCCACAGAGCCTGCATGGTTTCATTACACATGCTCTGTTGCTCTCTCATCTTCTCCTCCATCTCCTGAGCCTCCTTCAGAGCATTCTTTTTAATGGAATAGCACAAGAAAGAACAAAGAGCAATTAACTGCAGGGGCTCCAGAAAATATTTAGACGCATACGTCAAACTTAAAAATGTATGAAGGTGATTTTATTAGATCGCAGGTACACTTTACATTAAGGTTCAATTCATTAACATTAGTTAGAAAATGCAATGGGTGTCATGAAGTAACAACAAACTATTTTTCTCAGTATTTATTGATCTGTTAAAATTAATATATATATAATATAAATATATTACTGTAAATTTGTAATAAATGACCTGTTTAATTTTTTACACCTGTTAAATGTTAATGCATTAATATTTGAAGGTTATGTAATTAATCTACATAATTGTTCTCAGCATTTGAGATTTGATCTAGTTTAATAATAATTTAGGAATGTACTATTGCTCATTGTTAATTCATAATAAATTACTTAATGTTCTCAAGTAATACCACTTGAAATGTTAAAAATGTAATAATATATGTAGATTATATAATTGATCTACATAATTATTCTGTTTTTATAGATCTTGGTTAATGTTAATTTATAAAAAAATATTACTGTTAATTCATAATAAATTACGTAATGTTAATTTATAGAACTTGAAATGTTAATTAATTGTATTTAAATATTTAGATTATGTAATTGATATGATTAATCTCAGTTTTTATTGATCTATATTAATAATAATTTAGAAATATACTGTATATACATTTTTTCATTGTTAATTTAATTCACAAAGAATTTCTTATCTGTCTGTCTGTCTGTCTGTCATCTATCCATCCTCTTCCTGTCTCACCTCTTTTTGTTGCTTTGTTTTCTCTAGTTCAGACTGGAACCTCTTGTGATCCTCTTCTGTTCGCTCCATCACAGTCTTCATCTCTTTCACCCCAGTGATAGCATTTTCAATCTGTTTATCCAGGTACTTTTCCCCAAGCAGTGAGATCTCTGCCAAAAAGCAAAAACGGTTACATTACAGTCCCTAGTTGAGCACAACATGTCTGCACAGAAAAAAAAGCACTTACGATTGAGCTCCTCTTTAGTTGGTGGTAGCAGACACTCCACAGAGAGGTAGAGAAGAGAAAGTCCCAGCAGAGACCATGAGACCGTCATCTTTGGTGGCTGCTAGTGTCCTGGTTTCAGAAGCGTTTAACACTATGAACATAAATCAGGAAATAGTGGGTCATTTAACAGTAAAACTTTTTTTTAATTAAGCTGTGGTGAAAATGACTCAGCGAGTTTATGAACGTGAACAATTGCAAAGCCCACACTTTTAATAATGCGGTTTGTGAGAGACGCGCTCAGACAGACTGCGGGCAATGAATCCATTGTATCAGCGTGTCTATTTATATCGTAGGTCTGATAAAAAAAATAGTGGCGTTTATCTTTCTGCGACCTTGATGTTTCTGAACAGAGGGCCAAACAGATTTATTGGGCCTTATATTATATATATTGTGCTATGTAATGTCATAGCCAAAAAAAATTAAAAAAAGTTCACTGAAAAATTACAATTCTGTCATTATTTTCTCAACCTAATTTCAAACCTGAATGCTTTTCTCTATTTGTGGAACACAAAAGAATATATATATATATATATATATATATATATATATATATATATTTTTTTTTTTTATTTTATTTTTTATTTTTTTCCTCCATACAAGTCAATGGGGTCCAATGTTGTTTTGGCTAAAAAAATCTCTTTATTTGTGTTGTGCAGAAGAAAGAAAGTCATGCAGGTTTTGAATGGCATGAGAATGAGTAAGTGATGGTTCACTTTTGGGTTAACTATCCATTTAACCAGTATCAAACCAAAAGGCTTTGAAGAACAAATTCATTGGAAGTGTAGCAAACTTGCAAACATTTAAATGTTCCATTCACGGATGCCATGGTTTGAAAGCAAATCCCCTTCACTAAAGCTTGCTCTGACAAAATTTAATCCCAGTTTTGTGAGTTTGCAGAAATGTCTGTGATTCCAAGTAGATTACCCTTTTTAATAATGCAGCACTTTTAATCATTCTAAAGACAAACCATTGGTCCTCAACAGCTGCTGTTGAGTTTGTAATTCACACCAGAGTCTAAGCAAACATCATAAAAGCTTTTTAGCCTCTGTACGTGTACATAGAAACCCCAACTCTACCAAATTAAATCCAGGAGCCTAGTTACATAAGAAACATGCACAAATGTTGGAAGAGCCAATGAATAGACAGAAATACTGAGTCACATGGAAAGTTGCTTTTTTTGTGATGAAAAATATGGTGTGCAACTTGCAGTGTTTTGCTTTCTCCATAATCTAACCTTGAAGTTCCTCGAAAATGTTGTTTGTTGCAAGCATACCATTTTATCTTCTTGCTTTTGTTTGAATTAATCTTGCCCTTGTGCCTAATCTTGTGATATTTGTTTTGGAATGAGATTACACATCTCTGTGCTGTTTGTAAGTATCACACAGATGGCTTGCTCTGAGTAAGGGGATTTGCTTTGTTTAATGATATCTTGCTAGGGCACAGTATGCATCCTGAATGCAGTTGACCTAGCTTAGTTCCCCTCATCGGCTTGGGGCTGTGAGACAAATTCCTCTCTGCAATGAAAAAAATCAATACAAATTTGCCTAGTGAAGGCTCAGACAAACTCAACTCAACAAACAGCCCAGTTAGACTTTTTGGATGACATTAACCACATGAGGATGGATTGTAATTCAAAAACAGCATAAATTATATGTTCTATCTCATTCTATCTCATGTAAAGTACGCAAGTACAAACAGAATCTTGTTTACATTTATGCAGTAGTGGGTTATTGCTCAGTAGTCTGGCAAAATGCATAAATGCAGCATTAATTACAATACAATTTTATAGTACGTCAAATAGGTATTACATCACTGTAACCAAAATATAAATAACATCTTACATAAATGTATATATTATGCACAATTATGTAATAATATCTATAAAACCATATTTATATAAACAAAATTGTCAACATCCTTGTAATATGCTCTCTGTACTCACCCTGCTTGGATTCTTTTTCTTCCCTGCAGATGGACTGTACCTCCTCTGATTTGTTTTTATACTGGGAGGCTGGGTGATGTTGATGACGTGATTCACGGGATGAGAGTGGCTTTGGACTTTTCTAGAAACTGTTATTGTCAACGGCAGAGGCTCCGTCTGACCAGAAGTGGGCAATATTGCACCATCTCGCTCATTTCATTGTGCTTGTAGCCTTAACACGGGGTTTACGGGAAAATATGCACTCTAGAATTTACCGGCAAAGACTGTATGTGCATAATTCATTACTGTCGGACAGTTCCAACATTTAACAGTGGTGAATCACCTTAATGTGACCTGCATAACATCTGCTTTAGCTGTGCAGAGAATAATTCAGTGAATCATGTAGAACTAGTTCATAACAGTTCTGAAACTAAGGGAATAAGTGTGCAGGTTATACAAAGCTCAAGTTTAACCCCAAAAATCCTTAACCTAATTTGGTGTTTGGTGTTGGACTTTTAAACATTTCTTGCTATTTTATCTCCAAATCTTGGATTCAATATTTTTTTTCAACTTGTATTCTTTCAGTTAGAACTGTTTTTTTTTTATTTTGTTTTGTAACTTGTTTTCCGTTTCTGAAAAAGCACTATTTATGTATAATTTTGGCAGTGTTCACTCAAAAACCGAGGTGCATAAGCTCAGATCAATGAGGCCTATGATCAAACATTTGCAAACATTATACAAAACCTGTGTTAAGTTGATAAAAAGAATGAATCCAATTTTTTTTTACATGGGAACAACACAGGTGTTAGAGGGAGGAAAATCATTTTTTTGGGAGGGGAGATATTATGACCCTGTTTGAGCAAAGTCTTTAAGTTTTAGCACTAACATTTTCAGGAAAAAGAAAATCATCCCCAGGAACACATAAAGGTTAATAAGCACACTTGACTAGACCTTTTGTATGACCCATTTGACCCCATATAGTCGCCCAGGTGGCTCCAGTTATGTGCCATTTATTTTGCTGGTTATATAACATTACTCACTGTAATATCAAAACTGGACAGAAAAGGCAAAAATGTCAGTGAAAAGTCCAAGACCTTCATGGCAAAGACTTATACTGAGACTTATTTCACTCGCAGTCATAACAGACATAACCATGTTATTTTGTGAGGGGTTATTATGTATGCTTTCACCAAAACAAGTCATTACTTATTGCTTATTACACATTAAGGCACCAAATCACTCCTGTAGTGGATGGAAACTGCTTTTTAATCACGTCATAGCTTGTCAGGTAGCTTTCGTCTCCTAGTCTAGAGTTGTTTTAGTTTTTTTGTGAGATGTTCTGAAGACGGAGGAATCTAAATGTCAGGAAAGCACAAATCATAACATTCTGATTTAGGCAAATGTGATTCAAAGCATGTTTGGGATATTACACGATGAGGAGCATGTCTAACAATACAAATAACACGTCCAGACAAACAGCTGCACTGTGGAGCCACACCTCTTTTCAATGTCATGCCTCTGTAAAATGTTGTCAAGTCATCCTACTCATTAAATATAAAACAGTGCAGTCTCTGTTTTACTCTTAGACTCTCTTTTTTAAATGAATTAATGGTGTTTTCCAAAGCAAGCATCACTATTATTATTGCTTATACTGATTTGAACAAACCTGTAACCATACAGTAATCTTCAGCAGCAGCTTCAATTCATCTTCAGCAGCAACTTATCCTACAAAAATCATGCAGCTTGTTGAAGAAGGTGTGTTATAACTTTTCTAAACGATCAAATTTAATATTTTCACCTGGCCAACAACATGGAAGGAGGTAAATAAGTCATGTCTAGAGACCTGGCAACACATTGGCAACCAGCCTCACCCGACCATCGGTTCCATTGATTCAAGAAATCTCCTTTTTACTTTTTACTTCTTAGCCTACTTTTTAAATGTAAAGTTTATAAATAATTTAAATAACGACGGATTTTTTATTTTTTTTTATTTTTTGGTGAACTGTTTCTTTAAGTAACTTTAGTTTTGTCCTCTGGGTGGCAGTGACTCCTATGAAAGGCAGAGACTGTGAAGTGAACACAAGCAGAAAGGTTTAAATTATAACAGTATCTTCATAAATTTGCATAACAGCCTGTTGAAGAGACGTTTAAAGGGGAAAAAAAACTATATATTTAGGGGGTTTTTTCTCCAGAAAAGCTTTTGCTAAATTTTGTTAGCATATTCTGAAATGTCACCAAACTCTTTAATTCTAACATGCATCACAGTGTGCCGGGTGTTCTGTTATCTATTTACTAGTAAAGTCATCTGAATCAGTTTGAAAGCATATTAAGTGCCAGATGGTTTCCGTGCTAGTCTATTAAACACTACTCTATTTGCTGGAATTATTTACAGTTTTGGCAAGCAGATGAAAGTTGGTGGTTTTGGAGTAATTTGATGCATGCCATCACCACATATGGAGGTACACTTGTGCAATTAACAACAGATCATCTGCTAAGCTTCTCATTCAGCTAAAGATACTTTTTTAATGCAATAAAAATTCAGATAGGTTTGATTTTTCAAACCTTTCAACAGTCCCCCAAATATTATTTTACTAGTAAAATCTGATAAACCATAACCATTCAAAGACAATTTCATACTAGCTGTCAGCACATCTCTCTTTCCTCCGTGAACACATGATCAATCTCAGTCTGTTTATTTATTAGAAGCACATTTGCTTCCACATCTGCACACATATTAACAACGGAGCTAAAATAGTGAACTATGAACACCAGCCAAGTGAGAGCTTGCACACAAGTTAAATGAGAAACCGTATAACCTGTTTACTAATTCAATTCAGTTCAGTTCTAACTTTATTTATAGAGCAGTGTGAGAACAGTGGATTAGGAAGTGATTTAACATAGACTGCAAGGCCAAAAAGTCAATGCAATGGCCAAAAGGAACACTATCAAACAAATGCTATGGTATTGTCATTATTTTTCAGGCACAGTGGCATGATATTACCATGATTTTTTTGGGAAATATCCCATGGTATTATAGTGGTCTACTTTAAATACCGTGGTATTTGAATATGTTGGTAATTATTTAGTGTTCTTCCTGTCAAACAGCACTTTTATTTTCTTCCCCTCTTTTACTTTGTTTCTCATGTTTCACTTTATCGACTTGTTTTGTTCTCTTCGGTGATCGTGGAAGAACAATAACAGTCATATGGGAGAACTGATCTTAAGGTGGAGCAGAAGTAAGCTTGTTTTTGTTATGAACACATGAGAATGAACGGAAACATTATATCATCTTCTTTTTCCCAAAACCCAGCTCCATGAATGGTTGCAAAATGTCCACATGGGACACAGAATTCCCAGAATTTCTCGTCCTAAATGGACCTTTCTCACTTGATAACATGGTAACTGTGTAATTCTGTGATGTCATTGAATTTGAGGCCATGATTAACATTTGTTGACCCTTGACTAGTGCATGATAATAGTTTTAGATAGTTTTAATTAATCAATCATTCATGAATCCTGCATGCTTAATCAGAAACAGAAGACTTCAAAGATGTGTATTGTGTGTCTCATGTGGAGTGGATTCAAAGGCACAAACCATTGATTCCCAGAGAGAATCATTCTATACAAAAACTGGTTGTTGTTGTTTTCAAATAAGTTATTGCAGATTATAAACAACAAACATATGGTCCTAAAGCAATAGTTCCCCCCAAAATTAAAAAATTATGTCATCATTTACTCATTTGTTGGATGACTTTCTTTCTTTTGTGGAACAGAAAAGATGTTTTGAAGAATGTTTATGCTACTCGTTTATATATAATAATAATAAAGCATATAGTGACCACAACTGTCAATAACCAATAAAGCACAATAAAAGTGACCCATATATTGTGTGCTATATTCCAAATCTTCGTAAATCATACAATAGCTTTGCGTAAGAAAAAGAGTGAAGTTATTAATTACTGAAAGTCTCTTAAATCATATTCATGCTTCAACATATTCCAACCTTGCATGGTGTGAGTGATTATGAGACACATGAAAATCAGTTTAGCATCACTGATGTCAAACCTGGCTCCATGCACCAAAATTGGCATTCAGATGACTTACATTATACTTTTATTAAACTATATTATATTTTGATGGTAAAACATCTCCGTTGATGTTATGTGGAAGAATTAAAGTCATACAAATTTGAGACAACATGGTGAGTAAATAGTGACAATTATAGATTTAACAGAGTGGTTTTTAACCAGGGTTGCTCAGCTAAATACAAGAGGACACAGATGACTTTAAAGTATTTAAATTAATTAATAAATTATGATTAATATATATAAAAAATCGACCTCTAAATTAAAATGAAGAACGTTTACAAAATAACAAAATAAATATTGGTTAATTTATTTAATATATCAATAGTCCCAGTTTGAAAGTTTGAAAACAAGAAGCTTTGTCATTACAGCAGAAATACCAAAGATATCTTGGCCTGTATCACTTGACTTGATTTCAAACTGAATGCTGATGTTGTTAAATAGAATAAAATGGTGTTTTAGAAAAATGCACTGACTTTAATTGAAAAAGTATGAAGCTGCACTTTGCATTTACAAAAGCACTAGCACAATAATGTTTATCTCTCCTCACAACAACAAACTGACTGTTGAGGAACACCATGTCCCTTTTTGTTCCATATGGCAAACATAATGTGTAAATCTCCAACAACAGAGGCCAGTGCCTGTTGCTCCAATACCAGACATTTGTTAGCAATTAGGCCAGTGCTCACTGAAGCACACGCACCGTGTCCCACCTCCTCCTTTTCTCCTCCTTCTCCCTTCATCCATTCCCTCCCTTTCCCACACAGAAACAATCTCTCCCTCTCTCCAGCATGTTTCCCAAAGCTGCACATGGTTACTGTCCAAGGTATTACTTTCCTCTGGTTCTATAGCAAAGAGGCAGCATGTTATAGAGGGGTCTTCCTGACACACCAGCTGGACCCACAGGGGTTTTCAACATTGGATAATTCTGCAGATTTGGTGACTTACCTCGTGGAAACAAACCAGTGTGCTTCTTGATTGATGCTCTGGATTCTGATGAGTCATTGAAATACATCCCAAGTTTGAACAATCAAACAGGTGAAATATATTCGGTCTCAAGTCTCCAGTCATCTTTACCAAACTGACCTGGGGTGACTTTACAGATTCAACATGAAAGGTAAGCAATGTTTCTTTTTATTGATTCCTACTGACTTATGTGTTATGGTTTTTTAATTCATGTGAGAAACTCATTGTAAACATGAGTGTGCTGACAGCACATATTCAAGACCACAACTTGGAAGTCTAAAGAAAGCAGGGACCTGTTGATGTTGGATGCGAGTTAGTCGTTCTGTTACTTTGAAAGCAGAATACATCATGCCTTCATCACTCTCAGCTTGACACCATTTGCTGTTGAATTTTTAGTTAAACACTTAGATAAACAACACTGTTGGGGCAGCACTTGGTTTTAGTCAACACTGAATAATTTGCGTTTTCATAAAAGCCAAGTGAGTTCTTTTTGAAGGGAAGTGGAATATGTGGATCTGCATCCTTTGGTAGGATCGTTAATTTATAGGAAACATATCCAAGATGAAGGTCAATTTTTCACTCTTTTAATGCATAATTCAGAAGCTCTAATGCATTCCTCATGCGGTGAGGGATGTGCGGGGATTCTTTGTTCTTGGTGTGGGCAGCAGGTGTGGAGCCAGTGCTTACCACACACATACATACGTTCGCTTCAGCTGTTTCCCCAGGATCTGACCGATGCATCTATTTGTAATAAGCAGATAGCTCTTCTTAATCTTGATTACATCTTATTGAAGTGTATCAGATATAATGAAACACACTTGCTCTTCATATTTGTTTATAATTGAACCCATAAGGACCTGTTTAATGTTTAAAAAAAAATTGGCTTCAAAAAAACAAGCTGTAAAACATCCAAGAACGTGTACTTTCATGCAATTAAGTCAACCCATGTGTGACTGTAAACATGTCGATATCTAAAGATGGGAGTAGAGGGGTGAGCTTCACCTCTAGTTTTCAACTATTTTGTTGTCATGAACTATAATATACAGTATGAATGTTTTCAATTACTCTCCATTGAACTCTATGGTTGAACTCTAGGGAAGAACTAATCATACTTTAAAAAATGCGTGTAAAGCAGTTATACATCAACCAGAACTGTAGAGACACTTGTCTTTATTAGTTGTGGTTGGGTTTCTGTGGTTTGGAAGGACCCTGCCCTCTGCCTCTGCTTCCCATCTCTAGTTTCAGGCATTTCTGTCAGATGTTTTATACCCACTGCATTCATCTGGTCACATAATACCCGTATTACTGGATGTTTCCTGTTTTGGTGCTTTTCAGTAAAGGGTATCCATTTAAAGGCACTGGGCAACCTCCTGAACCCACATTTTAGAGATCATGCACATCACACCAATTCGTTCTTTAGGACATCAAAGCCCCGGAAGTTACCCAAGAACACCTCACTCAAGTAGCTTTGCTTTGCAAGATTTGAAGGATTAGGAGAATCCTCAGAAATCTTTGGCCTGTGTAGAAGGTGCTGAAGAGATTAACCACAAACTTTTGACATTGTGAAGTTCTGAAAGGAGATATCATCTTAAACATTGTTCTCCAAAGAGTTCTCAACTATTGTATTGTATTAATTATTGTATTGTATTTCTGGAAAAGAAGATGAGCTGATGGATGCCTCATAAAAAAATCACATAAATATGTTGACAACCAAATCTTGGTGGATTAAGTGTATCTTGGTACATCTTGGTGACCAAGACTTTGTACTGGCCACTGACAATATATAATTTTCTCCGATCTGTATTTACATGCTACCATTGTGAGTCATATGGTTTTAGTTATTCTCACAGCGTTTCGAAGACCTAGAATGAAATTTTAGCCTTTAATGTCTGGGCAAGGCACAGATATTGTTTGCATACCTGGCTGCTAACATACTGTACAACATCTGCCCAAGTGGACTGATTTACTTAAATATGTACACCTGAGATAACTGATGATATCCCTGTAATGCTACCTAAATTGTGTCCATGGTCAGAAATTGCTGTTGATTTAGAGAGCAAACAGCAGACATGGCCAGATTTGGACCTTTAAGTATAATTTACTGTATTATGTTGTTGTATAACATGTAAACTTAAGACTCCCTGCTTGTTTAAACCTTACATCATGAAACTCAATTTTGAAAGCACGCAGATCGTGAGTGCCCACCCTTTATAAACACTGGCATATTCATCTTATGTTCTTAGACTTCTAACCAAATGTAGAAACTTTCCATTTCCTCCAGATCCTTGAATGACCCGGCAAGCTAATTAAATATCCTGCCTCTTTCATTAACTTCCATACTTTTTAAGTTTACTTCTGTTGACCCAGCCATAGTGCTTTTTGAAGGTTCTTGGCTTCCTTGTAATCGATGTTTTCAAAGGGAATGCAGACATCCAGACCAGACTGAAGGGTCCCCTCCTTTTCCTCTGTACTGTTGGCAACACTCACACTACCACAAGACCCAAGGTTGCGTCTGCTCCGAGCTACCTGTGTAGCCAGGACTGGTGGAGAAATGTAAAATCTCACCACTTTCTCCCTCAGCAAGCTTTAGCCCCTTCTAGCACTCTGGCTCCGGTAGACCTGACCTCAGCGGCTTGAGTAGTAGGAATAAACAGTTTCACATGAGCTTAGCTGGTCTGGCATGCAAAGCGTGGCTCCAAGACGTGCCCGGGGTTTGAAAAATACAGACCCAAGATTTAAAACAAACGGAAAATGAAGCAGGTGCAAACTCCCTGAGACTGTGGTGTTGAGGGATGTTATTGTAAAAGTGCTTGCTGAATAGTAGTGTCCGATAAAGAGAAAACAGGTTGATGTTTAACAGCATTGGCAGTGATAACTGGCGTACCTCCAGTAACAACTCTTTACCTTCAGTACCAATCCAGTGCCCTGCAGCTGCAGGGTGTAGAGATGTTGAGTCACCATAACTCTTGTCCTTTCTTCTCAGCCAGGAACACAGTGCCACATTTTCATATTTCTGCACAGAGATCAAGCCCAATTTTCAAAGCAGACCCTGGCTTGTCTTCAGTGAGACCATGACTCTCCAAAACATGGTAGATTGCAGGCTTCTGTAAAGATGCCCTCAAATGTTCATGCTTTTTGTTGTGTATTCCTTCTTCCCATGGAATAGTACGCTTTGTGGGACATAGATGGTCTTAGAGACCACATAAAATGGCATTGATACTCACAGAACATCCTAACAAGGTCATTCCTCATGATATAGTTCTGAGACTCTTTTCTACCTTTGTTCCTTGTTGATAAAGCTTCTTAGATGTTCTCATGGTGTATGTAGTCCCATTCCTTTCCTCACTTGAAGCACCTCATACATTTTGGTTGCACTTCAGCAGGTAGTAATCAGCTGTTTAGTTTACTGACTGTCATGGGTGGCTGCAATAAGAAGAAAAAAAAACCAGCTAACCCTCTGCTGACAATGCTTTTCCAGATGTTATAACATTCATTCTCTATTCTATTTATAGCTATGTCCTGCACCACACACCGTTTTATTTTTGTGGCTCATGGCCAGAACAGCTGTGGTTTTTCCCACCCAAAGCATGTTGTGTACCTGGCCAAACCTCTCTCGGTGTTGCAGCCAAGAAATAGTTGGCCAAAAATGCAATTTATTTATTTAAAATATGTTATTTGTAAATGTGTATGAATTTAAATAAAAAATATGAAATAAAATGAAAACAATATGAAATGAAATAAAACATGATATATTTAAAGAAATAAAGGAAATATGCCATTAAAAACAAACTCAACATGGGCTTCTAAACTTAAAAGGGCCATAGTAATGGCCCTTTTTGGCATATGTTAAGAGCATCGCTGACATACAAAATATTACCAGGCTATTTTATTCCACCCAGGAGGAATAAATCCTCCAAAAGATCCAATCAAATTTAGTAATAACACTTCCCTCACCAATTTTGTGTAATTGTGCTAATATAAGGTTCTTTCCAGTGGTGACCTCATCTTGTATGAATCGGTCCAAGTTGACTGTTTTTTGTCTTAAGGCTGAGTGCTAGCAAGCAGGCCTTATGGAATTTCAACTCTTATGATTTATGTTTCTGGTGATAAAGCGAGAGAGTGTGAGTGTTATTCCCAGAATAAGTTTATGTTTCAATCTATTGACCTTAATTTGTGAACACATACATCAACCCTGCTGCTTTTTCCCTCTTTTGCAGATAGCTATAGTGGCTACGAGAACCATCTTTTTAATGGTATGTGGAGTCTTTTTCTTTGTTCAGTTTCATTTGAGCCCTCTTGATATAGACTTATAAGATTAAATATGTGTTTAATTCCTGTAGTGGATCTCGTTGTCATTTTATAATCTCTTGCAATTAAAGTTTCAGACCTGACATGTTGAAATTATGATGGTACAATGTTTTTGTTCTGTGCAGGAGGTAGTTGATGAGTCTCAAGGGAAACTGTGTTTGATTAGCCAATACGATGAATGATGATTTAATAGAATTATGATTACTTTCTAGTACAATGTTATAAATTGCAAAGCCATGACTTATTCTTGTTTTGTGCAATTTCTCTTTGTAGAGGAGGACTTAACTGGAGAAGAAGAGGAAATTCCTCCCTTGAGAGGTTAGAAAAATTCATCTTTCTTAAAGATTATTGCTCTCCATATTAATGAGGCATGACAGAGTACAAAAGATGGAGTTTGCAAAAGAGAGTTAGACAGTAAGCTGACTGTTTTGATAAATATCTGTCTAAAAATTGTGCCTGAATTTTTTTGTGAAGTGTTTGTCTGAAGTGTTTTTAGTGTGTTTATATGTACACGAGTCAACATTTATCCACCGTTTAGTGAGTGATTATCATCTGTTTTAAATGTTCAGTTCTTGACGGCATTTAGAAAAGCTTCATTTAGAGAATTTGCAAGCTCAGTTGAATTATTAGCCATGTCGAATTTGAATAGATTCTCTTTATTGTTTAGATTTTTTTCCCAGGTGCAGTTGTGTATGTAGATGTTAATAGTCTATTTATATCTATTGATTTTGGGATGAAGTTTAATTTTTTTTACATACCAGTTAGGATGTAATGGTTAGTTTATGATAAAGTTCACATCTAGCAGGAAAACCAGGTTTCTTTATAAAAACTGATTGTCTTTTTGTGTCCACAGGAAGAGCAAGAGGAGGATGTATGAAATGTCAGCAGACACATTCTCTACAGCTAGCTGTCAAAATGCTCTATGGTTTTTTAGCTTTGCTCATCATTGCAGTGGCTGTGTTGGCATCCCTTGGTAAAAACAATTTTGTTGCTGTTGTTGTTTGTTTGTTTTCCTCATTCTTTAAAATGACACCAAAGTGAACAAACCAGGTTGAGACGTAGTCATAAATACTTTTCCATGAATCAGCAATCAGCATTTTCACATGAGAAGACACACTGCTGCATGGGGGAGTCAGTTATGGGCCAGAGAATGGAATGTAGGACACCACAATTCTCATCCTTCATACACATGATTACAACATGCAGTGTGGGTTTTGATTCAGCATAATGCTCAAAGTCAACAATTTCCAGATTTAATAGTTAGAAGTAAGCCAAAACCTTGCCCACACAATAAATCTCACATCATGTGTGATGTTAGATGCCAAATCTGAATCCTTTGCCCCACTAACAAACATGAAAGCACAATGAAAGACAATAGTGAAAGAACTACGAATCATACCTACAATATATTTCACCATACACAAGTGTACAACAACAAACCCAAGTTCTAAATGCAATGGGGCTTCAACAAGAACTTCATGAGCATTGTCATGCTTGCCGGATGTAATACTACCATGTCAGCCCACAACTAGCTAAACTGTGGCAAAACAAATCAATAAGAATGAAAAAAATATGACTATGGTTTCATTTAAAGAAAAACAAGCCTAACTACTAGATATTTACATTTATGCATTTAGCAGACGCTTTTATCCAAAGCGACTTACAGTGCATTCATGCTATACATTTTTTATCAGTATGTGTGTTTCCTGGGAATTGAACCCACAACCTTTTGCGCTGCTAACGCAATGCTCTACCACTGAGCCACAGGAACACATACATTTTTTATCAGTACGTGTGTTCCCTGGGAATTGAACCCACAACCTTTTGCGCTGCTAACGCAATGCTCTACCACTGAGCCACAGGGAACAGATATTTCAGAGTGACGCCACATACACATCTGTTTCATATTGCTGTAACTCCTCAAAAATGTTGTTGTATAACAAATATGTGTGTAATATGCATACCGTTAAGGAATTTGATGTAGGAAGTTAATCTGAAGTTTGCACAAGGCAAGTAGATCAAGTAACAAGTATCGTGCTTAATGATAAAAAAAAAAGCAATTTCCTTTTAGCACCTTTTTAAAATACAGCAGGTGACATGCCTTAATATAGCTGGAATATAAATTACAACCGCAAGTGAGGTTCCATTATACTTTACCAGTCCCCATAGTGGGAGATTAAGCCTTGGTGTGTGAAGACTTGTCTTGGTGAATTCCGAGCATGTTTATTCTCAGGAAACAGAGATCACTTAAGCTGGGTTTACTGTTCCAACAATATTATGCAATTTCACATTTTTGATTAGAATTAGAAATTTTTATCAAATGTAAATGTATTTATTTTGTTTGCTTATTTCGCATCACCTAAATGTCTAAAATAATGGTTTTAATATTATTCAATTTGTCTTATCAGTTTTCAGGAGAGTTGACACCTTATCTGAAGAGGAGACATTTTACCACAAACAGATTTCAAAGGTCCAAGAAAGCATAAAAGGTAAGAATTGTTATTTTTGAATTTATTCAAAATGGCTATTAGTTTTATATATAATATATATAATTTTTATATCATATATTTCTATATACAGGTGCATCTCAATAAATTAGAATGTCGTGGAAAAGTTCATTTATTTCAGTAATTCAACTCAAATTGTGAAACTCGTGTATTAAATAAATTCAATGCACACAGACTGAAGTAGTTTAAGTCTTTGGTTCTTTTAATTGTGATGATTTAGGCTCACATTTAACAAAAACCCACCAATTCACTATCTCAACAAATTAGAATACTTCATAAGACCAATAAATAAAAAAAAAATTTTGTGAATTGTTGGCCTTCTGGAAAGTATGTTCATTTACTGTATATGTACTCAATACTTGGTAGGGGCTCCTTTTGCTTTAATTACTGCCTCAATTCGGCGTGGCATGGAGGTGATCAGTTTGTGGCACTGCTGAGGTGGTATGGAAGCCCAGGTTTCTTTGACAGTGGCCTTCAGCTCATCTGCACTGTTGGGTCTGGTGTCTCTCATCTTCCTCTTGACAATACCCCATAGATTCTCTATGGGGTTCAGGTCAGGCGAGTTTGCTGGCCAATCAAGCACAGTAACACCATGGTCATTGAACCAGCTTTTGGTACCTTTGGCAGTGTGGGCAGGTGCCAAGTCCTGCTGGAAAATGAAATCAGCATCTCCATAAAGCTTGTCAGCAGAAGGAAGCATGAAGTGCTCTAAAATTTCCTGGTAGATGGCTGCGTTGACTGTGGACTTCAGAAAACACAGTGGACCAACACCAGCAGATGACATGGCAGCACAAATCATCACTGACTGTGGAAACTTCACACTGGACTTCAAGACTCCAGACTCTGGAACCTTGATTTCCAAATGAAATGCAAAATTTACTTTCATCTGAAAAGAGGACTTTGGACCACTGAGCAACAGTCCAGTTCTTTTTCTCCACAGCCCAGATAAGATGCTTCTGATGTTGTCTCTGGTTCAGAAGTGGCTTGGTAGCCCTTTTCCTGAATACGTCTGAGCGTGGTGACTCTTGATGCACTGACTCCAGCTTCAGTCCACTCCTTGTGAAGCTCTCCCAAGTGTTTGAATCAGCTTTGCTTGACTGTATTCTCAAGCTTGCGGTCATCCCTGTTGCTTGTGCACCTTTTCCTACCCAAATTCTTCCTTCCAGTCAACTTTGCATTTAATATGCTTTGATACAGCACTCTGTAAACAGCCACACCTTTCAGTAATGACCCTCTGTGACTTACCTTCTTTATGGGGGGCGTCAATGTTCGTCTTCTGGAAAGTCAGCAGTCTTCCCCATTATTGTGGTTTCAAAGAACAAGAGTATACCCGGAATTTATACTGTAGGGATGGTCATTAATTGAAACTCAAATGTAAATATTCTAATATTTTGAGATACTGATTTTTGACTTTCATGAGCTGTAAGCTCTAATCTAATTAAAACAATTTTGAGGATTAGTTTTACTTTACATGTAATGAATCTAAAATATATGAAAGTTTCACTTTTTGAAATAAGTTACAAGAAAAAAATAACTTTTTCACGACATTCTAATTTATTGAGATGCACCTGTATTTCTTATTTCTTATTCCAGTTAGCTGACAAGGCAACAATTAACTTTTAATATTTTTCTAAGCTTTGTTTCAATTACCAAAAAACATTTTTTATAGTTTTAGTTAACAATAAAAACAATGATCTACAACAGGAAAATGTAAAAAGAAAACATGTTCTCACAGTTTAAAATAGGCCTGCTAGATTTATCTAATTTGTTTGTCTAATCTCTCGGTTCACTTCCTGTGGTCAGTGAACCCCTCAGAGAGTAAAACCTCATGAGGAATCATTTATTACCGAAATAATGGCATACAAAACAGCTGTGCACACAGAGTGCTCAGTCTGTTAAAACAAAACTGCTTTTTCATGCAATTTACAGTGTATTTTGTGTCAGCGGTACAAGAGATTCACGGTTTGGTGGTTGTATTGCAGATATCAGTGCTGTAAACAACTACTCCAAATGCTTAGATGTTGCACAATACCAGGAGGAGATTGCCAGACTGAAGAAAGAGTATGAGGAGATCCAGAAGATAGTACTCAGTCAAGAGCAGAAGTTGGACCAGGCGACCCAATCTCAGCAAAGTCTTACGCAATCCAGCAACAGAATGACTAGAGACTTCCAGTCCTTTGGAATTATCATCAAGCGGATAAACCAGTCTCTGGGCCAGTACCTGGATCAGGTAACTGGCTGGCAGGTTGTCGTCAATGAAACTGATCAGGGCATGAAAACCCTTGTTGAGGATCAGTATGATTTGAAGGCCACAATGCAACAAGTCAACACTACTGTCGCCCTAACTGCGTTGTGGATAGGTGCTCTTCAGAGAAAGGCAGAAGAGGAGACCTTGGTGCTTCAAAAAATAACAGCAGACTGGCAGAACTACAGCAGAGTTTTAAGTGCCCTGAAGTCCAATTCCAGCATAACCATGCAGACCGTGAGGGCTGTTCAGAATGGTGTCTCTGCCACTCACCAGCGTATCAGCATGAGTTCAGAGATGGTGCATGACCTCACTCTGCAAGTCATGAACCTTCAGATGCAACTGGATAATGTCTCGTCTTACATTGATGAACATGAGGAGAACATGCATGACCACCAGTACCATGCCAAATACTATGAGAACCGGACCGGGGAACGATTTGTGACTTTGGATGCAAGAATGAAGTCCATTGAAATGGAGATCGACACGCTCTCTTCCAGCTTCAAAGCAACCATTAGTCATGTTCGGAGCATGTACCAATACATCAACCAAGAGAGTTCCTCTTGCCAATCCAGGCTGAACAGTCACACGGAAGATTTGCAGAACCTGAACAACACAGTCTTGCTTCTCCTTCACCTTGCTGACACTCTGAGAATGCAGTACATGATGCTGAATGTACGCATCGATGCTGATGTGAGGAACCTATCAATGGTAGTTGAGGAGATGAAGCTGGTAGACACCAGTCATGAAAAGCTGATCCAGAACTTCACTATTCTGAAAGGTAGATGTCTACCTTTAGTGCAAAAATCCTCAAATTCAGCCCTGTAGGGTCACTGAACTGCAGAGTCTTACTCCAACCCTGATCAAATTCTGAAGACCTTGATTAACTTAGGCTTGGGGCCTAACCTCTGCTGGACAGTGGTCCTCTAGGGCTGAATTTGAAGACCTGTTGTAGTTTCTATAAAAACAGGTTCACTTGCATGTTCTTTAAGTGTCTAAGTGTTTTTTTCTGGATTCTTTATAGGTGTGCCTGGTCCACCAGGTTCAAAAGGAAACAGGGGAGAAACAGGAGCCAAAGGATCTGTAGGTGTAACGGGACCGAAAGGAGACAGGGGACTTGCAGGGAATCGTGGATCTCAAGGACTTAAGGGAGCTATGGGAATTAAGGGTGATCAAGGTGTACTAGGATCTTCTGGGATGAAAGGTGGGCCAGGACTTAAAGGAGAAAAGGGGTCCTTAGGGCCACCAGGGCCTCGTGGTGAAAAGGGACAGAAGGGTGACATGGGGGCTCCTGGGAAGGATGGAATTCCTGGCCCCAAAGGACCGGCAGGTATCCGAGGGCAAACTGGACTCCCAGGGGTACATGGACCTCCTGGACCACTAGGAGTACAAGGCCCTGCGGGACCGCCGGGGCCACGTGGAATACCTGGACCACCAGGGAAGCCTGCTCAGAGTTCTTTAGCAGATGTATATAAAGCTTAAAAATACCCCAAATGGGGATACACTGACTGCCTTTCTGGACAAACTGATGATGATGGTGGTAAACGTCCATTTTGGAGATCTCTCTCAAAGCAAGATGATAGTGGGGACTCTTTGGGATCTTAGAGGCCCACATGCACATTCCCCAAATATGGAGTTTGCTCCGAACAACAATACTTTGTATAGGCATTCAACACTCTTGGATAGACCTCAAGCCTACTTCTATATTGGATTTTGAGCCACTTCACAACAGCTCTTGTTTTAAAAATGGTAACAGAGCCAGGCTGCTATGAAACCATTATTTGTACTAGGTACCGTTCATTAGACTCAATCATTAGCCTCCCAAATATGGAGTTTGCTCCGAACAACAATACTTTGTATAGGCATTCAACACTCTTGGATAGACCTCAAGCCTACTTCTATATTGGATTTTGAGCCACTTCACAACAGCTCTTGTTTTAAAAATGGCAACAGAGCCAGGCTGCTATGAAACCATTATTTGTACTAGGTACCGTTCATTAGACTCAATCATTAGCCTATGAACACAGATAAACATAGGACGAATGAGACTGTGCTTTATTGCTTTTTATGAAGTGTATTTAGTAGTGCAGTATTTGCGTCATAATCACAGAACATTCAGAGCAGGTACTCTGAAACATGAATTTTATTATGAGTTCAAGTAAACCAGATATTTCCACTCATCAAAGGTACCATAGGTTCAAGTTTATGAAACATTGTGCGAAAAGTTACACATTATTTTACAGTTGCTGGCATTGCATGAAACTGCAAAACCAAGGCACTGAGCAAATTTACAGAACTGTTACAAACTGTACAGACAAATTTATTTCAATGATTGGCAATGTGCAACATTAAGTTTTAATGTTCATATTGGTTTGATTTCCCAATTTGTAAATATAGAATTTTAACAGGTGTAATTTTATGTGGTTAATGTGTTTTTGAGGACTTCATGATGTGTTAGCATACAGTTTATTCTCTTTGCACAACAATAAAGGGTTATATGAATGTAAAAAAGGGGGACATTTTTGTTTAGCATTTTCAAGTTCACTAAGCAAATACAGTATTTATGATTACTAATAAATCATGAAACAAATTTTAAAAATATATCACCTGATTAGCTATCTACTCAGCAAGCACAAAATGTTTTTTTTATAACATTGCACAACGTTGCATTTTCGTTGTTGCTAAGTCATGTTGCTGTAACATTTTAAAAAGCAAACCAAAAACAAAATGTGCAATTTGCAGATTTGGATGATCAAATTACTGAAATATTGAAAAATGCAAGTACTAAACTACGATGTTGTTTTATTTGACCAAAATAAATAATTTTGGAAATGTAGACTATCTAACAGGGAGGTTTCTCTTCAAGTAAATGCAAAACGTCAGCATATGTTTCTATTACAAAATAAATATCATTCCAAACTGCATTGTTGTTTTATTTCATTATTACAAGAATTTGCTAGCTGGGTAAAGAGATTTTTTTTTCATCAAAGTGTAATATCTGTGATATATCTGACTACTAGCAGTAGTTTCCACATGTGACAATATTTCATTATCATGACTACAGTGAAATGGTCAACTTCATTTAATGGATCATTATATGGCTCATTTTGGCAGAACACTATCAAAATCAAGTGCAAAGCTGAAATAAGATCTACACGATCAAGAGTCAATCTAGTGTCATAACTAATGTTAGCAAGCCTAGTGTTGATTAGCATTAGTGTGTTGATTAGCATATCACATAATGACCTTTACAGTATGTTTCCTCTCTCGACATACAGTACCTAAAAGCAATGAGTTGTTTTGTCATCATAGCTAGCGTTAAATTTTCTTATTGAATCGTGACTGTAAGTTCCAATCAGGAAACAAACCATTAACATTAGATGATTGACATTTAAATGTGGTGCGAGATCCCTGTGATGTAATTCCTCAATTCCCTTTTGTTTCTTTAAGAAATCTGTTTATTCTTCAATCCCTTTATTTATTTCTCAATTTCATTACTGTGAAAATTGATCTTCAGCCTTCATCTCCAGCTTGCTGTTTATGATATAATCAAGAATTTTGGATCTGTGGGTACCAAAACATTTTTTCAAAGGAAATTGATTCCTTGTGGGAATGACAACCTAATATATGGTTGTTGTGTGGGAACCAGCTGAATTGATAAACCCCCACAGCCAAACTTCAAATTTCTAGCTTTCTAATGAGTTCCAGTGGAACTCATTGCCATGGTATCAGTTGCTCAGTTGCAAAGTTCTTCTGTCTCATTGCTATACAGTTTGTTTAGCAACTCAAGTTTGTGCTTTCTTTTGTGTTGATGCCAAAAGGACAATCTGTGATCCTAAAATGTCCTTTTGCTATTCAAATTCCCAGGTCAAAGTTCACTGGACTTGAACTTGTATGAATGCAGTGCAAAATAATATGGTGCACATACTTGTATTCCCGCTCTCCCATATTTGCATGTTCAAGAATAGACGTTAATGAAACACCAAGTGTAGCATGACCACCAATACACTAGGAAATAGTTGTCAATTCATGAGCTCATACACCTGGTTGCTCTCTCATGTCCTTAGGCCCAGAGTGTCTGCAGCTGGCCTCAAAGCTTAGCCCCCATCCTCTACAATGGTGCATGACACTTCAAGGAAGTTTCCTGTTGCCAAAGAAAACATGATGACCTCAAGAACAGGTCAGAGATTCTCATTAAACCAATACGTTACGTAATTCTTCAATGGTTAACAGCTCATAGGCTAACTTTCCAAAGATGTGTACTTACACCATCCATCAAAGCTGCCAAACGTAATAAGCCACGCAAAGTAATAATGTTCAAAGTTTATCTTAATCATCAAAACACACTCAAACGCTATTTGAAACTTCTCTGTAGTCAGAAACAGACCTAAAACTACAAGCCAAATGAATTTTAACCCAATTTATCATTAATAACTCGCATTAATGTGTTTGCAGATGTCCCGTTGTCAAACCCTGACCTGGATCGACACAACGACAGAATTCACTGGGGAAGTCATGGGCCATGAGAAAAATCTGTCGCTCACCTCTTCTGTCAAACAGTGCGCTGCTCTCCTACGATGTATGAAAACAATATACAGTAGATACTTATTTCTTATGCTTTAAGTTTGGAATTTAAAAAAATGAAAAGCTAGAGGGTGTCGTGTTTTCCCTCTTCTGAATAACATATGACTTGCCAGAGTAAACTGCGCCAGATGTTAAGCCACGGGCTGAGGCCAATTTCTTTTTCTTCCATGCGGAATTCATTTCACACAAGCATTTTCTCACTTAGATATATTTAATAAAATGTCTTCCACAGCAAAGGTAATGTTGAAGGGAGAAGTACAGTAGGCTAGTAAAGATTTTGTGCTAAAAGCTATAAAACACGTTTATGGGGTTAAATTACTGACCCTATGAAAACCCCCTGAATGTTATGACTTGTGACATTATTATTGCATGGAATTTGATTTGGAGATGGAATTTGTCTTTGATATTTTCTAATAGTATGTCGTTAGGACATGGTTAGGTTACGATTTAAACAAGCAACTGCATTACGTAACCCAAAAAATTCTAAATGCTCTACAAACAGATTATGTCAAAAACGTCTAGACAGCCGCCGGACTGTGTTGAAGTCACAGCTAATTTTAAACCATTACTTCAGGGTGCAATTTAAACACTGTTGTTGTGATGGCAAATCTGAATAGTTTATATGGAATACATGTAAAAAAAAAAAAAACTTCTGAATGTTTGCTTTAGGAATTATAATGTTTTAATCTACCATTTAAAAGTTTAAAGGTGTCATAGAATGCATTGATACAATATTTTAAATTGTTCTCTGATATCTACATAGAAGGTATGTGGTTTAGGTAAGGGCAAAAATTCTCCAGAAACGGTTTTACATTACATTTACAACCCTAGGATTTGTCCCTAGAATGAAATGGTCTGTTATTACCTTATTTGGAAGGGTCATGAATAATAATGTTGAGCTCTGTGAACGATGGAGAGATTAGGCATCAAACCTTATATGTTTGAGCCAGTATCAAACAAAGATACAGATTTTGAGAGATTTTGCAAGAATGTTTAGGGTCCGTGGTATGAACATGGTCGCTGCGATGGAGACGCTGGTGGAGTGAAGGAGGCTTGAGAGAGAGTTGTGAGTGAGGGCGCGGCCGTGGACGCAGCCTCTGTGTTGCCAGATCCAGACGTTATAAGTGTTTTTGGACTTGTCTTTTCACTCTTTTTGACACTTTAGAAAGTTAATAAAGTAGGATGTTGCAGTTTAGGGTCAGTGATATCTTTATCTTATCTTAATTGCAAAAGATTTTAAATAATTTTGGTTTATTTATTTATCGTTTTTGTTTGTTTTAATAGCAATATCTGGCAAAACTGCATCGATGATTCGGCTGTGCAGGTCCTAGAACATGGGCTGGTATACGTTATGCAAATGTTGGGGGCGTTAATGATCCCGACTGTAACGTCACAGTCGGTGTTATGTTGGGATTCGCCTCTTTTTCAGTGGTCTTTTGCAGGCACGAGATTTACATAAGGAGGAAACAACGGTGTTTGAGGCTCACTGTATGTCATTTCCATGTACAGAACTCTTATTATTCAACTATGCCAAGGTAAATACAGTTTTCCATTCTATGGCACCTTTAATGTTAGTAAATTTTTTAAAGAAATTAAAGGGATAGTTTAATTATGTCATAAATTATTCACCCTCATGTTGTTCCAAACCCCTAAGGCCTTCATTTATCTTTGGAACACAAATTAAGATATTTTTTATGAAATCCGAGAGCTTTCTGACCCTGTACAGAACTACAATGTTCAAAGCCCAGAAACATAGTAATCTTTTTATCTAAATATATTTAATCAAATAAACGCAGCCTTAATGAGAATAAAATGCTTCTTTCAAACACATAAAAAAAATCTTGCCATTGTATCAGTGAGGCAGAGTATGGGTTTAGCAATAAACAAAAATACTATGCTATGGGAAAATATGGCTAAAGTAGTATTCTAGAGTTATTGTCTGGAAAAAAGATAAACATGTCATCCAAAATCTCAAAATGTCTCTATTTTTGGGCCAAATTTAGACACATATTTTACCTTTATTAATCAAAAACAGCAGAGCTCCGACTTGACATCAGCACAGATCTGTGGATATTTTATCAGATATATGTCCTTGGGAATGATGGACGTTTTTGATGGACATTTTCATTTTGCAAGTAAGTGGATTATAATCCTTCCAAAGATTTCCCCAGCATGACATTGCTCTTTTAGGAACGTGACCGCATGTATAAGGCCATGAGTTGAGAGGATGGCAAGTTAGGAAGAACGTCCTGTTTGACATGATGTTTTTTAAAAGTATGATTTTGTGATGGTGGACATGGTGAACATTTCCTTGCACACCTTTTTAAAACTAATGTTCCAGGAAGCGTTCTCAATGTACTACATTATTATTGTTTCATTTTCACTTCACAAATGTACTCTTTAATTTGCGACAAAAGGGACGCACAACACACCTCACAAATCCACCTGTAAGGTCATGAAAATATGTTCTGACAACATGGCCAGACATCCTGTACAACATATATTTGGTTTTTAGTCAGTGCTCAGGGAACTGTAAATTACACATAAACCTCGACAGACTATAAACCCAGACAGCAAGCTGACAGTTAATAGTCTCAGTGAAAGGTCATTTTGGAAAAGTGACAACCTGAACAAAACCAGAACCTCTGGACAGACCTGTTCAGCGTCTACATGGTGGGCGTAAAATCCTGGTCTTAAAATGAACACAGCGGATAAAATTTGAGAGGGAGTGAGTTTTTTGTTGCATTCTCATAGAGGTCCAAAAAGTGTGGAATGAGAGTGAGGGAGATAATGACAAAGTACAGGTGAAAAATGACTTGACTGCATATTATCCTGTCAGTCAGTCCACAAATTAGCTCCAGTAATCAGTAATTAGACAACTCGCTCACTCAGACATCACCGCAAACGTAACATGGCGGATACAATTTGAGAGGGAGGGAGGAGTTTTTTGTCACGTACTTTTAGAGGTCCAAATAGCGAGGTGTGTGAGAGAGACAGCGAAACAATAAAGGTGAAAGGTTACTTGATTGGCATATTATCTTGTCAGTCAGTCTGCAAATTATCTTTGGCTTCAGTAATTAGATTGTAAACAACTCTCTCACTCAGACATCACCACATGCGATCATGTCTGATTCAAACAAATGAACTAATTTGCATAAACTTGATGAGCCTTTGGCTTGAATTGGTTTTTAAAAATAGTATGTTAATGTAAATGATCTTACAAGCATATTAGTATTAGTTGTATGGTGATAGTGCCAGCGTGTTCTTTAAACATTAATTAATGCTTAATTTAATGTTTTTAATGCCTTTATCCTTTATTGACATCAATCAACCAAAAAAATAAAAAAAATAAAAAAATTATTTGTCGTCTCATTTTTGAAGTCCACTGAATAGCTTGATACATGAGAGTTTTGTTTGTTAGTTTCTCTTAAATTAAATGACCCAAATAATTGAATTGAAACTGCTGCAGCAATTGTTTGAAATTAAACCAAATAAAACATGAACATTATTTGGATTTTGTTATACAGACACACTCAGAGACTCCTTATTAAAACCATATGGAGGAGGAAATGCTTCTCTCCAAACAAATGGCATCAGTTTGGAGCCTTTGGCAAAGGGAACGGTGTGATGCTTTGTATATAAAAAAGAAACTACTCTGGTATGTCAGTAACAGTAAACAAGGGTGGGTTGGGTTTTTATCAAACGTAAAAAATCATCTGGAAATGGCAGTTAAAACCTGAGTTCAATTGAAGTGCAGACAAAGGGCTTAACATCAAACTCCAATAATATTGAATTATTCAAAATCTCTATTTGCAGAAAAAATGTGTATATTTGAAGTATTTAGATTTAAATCTAAAAGATATGCATCTATATTACTTGACTTGAGCTTTGCTGTGAAATGTTTTGCTCCTTACAGGTGGTCTTAAAGGGTCTGTAACTTTCTGACCTGGTTTGGGGTCACATGCCGCTCTGTTAAGTGCCTTTGAAGTGTTTGTGCAGCAACAGCTTCTCAAACGCATTTTCCTGCTACACTTGTAATTAAACTGTGCTTAGCAATACAAGTCAAAGGGTACATTTGATTAAGACATTGGGAAGAGTTTCATTCTATTTAGATGAAAAGCCTTCCAAAGAAATCATTGATTTATCGGATAAAGACAGGCAGAATATTTAACATTTTTTAATAAAGTCCCTGTGAGCCCACTGCCTCTGCGAAGACATTTTACACTTATCCATGTGTTGTTTTCATCAATCAGCAGCCTTGAAAAGTCAGAGTTGTTTCGTTTGAAATAATTTGTGAAGTGCATGCATGAAGAAAGCCAAGGGATGTTCATCTTCCAGCCGTTCAGTCCAAGAGACTATTTGTCTAAAAGCAAGAAAGTATTTTCCATTGTAATACACGTTCTTTTTTATTACAGGTTATACAAACAGCATCATTTTTTTACTTCATTATGCACATGAATGCACATAAATCTCTGATTATTTGGTTTGTCCTCCTTATGCTTTAATGACAGCATGCATGAACTCCACAAGTTTGTGTAAAACTAGCATTTGGTTAAAAAAAACATTAGTGGTGATTTGTAATTTAGGGTATTCTTTGCTTAAGAGTTGCTCATGTTATTCAAAAAGGTTTTAAAGGCAGAAACATGGAACTTGTTTTTGCTATAAACTGACTGTTTTATCCTTTAATAATCTACTGAATGCCATTTCCACCACAAAATAAAGAAATAAAAAACGTCATTGTGACTTTTTATCTCACAATTCTGACTTTTTTTCTCGCAAATTTCGACATTACATCTTCCAATTCTGCCTTTTTCTGTGAATTCTGTGATTTCTTTTTCTTGTTTCAGCTACATAAAAATAGAAAAGGTAATTTCAACGTTTTATCTAACATTTTTTACTTTTTAAAATCACAATTCTGGCTTTTCTTCTCAGAAATATCTCGCAATTCTGACCTTTTTCTCAGAAAATATTTTTTTTTCTCACCCAAAAAAAAATTCTGTAATGATTTCCTCATGAGTTTCATTCATAAGATGAAAATAATATATATATATATATATTTTTTTTTTTTATGTTGGCAGGCCTTAATAACCCGTTTTTGGTTCAAATTGACAATTGTATGTACAAAAAATATAATGGATGTCAATGGGAACTGGGAGTCAACATTCTACAAAATATCTTCTTTTGTATTCTCTTTTGTGTTCTACATTAAAGAGATAATTCGCTAAAAAATGAAAATCACCCCATGATTTACTCACCCTCAAGCCATCCTAGGTGTATATGACTTTCTTCTTTCAGACAAATACAAATTTATATTAAATAATGTCCTGGCTCCTCCAAGATTCCAAATCAAAATCAGCAAAAGAGCAATGATATGCAAGTGCTATAACAAGTCTCAGTTAGCTTAACATGTAGCAAGTTTTTTTTTATTATATAATAATTAAAAAGAAAGCAGATAGAATAGAAAAAGAATAGAGCAAGCTAGTGTTAGAGGCCTTTTTTTGCTTTTGTTAATTGTATAATAAATAAAAAGAAAACAAATAAATAGAATACAAAAGGATTAGAGAAGCTAGTGTTAGTTTTTATTTTAAAGAAAACAAGCAGTTAGTAAATTAATAGAGTGCGTCTAAAAGGGGCACATTTTTTTAAAGAATAGAATTAGAATAGAGAGTGCTAGTTAGAGGGTCAAATAAAGATTTGTCATTTAAAGAATTGTTATTTTAGAGTGACCTATCCCTTTAATGTTTTTTTTAGTGTCCCAAAGAATATTGTATCATCTAAAGTTTTCCGTTATGCTAACAGCTTAGTGTCTTGACATGAGTCCAATCTCCCTCCAGCTTGGCTTTCTGCTATACACTTATCAGCAGTTTTTGACTGTTTTGCTCTGCTGTTTGGTTTCTCAAGTAATTGAGCTCAAGTACTGTTCTTCTGCCAATCAGATTTTGCTCTGAAATGGCACTGCATAACATGACAACATCCTCCGTAGGGCAATATACCCCAGCTGTTTCCCTTTTACATGCTTCGTTAACATGCCATGTGAGTGTCGAACATAAAATTAAAGCAATGTCAGCTCTGCCCTCCTTTGGCTGGGTCACCTTGCATGTGTTTAAACACTTTTCTTGCCCCTCCTTTACCTCCCCATATGGTTTTTGAAAGATTTTGGGTGCGTCCAAAATGTTCACCTCATACAATGTTTGTAATATGATTTTCCACTGCCCTGCCTTGGTGTAGAGGAACCCGCAGCTGTAGTAACAGCCCCTGACCTCCTTCCCAAACGGGGGGGGGGCGACATCTGGACCCTGTTAGCTCTACTTGCCAGTCAAGTCCTGTTCCTCCCAGAGGGCTCCTCATAGGCAACCGCAGATGAACAACTCAGCATAAAAGCCAAGACCCTCCTCTTCGTCCCACGCCATGCTGCCATTTTTCTCTAATTGTGCTTGGAGGACATCTCGAGGAGGCTGCGACTGCTTATATGCTCATTTATATAAACGCCTCCACTGTCTCCATGCAGTCTCATGTGTGGCATTGTTTGCATTTATGGTGATTAGATGGAATGACAACTCTGGGCATGGGCTCTTTTCTGCGTGATGTTTACATTACATCACATGTAGGTTTGTTTGTCTGTGTAATTGCTTGCTTCCAGGTTGTACTGGAATGGAGTGTATGGTAATAATTGTCAATATTTTTCTGGTTATTGTATATGCTTAGTAATCAAATACAAATAATAAAAGTAAATAATTATAAAAATAAATCACTATAAACACAAAAATAAATGGGCACTACTGATTTGATTTTATATATATATATATATATATGTTTTTTTTTTTACCTAGCACATTGTACAAGAAAAACAAACAAATATATAATCGTCAGTCATCATAGAAACAACATTTACCTGCTGAATGCTGCAATCAGTTAGAATTGATTGTTATAGATATTCATGCAATAATATGTCAATAATATGTGTATTTGTGTTATATATGCATATGCATATGCGCACGCACACACACACACACACACACACACACACACACATATATATATATATATATATATATATATACAGTTAGTTAGAATTTTATATAGATGTATATGAAAATTATAATATACAAAAATTATAAATACTGAAAATGTAGCAATCACACTGCTTACTGCATATTGTGATGCCAAAACAGAATGCATTATTCATTTCAAACAGTAGTACTGTCAGTCCTCTGTCGTGTGTGTCATGTGTTCCCGCCTCATGTGTCCATATTTGGTTTGTTTCCTGTCCTTGTTTCATGTCATTATGAGTTAAGTATGTTCCAGCTGTGTTTGTCTCGTTATGTGTTAATTACCCTGTGTATATTAGTCCTGTCCTTTGAGTTTGATTTCGTCTGGTCTACTCGTTACTCCCCGGTGTTTCTGTGAGTCTGCCTTGTCTTGCCCTGATGTCTTATTAAAGACTATTATTTGAGTTTATATCCTCGTCTGTGTGTTCCTGTTCCTCCCTCGTGTGTGCACTGTGACAAGTACATTATTATAACATGGTTGCATTGCATATTTATATATGCTTCCATAAGTTACATCCCAGATCAAGATATTTTTCTCTTCAATTTTGTGTGCAAAAATGTTTTCAGTGCAAATAAATAGTGAGGAAGGAGCCATTCGAAATCTTATCTAGAATTTCTGGTCTAAGCTGAGTCTATTGTTGTCAAATTTGTTCAGTCTTCTGCAAAAAACAAAGCGGGTTAGGCTATGTGACAGCATTTCTAAGGCTTTCTGTACAGAGAATGTAAAATGCATTGAGGCAGGCATGATTTCCAAACATCAGACATCCAATTTAACTATTGTTTTCAAAATTACGAGGAACGATTTAATGGGTTTTCTATGGTCACCCTGACATGAGAACTATTTATAAGCAATGTGGTTAAACAGGCAAAACAATAAAAATACAGACTGTATTGAGTCATTATACAGTACAATACAAAACAGGCCATTGTAGCCTTTCTCCCTGCACTATTTGACAAGGTTCATGCAGTGAGACACTGAACCAGTTATTGAGTTGAAATGGCAACCCAACTGAGCCACAATAAAGCAGCTTTATTTCACAATAGATAAAAATAAACAAGCTCATTTGGACATAAAGAGAATGACTTCCAGACCACAAAGATTACACTGACGCCTCCCTCTGACAGACCCTCAACCGCAGGCTCATTCTGGGACTGAAACCACACCCCCCTCCAGACTCCTTAAAGTGTTTTTCTGTGAGTGTCATCGAGAAAGCATGGGACTGTGTGTATAAAGTGCTTGATTTGCATTTGCCAATGATTTCATTGACTCAAGAGGCAGATCTAAACCCATGAACTCTTCTGTGGAACAGTCTTGAGAGAGGAGACTTTCTCCATATGAGATGATTGTAAGTAATGTTTTATTTTGGATGCAGTGCTGATATCCTTTGCTGTTGAGCTCCATGGCTCCTCCTGGGCTTGTATTCAAAGATCCAGAATCATATGGCCGAGCTCCCAAGTGAATTTCAGAGCATTATGACAGTGCCAAGAGTTTTTTGGACTGATGGTGAGCATCACATGACTTTGATTTAATGGCTCCCTCTGGTGCAGTCCACACATATTCTCCAGCTTTCCACACATGCCTGACCTGCTCTGTGCATTCCCTACAAAAATGTCTCTGAAGAAGGAATTTTTGCTTTGCCCTACTTAAGATTGTTGAACTTCTGACCCAACTCTTCTGTGGAAATGCTGTTCTAACACAAGACTTGTGTTGATATAAACATTGAATTACAAATAACTTTATGTCTGTCTTATAGCTACGTCTGCTTTCCCTGCTGAAAACATTCAGCTAAAATCAGCTTAGGTTGATTGCTATGTTTTGGAACAAGCTTGTTTCTAGCAGTGCTGTTATTGCTTACTAAAGTTAAAACTAAACTAATACAACATGTTTGTCTTTAACTGAAAAAAGCTGAAATTTAAAAAAGTGTGAACTAAATCTAATGCTTTCAGAAATGTAAGTGCATATTTGTAATTAAATTAAAATGTATTATAGTTTTCTTGTAAATTAAACTTGAGAATGACTAACTTTAATACATCTTCATATTTAATTTCATAGTTATTTCTGTTGTCTTTGAAATATGGATAAATATTTCTGTATATATTTGTATTTCTGAATGTACTGACAAGCATAAAATTTGAAAAACTTAAACAACAACTTTTTTAAAAAAAAATTGAAATGAAAACTAGAAATGTTTTCTTGGCAACTAACTGAAATAATTAAGTTTAGGTTGAATTACTAAAATTTATAAGAAATATAAAAGTGACAGAAGCACATGACAAAACTAAAATGAAAACTGAAGATATAAAACTAATTCAAGCAATTCATAAATATATACAATAAATAATACTAAAATAACACTGCTGATCCAAGCTAGTGCAGTGGTTGCACTAAATCTTTTTTAGTGCAACCACTGCACTAGAAAAAAATCTTTTTTTATATTTTTACAAACAAATTAAAAAAATATTTCATTAATATAGGGAAATATTTGTAATTTATTGTTATTATACATTTGAATGGCTGATGGAGAAAGATGCTTTTTGCAATCAGATGCTGTATTTACAACATGTACCAGCAGGGGCTAAGATACCCTGAATCACTGGTGACTCTAGTTGAATCAGTCACAGCACATCTCCAAAACATGATGACAGCAAGCAGCTTGTGATCACACTCCAGACGAGCAGCTGCCATTGTGATGACAATTCCTTTGACGTCCTTCTCACAACTTCCTTCTCTCCCAGCTGGTAAACAACATTTGGACCAGCTAATAAGAAAGTAGGTACCAAGTTTTGAAAAACAACTTCCACCTTAATCTTATTTTAGCTCGATTTTCTAGCAGTTTTCAAAATAAAAGGTGAGATAAGGTTTTGACTGGAAATCTTGTTGCTGGTGTAAGTTTGTATGTGTGCCAGATGAATTTGTGTTGTCAGCTGGATGGGTTGAGCAGATCAGTAGGTCACATCTCTGTTGATCTTGTCCAATCACTGTGTCAGGGGCCTCTGGAGTGAAGTATGCTGCCGATAAGTCAAGCACAAAATAAGCCTCTGACTGTACCCATGGGGAGTGATCATGTGTTATGAAGAATGAAGCTAGAGAGATGCTCTCCATTGGGTTCTAACCCCATGAATGAGGGAATCTCCTCTGGTTGAAAGATAAAGTTACGAATTCCTGTAATTATCGTAGCTTATGTGGTTTGAAATGATTGCAGGTTTTATGCAAAGATAGAACTGTAAAGAAGAGCTAAAACAGTTAATGCATTTATGGATTACAAATGTGGCTTGTTCACAAAGTAATCTCAGATTTGTTTTTGTTGAACTGTAGAATGCATATTTAACGTTTCCCCTGTAGAATTCATAATAGCTAAATGATGTCATAATAAAAATCCAAACATATATTATGTGAGGGTTAGATTTAGGGATAGAGCAAAGCAAATATCATTAGATCAGTATAAAAATAACAGAAGGTGGACAATTATTTTGTTTTTGTTGTTGTTAAATGTGTTTTGTATTATGGGTCATTTCGTGTCAAATCAACCAAATTTCAGAAACTTCCCCTGCTCAAATTTTTGATTTGGTCAATTTTTTTTTTTTTTTTAAGAAAGTTGGATATATTTGTCCATTCAAAAATGGGGGAAAGCACTTTTCAAGTTTTTACTCTAAAGTTTGCATGCCTGTAACTCAAGTAGTATTAAATATATCTTTATGTATAATAATTATCTTTATTTATTACATTTTGGGTCTTTCCTTTTGGCATCTTAATTTTTAAGGTCCTATATGGTTCAGGTCCAGAGATATTGGAATTTCAATATGGATTCAGGAGTAAATTGTTACGTTTTACACATTTTCAGTGGTCAAAACCCAAATATTATTAAAATTTTTAAATAGCTGTTTTCTATTTTATTATATCTTAAAATGTAATTTATTTTTGATTTCCTGAATTTTCAGCAGCCATTAGGCTACTCCAGTCTTCAGTATTTGTTTTCAATAGATTTTGAAGAAAGTGGTAATGCAAATAAAATACAATGATGAGAAGGCCTGAACTTACTGAAACGGTCTCTCCACTTTCTTTACAAATGAAGTGAACGCTTCATAATCATGACCCTTTGACCGTTTGTGTTGTTTTTCCCCAGCGGTTCAGAAAGCAGCACTTTATCTCATTGTTTGAGGTCTTCTCATTCCCCGACTGAGCAGGAACTGTTCAATCAGCCCCATGTGTCCTCCATATTTCCTCACATCGCAGTGGCTCGTCTCCAGGCCTGTTTTTCTCTGCACCCACTTTATGACCTTGTTTGCTTTTGTTAAAGGCTCCAGCTGGCCCGGCCGGTTCAGAAGACCACAGAGGCACATCCCTTTTCATTTTGTGTGGCGGTCCACACTTCTCACTGCTTTCCTGTCTCTTTATCCCCGCTCTGTCAGTGTGAGTGCGCGTGTGTGGTCCCTGCCATCAGTTTTGGCCGCAGTGCATGCTAATGGCCAGTGAAGATGTGAAGTATAGCTGACAGGGTCTGGTTTGTGCCCCACAGCCACATCTAGAGAGACTTTTTGTTCTAAACATGAGGTTAATGGAGCAGACAGGTTATGTGTGGCAGGGCCCCAGCCACCAGTGGAGGTCTAAGCTAACTGTGACGGCAGACGATTGGACTAAATGAGTGTTTGTCAAGGTTTCAGGAAGTTTTCTCTGTTTTGTTGATGCTAACTTCAGCCATGGAGCAGAAATGTGTATGTCTCCAAAAGAGGGTTTTCGCATCAGTGCCTAAGAAGAACCATTTCTGTCTGGTTCAAATAACAATTTCAGTGAACAATTCTTAAAAGAGCCATTTTGTTCTTAGTGTGAAACCTTTATCCACTATAAAGAGCCATTCCTACAATAGGAATATTCCATGGATGTTTAAAGTTCTCCATGGAACCAAAGATGCCAGTAAAATAATGTTATTATTGTACCACTAAATTGATTTGGATGGTCTTATTTGATAGGCCTAAAATAAAATAAATAAAATAAAATAAAGTCTGGCATAGATTTAAATGTTATTATAACTTTAATTAAAAAAAATACAAGTCAATGTTTCTTGGTAGAATGTGGCAAAATCACAAATCAGGGTTTAAGTTGTATTTATACCTTTAGATTATCACATTATAGTAAGCATTGGTAAAACTGCAAATTGATGCAAATAAAGAACCTTTATTTTTAAAGGTGTAGAGACATGGATCCTTGCTGCTTCTGAAAACGTTTCCTGGAAAATTATCCTTTTTTATTATTATTAAATCACTGGCATAAGGGAAATGAATCAGGACATATGCAAGCCAGACTCAAACAGCTCTGATAAACAACTTTGAATTGCATGCCATTATTGAATTAATCTGTTATTTTGATTTATTTACTTGTCTCCACACAAAATTACACCAATAGTGTGCCTCTGTCGTGACAGTATGATTTAGTCATTCAGACAATGTAACTCCAAGTTTAAATCCAATTTGCTTTTACTTTTTGTAAATGAGTCCCTGGAAAGGCCTGTGTTTGTAATACTGCAATGCCACTGGCTTGAAAAGAATGTGACTGAATCTTTCCTATAAACAAACCAGAAACACCCCGCCAGTGAAGGACATCTGAGGTGGCAGTACAAGGTCATATTTTCCAGTCTAGCCTTGGACAGGAGACGCCGCCTATGCAGAATAACTTCCTTCTTTTGTGTCTGTCTGTACCGCAAGTGTGTTAGGATGTGATCCGTCAGCTTTCAGACTCCTAAAATACTCGATTTCTGATCGTTCAGCCACAACATAGCCTACCATTGTCAATGTTATTATTGTACAATAAATTGATTTGGATGGGTCTTATTAGATGGAAATAAAATAAAATAATAATAAAACAAAAATAATTCTGGTAGCAATGAAAATTTTATAAACTGTTTTAATTTTAAAAATTAGAACGTGTATTGATTTAGACCTATAGATGAGCAATTCTAGTAAGCGTTGAAAAATCGCAAATATAACGAAACAGCTCGTGTAATCTTCAGTTTGACGTTCATGATCAGTTTTCTTTTTAAAGAGATTCAGAGCCTGTTTTGTATCCTATTGTGGAAAATGTCTTCAATCACAGAACTGATATCCCATGCGCTAAAATGAAGAAATGAATCAAACTATATTTGTTTGATAAAATGCTTCCATCTAGTGGAAGTGATGGCCTTTACCCAGTGACTTTATAAAGTAAACTAAAGCAGCGTATTTATCATCGGATTGAATGGAAATCATCGCCTGTTGTCAGTAACAACAGTTTACTACTGAAAGCTTAAACAAAGCAATAGTCACAATATTATGTAGTTCAGTCCTGTTAACAGCTTTTTAATATATTTGAAATTATTTAGGCTACTACATTTTAATGTAATGCTAGCTCCATCTAGCTCATATAAAACTGAAATTTTAAGAGAAAAAAAGTTAATATTTTTTGAGCTTTGTCCAAAGAAGAGTATTTATGTATTTTAAGTATGCTTTTAAAAATGTATAACAACAAAAGTGAACTGAGAAAGTCAAAGATTTATTTAGTTTAGGACATCAAAAAAAAAGAAAAAAGTTTAGTTATTTGTCATTCGATTGTATCACTCCAAAAAGGTATATCAATTACAAGCACGAATACCCTACATGTCTTAGTGTACACATCCATTAACATATCTCCACTCTGAGTATCTTTAATTCATCCAAAACATCACCAACAAAACTGTTTTAAATACAGTCAGCAGATCTTTACATTCTTCTGGTTTAAATGAGCAATCTAATCTGTTTTATTTTTACATATTTTACATAATGCATTTGTATTTTCAAAGAAATGACAAAGCTAACTGCTCTAGAACAGTCCTGGCATTTTGCTGTATCGGCACAATCTTATTGATGGCTCATATCTGATGTCTCAAGTCCTTTCCTTTCACAAACAAGATATTGTGGGGGAAGATGTTGGTTCTTCTTAACTGCAGATTCATTCCTTTTCTTTACATGAAGTCATCTGAATCATAGCCATCCTGCAGAAAAAAAAATCACATCAAGTCATAAAAGAATTTGTGTCAATGTTCAGCAGAATATTAAGCTCTAAGGATATATTACCTCATTTGTGGTCATGTTGTCACCCGTCATAAGTGATGAATAATTCCTACAGGAAAGTAGAGGTTACAAGTAAGTACATGAAATTGATGCCTGTACCTGTAAATAATACGTCTCAAGGACTGATTGTGATGTACAAAGGTTATTTATGTATCTACAATGGAGTCCAAAAGTCTGAGACCACACTGAAAATATTGCATAAACATGTGGAGCGAAAAGAGTTATTAAACAAATAGGAATTATGAAACACAACAGACATTCACTCAAACTGTTATGCTGATAACATAATTTGTAATGGCATTTTTGACATTCAAGTTATAAAATGTAAAAAATAAACACGTTTCGCTAGTGGTCTCAAACATTTAGATGCCAGTGTATTAAAAACAAATATATAATTGTTTGTGTTTAGGTTATAATATGCATCTCAATATTTTAACAATATGCAGCACCTTAATTCTTCCATCTCTTTTTTCTTCTTCGTTTCATCCTTCTCCTTTTTCTTCAGCTCTTGTAATTGAGCCTTCTTCTCGTTTCTTTCCTCTCTGTCCCGGGACTCTTTCTCTGCGGCAAGATCAGGATACCGCTCCTCTTTTGTTTTCTCTAGTCTGTTGATGATTTCGTTGATTTTCTTTTCTACTGCCACAATTTTCACCTGTTAACATTGTATAGTAATTGGATATTTATACAGAAGCTATTCAGAAGATTTCCATATGCAGTAGTAAGCACCTTAAATCACATAGACTTTGCTCAGACAGGCAGAAAATGGTATTTTTTGGCATAACTGACTCAGATTAGTTTGCTTTCTGTAGTTTCAATTGCATAAAAACAAGCTCATCCATCCAAATAAAAGATCTGGACCAGAATTGGCTGCAGTTTATCAGAGTTTATCTCTCCTCATACCTCCTTCTGCCGATGGAAGCCTATCTGCCCGACATCCATGTCTGCTGTTTTTTTCAGATTGCCCCATGGTGTGTAGACAACATTAATATTGTTCATTTTGCAACCTGTAAATAAAAATACAAAAAAATTATGAAAATCCCTTAAATAAAACGAACTAATTTTTGATGATTCTTGTAAAGAAGCAGTACCTTGAATGCTGTTGTTTTTGACCAGCTGGACACAGTCGATCAGGACGTCCTTTGGTATGCCTTCTATCGTTGTACCCTTTAATTAGTGAACATAAATGTCAACATACAAATATTACAAATAAAACTGTAGGTTAAAATACGAATAACCTCTAAAAATACCTTGGGCATTCTTAGATATACATGGGCAGATGAGAGCTTGTCCACATGGAACCTGAAACACAAGATACTAATATTTCTTGTACTTGAACTAATATTTTACATCAGAGCAAATCTAGAAAGTAACAATTCATTTGTGGTGGCAAATGTTAAATAGATATTTGCTCTCACCAAATATCTTCAGGCCATCCATACTTTATAAGATCTTCATCTGTGGAAAAACAAAAAGTTATTAATGGTCTGACATGCACAGGATGAGGGTGTTTAAAATAATATTTGTAAGGAATTCAGTACTTACTTTCATGTTTATCTTTGCCCATATAGATGGTATAGGGCGGTGAGACAACTGTAAAAGAGAAGCATGTATTGAACTTTTAAAAAGCACTGTTTACTCTCATTATTCTAGCAACATCTCTGAAGACACACCGAACTTCCAACAATACAATCTCACAATGCTAAGTTACAGTATATTGCAGTTTTGATCATCTTTCTTTTTGTTCTATGTTGTATATTTATAAGCATTATAATTGTTTCGTATTTAAACTGTTTTTGTTGACAACATACACACTGTTTTGCCTGAGCACAGAGAAGACACATTTCACTACTCACCGTCGCTTTTAAAGTAAATCACCATCTTTTTACGCAAAGACGCAACCTTTGAAAGGTCTATGTATTCAATGAATATGTATTCAACAAAACACTGAGCACTTCAGAGGTAAATAATCTTCTATCAGAGGCACATGTCATGTGCACCATCCATTCCGACCACAACAGGAACAAGCAGCGCTGCAATGAAGTGATTCACGGTGAATGAATCATTTGAATCGAATCTCGGTTGAGTTCTGAACTAATAAATAAAAAACTTTTTAATGTATATGCCTATTATTAATTATTTAGATTCTAAATTGCTTTTTTGGAGGAAATAAATGGCTGCAACAATCTGAATTGGAGCGGTCAGGGTTCTTTGAAACAAATTGTTCGAAAGAACCGATTCGTAGAGATGACTCGCACTTACCATCCCTAACCGGAAGTTGTCACACACAGTCGTTGTTTCCGTTTCCGTGTGCGCCACTATTGACTTTGGCGCGTTGTTCAAAACAGACCGCGGGTGAAGGGAGAGTTTTGCCGCGATTATTTTGCTCACCTGTTTTCATACAAACTCAAAAATCGGAATCGGATTGATTTAACCTGGTAAGTGAACTACTAACGTTACATATATTGTTACATTGACAGTATCTGAACGAGGCTTGTGATGACTGCAAGTATTTTTTAACAATATGTTGCTTGTCAACTAAGTTAATTGGCGCCTAGAAAAGATCTGCGGTAAAAATGAATATGTATTGAATATGTGTAACGGTACTATATTCTTTATACTATAGACCAAGGTGTATACCGTTATCATAGCAATAAGCTTGACACGAAACACATACAGTTTGATTCTTTAGAATCTCAGTTTAAAGTCACAGTATTCTCACAGATTCCTGACGCAAAGTACGAATGTTGTCGTAACGTTACATTGCTTAGTAAATTTGACCATGTTACTGCTTTTTCTCCACAGTTCTCATATGATAAAAGAGAAGTAAAATTATATTCCAGAAATATCAAAATGTTCCAGAAATGTAATCTGTTCACGTCATGATCTTCTCATTTCAGGTGATTTGAAGATGTTATCCCGGAAAAGAAAACATGGCTCTCCTGATGCCGAGAGGTATGTGATGTCATTTTGTTAGATAACGTTACTAGATCTGGAAATGTAGTTTGCTTTTATGACACAGATTGTGAGCCATTTCCTTCCGTTTCGTTTAAACCCACCACAGTAACCCATCCAAGAAACAAATAACAAGCTTGAGAAAGTCTCCAAGAAGGTCCACTCGACAAAAAGAGAACATTCCCATCTCGCTGGCGTCACCCCAAAAGATTCTCAGTACACCTAAAAAGATGCAGAGGACCTCTTCACTAGAATCTCCTCCAAAGCGGATCTCTCCACGCAAAACAGTGTTGGGAGCGGGATCCTTCTACAGCAAGCAGAAACCTCTGTATCTCACACCTCTGGAAAGGAAGCTGTTAAAGGAAACCAAGTCACCACCATCAGTCCCTATCAAAGAACCATCACACCTCCCTTTGAATGCTGGGAATCCTGTTAAAAAACCGGTGAAGAAGGTTCAAAAGAAAGGCACTGCTGCAGGTCCACAGTCTAACCTAAAGGACTGCTTTACTGCTAAACCCAAAGCGAAAAATCCCTCAGATACGCAAACAGATCAGTTGTTGAAGGCCACAGTGGCCCCGATTTCATTTAGCAGTATGAAATCCAAGAGTAAGCCCAAGCTGCTTGTGGGAGCAGCTTTCTTCAGCACTGGAAAAAAGCCCACTTCAATGTTCAAAAGGTCTGCACAGAACACAAAGCCTAAACAACCATCAACCTATGAGAAACCCACAAAGAAGAAGGAAGTGCTGACAGCACCAGGAGAACGTTCCCCAGTCCGCCGTGCTGTCTTCTTAAAAAAATACCCGAGGGCAGAAGCCACAGCTACAGTTACCACTGATGAAGATGGTGAGGGCAGTGAATCAACGCAAGTGATGCTGAGCCCTAAACAGATGTCCCCTCACATCTTGGGAGTTCTGCATGGTATTACCAAAGAGTTAAAGGTGGTTTTGAGGAGATCCGTTAGTCCCAGCAGATCCAGTGAAGCTGGTAGCCAGGTAAGATTGAACTCTTGAATCATCTGCTAATAACTTTAAATGTAAAGCTCTCATCATCTTTTTCTCAAACTGAAAATGTTTTCCAGGACTCGCCCACAAAAACGGATTCAGTGTTTGATGTGAGTGACATACCACCACAGGATCACAACAGCTCTTTTGATGAAGGTATATAAACATAATTTTCTATAAATCCTTTATTTAAAAAGTTAATATAATTTTTTTATTATATAGATATGAAATAGTGTTTATTGTATATTATCATATATGTGACCTTGTACCACAAAACCAGTCATAAGGGTCAATTTGTCGAAATTGAGATTTATACATCATCTGAAAGCTGAATAAATAAGCTTTCCATCGATGTATGGTTTGTTAGGATAGGACAATATTTGGCAGAGATACAACTATTTGAAAATCTGGAATCTGAGGGTGCAAAAAAATCTAAATACTAAGAAAATTGCCTTTAAAGTTGTCCAAATGAAGTTCTTAGCAATGCATATTACTAATCAAAATTTTGATATATTTACAGTAGGACATTTACAAAATATCTTCATGGAACATGATCTTTACTTAATATCCTAATGATTTTGGGCATAAAAGAAAAATCAATAATTTTGACCAATACAGTGTATTTTTAGCTATTGCTACAAATATACCCCTGCTACTTATGACTGATTTTGTGGTCCACGGTCATATATATATTTATATATTGTATATATGTGTGTGTGTGTGTATATTTATTTATTAAAGATCTCTTTTTATTGCTCTCTTTTCAGAAGAGTCATCTGTCTATCCCATCTTTGGCAGTAAGAGGTAAGACAATCAGATACTTTTTTCCTAATGCAACTGTGGAAAAATACTGAATAGCTAAGTCATGATTACAATGAAAAAAGTAATACAGTTTGAAAAGAACAGCTGCATAAGGCTAGAATAAATTAATGACCCTGTGTGTGCCAGCAAGGTTGTATTCAGTCTTTTAACTTTAATGTCATGACCCATGTAAAGCTGGTTAATCAATTGTTCTCATCTTTTGTTTTAGATCTCAGAAAAAAGGGATTTTGAACACCAGCACTCCTTCCGCACTGACTAGTACTCCTGCTCTTAAGGCCAAAGAGAGGACTGCCTTGAGAAGAGAGATGAAGAAGCAGACAGATAATCAGCTTATCATTGTGAGTAGCAAGTCAAATTGTTGGACAGAAATAAATCGCTGGTTCTTTTCCACCTCTTCTTAATGGTGAATGTGTCTGGTATTTAGGATGCTGGTCAGAAGCAGTTTGGTGCCACCACATGCGGGTCCTGTGGGATGCTGTACAGTACAGATAGTCCTGAGGACAACTTCCAGCACACACAGTTCCATCTGCGCTTCTTGGACACCATTAAATTTGTGGTGCGCTGTCATGAAGTTGTCATCAATGCAGCTGAGCAATTCTGCTGGAATTTCACATTATTTTGTTTGTTTTTAGGGCTGGAAAAAAGAGAGGGTTGTGGCTGAGTTCTGGGATGGAAAGATTATTCTGGTTCTTCCTGATGATCCTAAGTATGCCACAAAAAAGGTATGCTGGCAGTGATTGATTATAGTTTAAATACTTGCTCTGTCCAGTTAAATCTCCAGTGTTTCCTAACTCACGCTGCCTTGATTTCAGGCAGAGGACGTGAGACGGATTGCAGACAGTGAATTGGGCTTTCAGCAGAACACTCTCAGTAGCCCGAGCTCGGCTAAAACCTATCTGTTCATTAATAGCGACAGGATGGTGGTGGGATGTCTGGTGGCCGAAAACATTAGACAGGTGACTGTTTAACAAAACATTTCTAACATTTGACTTTAGTTCAATATCATTGCCATTCTCAGATATAAAGTACAGTTGACAGTGTTTTAGCATTCTTAAAAGGTTTTAATTTCCCCCTCCACAAACTAAGGCCTCAAATGCGAGCAGAAAGTTTTAAATATACATAATACATAATGTTATGGCATTAAATGTTGCATGCCTTGCAAAAAGAAAAAAAAAGAGAAAAAATCATCCTCAGTATTTTTAATTCCAGTGCAAATATCTAAACATCCTTAAATCAAGATACATTTACTTGAGATGCAATTTGAACAGATAAAGGTCTTTTTTTCTTAGAAATTGAATTGAGTTTATGGTTAAAACAAGAACAAATATGTCATATCTTTTCATTTCTTGAATTAAAACTTGAAGTTGTTTTTTCTAAGACCATTGGCAGATATTTGTTCTTCGTTTTAATCGTAAACCCTCTTTGTTTTTATAAGTGTTTTAGAAAACAAGTTTTATTTTATGCTTCAAAATTAAATGTACCATAATTTTAAAATCTTCTGAAATTTGCACTTGAGAACAAGACAAAATACTATTGAAGAACATCACTTTTGCAGTAGGATGAGAATGTACAGTAAAGTCATTTCCACATTATCAAGGTTGTGAGCAGTGCAATTCAAGACAAGTCTTAAAGGGTCACTCCACCCCAAAATTAAAATTTTGCCATTAAAGGGATAGTTCACATTGAAATTAAAATTTGGTATCTATCAGCTTACCCCAAGGGCATCCAAGATGTAGGTGTCTTTTTTTCTTCAGTAGATCCAATTTTGATGTTTTTAGGTCAAACCGTTCTAGTCTGTCAGTCATATAATGGCAGGTATAGGTGACTGTCTCTATAAGAGGGAAAAAGAACATGCACAGAGAAATCAAAATTAAACAATTCCCCATCGTAACTACACATTGATGGCCTAAGACACGAAACGAGCGGTTTGTGTGAGAAAACGAACAGTATTTATATCGTTTTTTACCTCTTGTACACAACCATGTCCAAGTGATCTGAGTGCGCGCACGCATCCGGTGTGTGACGTGTGTGCGCGCGCGCTCTGGCTCACGCTTGACGGAGGGCGTGTCTGAAGCGTGGTGCTGACGCAACTTTTCAAGCGCCAACGGAGGCATCAGCCAATCAGATCGCCTCATGCAAATACCCAATCCCGTTCATGCAACACCAGAGAAGTATGTGATTGGTTGTTGTAACTATGACGGCGCGTCAGCACCACGCTTCAGACACGCCCTCCGTCAAGCTTTGACGCCGACGAGCCAGAGCGCGCGCACACACACGTCACACACCGGATGTGTGCGCACTCAGATCACTTGGACGTGGTTGTGTACAAGAGGTAAAAAAACGATATAAATACTGTGCGTTTTCTCACACAAACCGCTCGTTTCGTGTCTTAGGCCATCAATGTGTAGTTACGATGGTTAATTGTTTAATTTTGATTTCTCTGTGCATGTTCTTTTTCCCTCTTATAGAGACCGTCACCTATACCTGCCATTATATGACTGACAGACTAGAACGGTTTGACCTAAAAACATCAGAATTGGATCTACTGAAGAAAAAAAGACACCTACATCTTGGATGCCCTTGGGGTAAGCTGATAGATACCAAATTTTAATTTCAAAGTGAACTATCCCTTTAAATACTCCCCCCATGTCATTCCAAACCTGTAAAAGCTTCATTCGTCTTCGGAACACAATTTAAGATATTTTGGATGAAATCCAGGAGGCTTGTGACTGTCCCATTGACTGCCAAGTAAATAACACTGTCAAGGCCCAGAAAAGTATGAAAGGCATCGTCAGAATAGTCCATCTTGACAAAAGATGTCCATCTTGTGATTAATGACAAAATTTTGGGGAGGAGTAACCCTTAAGCTATTTGTGTGTGTGTAAATCTATAATAATCTATTGGAAGTTGTATTTTCCAACTTTGAAGCATTGCTAATACAAGACATTTACATTTAGAGACCATATTGTCATATATAGTGTTCTATTAAATTTATTTCTCAAATTTTCTTTACTTGGTCTTAAAGGTGCACTGTGTAATATTTAGGATGATCTATAGACAGAAATGCAATATAATATATATAACTACGTTTTCAGAGGAGTATAAAGACCTTACTTGATGAACTGTTATGTTTTTATTACCTTAGAATGAGCGATTTATAACTACATATACTGTGGGTCCCCTCACATGGAAGTCGCCATCATGTTTCTACAGTAGCCCTTAACGGACAAACTGCTCTACAGAGCGCGTATCGTCACTATGTTGTTCTCGTGAAAAAACACTGACACAATGATGAACAAGTAACAGTAATATTCGCAATGACATCGTTTATTGAATAATTAAGTAAATATAATTCCTTAATTTACCTTTGTAAAGAAACCTCATTGCTCATTGCTCTCTGCGGTCTCAGACGACGGCATCTTAGCCCTGTATCGGCCACCGTAGCTTCTCTAAAGGGAGGGGTGAGCGGGGGACTGAGCCGTTGGTTGCAATTCGCAAACTCAACCGCTAGATGCCGCTAAAAACTACACACTGCACCTTTAAAAAGTTTTAGATTTACATTCATAAAACCTGCAGAAACCCTGAAGTGATCTTGCTAAACCCTGATCATACCCAATGTTACATAGGCTTTTCGGGTGCTGGAGCAGCAAGAGAAACCCAAAGACATGAACAAGGAGGATTTCATGGAGCACCACAGAGCCTGGTGCTGCTCTACTGTGCCGGAAAAAGCCATCTGTGGTGTCAGTCGCATCTGGGCTTTCAGTCTGATGAGGAGGAAGGGAATCGCCACTCGCCTTCTGGACACTGTCAGGTACTAAACATTTTCAGTGCATTAATAACATTAAAAAAATTGCATAAAGTAGCCTGTGTATATAAAACTGTTGTTTCTTACTGATTCAGGACTACTTTCATGTACGGGAGCCACCTGACCAAAGAGGAAATCGCCTTTTCTGACCCGACTCCAGAAGGAAAGCTGTTCGCTACAAAGTACTGCGAGACACCAACATTTCTGGTGTATAACTTCATCAGTTAAGGAAAAACATTTCCTGTAGGACTGCATTTGTGAATGCTTTTGTGAGTTTTTAATAGATAAAAAAATTGTTAGATGTTTAAATGAAGTTCAGTCTAATATGATAAATCTCATGCAGTGTTCTGGAGAAAATCCATGTTTTATCGTTATGTATAGATTGATGGATTGTCTTTGACAGGAGTTCATGAATTAATATTTAAGACAATTTACATTAGCACAAATGCAAGCTCTGTTAACCTGTTAACTACCATGACTTAAAGGATCCGGTTTGGAAAATTACTCATAATTGCCTCGAAGTTGGTTGTAAAATGAACAAGAACTTTCAAATTAATTGATCCTTGCTTTTGACTTTGTACATATTTTTAAATAAATTGTACTTATTCAAATATTTTGTGTTGTCTTTGTGTAAATCTCTCTGTCAGTGTTTCCAGAGTATTTTTGCAATTAAGTGTTTTGGCTGTTTGCAGTTGTATTGCAATAGCCAAAATTTGCACATGGTGTATTTAAAAGAGGGTTGGTCATTGAACACTGTTTCCAAAAACCTTTAATCAATAACTTGTAGTGTGTACATATAAATAAGTTTATAGCTTAGGTAAATTATCTCTGTTTTCAGTTTGTAATTAACCTTTTGCCTTTAATTTGGTAATTGTATTTAGTCTTATAACATTTTAAAAGTACAATATACAAACATTCCTAATTACGCTGCCCATAAAATCATTTTGGATCCAGATGTGGGTCTGTGGGAAATTGAGAAAAATGTGATTTGTGAGAAACTTATTAAATTTTCTGTAATTAAGTCTAGTTAAAAGTCATGAGCTTAATCAAAATGATTTAATTCTTCTGACAGCATGTTTTTCTTATTTATACATCTAACAATATGTTGACAATAGGAAGTAAATGGAAATGACATTTATTCATTTAGCAGAAGCTTTTATCCAAAGCAACTTACAATTAAGGAATACAAAAAGCAATTCATTATAAAGAGGCAAATAGACACAGAAAGTTCTTGCAATACAAAGTTTCAGGCATTGTTCAGAGTAAATACTAGCTAGACAGGGAGCGGTTAAGGAAAGAAAGCAAGTTTTTTTTTTTTTTTAAGATGAAGTCAACAAAATTATATTTTGTTGGTTAAGATTTAACATTTTTACAGTGCAACTGGCCCATGCAATAATATATACATCCATGGCATCACAAAACTTTTAAAACATTTAATTTAGAATATATCACGTGGCACAACAGGGCATGTTAACTAAAGTTACATGGATATTTCCATGTTGAATATAAATTACTTTTATTATAGTCAGCTATTTTGTCAGTGAGAACTTGCCCTTTGTGAGAAAAAAAAAGTACAATTTCCATCCAGTAGGGATTGTAAAATTCAAATTCAAAATTATATTCAGGGTAAAACAAGGCTGATTTTACACACAAAGACAATGGTTCAAAAACAGATTTTAATCCAAATTGCACTGCAACAACTACTGTATTTAGAATCTCTGAAAGTCAATAGAGTACATAAGAAAATATGTAACATGACAACAGAAAAATATTTACAATGTGAAAATGCACTAGCTCACAAAGTAAAATTATAGATCGAACAGTAACCAGACATACATACAGTATATTGACAGGAATTTAACAGTGACCATTTAATCAATCACAATGACCTCACTGCTTTTGTCACAAAGCTGGGTGTTTGATTCCAGCACCTGAACTATGTGAGCTGCAGAAGGTCTTTTATGAGGGTCTTCCTCTGTACAGAGACAGAAGAGCTCCACCATCCTCTGATAAGCCCCTCCGAGAGTGGCTGCGTCCAAAGCAGGCCGAGTTCCCAGTCTCTCATAATATGCATCTTCATCAAAATCATCTTCATCAAAGGTATCATCTAAGAAAACAAGAAAAGAGTCATTAGGCACTTAAAAAATAATGGAAAATATGAAAACTAAATATAACAGCTAAGGATAAAATTATAGTAATTTTACCATCATCATCATCATCTTCATCCCCCTCAGTGTCCAGTATCTCCAGATGAGGAACAGACAGTGTCATCATCTCCCACAGAGTGAGTCCATATGCAAAGATATCAGCTTTGTCTGTGATAACTCCATCCTCCAAAGCTTCCTTAGGATTCCACGGCTCCGTCCCTATATAGTGGGCCTTTGGATCACTCACTGGAGAGAAGATTTGAAATATCACAACACTGACAAACATGTTGTAATCAACATCTACTGTCTGATAGTTTAAACTTTATTAGAAAGTAAAAGGCCTTTTAGTCCATCATTCTAAAAATAAACAACCTTCAGGTACATGTCTTTTTGCTGTGAAATCTTTTTTTTTTATAAGTAAGAATACATTTTATATTGTTAGTAATATATCAAGATGAACACTTTTCCACACATCATTTTTGTTTTTAGAAAAATCATGTTAAAATTTAAGTATCAAACATGATAAAAACTATATTGCATTTAGTTATATGTTTAGTCCCCAACAACAAAAACTTCAGAGCCTTAATCAAAAATAAGCATTTAAATATCTTTACAATATCTAAAAATCTTTAGACATTATTGGGAGATACAGCGTAGTGTGACAACTGATATTTATATGCATTTTATCTAAGTAGTCTGTTGTAAAGATTTGACTGATTTACATTACAAGCTAGCAGAATTTCATCTTATTTGGCCATATAAATATCAGCAACTCAGTTTTTGTTCTTGTTTAGTTTGGGGCCATAAAAACCTGCTGTATCAAACATGACATTCAACAAAAATACATATGCAAACTTGGTTCAGGTAAACAAACAAAAAAACAAACCAGGTTTTTCAGATTATTATTTCATTATTTAAAGTCAGACTTCATAGGATTAATAGAGTGGTTCTCAACTGATGGGCCATCATTCAAAACAATCAAATATAAATAAGAAAAAAATAAAAAACTAAATGATTAAAGCAAGGAAAAATAATGCTGAAATATGAAATCTTTTCATACCCTGCATGTTTTCATCCAGTGGCAGTGACACACCAACATCACAGATTTTGATGCTTTCAAAGTCGCCCTTAATGACAACGTTGCATGACTTCATGTCTCCATGCAAAAGCTTTTTCTCATTGTGCAAATACTGAAGAAAAAAGACAAAATACATACATATGTAGAAGCCTGAGATTATGTAACAACAACAACAACATTTAAAGATGGGAAAAAGCAGTAACAGCATATTTACGTTTGATTTAACAACCACACCTGTAAACCATGTGCGACATGTAGAGCCACTTTTTCAATAGTGGCCACAGGAAATGCCTGTAGACCCTCCTCTCTCCTCTTCTCAATGAAGTCATTCAGAGACTGCTCTCCACCGTACTCCATCGCCAAACACTTAGAGCCGTCCTTTGCTGTGGTAAAAGCTCTGAAACCTTAAAAACACACAGGAAATAAATCATTTAAAAAGATATTTGCCTTATAATATTTACACTGACCATTATAATGTAGTATTTTAAAGACATATTTACCAACAATATTGGGGTGGTGCAGGTCTTTTAAGATCTTTGCCTCCTCGCTCAGACGCTTCTGATAAACAGTCATTTGACTTTTTGCACATTTGCTGTTGATCTTCTTAATGGCCCATGGTGAATGAGTGTGCTTACCCATCCTGATGTAAATAGTGGCACAGGTGTTTCAACATTTTCATTACACTATCATGGAGAAGGTAGTACAAACATGCATCAAATATATGTACATACCTGTTCATGAGATAGACATTGACTCCAGTCCCACAGCCGAGCTTCTTCATGAAGGGAGAGGCAGGAATGGTGACTGGGGTTCCACATGCACTGACTGATAACAATACATTTAAGTTAATTAACTCTTTTAATAGATATACAAGTGACCACATTTGGATCAAGATGGGATGTTAAACCATCTTGATAATGAGAAAGTCAATGTAGCGTGTAGCTAGATGCATTGTAATCATAGTATCGTTTAAAGATCACTTTACCTGGACTTTTCACTTTTGCAGGCTTGCAGGGCGTTTTAAAGGCACTAGGTGTTTCTTTTTTGGCCTCCATTTCTCTAAAATTAAACAATAAAATACCATCATATTTTTGTTTACACTGTCACAATCCGTAAGACAAAACGACAAACGTCACAAACAAGTTAAATCACGCTATACACAACCGATTAAACTAATGTTAAATATCAAACGTCAATTCATAATGCGTAATATGACTTATATAGATAATGTAAATAATTAGAATTACATTAGATAAGAGCTTCAGAGATGCTGAAGTACGCGCTCGGATTTGAAAATCACCGGTTAGTTTGACGTCAAGCGTACGTAAAGCTAAGCTACAGCGTCCGTAGAGGGACAAAACTGACTGCGTGCGTTTTCGTTTTATCTTCAATTCCTTCTCATTCTCCAGTGTTACTAAACATTTGTTACTTTGTTAACTTTAAAACATTGCTATAACATTTTTAATACTAAATAGATACATTAAAATATAATAACATACTGTATGATTACAAATAATTACATTACGATGACTGGATATTATTGTTTCGCTGGATTTTATTTGCCATTATCAAGGCTATCAGTGTTAATTAAAACTAAAACAATTGAAATACTTTGCTAATTAAAATAAATCTGAAATTAAAATAGTCATATTAAAATAAATAAATAAAATCATATTTTAAAATGACAAAACTTAATAAAACAACTAAAATTAAAATTAAAAATTACAAATAAAGAACAAAAAAACTAATTCATAATATGAATAAAATTAGTATATAGCTAAATAGGCTAATACTAAAATAACACTGGCCCTTTTAATAACGAGAAGCCTTTTATTTCAGAAGGTGTTTCTCCTGTTTCTTTAGGGGTCAAAAGTAGAAAAGTGGAAAAAATAACCCACATTTAATGTAGAGTAGTACTGACATAGTTACGTGTTTATAAAACATATAGTCTGTCTGATGTGCATACATTTTTGGTCTATTAAGCATTATATAATATTTGTTACTTCATTGTTATTTAATATAGTGTTACACAACATCGTTTTGGTTGTGTAATAAAACCCCGCCAATATCATGTAAACAAGTGTGAAATACTTGCCTATGTCCAGTCATGTAAGCAGTTGCTGAATGAACTTGTTGGTTTTTGTGGAAATAATATTTCTTAAACGTTCTGTTGTGCCAAAGGCAAGTCTAGATAACCAAGTGTCCCGTGTCCAAACATGCTTTTATTTATTTGTGTGCTTCACGTGTTCCGCAGTGAACCAAATGCATTAAATTCCTATTTAAAACAAAATGTATACCTAACTATAAAATATAGATGTCATGCATTTTATATCGCTGTGATACTGAATGATTGGGTAAGAAATCAGCTGTTGACATTAATCTAAACAATTTTTCTTGGAAATATCTTTTTGACCATTGAATCACTGGCCATAAATCATAGGCTATTAAGAATGGGAACATAAAACCAAAAAACAAATGCTTCATGAAAAGCCATGTGATCATCACAAAACACAGCATCTTTTCCACGCATGGCTTCAAGCATGACATTAACTTTTTATACGTTTGGCTCTGAGGGCTTGTGCTGTATTGTCTGGCAAATTGTCTTTTGTATATGCCTTGAGCAAAATGAAGGAGATAATACTCCATGCTGTGCCATCTATTATAACTGAAAAATGATAACAAAAGCACCTGGTACTCATGAGAAGTTTATTTGCTTTTACTTGTTCATTGTCAGGCAAAGATCATTTTAAATGGAAAGTCATGGGGGGTGTAACATGAATGTTCCCTATATAGTAAACCTCTGTTGCTCTAGTCAGTGCAACAACAAATAATACTGTTCAGAGAGGTCTAAAGTTGAGTTCATTCAAGTCTGGTTTACATTTATTCATAAAGATGCTTGTCTGACTGAGAATAATGAATGCTACTAACAAACCAAAAAAATGAGGTTTTGAAAGGCACCTTTAGATGCATTATCCTGGCGTTAAAGAAATATGTGTTGAAAATGTACCCTCAGGCAATTCAGGACGTAGATGAGTTTCTTAGAAAGATGCAACTTTTCACTTCACAAGATAATTAATTATGGACTGGAGTCGGGTGGATTACTTGTGGATTATTGTGATGTTTTTATCAGCTGTTTGGACTCTCATTCTGACGGCACCCATTCACTGCATATATGTGATGTAATGCTAAATTTCTCCAAATTTGTTCCAATGAAGAAACAAACTCATCTACATCTTGGATGGCCTGAGGGTAAATTTTCAGCAAATTTTCATTTTGAGTGAACTATTGCTTTAAAGTGCTGACTGTGAAAGCAACTGATGGACTCTCATTTTGGCAAGTACACTAAAGAGGCATGTTCACTCGCTGTGTTACATAAAAATGCTGTAGGACTTCTATATTTAGGAATACATTTCATTATGTCTTGCATATACAGTAGTCTAGCAATGCCTAAAGAATTGGTTTTGATGATGGTCTGCTTTTGCTGATAAGAACCCACACAAATGCATCAAACATTACATTTGGTAAAGTCGGCTAACACAAGCTTGATAGATATTGACTTTCATTTAATGCAGAGATCCTCAGTTGTGTGAGTACTTAGATTTTAAAACTGAACAACAAATGGCAAGTGTGTAAAAGTGTTTGTAAAAGTAAATAAAATGTCCCAAAACCAAACACTACAATATATTCTGATTATTTGTTCTGATGTGATCAGTTTTCTTGTCTCTCGATTTCATGCTTTCAAAAGATGCTTTCAAAAAATTCCACAACATGAAACATTATGATCAGCTCAAACCATATTTATCTTTGTTGCAAGTGAATCTGTTTTCAATATAGTCTAGGTTGTATTTTCTTCTACCTTTAAAAATTAGTTGGTTTATGAGAATTAGTTAATGTCACATAACCTGTCCATTTTGTCAAAATACAAGAAAACATATAGGAAGCATTTTCTCTTCCCTTTTAAAAGTTACTTTAAGTATTCTCCTGTTTTACCCGCATGATATATGGTCAGTTGCATTTTATTATTTGGATAAAATATAGTTTTTCCCTAATGTCTGAACAGCAACTCATTTCTTGGTCATGACCCACCAATTGTGCTAAAGCAGTTGGTGGGCATTATTAAAGATGATACACAAAGATCAGAATTTTGATGTAAAATCAGTTTAAATTAATTGTGCATACTACATGCAAATGGGAAAATTCAGTGCCTCCTATTCAAGATTTGCATTCGTAGATAAAACACAGAAAATATACAGGCACAGACACTGCGTGCATAGAAACATAAATAATCATTCAAAATAAAAACAATTCAATTCATTTAAGGCAGCGGCTATTTGCACTAAGTGTAAATAGAGATAGAGGCTATTTACACTAAGTGCAAATAGCATATTTTCTTAGTGAGAGATGCTTTTTGCGCTAAGTGCAAATTGCAATGGAATCTATTTACACTAAGTGAAAATAGCAGTATTTTTTAAGGATATTCTATTTACACTAAGTGAAAATAGCTATAGATTCTATTTACACTATGTTAAAATAGCAATATTTTCTGCTATTTATATTACTTATTGCAAATAGTGGCAATTATCTGCACCTCAGTATTGTAGTACATTATAAAACAGTACCCAATAATAACGTATTGAGTGTAAATTATAGTTTTAAATCAAATTAGGCTATTAAATGGATGCCATCTTACTGGGACAATAAAGCCTCCCTACACCTACCCTAACCCTACCCGATACTTTATTTTCAACTTTTTGATTATTTCCTTCATTTTTATTGAAAATAAATGCCTTTCGGATGCCATATGAGATTTGAAAAGGGAGAAAAAAAGTTTGGCGAAAGGAGGGCTCGAACGCGTCAAAAAGCATGCATTTTATCATCTAAGCCACTGAAACTGATACTAAATTAATGCCTTTTTGCAGTGTTGGCTATCCCACTCACACGTTGGTGGGCGGAATTAGTGTAAATAGCCTTTGCCAACAAGGCAGCTATTTGCACTTAGTGTAAATAGACACATAATACAAATTATGTCATCATTTACTCACCCTCATGACGTTTCAAACCTGTATGACTTTCTTTTATTCTGTGAAACACACATACACAAAGAAAAAGATATTTCGAAAGAACTTTGGTAACCAAAGGGTTTTGGTTCCCATTGACTTTCATTTGTTGTCCATATAATGGAAGTTAATGGGAACCGAAACTGTTTGGTTACCAACATTCTTCAAAATATCATATTTTATGCACCACAGAACAAAGAAAGTCATACAGGTTTGGAACGATAAAAATAAGTAAATGATGATAGAATTGTCATTTTTGAGTAGACCATCTCTATTAAGATATTAGATTTTTTTTCCCCCAAAGTAATTTTAAACGGATTCTGAAATTAAATGATCTTTTATTTTAAGTCAATAAATTGGCACATCTGTTATTGGGGATTCCTCAATGTCATATAGTTATACTCCCTCTAATATACAAACAGACTCTACCTTTTTATAAAAAATAAATGTTTTTCATAAAATCATGTTCAGGAGAGAAAACGGCAAACATTGTTCACACCAGTTCAACAATACTTAAACTTAACATGCACTTCTGTCAAGCAGAAAACCAATCATCAAGGACTTTGAACCTCCATGTTGTCAAGTAAAGTGTCTTTCTTAAAGAACTTTAAGGTGCGAATGGATCTCCAGACCCCTACGTAACTGTCGCTCAGGGATTGTCTCGTAGGATCGTCTGATGGGATCCCCGGTCTTTCTAATTCTATGGACTCTGCCACTTTATTCTCACGAATAGGACCCTGGTCATTGCCATCAACTGATGCCGTCAGGCTGCCATTGGGAACGCTCTCCAGATCATTTGGAAGAGTTTCCATATCTCCATCAGGCTTGGCTGGTTCCACATAAGATTCTCCTGGAAGTTCTTCATCCTTAGCAGACTCATCCATATCCTGGTAGGTTAACTTCTTTCTGGTTTCTTGATACTTCACCACACAGTAGGTGATGGAGCCGACAGTGTTAACTACCACGCCTGCCACGAACAGTTTGGTTGGCATCACGTCACTGAAGGCCAGCATGCCCACAGTGATAGTAGCTATACTCTTGACCACCCCCACAAAGCTGGTGGTGACGGCCGAGTTGATATAGGTACAGTGCAATGTGGTGAAGTTCATCGCACAGCCAATGAGGATGCAGGTACAGAAGATGCCTGTGATATACGGGTTCTTCCAACCTTCATATGTCCACATGTCAATGGCGTCCATGCTTGCAATGGAACAGATGAAGAGAACGGGAGAGGCCACCACTGCAATGGTGTACTGGGCTGTGAGCGGCCCATAATCACTGTCTGCACTCACTTTTTGGATGAGTACCAAGTAGGAGGCGTGGACGAACACAGCTAAAATGCCAGTCACATAGCCGAAAGGGTCACCTGTTAGATCTCCAGCACCTGCACGAAAACAGAGCGACGCACTTCAAAGTTAAACAGAGACTGCACAATACATGATTTATGGCCATTATCAAATGAAACTCTGTATGAGAGCAATGTTTTATGGAGACATGACGTGCATAATCCAGAATATCAACAGCACATGTTTAAGTATCATACAATGGACAAAACAGTAATTGGGCAAGTTAGGCCTTAGTTAGTTAGGCTAATTTTATTAGCTTAATTTGTTTTTATTTTCAGAAGCAGTTCAAAACACATTATTAGTATAATATAATTATATGCACACTACTTAGAAAAATAAGTGACAAATAGGAAGATACAGAAAAAGAAGGATAACTGCATCAGGGAGACGTAGCCTAATGGAGGGTTAGTTATTAAACAGGGGCAAGTTGTCACAATGGCGTTATGTCTAGAAGGTTTTTTTCCAATGTTGGATTCATCTAGTTCAAACCTTCTTAAATTGGAAAAATCCATCATTTTATTCTCAAAAAAAAAAAAAAAAAATTGTTTTGCAGCACAACACAATAAAAGACGAGTCATAATGAAGTTTGTATAGGACTACTCAAATGCTAAAGTGTGTTCGCAGGACTGTTTTCTTTTTATTGTCAATAAATGTCACATTTATTGTTTTCATATGTGTTAAATGTTACAAGTTTATTAATTACAGTATTTGTTTTTAACATGATCAATGACAAGTTCCGTGACAACATGCCCCACTAGTGGTAAACTAGTGGTAAAAAAAACTAGTGGTAAAAAAAAATATCTTTTTTTTCTGGAAATAGCGATGAAAATGTTCATGGGTTTTTTTTGAAGCCAAGACTTTAAGGTATGTGTCTACAGAAATGGACTTACATTGAGAAATAACTGGAGTGAAAAGTGTGAGGCTACTACCTCAACATAAGTTAAAAACTATTATGTTATTTATAAATGACCCACAATATTCTTACCAGCCAGTGCTGCTCCTCCAGTGGTGATGACAACTGCTGTTATTACCCCAGCTGATGGGATCCCGTTCTTCAGCACGCACACTCCAATCCCCAACGTTACCAATGGCAAGCATCGCTTAAACACAACATACATGGGCAAACTCAATCCCCTGAGAGACCAGAGGGTTAGTGTGGACTGCAAAGTTGCCAAAATACAGACACTCGCAAAAACTTTGACTAACTGAAAGCTGAAGGGAGGTATATCTATTTTGCCCAGTCTCCTCAGCACCTCTAAAGTGAGAGCCGCAATGCTGCTGGTCAGACACTGAATTAAAGTCAGATACGTGAAGCTGTAGGTCGTAATGAGGAATTTTAACAAAATATTCAGCGATCCCGAAAAAAATCCATGCGCAACGGCCACCGAAATGCCCAGAGAACGTCCTTTGCAAACTTCCATGTCGTTCCTCGTAGACTAGGGGTTCCCGGCGTCTCCGTATTACGCACTGAGCTCTGAGTCCACTGCTGAATATTCACGTCCACTCTCCTCTTGTGCGTAATTCACGCAACACGAGCGCTGCTGAATGAATGCGACGCGCCGCAGCTCCGACCGTCTCTTTCTTTGTACAGTGATTGAATTGGAGTCAACTGCAGCCAATCCATTTACTTTGATGCACTTTACACTGTTATTTCTCCTCCGAGGTAGTTCACATTTAGAAACAATACTAGATGCGCGCAATTTAGTCTGTGAACCAATAGTGCAAATTTTAAACCTCCCCAATAAAACTAAAGGCTAGCCTACTGTTGTTTCGATACAGACTATATATGCGTTTCATTTGTATTTTTAAACATTTCAACCACAATTACGTTAGATTAGGGGCTCTAGTGGTTAAAATAGCCTATATGCCAGCTAAAAAAAATAAAAAAGCTGGAGAACAGAATTGTTCGCCTGAGGTAACAGTACGCAGTTTTAGTACGCAGCGTTAGTTTTCGTTTTTTCTCTCTTATTTAACCCAGACGAATTAATTGGTTAAATGTTTTTGTTTGTTTGTTGTCACGTCTAGAATTTCCTGTACAAACTACTTTAAAGTCATCGTATAACTGGCACTGCTGTATTCCCCCTTTAATTCTATGGAAAATGGAAGCATTATCCTTTAAGTCCCAGTTCAGTTTCGAAAGTTTGTTTTTACAATTTCAAAGACTTCATATCAGTTCTGGTGATTCAAGGTCACTTGGCTCACAAAAACAAGCCAGTGGAAAATCCCTGACAGCCACTATACAATTTAGGCTACATGAATGCATAATATAGGGCTAGTCAAATGTTACATCAATATGATATTCATTTATATATTGAAAAACCATAATTGATTCCCTCACTGCACAGGTTATACAAGCACAGTACTTATTCATAATAGTATACTACTCTTAACCTGTTAACCTGCACCCCCCATATTGGGAATCACAGCTGAAAATGACTAACTAACTTAAAATGGTAACAGTTCCTAACTTCAGTGTGCCACACACACAATTGTGGTGTCTTTGGAAAGAAGACCCTTTGGCCTTTACTATCCATCATCCAGAGTTGATGATGCTCAAAAATATAAAAAGTTATAGACACTGAAGTGCCTTGATAAAAATTGTACCACACTGAATTTTTTTTTAATTTCATATAAAAATACATGAAATCAGTCCTGGAGCAATCCAGAAAAGTAATGGGTTGAAAGTCACATGTCTCATGAGTTTATATTTCAAATCTGAAGAAGATACCATGAAGAATGAGATTCCTGCAGCCATTTTTCTAATCCCCTCTGTTTGAGGAAAAATATTTACCAAATTATTGAAGGGTTCTACTACAAACTATTTAGTCTTTATACATGCCACTGCAGTTTTTCAATTATAAAACTGTATACAGAATCTTAGACATCGTATCAGTGATTTATTTGAGCACTAGAATAATACCATAATAATAATTTTTGAGTGATGAAAAAAAAACAATAATAATAATAAAAAATAATAACTTAAGTACATACTGATTTCCTGACATTCAGATGCTCTCCTGTGCTTACATTAGTAATCACATGCTGACGATCATTCATACAGATGCTAATCATACAGATGGCCGCCCATATAGTCAATATTCACATTATAATGGCCTTTTATATAGACTGCATTCACACTGATATCTGTGAACAGTCAGTAATTACATGCTGCTTATCAGCCATAGAGATGTTAATCACACAGATACAGGCACATTCTCCACAAAACACGCAAACATATATGAAAACTGCAGAAATGTTTATTTGTGCTAAAAGATCGCTAAGTTACGCCCCATCAGATGACAGGTGCGTCACAGCGTGCGTCATGCGCCGTCGCGAGGGAGCGCCAGAATTCAAATAAACAATCTTCCGTGTATCTTTGACTTTTTTTTTTTTGGATGATTTCATTCTGTTTGACATTGTCTGCTACAAAATCATGCTGTTACCACCAAGACGCTGTTTTTGAGCGTAATTTGTTCCATAACGGACACAAACAATAACTCTCCCTCAAGAGATGAGACGTAAACAAAGGATTAACATCTAAATTACACGTTGTTGTTTCTTTGGACTAAAAGTGCTCGATGGAATGTTGTTCAGTGGACTCTTATCTTTCACACTAAACCAGGATTTACAGCAGTGGATACGTTTGAGAGTCGTTATCAGGATGAATATGGTATGTACTGCGGGGTTTTTTTATACATGTTTTGGTGTAACTTACTGCTTACACAAATTTAGCAAATACATTCCGTATAAGCTTTCTATCGAAAAACAGCGATCTGTCGTCGATGCAAGGCTTAGACCTTCAAAATGATATATAGTTTGTCAAGATTCATTTTGTCCTGTTTTACTTTATCTGTTTGAAAACAATGATGTGCAAACAAAGAGCTCTCAGTGCGCCCGCGTCCTGGTGCAGGTTAACAGGTTTTAACCTTTAAAATTTTTAATTTTAACCTTTAAAAATTTAAAATAAATTTAGGCAATATTAATTAGATTAAAAGGAAGGCTCAGGATTTGACTTCAGTTGAGAATGACAGATTGTATTGATTTATTACTATCAGTTTAACAAACCAGTAAGGAACAACAACATATACAAACTACATAATCTACCAATGAGCTTCAGACAGCAAGGCACTCTCTGCTTAAAGGAATAGTTCACCCAAAAATGAAAATTCTGTCATTAATTACCCACCCTCAAGTCATTCCAAACCTATAAGCCCTTCATTAATCTTCAGAACACAAATTAAGGTATTTTTGATGAAATCCAAGAGCTTTCTGACCCTGCATAGACAGCAATGTATAACTGAAATGTTTCCAGACCATTAAATTAGTCCATCAGTGGTTCAACTGTAATTTTACGAAGCCATGATAATACTTTTTTTTTCTTCTCTCTTTTAAGATGAACAAAGGTGTTACAGGTTTGGAACGACATGAGGGTGAGAAATCAATGACAGCATTTTCATTTTTGGGTGAACTATCCCTTTAAGGTAAACTTTTAGTTTCATTATACACTTTAGAAACCCTATAATAACATCACACACAGTGACAGCATGAGATTCCCCCTCATCTGTACAGTGCTCCTGACGCAATGCTCCTGATGTGTCCCATGGGTTCTCCTTTAATAGCGTCATTAGGAAAACCGCAGTGAAATCTTGGCAAACGCTGCACCTGTGATTGAAACAGAGCTGCAAGCCGCAGTGCTTTCCCTGTGCTTAGCGGCAACCTCTTTCCATGGTGCACCATCCTCCTATAGGGTGGCCAGGCATGAAGGGGTGAATACTTTTACAGTCTCATCCCAAGAGCAGTCCACAACCTGTGAAGAAAGCCACAGTCACACGATTAAAACTGCATCCACGTGATTGAGGTAGAAAAATATGATAGTTAGATAAGGACATTAACAGCTTTGGGTCAGACAAGCTTAAACACTGTCTGTAGCTGGATTCTGGTAATGATACCACCCAGCTGGTTACAATTTTAAAGGGTCATAGCTTGATATAAAATTTTCTTTATCTTTTAAGATAAAATGGATACAAATTTGATTTAAAAAGTACAGTATGCAAACAACATAGCATCAGAAACAGTGGAAAATGCACGTAAACTAAAATATGATATCTGCAAACTTCTGGCCTGCCTGGAAAGAATGACAAAGCTAAAAAGTTCCACCACTGACTGGATACATCCAGTATGCAATTATTTTACTTTAATAATTTTTAATACATTTCACAATTTTTTTAATTCAAGTTAATGGCATTAAAATTCAAAACGCCATTAATAAATCTACCAAATTCATGTAAAGCACAAAGCTTATTGTGTCACCACAAGGGTCAACTCAGAAAAAAACGAAAGGAAGAACTCTCCACTGGTCTGCAGTGCTGAGAGAGCACCCTTGATATTAGAAAACAAAGAGATTTTTATGCATGTGCTGCTTTACTGAAATACACAATAATGATGTTCAGCCAATGAATTGTTTGTTTCTTTTGATGCTGCTTCAAAGACTTTTTAAAGCATCTATTTTTGCCTGTGCAAGGACATTAAATTGCTACCGTACCATGTACAGTTAACAATGAACTTTTGTTATATTCTCCTCATTATAATATGCAATAGCAATATCAAGACAAACTGAATATGGGCAGCTGGCATAACAAAAAACATATAATGATTATTATTTACAATTATTAATATATGCATAAGTTATTGATCACAACACTAAAAATTTTCACTCTTAAATTTCTAGTGAAATTCACAATTAATTAATGAAATGGCAAATAACATGCAACATTTTGAAGTAAAAAAACTCTCTCTATAAGAAAGTCCCAATCTTTGCTTGGCTTAAACAATACAATTCTTTCAAAATAATATACATGGACTATACACAAGTCCATTCATGTCCATATTCCTATTAATAGAATTTCAAAGGCACAGTTTGTCCTAACAGACAAAATTCAACTCAATGTGAAAGTGATATAGTGATGTTCCACTCCTCTTTATTGCAGTCCTTTTCTCCATATCTCATTACTCCAGAGCGCTCCAGCAGAAAGCCTGTGACTCCCCCACTGAGGGAGAAAAAGTCCTTTATTAATTACTTGACTGCAAAGCGCACAACAGAGACTGAGTGCCAGAGAGCGGGCAACAGTGCAGAAGAAACAGATGCAGAGAGCAGGAGCGAGGAGTGAACGGGTGCACGGTCAGCTGATAACACAACGCTCAATATAACTGGAGGCAAGAGAACAAAAATGTGATTCCGCTCTGCTCATCTGAGGAACAATATCTGTTAAGAACACACAATACATGTCCTCTTTTGAGAGATACATTTTAGATTCTTGTCAAAAGGTGTAAAGGTATGATGCATCACCTGTTGTGGGTGTAGATGAAGTCGGAGCTGGGCTTTTTCTCAACAACCGGTTACAGTATAATTACCGCATTTGAAGACTTCACTTTGTTCAAAGGCATAATGACTGTACAGATGTTCAGTATGAGCGCAAACCTGAGCAGAGGTGATCAATCAAACCGAAAAGGTAAAAAATAATGAATTTTCATTGGGAATGTGTTTTTAAACTGATACGTCGTCTGTTAGGAATAGTCAAAATCGACCTATAATCGTATCCACTTAGACAATAAACGACATTGGTGGTGTTAGATCCCCCTTGACTCTAAAATGTGTATTTAACAACGGCTCAGGGTGAGTTGTGGGCTTGAATATTGGCCTTGACAGCGAGTACGAGCACAAGGTGTGTATGTGTGTGCGTTTGTGTGTACGGTTGGCAGCGAACAGGGAGACTGCGGTAGAAAAAGCACTTCACAGTTCTTGCCCTCGCCTTGCAGGAACAACCCACACCACCTGCAGCCTGCCAACAGATGCACTTACGCCCCATACAGAACTAACAATAAGAGAGAATCCATACATGCATCATTTTCCCAATCCTGCAATTTGGCTCTGACACACTGCGGTCCATTTTTTGAGATTATTCTGGTTGCGCACTATTAGTATAAGAGACACAGCATGTCTTCTAAGAGACTTACAAAATACTCTGAAATGGACAAGGCATCTAAGTGAGCTTAAAAGCTTTCTTTTTTTTTAAATTTGCATTCTGATTGACAGGAAACTCTACATTATGAAAATGAGACGTGAAGGTAATGGCAAAGCCTTGAAAAAGTTATGGAGTTATTATACCCTGCAAACAATATAAATAATTTCAGCAAAAAAGTTCAGGATGCTTTGAGAACGCAATAAGGAATCTAAAGGGTTTGAAACAGAAGCTCAAACCAGTGGATAGTGATGAAAAGCTACAAAATTAAACAATCAAATATAAAAAAACACTTATTTATTCACTTTATTATTTTATTATATTTGTTTATTATTTCAATTGCATTATACATAATATATAATGCGCCACCATTCAAAACCTTGGGGTTGATAAGATTGTTTTTTTTTTGCTTTATTAATTAAATATTTTGCTTATTATTTAAAATGTATTATATATATAATAATATACTCCAGTCTTCAGTGATTTGGTGCTCAAGAAACATTTCTTATCAATAATGTTGAAAACAGTTGTGTCACGTAATATTTTTTGTGGAAAGTGTAAAACATTTTTCATGAATTTATATGAAAAAGCATTCTTATGTAATAAAGATATTATTTCTTTCTTTAAATAAAACATTACATTTTACTGACTCCAAACTTTTGACACAATATTCTAATAAACACAAAAATACACTGCATATGCAAATACCGGATGACACAGTGTATATTCAGTTAGCTATATAACGGTTTACTTTTCAGTTCTGCATTAAATTAAATCATAACTTATTTCCATTGACTGCATAAAATTAATTAAGTCATTGAAATCAAATCAAACCAAACCCATCATGCTCCACATAAAGAAGAGCTTCATATTCATAGGCTTCAGCACCTGAGGTGACCTATAGAATAGATTGCAAGGTATTCAAAGCTAAATCTCAGAAAAATGGCACAGTGGTACTGAGCTGAGGGGTTTTCTGCAGACGTCTCCTGTCAGCTCAGTGATGGCTCATTGACTGCTCTGACTTTTCTTCATCACTGTGAGTGCTGGCGTCAGACAGGACCGGCTCCCTGAGGACCGCGGCCCACATCTCAATGAGCTGAGTGCTCTGTTACTGTACGTGACCGCTTCCTTGTACACGCTCTATGAACAAGGCATGCCACCTATCTGCAGATGATTGTTTTGAGCAACAGACAGACATCAGAGGTGAAGTGAGGTCAACAGACCAGGCTGTACAGTGAGGGTTAACCGAAATTAATAGCTGCAGATGGAGTCATGGAAATATTGATTTAAGTTTCTCAATTACGAGCCACTGGTCCATCAGAACAAATGTCATTAAAAAATATAGATATTAAAAAAAATTAAATCACAGATTTAAAACTGGATGATATTTCCATAGCACAATTATATATCAATATTTTGACATTACTTGATATATAACTTATATTTAAGCATTTGCTTTGAAATTGCTAAAAAAGGGTGATTTTTGCCCAATCAGAGCTACCTTAATTTCAAACAAACACATCAGAGATTCAAGTAGTTAAACTGAAAAAAAAGATCAGCAATATTTAATAAATCACTGCAGGGATATTATAGTTAATTAAAACTAAAACCATTAAAAAATGTATTACTTAAAATAAAATAAACATTAAATAAAATAAAACAGTAAAACCATTATTTTAGCTAGCTGTCAAGGAAACATTTCTAATTTTTTTTCATTTAGTGTATGTAGTGATGTAGGACTACTGAAATAACCAAAAATAAAAATGAAATAAAAATGAATAAAAACTATATAGACATATTAAAAAATCTAATAAGAATAAGAATGACAGACACACAACAAAATTTACTAAAACTTTAAAATTAAAATTAAAAATTAAAAATATAAAAACTAATGAAAACTTTAATTAACTATAAGTATAGTACCTCGATGATACTAACATAATACATAATACTGACTGAAATGGACAGCTTGAACTGATTTATTAGTCCAGTTCAATTCATTTCTGTGAATCAGTTCAAACTGTCAATTTCAATATATCACTTGAAAACTCAAAGGAAACCTTTAATTTGGATCATCAACTTTAAAATGCACAGAGATTTTTTTTATTTATTACAATGTGCTATTTTTACTTCTGAAGTAAAACTATTAAAACATTCTGCCTAAATACTCTCATACTTGACTAACACCGGCTTTACTTAAATAAAAAGGTTGCTTGGAGTTATTTTTGCTGTGCCATTGAAAGCTACTACATTGTTTTCTCCTAATATTAATTTCCTTTGTGCCACTTATTGAAAGGACAGCATGTGAGGAAGTGGCAGGATGTAGCAGAAAAGAACTGGGAGCTAAACTGCACATGCACTGACCAGTAGGGCACTTTTTCATATTGTTATTTTCAGCTATAGGTCAATAGGTGTGACCCACAGCACTGTGTTTTGGTAAGATTACCTGGTTAGGGATGTGCAGGTTGAAATCCAGGCCACACACAAACTCTGAGTGGTGCTCCAGTGTCTCCAGCAGCGGCTGGTTCTTGGAGTAGTCCCAGAATCTGTGGACGCAGAGCAGCAGAAGGCAATCATGCTAATTGAACGGCCATTTGTCTTCTCTGACGGGGCAGCGGCTCAAAGCCCTGACGCAGCCCTAGCTCACCAGGCCCTGACTGATCCATTCAGCAAATGTAATTAAATCACCTCTCTGAAAAAACTCCCTGTCTATAGGAAAACATTAGGCAGGCATTAATACTAACATTCAGAAGTGAAGGATATTATTTATAAGCAGAGTGGGACAACAGCTGCTCAGGGTGTGGACGTCTTTAGAAAGAGATGTTTAAATAAATCACCAGTGTAGCATCAATACGTGTGTATAAATGTGTGTTAAAGGTTCAGAGGGCACTAAAACATGGCACCAAACATCACTCATTCAGTACAAATGGTGCAAAACCACAATGTAATAAGATAAACTTGTGCCAAATTACTAGACTCACACGATTTTTGCCAACAATAAGCACAGAAAATGTGGAAAACAAAATGTGCGCAAAAAACAAATTAAATCCAACCACATAATTAAAATCAATAAAAGCACAATATTGTGGCAAATGTTTTTTGAAATTGCAGATACTGAGAGAAATTCACTGTCAACACTATACTACACCTGATATATGCAGTTGACATTTTGTGCATGTATTTATGTGAAATTTATTTTGTGAGATACATATACAACCAACAGAATCACTGATGTCTGTCATACTTCATTTAAAGCAATGCATCAACCTAAACAAACTGTCATCATTTAAATAAAGAATGAAAGCTCCTTACACAAAGCAAGGAACAATATAGAAAAATCAATATCCCTGCCTAATTAGTTGTTAAATAACACAGAGAAAGACTTAATTTTCCTTCTGTACTGCACTACCATGTACGTGCCGTCATAGCAACTCAGAAAAGCCAGCTGTTATGTATGAAAGAGTAAACCGTATCTGCTGTAAACGAGACCTGACAGATCTGAAAGAGCGACTGCATAGACTGGGTTAAGTAAACAGCTAAGTGTGCATGTGTGTGTGTGTGTGTGTGTGTGTGTGGCAGCAGGTGGCTCACATGTTCTTTTGAAAGTAAATCCTTCAAAAAGGCTTTGTTTTTAAATAAACACCATTTTCTCTTTACCGCAAAGGGAACAAAAAAGATTCACATTGATCCGTTCTTCCTGTGGAAATCATTTCTTGTAATTACCTCGCGGTTTACTCTGAACATAAAACTAATTAGATAGCACCTTAGTCTGTCCTGTCCTGTTCAAACAGCAAATTTCCTGTAATCAATAGAACTAATTTCTATGAAAGCAAAACCGCAAATACTAGTTCTAAAGCTAATTGGCTATAATTCATGCTAAATGAACTGAAAGAACGACAGTAAAACTGAAAGTTGAACAAATATAAAAAAAGAACTTCTGCTAGGGTTACTAAGGTACAGTAATATTACTGGCTCCTTATGCACTTCTTAAGGACTTGTAAAAAAATCTGATCATAAATTAGATGTATTGTGGATTAAAAATGAGATATCATTCTTTGTGCATAAAATGCATTATATTATATATAAATTGCATTATTTTGTATAGAAATTGTATATTGCCTTCACTCCCATTGATAGTCGTCATAATGTTTTTTACTCATCTGCATAAAGTTGGACATGCCTACAACTTTTAGTCAATGATTACTGTCAGTCCATTTACAACCCCAAATCAGAAAAAGTTGGGACAGTATGGAAAACGCAAATAAAAAAAGAAAGTAGTGATTTCTAAATTTACTTTGACTTGTATTTCATTGCAGACAATATGAACACAAAATATTTCATGTTTTGTCTGGTCAACTTCAGTCATTTGTAAATATAATCCTTTCCTGTCATTCAGACCTGCAACACATTCCAAAAAAAGTTGGGAAGGAGCAATTTAGGGCTAGTAATGAGGTAAATTGGTTAAATAATGATGTGATTTGAAACAGGTGATGTCAACAGGTAGGTAATTATGATTTGGTACAAAAGCACATCCAAGAAAGGTCTAGTCCTTTAGGACAAAGATGGGCCGAGGATCGCCAGTTTGCCAACAAATACGTGAGAAAATTATTGAAATGTTTAAAAACAATGTTCCTCAAAGAAAGATAGGAAGAGATTTGGATATTTCACCTTCACAGTGCATAACATAATTAAAAGATTCAAGGAATCTGGAGGAATTTCAGTGCGTAAAGGACAAGGGCGCAAGCCTAAGCTGAACAACCGTGATCTCCGATCCCTCAGGCGGACTCATCAAGAATCGTCATTCATCTATAGCGATATCACCACATGGGCTCAGGACTACTTTGGCAAACCTTTTCAAGTACCACAATACGTAGTTACATCCACAAATGCCATTAAAACTGTACTGTGCCAAAAGGAAGCCCTATGTTAACAGTGTCCAGAAGCGCCGTCGACTTCTCTGGGCTCGGAGGCATCTGGGATGGACCATCACACAGTGGAAACGTGTACTGTGGTCAATGAATCAGTATTTCAGGTATTTTTTGGGAGGAATGTACGCCGTGTGCTCCGGACCAAAGAAGAAAAGGATCATCCAGACTGTTACCAGCAACAAGTCCAAAAGCCAGGGTCTGTCATGGTATGGGGTTTGTCAGTGCCCTTGGCAAAGGTACTTGCACCTTGTGTGGCACCATATGCTGAAATACATAGAGATTTTGGAGCACAATATGCTGCCTTCAAGAAGACTCTTTTCCAGGGACGTCCATGCATATTTCAACAAGACAATGCAAAGCCGCATTCTGCACACATTACAAAGTCCTGGCTGTGGAGGAAGAGGGTACGGGTACTTGACTGGCCTGCCTGCAGTCCCGACCTGTCTCCATAGAAATGTGTGGCGCATTTTGAGCGCAAAATGCGACAACGAAGACCCCGTACTGTTGCCCACCTTAAACTTGTTTGCAGGAAGAATGGGACAAAATTACACCTGAAACACTTCATCACTTGGTGTCTTCAGTCCCTAAACGTCTTTTAAGTGTTGTGAAAAGGAATGGCAACATTACAAAGTGGTAAATGCTTTACTGTCCCAACTTTTTCTGATTTGGGGTTGTAAATAAAAATATTAAAAATATATAATATAAAAATACATACATAATCACATTTATTACCACTAAATTAGCTTTTTGGAAGTATGAACAATATAATACATGTGTCTTTCTCTTGTTTTTATAGGGATCTGGGTTTATCGTAGTACACAAATTAACACTGTTAATCCAAGTACTGATTGGCTGGCTCATTTAGTCCAGGCTTACAACGCCTCCAGGCTTAGATAAACAGATAACAGTTAAACAATAATGTGACAAGCAGCATTGGAAGGAAAATCAAGCTCGCCTCTAATAAGACCACTTGTGGCAACCACTGCTCAATATAAGAGTCAATTCTCATTTTAAAAGCTTGTCAACCCAGATAAAGCACTCTCTGTAATCTTTCTCCAACAGCCAAGGCAAAGACCTGTTGTCAATCTTTAAGAAAACAACTATCCATCCCTTTATCAATTATAACGGTGTTCCCATTTGACCTGTTTGGAGGAGTACAATAGACTAACTTCAGCTTTAAAGAAATGTTCCAGGTTCAGCTTTATCGACATATTGTCAGTCACATGTCTCTTAGTACAGAAACAGAAATGAGAAGCAGTGTTTTTGTTAAAACTTAAAGGGTCACTCCACCCCAAAATGAAAATTTTGTCATTAATCACTTACCCCCATGTCGTTCCAAACCCGTAAAATTATGTCTTTCATACTTTTCTGAGCCTTGACAGTGTTATTTACTTGGCAGTCAATTGGACAGTCACAAACCTCCCAGTTTTCATTCAAAATATCTTAAACTGTGTTCCGAAGACAAACAAAGCTTTTACAGGTTTGGAACGACAAGGGGGTAAGTGATTAATGACAAAATTTTGACACTTTAATTTTTACATACAAAAAGTTATCTAATTTAAATTATGTGGCAGAGCTTCACTTGTAAGGACATTAGTAGGTGTCTGGCAGTACAAAAATACATGCTAAAATGCAATTACAGACTACTGTTAACTATAGTATAATTGGTGTGTTCTTCAAAGGCCTAAACATGTCTCACAATTAAAGGTTATTAAGACTTCTAGAGTATATTTGCATAAAATCTATGGGAGAAAAGTGTCTCCTTTATCAAATAACAGCAACTAGGCAGCAAGCTTGAAAAAAATAAAGCTAAAAATTGGCTTTTGCTTTACTACTGTGATTTTTGCTGATATGTCCTTGATAGCCCTTTTAAAGATCATTCCTCCAATGCAAAAATGAGCTCCACGCTCGATAAAAACACAACCATGCACTAACAGAATGCATTCACTGCAAAAGGAAATAAACCAGTCTACCCTGAAATGAGATCAATGGGTTTTACAGCCCCACTTTATGGCAAAAGCATCAGTTCTTCTGGTAAACATTCATTCCAAAGGTCACTAAGAAAGATCATCTTCCCTCAACATGGATGAGCAGATTTGGACAATGCAGGGAGGTCTTTAGAAATGTGAAATCCTACTTCATGTGTTTTTGATGGAAGACGAATTGTTTCAGTAAAACAATTTATCCTATACAATTTTTCATACAACAGTTAGTTCCGGTCCCCTAATTTAATTGGACGATTTTTGATTAACTTATTATTTATAGAACGGTATAATAGAAATAGCACATTTGTAATTGTGCTTTTGTGCTGATATTCAGAAGATCGTCACAGTTGCTCATGTGATATTGCTTAATCTGAATTTAGTTTATAATTTGCTCTTTAATGATTAAATGTGACAGATGCATCTGTGGTCAAAAATGTGGCTTACCTGACTGTGAAATCATATGAGCAGGATGCTAGGACTGTCTTATAAAATGGGCAGAACTAGAAACGACAAACAAATAAAAGAGGAATTAATAGACAGTGGCTGCTGGAGAAAAAACATTAATTGATGAACATGCTGACATCTTTATCAATGAACACTGCTTTAAAACTTGCATAAAAGCTATATTTACACTGCAGCTGAATGTGGCCCAAATCCTTGAACCAGTTTATAAATGCCCAAATGTTCATTTATGACATGGATCGCTTTTATATATGAAAATAAACTGGATAAATATCTGACTTTTTTATTATAGGCTTTAGTGTGAATAGTTCAAATTAATTTCAATTTTTACATCAATTTCATCAGGCAAAATCTATACTTGTTAGGCCAGCTAAAATAATGTGATGAACTTGAAAATGAGATCTTTGAGATCTACACCTTTTTTATTGATTAACTCTCCTTCTGCCTGAGTGTTTTAATGATATCAGCTGAATTATGACATGAAGAGATTTCATCACCAATATTATCATGACCCTACAGGAAGAGTTTTTGTAGAACAGTAAATGAGAAAGACAATAGACCTCTTTGTCACTGATACAGTATAAAATTACATAATCATATAATAAGAATAAACAGTGTTCATTTCAAAGCTGTTTGACATCATTACATTCAGGAACACAATCTCATGCTTCACAGCCCTCCTGTATTCCCAGTGCAATAAACTGCTCATAGCTCCTTATTTCACACATTCTATTTTTTCTACATAATCTGAAATCTGAGAGCAAAACCATTAACATGAAACAGCTTGTGATTTCACCCTGACCCAGCTGAAGCGGGTTTTAGTCCCATAGCTCCTTTTGGAGATACAAGCTTCCTCGTGTGACATAAAATCAAAGCATTTGTGTATGTTTTGGGCACAGGTTTGACAGTGGACTGGTCAAGTGCACTGATCTCTGTAATCTACATTATTGCTGAGTGTTTGGACACTCAAGCGCTCACATTTTCTCCAACTCAATTTAACAGATCCCTAAAGATAATCTGTTTATATATGAAAATCCATAGCTGTCACATACAGTACAGAAACACTGAGTTTCACACAGACAGACACTGCTGCATGCCTCGTTAATGTTCAACAGGCTTGTTAAGTTCATTAAAAACAATGAACAAACTAATGTGACACTGAATGGCAGCTGTAGTCTTTACCCTTCATCCAACTCAATATTTTGAACTGTTATGATTTCTCAATATGGCCCCTTAACACATTGTTTGCATGACCTTTCAAACTTCATTAAGACACACTTCTGTGAAAAAATGAGGGCAGCTTTAAAATAAAATAACAGAAATTAATTGGCCATCTAACTACAATACCTTTACTCTGCGGATGGCGTAGGAATGGCCCATCATTTGAGCTACAGGATGTCGGACGTTACGTAGGTCCCACACTCTGAGACTGCAGTCCACAGCTCCAGTGACCAGAACATTCTGAGAACATGAGAGGAATAACAATGTGAATGGAATTAAATATTATTGTGCACTATATACTTTATATTGCATATACATATTTAATAGAAGCAGTATGCTAGATTGTTGGTCACATGACTCATGGCAATATGCTTAACGCTACCTCACGACCAATTCGTACGTATTTTACAAGGTGGCTAGTTTGTATGACCTCACTCGTATGATTTGTCTACACACCCCAGTGACAGGTAGGTTTAGGGGCGGGGTTAGGTGTAGGTCATTCGTACAAATTCATATGAATTGTGCAACTCGTAAAATATGAACTGTTTAGCAAAAATCGTATGAATTTGTACGAGTGAGGTACGAGCTGCTATGTTACATGCTTAAATCAGTAAGTGGTATACGGTTATCTCAGAAATACATAACATTTTACATTTTTTAATTTCCAATTTCTATCAAAAAACTTATAATACACTAAAAAGTCTGAGACTGTAAGATATTAAGAAATTAAAACTTTTTGTCAGCAAGGACACACTAATGAAAAGTGACAGTAAAGACATTTATAATGTTACAAAATAATGTTAAAATATGCTGTTCTTTTGAACTTTCCATTCATCAAAGAATCCTAAATAAATGCTTCCACAAAAATATTAACTGTTTTTAGCATTCATAATAACAAGAAATGTTTCTTGAGCACTGAAACAGCGTATTAGAACTATTTCTGAAGGATCACGTGACACTGAAGACTGGAGTAATGCCTTTTTTATGTGATCAGAGAAAGTTCAGTAAACACTTCTATAATACACTGTATCAGAAACTGTGTTATGAAATACAAATCCCATTCATGTCCACAGAGAATGAACTGAATAGAGGAAATACTCACCTGGTCGTATTTGCACCAATCACAGCTGAGGATTTCAGCCTTGTGCGCTGGGACGGCCAGCCTGCACGATCCCGCCTTCACATCCCACACTCGCAGTGTCCCATCCCCTAGCAATAGAGACGAGCTTCAAATCTCAAGTGTCAGACTTTTAAATCTTCTAAAAAGCCATGAAATTTCTCATATAAATTCCCGGTCTGCACTCTCTGCAGAATCCTCTGAACCATAACAGTCATTTCAAGGGCCACTTGCACTCAGCATGAATGGACCCAGGGCAAGGCGCTGAGGGAAGCGTCGCTGGCCAGTCCTCTACGTTGCACAAGGCCACAGATTTCTACAGGGAATTTCTCTTGTCGTATCTCTTTTACGCCTTCTATCTGACCTTTTTCTCAAAGCACAGCATTTCTATTCTGGAGTAAGCAGTAAATGGTCCAGACATTCACTTTTTACAAGTCACTACATGTTGCAACTTTAGCAGTATCAACAAACAGCAAAATACTCAAGAATCAGTCACTGGGGGTTTCTCTATATGGTGCATAAGTATTCAAAGTCTGGTTAAATAGATTTAGGCATAAATGTAGTATTAACAGCCTGGTGAAAAATATTCATATGTTCCCTAAACTGCAGGTCCCACTTTGAATAACCTAAAAAAATCCATAAATAGCTATATATCATGCAGAAACTTAACGCATTAAGTAAGCACTGCATAAACACAGCATAACCATATTAATGCATATCTGGAAAGCAAACAGACCCAACTTAAAGGGATAGTTCATACAAAAATAAATGTCGTCATGTCGTTCCAAACCTGTATGCATTTATTTCTTATGCTGAGCACAAAAAAAGTTATTTTGTATTTTGACCCAAATGTTGATATCCAAAGAGTTTTGATTCCCATTGATTTCCACTATTTATTTTTTCCATACAATGGAATTCAATGGGAATGGAAAATGTTTAATTACCAACATTCTTCTAAATATCTTCTTTTGTGTTCTGCAGAGAAAGATTTGGAATGACATGAGGATGAATAATTAATTTTTGGGTGGATTATCCCTTTAATATTTCATCTTTAAATTTAGCATCATTATTACTATTGGGAACAAACCCCAAAATATGTTATGCATCTCATCTTGCACCATTTGAGGCACGGACATGAATGATACCTTAAATAACAACAGACTAGCTTCTCCCTGTGCATATAAACCAGATCTGGAGTAAATATGCCAGTATTTTTTTTTTTAAAGTCTAAATAAGATTAATACAGAACATGAATCTCAGTTTCTTAATCCTAAAAACAGCATCAAAGTATGTGGCATTTACTTGACAATCCAATAGATCGTTGTTTAAATGAATGGCCCTACTTTAGTTAATTACATCTCAGGAGGCTTGTGCCAATGACTACTGTAACCCTTATTGATTTGGTGATCTGCAACGGATGGAATAAATAAAAGCCACTCTGAAATGCGACCCGCAGGGAGTGACAATAAATTAAGCCTATCACATAAACACTTTCAAGTACTCTAGGAAGATTTAAACAGTGTTTTTGTATCACAATATACTGCAGCATGGTTCCATTTTCTGCTATCATAGTAGCATGAGGTAAAAAGGGACTGCATTTCACCTACAGGTCCTGAAGATAATTTTAATTAAAACAGATTTAAGCTTCTTTGCTACGCCTTCATCAATACTTTTCAAATGCTTTTATGTATATATTTGATTATTTTACCTTTGTCATAGATGCAGACTAAAATATAAAAATCCACCATAAGAAAAATACATAATATTAATTTTTTTAAATTATGATAATCCTAACAAAGAGTAAACCCTGTCACCATTTACTGTGTGAAAATAATTTATTCAAATCCAAAGCTACACCACTCCAGCTGATGAGAATATGTCAGAAAACATCTCAAAAAGGGTCTTAACGTGTAGGAGGCAGCTTGCAGATTTCAGAAAAAAAGTGTTTGAAGGTTTTGAGGAAGATTAATTATGTCAATATTCCAATGAGCTCAAGTTTAATAATAACTTTGATATGTGGCCCGCTCTAGGCACTTCTATTTTAATTATTGCGGAACAGATCTCTTACTGAGATTGTTAGCATGTAAACGTCTTGCATTAAAGATTTCCTGGCATCCCGGCTAGAGAAGCCAGGGCTCCTGCTATCACTGCATAGAGAGAGGAGGAGGTGAAATCTCTGATAAGGGAGGTGCTGAAATTGTCTTCAAAGCACAGGGTTACTTGGAGGACCCTGTTGACTACATTATCAGATGACAAAAAATAGAAAATCTAAGTGAGATTAAAAAGATTAGGATACTTATCTACTATATATATATATATATATATATATATATATATATATATATATATATATACACATACACTATATTGACAAAAGTATTGGGCCGCCCCTTCTAATGAACAGGTTTGACTAATTTAATAATTTCTATGAGTACAAATCTTAATGTTAAAGCACCAAGTGTTTGGTGATGAGTTTTTGGCTCAAGGTCTGCATTTACAGTCACACCAGAGGTGTTAAACTGGGATTAGGACTTGGTTTTATGCAGACCAGTCAAGTTCTTCCACACTGACTGAATCAATCATTTTCTTTTTGAACCTTGTCTTATACACAGAGGACATTGTCATGTTAGAATAGAAAAGGGTCCTGTCCAAACTGTTGCTATAATATTAGAAGCACACAATTTCCTAGAATATCATTATATATATATACAGTATATATATATATATATATATATAATTCAAAAGAAATAAAATTACTGACCCCAAATGTTTGAATGTGTGTATATATTACTACGTAATGTAGACCCTGGATATGGGATAATGTCTTATTAAGAGAGTTGATTTTTTTCAATGTTTCTAACCAGAATTTTTGAATTTATATTTGTTTATATATTCATACAGTCACATCAACATTATATAACAGAATGAACCTGAAAATTCTGTATATTTTTTGTCTTACCAAAACCTGCAACTATGGTGGTTTAATTATTTGACGTCATGTTGTCTATGCAAATACTGGTTAAAATCATGAAATATTTTTCCACAAAACTGCAATTTTCCATTTGTACGTTGAAGAGACATGAAAGAGGTCACAGAAAGCCACAACCAGTCCTTATAAATCTGATCAAAACTGTGCTGGAAAGCTGTGGAAAGTTGCCATATTTATGGGAAGCAAAAACCTGATGCTGGCTTTATGTTGTATGCTTATATAAGAGCTTTATGTGATGAGAAAAGCCAGCATATCTATAACTTAAACATCTTTGCTGAGGTATCATTTCACGGAAACCACTTTTTCCATGATCACATTCAGAGTTTGCCACGGTGCTGGGGTTTAGTATTGATTTTCAGACACCTCTCATTACACGCGTGGTGTCAACATTTAATAGCAAAAGAAAAGGGTCCTCCATCAGCACAGGAGGGTGTCATTCTTACCACAGCTCCTGAGGAGGGACGAAATTAATACAAAGGAACATGGATGAGTATCCTGTACGTGATCTCTCAAGAAACCAAAGATGGGCTGTATGTGTGCATATGCATTCAGAGTTAGTCATTATTGTCTGATGCACTATGAGGGGCCCGTGACTCCTTGTCACCATTCATGCATAAAATGCATTATAAAGGGATGCAATTATCCTTTGGTGCTACACTGAAGAAAGAAAGCCGTTACGGTTTCAATGACATGTGGGTGAGTAAATGATGGCACAATTTTCATTTCTGGGTGAACTATTTGTTTAAGCACTGAGAGTTGAGATCAGCAGTAAGTGGCTACTGCAGGTCCAATGTACTGCTGATAAGATCACAGCAGATTCGTTTGGAGCTGATCGACTCTGGGCTCTGATGGCAAAGCCTGGTGTTTAGAGTTGTAATGGTGTCACCAATCCCTGCTACATCTGAGAGAGATGTGTGCTCGTGAGACCCTTGTGAGTCTTCTTACACAAGTACAAACACACAGATTACTGTGTAGACTCTGAGTACGATCTAAAAAACACCCAATGTTATGCAATCATGATTATGCAGAAATTGCTACCATGAATGCACTTTTGAAAAGTTTCCCAGCACAAAATGTATCAAAACTAGGGCTACTCGGTCAATTAAAGATTGTATTTAATTACAACTAAAAGTAGATTACTTATTCATATTAATCATAAATAATCACACACACACAGGTTTTTTTTTTTGAGGAAAAGGGATTTTATGCACGTCAGAGGGCATGATTAACTGTGTTGATTTTTGTGCTATCTTCTAATTAATTGCACTAAATTAACACATTCAATTAAAATCCCCAATCAAAACTAAACAAAGAAAATGTTTAATTAAAGGGCCATATGCAAGGTCCAAAGGATGATAATAGCTCACTGCTGACCTCATGGGGTGAATGATTGTATTGACGTGCTAAATGATTTGGCTACTAGTCCAAATTAAAATATAACACAATCTCAATCTTCGCCAAAATGTATATTTGTCTTATCTTTTCTTTTTTGCCAGGGAATGAGATTGTAAAATGGTGCTACACTTCTCAACACAAACTGTATTTCCATAATAAGTGTAATTTGTAAGTTGCTCTCTAGTGTAAAATTTGCCTGTGATGCAATTTTAATGAGCCAAATATTACAGCAAAATCAAGACATGAAATAAAATAAACTGAAATTACATAAATAAAAAAACCTTAAACTTATTTTATCTCAGTTAATTGCCAAAGCAATATTTCTCATTTTCAATAAGTGTAACTTGATGTCCAAAAATAACTAAAACTGAAATGATGTATAAAAACAATACGGACATTTACCGGTAAAAAACAAACTAATAAAAATGACAAAAACAAACAAAAAAAAATTCTAAAACTTTATCTAAAATTATTTCAAAATATATAAATATAATATCAAAATATTAATAAAACTATAACAGTACCTCAGTGATACTAAAATAACATGGTTTCACAATTCCATTTCCCCTTTTCTCCTCTTAATTCCCTGTCCTCTCCCATCCCTCAAAATATAATTAGCAAAAAGACCCTTGAACTGGTAAAATGGACTGGTAGTATAATACACAGTATATATCCAAAGAGACTTCAGTCGCTTTCAAATATTTTACCAGTACATGCTTTTCTTAGAAATAAAACCCATGGTCAATATACATTTTTATTCTTTTTACTATCAGAGTCTTGTTGCAGTCATTCTGTTTGTGCTGTGGAAGATTCTTTCACCAAAACAAATCTTCATGTGTATAAACATACCTGGCAATAAGTCTTTTTCTGATTCTGATTGTTTTGGTCTGCCACATTGTACCATCTTGATGCATATGCATGTCTGATCACCCTATAATATTTGTAGTCAACTCTAATATCTGCATCCCAACACTGTAATTTTCAGAAGTAAAACAGCAATCCTTCCAAACTTCAAGGGAGGACAGATACACCTCATTCTCCTACCTGAGGCTGAAGCAAAGCATGCTGGGATATGAGGAGACCAGATGGTGCTATAGATGACACCCTCATGACCCTGCAGGGAGCTCACTAACTGACATTGCTCCAGATCCCACTGTAAGCAAAACAGGACAACCATGAAGCTCATTTTATGTCAACAAATAACAACATTAACAGTATGTCTGATCACCAGTGCTCAGAAAGAAAGAGTTTTCATCTTCATTTTTAAATGTTAGTTGCATTTTACTATTTGCTTTCAGCATTAGTTAAGAATTGAACTAAGTCTCATTTTTTAACAATGTCTGCATAAATTCACCTTCTAAAACAAACTCCACTTACCACTTTGGCTGTGTGGTCCCATGATCCCGATACCACCAGGTTCTCCCCCCGTGTCTGACTCCAATCTACTGAATACACCTGCACCAAGGCCAGACGTTTTGCAGTTCAGAAGTTATGAAGCGCTAAATGTAGGGAGCTTTAACATGAACTATTGAGAGTGTGAACTCACCTCTTGTGTGTGCCCTTTCAGCACCTGCAGAAGACCTTGCGGGTTGGCAGTGTCCCAGATCTGCAAAGATCCATCACCTCCTCCTGTCAGCAGCACATGTTCATTGTTCTCGCTCCATGTCACATCGAAGAGCCCATCATTCCAGTCAAAACTGTGCATGAGACAAAAAGATACTCAACCTCTATTTAATGATCAGTCACATCTCCACTTCTCTTTGACTCTGCATACCTGCACCTACGGTGACCTTAAAAATGTATAATTTCATGACAATTAAGAAAATGTCCCCTATTTTGTAATAACTGAAAAAAAAATGATATATATACTGTATGTGTGTATGAATAGTATAAATATAGTATTTGCATGATTTTCATACATAACATTATATCATAATGAAAAAAACTGTCTTAAAACAGGCCTCACGGAAAATATAATTTCTTGTTTTTTTGTTTTCTTTTGATTGTAGCTACTCTATTTAATTAACTGAAAGAAAAAAAAAATTACCTCCTCACAAGTGAAACATCTGCCTCTCTCTGCTCCAGCACAAAAAGTGTCCCACATCCTAAAAAGCACGAAGAGTTTTCATTGGCATTCATGCCAATTTCATTTATGTATGTTCATGCAATATTCCAAATATTACCTGCTATTCCATAATACTGCGATGACGCACAGGCGATCGTAGACGCCAAAAAAGGTGAAATCTCCACCGCGTATCCATGACGGCCTGGAGATTTAAACGACTTCATACTCTCTAATAACCCGGTGCAGAAATAACGCCTAGGTCATTGCACTATTGACTCTAAAGTCCACCAAAAATGTATTCACGATAAATAACCTATTTCGTGGTAAAACGCCAAAGCTTGATACATTCTCAACAATCAATACAACGGTACATCAGGAATTCAATGCGTTTGCCAGGTAGTATCATGTAGCGCAAAACATGTGTCTCCCAGATGTTTACTTCCGTGTTTAAAACGCGAAGCTGTGATTGGTCAGATGAGGATGACGTCAACCTTGAAAATAGTTTTGATATAATACGTTGATTTAATATATCATGTTATTTTTTCCTTTTTATTCTATGTGGTTTTATAAAATAGAAACTAGGGCAGAACATATTTTTAAAATGCCAATTGCACGTAACAGTTAGTCTGCAAAAACGAGTGACTGAATGAAGAACAAGCTGCGGCACGATCTCGCACCAGATGGCAGCATTTCTCTAGTAAAGACCCATTTGTTGTCTTTTCAGACTTTACACCTCGCCATTTAAAATATTTTGACGTTGTAGTGCCATCAAGATAAAACATATTGGGGAAATTGTTCTCTTAAATTATTTTATGTTAATAATGCTGGGTAATTCCTATACAAAACGTACCGTGGTGGTAAAGTGATGGAAATACCATGGCACTTATTACCGTATTATTTACCATATGAGATCCTGGACCCCAAAACCAGTCATATGGGTCAATTTTTTTAAATTAAGATTTATACATAATGAATAAATAAATAAGCTTTTCATTGATGTACAGTATGGTTTGTTAGGATAGGACAATATTTGGCTGAGATACAACTAGGCTATTTGAAGATCTGGAATCTGAGAGTGCAAAAAAAATCTAAATATTGAGAAAATCACCTTTAAAGTTGTCCAAATGAAGTTCTTAGCAATGCATATTACTAATCAATAATTAAGTTTTGATATATTTACGGTAGGAAATTTACAAAATATCTTCATGGAACATGATCTTTGCTTAATATGCAAATGATTTTTGGCATAAAAGAAAAATCGATAATTTTGACCCATACAATATATTGTTGGCTATTGCTACAAATATACCTGTGCTACTTATGACTGATTTTGTGGTCCAGGGTCACATATTATTTACATGCTATTCAAGTTTTTCAAAGAATACTTTGGTACAGTATGTTTTGTTACTTTTTTAGACTATCTATCTATCTATCTATCTATCTATCTATCTATCTACCTTTAGCCTTACTAATAATGCTGAGATGGCTTAGCTGTTATCATCTGGATTTGCTGTTATCACATTTTAAAAGTGTGGGAGGACAGTTCATAATCATAATCTTTATGTTTTGCAATTAGAAACAATACTTAAGCAAATATTTTCTCTTTAAAATTCACATTCATATGCTCAATACATCCTCTTCAGTATATTAAATATTACAGATAATTCCAAACAGTTCAGGTTAAAAAGTCAAAATGACTTATCCTGTGCCCTAGAGCCTAGAATGTGATCTATGTGAGCTATGATCATATCTATGCTGCTTTTATCCTGCAGTCTGGAGCATGAAACACGTCTTGTAGTAGCTAAACCATTTGCATGTGTGGAAACTAATGAAGCTGACAGGCTTACTGACCACGTTCACACCGCTGACTCTTTGCCTGTGTGATGTTTTGGGGAGATCATGTGCGCCCTTGATATATGACGGCCACTTCAAAGGCAGGGGCCCGGCGTGAGAACCAGCCGCTCTAAAGCAGATAACCGGCGGATTTATGGCCCCGCACTTTTCCCATGATTGTCGGTGGGTAGCAGGCGCTGTTTGCCTTAATCCCCATTCACTTGGAAATGCTGATACTTTTTCTCTTAAGGAATTTAATGGTGTGACAGTGATTTACTAATGTAAATCTGTCTAACAGACCCTGGCATAAAGGGAGTGGATTAGGCCGGCATAAAGACCCATCTTGGGGAGGAGTGACTGGTGTTGTTGTGCTTTCATGTGGCGCACACTACTGCAGTCCAACCGGCGGTTTGTTCACGCCCGCCAGAATAGCTACATAAGTTTTGACTTGAGCTGTCCCTGAGGGACCAAGGGGGACCTTGAGGGACCTTGTCTTTGAATAACAGTAAACATCAACTGAGAACTGCTTAAATGTTATTTAGAAATGGTTGCAGCATCAACAAATTTGACATTGACAGATTTTATAAACAAAAGTGAACATATTTAAAATGGCTTTTTTAGCTTACTTTAAAGTTATGCTTGTAGTTTTATGTTTGACAGTGATAATTGAACTCATTGCAGCGTCAAGTTTGGCATTGAACGTTTTTACAAACAAAAGTGAACATTTAAAATTGCTGGTGATTATGTAACGATGTTGATGTTGGTGTGTGTTTTTTATTCAATAAATGTGTTTGTAGCTTACTTTAAAGTTTGTCGACAGATTTATAACTGTTGAAGTGGCACTTATAATTGCAGTTGTTTGTTTCACTTCATTGGCTTCTTTTGCATTGTTAGAAAAACACATAAAAGAACGCAAATATTTTTTTCCACCATACAATTTCAAGAACTCAAATGATGCTATGGGAAAACAATTACTTTCTCTCATAACATTCCACGATCTGTTGTGGTGAAAGCAAATGGAATGATGGTTTTATGGTATATGTGTCAGAATGAAAAAACACGCAGTTTCTTCAGGGACATCTGTTTTTTTTTCTTTTTTGCATAGAAAAAGGTTACATCTTACAGAGCATGGTAGGGTTATTAAAAAGGTAACAAAGTTACAGTAGTAGAAAATCTCACATATGAGTATTAGTGAATGTTATTTTTTTTTTAATTCAGTAGGTCTATTGTGTAAAGCAGAGAAGATCCTGTCTCCCCCCAAAAAAACAGTAGTGATTGAAGTGCATCATACCAACTCATCTGTCTAATTTCAATATAAACTCTAGTTACAATCTTACACATATACAGATTTACAAACTGGATAGTTAAATCATAGATTACAAAACTGATTCACACCTCACTTTAGTGATTATCTGCAAAACCTTTGGTTTGTATTTGAACAAGCTGTTCTGTTTTACTCTAAAGCTACTGTATGTTTGTGAAAATCACATATGCTTTATCTATGTAGAAATATCAAAGCATACATCTCAAATGCAGCATTTTAGCAGTGTTTTTGCAGGTACTGTCACACAGTACAGCCCTTTACATGAAGTTAAAACAGTAACTGATTTTTTTTCTTCAAAAATGAGAATTGCTCTTCACCGTTATGGGTTTCCACGCAGCTTGAAGTGTAAAGTCAGTCTTTCTTTCCCTCCCAGAAAGTTGGCTTATGTTTGATGTTGCATATGTGCACAAGTGTAAAGAAAAAAAAACAAAGTGCTGACCAAAGCAGGCACAATAGCTGTTTTCTTTCCTTTATGTACAAAGTGTGGAAAACGTCCAGATGCAACAAGAGCAAATCCAACACTTAAAACGCTCCCACTTCAGTCCCCCACGGTCGGTATGGTTTACTGCTGCTTCCGCTGCTCTGTTGGGATGTGGTGGAAGTGGAAACGGAAGGGCTCACGGAGGAAGAAGCCACCGAAGATGCCGTTACACTGGGGCTGAAAAGCGGGAATCCTCCGGGAAACGTTAGAGGGAAGGTTTGCGCCGCTGCAGCAGCGGCCGCCGCGTGAACAGTCGCCGATATCGAAAGCAGCGAAGTGGACAGCGGCGGTACGCAAGGAGCGACGCTGCCTGTAGAGGGCGCTCTGAGCGCAGAGTCACTGTGGGTGAAGGAGGAGGTCAGCAGGGCTGCACCCCTCTGAGGAAGCTCAGACAGCCTGCTAGAGGAACTCTCTGAGGATGGAAGTCCGCTTTGCAGGAACACCGCTGGGATGGGATGCAAAGCGGCGGCCCAGTGATGCGGGTGGAGGGCCTGCTGGTGATGGGCCATTGATGTGGTCATGGCGGCCGCTTCCCTCTGCGAGGCGCAGCTGCTGAGGTGAGAAACCAAGCGGACGCGGAGGGGGTCACTGGAGTCCAGACCTTCAATGGAGCTCAAATACCTCGCCACTTCAGTAAGACACTCCCGAAAGCCGATGCTCATGAAGTCCATGGCCAAAGAATGAGCATCAAAGTATCCTGAGAGAGCGAGAGAGAGAACTTTTAAAATGTGAATGCCACGCTTCTCTCCCAAGTCCCCCCCCCCCATTTCTATCACCTGATGTAATTTGGGTTTAAAAGACACTTAATATTCAGTAATACTGCACTGATTTGACTGCATATATTTGATCAAGTTTGCATCACTGATTCTGTTATTTTACCATGAAGCTGCTGTGAAACAATTCAAGCTCTAAATAAATAAAGGTGACTTGATTTGAAGCTTTAATCATGACGAGTCAAATGCAACCCCACTGTGCTCGAGAGGCTAAAGCTAAGCAGACCGCGATTGTGACCTGACCTGTTTGCAAGTTTGTTTTGTCTCCCCAGTGCTTCGGTTTTAACACTCATTGGAAAGCCCTAACAAACCCCCAACAGTGCAGCCTGTGAATGTGGCCCCACTCCCCTCCCATGGATTTATGAAAGCAAACACAATCCCAGGGTCAAGTGCTTCTTTTGTCCTGCCGGCACTTTCCCACGAGTTCAATCCTACCATTAACATTGATTTCCACTTTAATCTGGTCAAAAGAGAACTCCATACTCAAATTTCACTACAGTGTTAGGTAGCGTGCAAAACAGGAGCCAATAACAAGCAGACTACCTTTTCCTCCCGTGGCCTGGAGCATCTTCAAGTGATCCACTGTCATCTGCAATATTTCCGCCTTCTCTAACTTGGCAGATCCCTTGGGAGAAGCAATAGGATATGTGAGGGGTTTTTAATATGATAGCTTTGACAACATCCTCTTCCACTTACTTTTAATTTATTATAATAATAATTATTATTAGAACTAATACTTTCATAATGCACATATATAAAGCATGCAAGGACTGAAGCAGAAATATGAACTCACCTGTTTCTCAAATGCTGTTGGCACCAGACGACGCAACTCTGACAAACTATTATTTATTCGGTCCCTTCGTCTTTTCTCAATGATCTGCAATATATGGAATAATTAATAGAGTGTAGTGTATTAATGGTTTAAATAAATTAGTGGAAAGATTTTAACAAATATAAAAAAAAGTATGGAATTACCCCTCTCCGCTTCTTTCTAGCCATGACTTGAGATGTTGTGGTAGGTGAGCCACATCTTATAAATGAACCGTTGCTTTGACTTTGGGAGGAAAAGAGGGATGAAAACTTATCAGTGCACTGTATAAAGTGTTTATAGATGTTACCAAAAAATTACTTTTTAAAAAAAAATTCAGTCATATTAAATTACATTTTTGATTTTTGACTAACAAAACCAGTTAATTTTGATTTTACCACATGCAACATACATTAGGTTACCTAAAATGCTTGACAGTGATTATTATTAACACCTCTTTATAACTTTCAACGTTATTAACAAACAAAATTCCTTAATATAATGCTTCAAAGATCAATAATAGCTGTAGCCTACACTCAAACAGTTAGGAATGTCTGTAACATTCCACAATAATGTTTCGTAACATGTAAGCATTAGTCTAAAAAATGGTAACATGCAATTACAAATTGCAAATAAAATTTCTACTCGATCTAACCCATAAATATAATTGTTGGTACAATCTAATGTAGTCAGTTTGATTTAGTCATATTAAATAATAATATTACTTGAATTAAATGCTACCAGATTAACCACATTTTTTAGGTCACATGACAGTATATAAATTACTAACTTTATTTACGTTAAATACATTAGTTTATGTACAGTCATATGAAAAATATTAAGTTTAAATTTCTGATACACGATTCAGTGACATTTCAGACTATTGACCTGTTGAGCAAGTATTTAATAATTTCTAAGATTAACCATCAAAAAATGCAAATTACATTATTAATTATATTTTATATGTTTATAATTATATTTTATGTCTATAAAACATTTTTATTTATAATAAATGTAATAACCATGAGCATTTTTTTAGATTTATAATATATAATGTCCAAAAGAGAGCATTCGATCTTAAGATAACGTCTAAAAGCGACTCCTCAGTAACAGAACAAACAAGCTGTGGTGTGCACGCTTACCCAGAGTAGTTATTCTCGCTGCCCACATCAATAGTTTCGTCCATGTCGCTGTCGGACGTGCTGTCCTCACAAGGCCGCTTCATGATGCAGTGCGCACAGGTACAGTCACCAAACCCTCTGAGCGTCTTTCCCACGAACCGCTGGAGCCTCAGTCTCACATTCACGCCCACGTCCTGCTTTGGGAACACCCACCGAAATAAAGAAAACACGCCCCGAGCCACCGAATGGAGGTCTCAAACTTCATTCCCCTGATAATTGACTCTGCCCAGCTTCAGCACTCGCGTTCTGCACCCGAGGGCCCCAGAAGCGTGAGAAACACTTTGTTCAAGAAAGGCGACGGTGTTTCAGAGCCTGACAGAGCTTGCACAGTGTGCAGATAGGCAGGAAATCTAGGTAAAGGGTTTCTGGCAAGGCTAAGATGAGGATGCAGAGTGGCTTGCCAAAATGTAGTCAGGTTTATTCAGTGTCTGAATTATTTGAGGATTTTAAGGAAGACACTTCTGTCAGCAGTTTTTTGAAGTTCATCTCACGCGTGCCAAATCGGTTTAGCGCTCATTGGCTAAACCTTCAAATATCTAACTAACGATTTATGTTATATTTAGATTTGTTTAGAATTATATTTACGCGAAAAGCAAGGAAAGATTGTTTTATTCGATTTACCGTCTAATACAGACGACGGTCGAGCTCAGTTGGTTTTACCTCACGTGATTTCTGTTCGCCATCGTGTAGTTACGCTCATTGCTAAACGATTTTTACTTTTAGGTTCCCGAAAAAAAATCCCCTAAAAATAACCTATTTTTAATAAGACAGCACTTAAATGGTAAAACATAAGTTTTCATTAATTTATTATTTATGGGAAAATGAGTGCATCATATGATATAGTGGAAATACTTGAAAGTCATTTAAAATGTTTCAGTAAACACTGATTATATCAAGATTATAAATGTATTCAAAGTTGTTAGGGAATATCTGCACACACACAGACAGACACACTTTCACACATGGCCTTCTCATCTATTTGGAGGCACCAGCTGTAGTGAATTTCCTGGGTTAAACAGTGAAGACGGCACATTGTTTGGGCTCACAAAACCCCCCCTTGTCATGTGCCTTCCCCTGGTGGAGCGTAGCACAGTCTCCCAGGCAGGCCGCCAGTGTGATGACTCGTTCCCACAGCTCTGAGCCCTGCACTGAAACCCAATCACCATGTGAGAGACGGCCAGGAACACAGGGAGGGCCGGCAGGGCCGCTGCCACTGGGAGGTTACCGCGAGCCGAGCGTCACCCCCACCACTGCTGCCGCAGCTCGTAACCCTAATCTTCACATTGTTTGTTTGTTGTATGCCCAATTTAACTAATATGATATAAAACCTAGAAATATCAAGCTGGCATTGTGGATAAGGGCAGATTATGACCCTTCACATATACAATTTCTGCAACATTATAGCACAAATTAATTCATTAATTTACTTAAAAATGAATAATAAATAAATGTATTTGCATTTAACAATAAAAAGATGCTTTCATGCATAACCAATATTTTTTTGAGAACAAGCTTCAAGACCAAAAATAAATACATGAAGGTATACATTTGTATAGTAAAATTATAAATTAAAATAACTTGCAATCAAATATTTATATAAACAGAAGATATTAAAAAAAAATTATATAAATTACTATTCGTATAGTATTATTATATAAGCATTATACTTAATTATATGTATAAATATCTTTGGATTTCGCAATAAAATTAGTATTTTATTTTTATATATTATATTATATATATATTCTTCAAGGATCGGCTAAAAACACATCTCTTCCATCTTTATTTGACCCTCTATCTCTAGCACTCTCTATTCTAATTCTATTCTTTTTTTAAAAAAAAGACTTGCACTCTATTCATTTATTAACTGCTTGTTAGTAGAAAAAAAAAAACAACACTAGCTTCTCTATTCTTTTTTTGTATTCTATCTATTTCTTTTCTTTTTATTTATTATACAATTAACAAAAGCAAAAAGGCCTCTAACACTAGCTTGCTCTATTCTTTTTCTATTCTATCTGTTTTCTTTTAATTTATTATATAATTTAAAAAAAACTTGCTACATGTACTATGTCAAGCTAACTGAGACTTGTTATAGCACTTGTGTATCATTGCTCTTTTGTTGATTTTGATTGCTTCCATTGTCCTCATTTGTAAGACGCTTTGGATAGAAGCGTCTGCTAAATTACCAAATGTAAATGTATTTATATATATATATATATATATATATATATATATAATTCATTCTTTTACTCAAAAAAGTAAAAAGTTTTAATGCTGCATTTCACAGTAAAATATCAAGACAAGTGGCGTTTAAAGAAAGCTAGTATAAATTTTTGAGGTTTTAAATGATAAAAAAAGATACAGTTACAGTTTAGAGCAAAGGCAAAAGATATTTGGACATTTTCTGTTTTCAAACCTAATCAAGTTCTTAGTTGTGATGAACTACACTTGTGGTTATTGTATGAACTTGAGAGGAACTGACTGACTACATCCCTTAAAATGAACTTGAGATCAGTTGGTTGAAAGCAAATGTACTGCTTTGATATTTTGCGATCTAATAAATAAAAAATATATAATAATAATTTGTGAGATTTAACTGTCCAATGATCACCTAATATAGTGGCTAATATAAAAATACAAACCTCAGTACTGCTGACGGGTTTCTGCATCACCTATTGCCTTTAACACCCTGCACCAGATCCAGTCCTCACCACAGATAGCTCCAATCAAGCTGTCAACAGCCTCTCATAGCCCAGGGCAGGCTGCAGCTCTCCCAGGTGTGACCTAAAGTATATAAGGGCTAATTAAAGCAGTCTGTCCGGCTTCACAGACCCGGACTTTCCCTCGTTTTCCCCTGTTGATGGATTTGCCCACTCAAGAATTTTCAAAGTTCTTTTTAGGATAAATAAAGACAGTATAGTGAAAATATTGACAGGAGAGCAGACAAACACGAAGCCCTAATGGTTTTGTTTTGATCTATTTGTTGCATATGAAAAATACAATGAAAATTCTAAATAAACACTGGTTAAACATCTACAAAAATGCTTTGTTCATCTGTTAGACCCTCGATATGTTACAGAGTCACCCATAAAATAAATACAAAAAATTAAAAATGGCAAAAAATAACTAAATAAATAAAATAAAATAAACACAAACATAGAAAAATGCATGTTACATTAAATATTAATACACTACCAGTTAATGGAATAATTAAGATTTTTTTTATTGTTTTTGAAAGAAGTCTTTTTTGCACACCGAGGCTGCATTTATTTGATCAAAATTCAAAAACAGTAATATTGTGAAATATTACAATTCATAATAACTTTAAGCATATAAAAATGATTTCTGAAGGATCATGTAACACTGAAGACTGGAGAAATAGCTCCTGAATATTCAGCTTTGCCATCACAGGAATAAATTTCATTTTAAAATATATTAAAATAAAAAGTTGTTTTAAATTAAAATATTTCACAACTGTACTGTATTTTTGATCTAATAAATACATCCTTCTTGAGCATAACAGATTTCTTTCAAAATATGAAATATTATTATTAAATATTAAAATTAAATATAAAAAAATCTGAATTATTCCAAACTATTGACCGGTAATGTATATTATTGTGAAAAGCAGCTTTCAATCCTATTCTGTTTGTTTTTGCGTCTCATCCTTGGCTGATAGAAAACAAGTGCCAGTGATATCAGTCTGGGGCAGAACTACAAAACAAAAACCGGAATATGGCCTCCGCCAAGTCTGCCGTCGGGCAGCATGGAGCGACAAGCTCGTCAGTGTCACCTCTGAGACTTCTCATAGCATGCGGCCAAAGTGGGTCCAACCCTGGGACACAACTTAGTGCAAGTGTTTGTGGATGTTTGTGTGTGTTTCTTCTATTCCCAGGCAGGAGGAAGGATTCCTTTCATCCCAAACATGCTTGCTTGGAGAAGGCGGGCGGCCCTGCCCCTGGGCCTGGTGAGAGGGGCCCAGCCCTGATGTGCCATGCTATCAGTGGTTCCCAAGGCTGGCCAGCCTGGGAAAAGCTGGGTGGACCCGTTCCAAAATCAGCATTACATGCATTATTGTTCTTACCCTCCCCGAGTCCCAAGCACACAATGAAAACAACAGCAACAGCCACAATCTCAAGCCCTTCTCTGAACACAAGGCTGCCCTTAGTCACTCGCAAACTGCCTTTTTAAAACCAAGTTAACTGCTTCATGGCAACAGACACTGTTGCCTGGGCACCAGCTTCCTCAGCCCGGACTCTTCCTTGAGAGTACACTGACCTGTTTTAGATTCAGGGCAAACAAACATTTGTCCTGTTAAATTCAAGTGTAGTGCAAGTAAAATGGTTAGGAAAACACAGGCATTTATTGCTCTTTAGAAAAGTCACCTGAGAACCAGGATTCACTGTTAAGCTATAGTGTTAAACCAGTTTGAAGTTGTTTCTGGTCTTCAAATCTGGTCTGAACATCTGACATACAACTAAAACATGCAAAATAGACCAGCCTGACCACCTTATGCTGGTTTAAACTAGTTTTTAAACAGTTTTAACACAACATCTGCAACAAAAGACGTATAAGAATCTAGGAAGTTACTGAGATCATAATCTAGCACCATCATCATTTTCATGTTATTTCAGTTACTCAAGAGATGTTCTTGTGATTAGTGAATGAAGTCGAAATGAATGAAAAGTGTTTGCTAATCCAAAATAAACTAGTTATCTACTGATAACTTTCATTTTCTTGCTGATCAAACACCAACCAAGATTTTAAGATTATATCTAACCTGACAAATTTACTTTGATGGCTTTCTGGATTTGAGCACAAGGAGGTTTCATTTCAGCGCCAACCTGAAACAATTAACTCCTGAGTAAATAATCTACTTCTTTCTCATTGTTATCCAATCTGTCTGAGACAAACGGGCATCTGTTTATTTTTCCTGTCAGTGGAAGAGCGAACAGCCACAAACTCACGATATCCTAGGATTGTGGACTTTTGACTCCAAAGTCATATTATAGGCGCTTTATTAGTGTTTAAGGTCACAGAGAGACAAGCAAGTGCATCCTATATCAGGAAGCCTTGTGCGTCTCTGGAGTGAAATATTTGGCTTTTAGTTGGAGCGCCGGCCGTGAGTCGGAAATCCTGGGAAGCGAGTTCATGGCAGACAGGCTCCAGGCGTCGTATGGGCCAACGTTGAAGAGAATGGGTCAGAATAATAGGGCCCTTCCTGCCATTCTCAGATTCAGGGCAGTATTTCTGTCACGGCTTTCCATCGAACTGTGTCCGGCATTTGGCTTCGGCACCCATCAACCCGCATGCTACGCTCACAAATACACTAATCTGCACTGCAAGTGGCATTTGGCTCGACACAAAGCGCCTGTCAGAATTGTCAGCTTCAGAACAATATCAATGTGGTAATTTTGCATGGCTATCAAGGGAGCGTACACTCATGTAAACATGTTTATCAATCTTTAAAGACATTTTAAACTCTGCTGTAGAGTATGGTGAGGGTTTGAAATACAAAAATGGCATATATGGGGCGAGAACACACACAGACAGGTGCCCCTTCTCTACTTCCTGTCTTATGACCTGAGCTTCCTGTCAGGATACATAAGTTTGAGGAAGCCATGGGTTTCCCCTTCTGCATTCAGCTCTCATTGTTCAAACATCATTAGCCAATTGTTAAGCACCTTTTATTCACTGTGGCACCTACGTTATTTACACAATAGCTTTGTTTCCACTGTCGGAACCCATTGATTTTGATGCATTGTCAGCTCTTCAGACAAAGTTCTAGAGCTAAATACTAAAACAAATTAACATTTTGCATGTTTTTAGTTTCTGTACCTTCAAAGCATTTGGTCCAAATGCTTAAACATGCCACAGAAGTAATTGTAGATCCTTGTAAAAGTCAGTGCTGAGACAGTTTTGTTTGAATCCAACCTACAGAAATACAACAATTTTCAGTTTAGTTCAGTTCAGCAAACTCATCCATTATGGATAAATAAATGTAAATATCTTTGTTAATATGTACTTTTGACAAAAGCTTCATTCATTCAAATCTGGATTTGGAAAATTGGCTCTATTTGAAAGTCATGTTTTGGGATTTGAATTGAATTGTTCACACCCCACAGGAAACTGAATTGGAAATAAAAGTGAAGCGATAGGATCTATCTATCTATCTATCTATCTATCTATCTATCTATCTATCTATGAATGAATTTCAGTTCATTTTAATTCTACTTGCAATTCCTTATCTTCTTTGCTACCTCGATTCAAATTCAATTCCAAATTTCTGCCTTTGAATTTAAATGGAATTCTAATTTAAATTCTGAACATTACACAACCCAGATTAAATATTCATACTTTCTAAAACATGTTACCCTTTCTCTCATTGCAGTAATTAGCTAAAAAAACATATTCCTGTCATTAAAGTAATTTAAGAGAAGACACTTAACAAATGCATTGATGTTGCTGTTTGACACTGAAATTCTTAACTCTTTAATCCAATTGCATAAGCATTCTGGCTCTGCTCCCATATCAGTGGCTTCTGGCTCGCTCTGCTTGCAGGGAAGCAGCTGCCCTGGACGCCCCCAGTCTGAGCAGACTCCAAAGGCAAATGTGTTAAAGTAATTAACAGACAAGAAAGAGGAAGTCATCAGATACACATTAAGTGACCTGACCACTGTGAAATCACTACTCTAGACAGCAGGATATAACCACAGTCCGAGAAAGAGATACGCTTTCACACGTGGCACCAGTCAGTGAAGGCCAACAAGATAATCTTCTCTTCAACATCAAAAACAAACAGAAGAAAGGAAGGGTGTCCTCTTGGGACACCTGTGCTTATTGTTACTGGCTTGTCAGATATATGTATATGTATATACAGTACACATATATGTATGTGTGTATATATATATATATATATATATATATATATAATCAAAATTGATATATAATCCTCTTGAAAGACATGTTACCACTGTTAACATTTATCTGTGTAGGCAAAGTTTGTTTTTCAAAACACGAGCTTGTGTACAGAGTTTATATTGTGCTGTGGAAAACACCTAAAAATTAATAACACTGTGAACTCAAGTCTGGCCTCCAGGCAATAGCTACAGCCATTAACCAACCTTCCCCTGAGTTTTAAGATGGGGTTTTCTCCTTAAGCTTGGCTTGGGTATCACCGGCCATGAGGAAACACAAGGTTAGAGAGAGATTCAGGAAAGTGTTTTCAGCTAATCTCTACCAGGGTAAGACCCCACAGAGCCACAACATTGATATCGTGTGTCACTGCCTGGTGATAAACAATGCTGCATATGGTTGTTTTGGGCTGCACCCTCTGGTTCTTTATCAGCAAGCATCCTTCCACTCCCCATGATTGTGGAATGGGTGTGCTACAGAACGATGGACTTATATAAGTGGCAAAGAAGTTAATCATGGTTAAGAGAAATTGAATGCACTTTGAGCATGTCTCAATTTTTTAGTAACAGGAAAATCAAGGAATCATTGTCTCAGGTAACCAGACTGAATAAATCTGAATAAAGTCTATACTCTACAGTGTAATCACCCATTTAGATAGCTTGATAGACATAAAAGTGACCAGTCACAGTTTGTTTTGTTTTGATGTGATGTTTAGGGTGGGTTTATCTGAAAAAGTTGATAGACCGGAGCAGAAAATACCCTGTACAGAAAACATAGATGAAATGCAGCATAAATGTGTGACTCTGTGATCTGAATAAATATCCATCCAAAAGTACTTCAGAGACATAGTTAAACTAAGCAGAATATACAATTGTGTTTGTGAATAAAAGGCTGAGGTTGAGACTTCATATTAATTATACAGTGCCATTCAAAGTTTGGGGTCAGCAAAAAATGTGTCTTATGCTCACTAAAGCTGCATTTATTTGATCAAAAATACAACAAAACAATAATACTATGAAATATTACAGTTTAAAATAACTGGTTTCTATTTTAATACATTTTAAAAAGTTATTTATTTCTGTAATTGTCATCACTCCAGTCTTCAGTGTCACATGATCCTTCAGAAATCATTCTAATATACTGATTTGCTGCTCAAGAAACATGTTGAAAACAGTTTTTGTGGAAACAGTGATACATTTTTTCATGATTCTTGGTTTTTATGTGAAATGAAATCTTAACATTATACACGTTGCTACTGTTATTTTTAATCAATTTAATGCATCCTTGCTGAATAAAAGTATTCTTATACCTTTAAACCAAAATCTTACTGACACCAAACTTTCAAACAGATCTATATATTATGTTTGGACAATCATGTAGCAACAATTTGACAATTTGAATGCAATAAAAATGAGCAACAAAGATTTCTTTGGTATCAGGGGCGAATCTAGAGTTAGGAATGAATCTCTTATCTGAATATGAGCTGCTATGGCTAAAAGAAAGATTTCTATAAGAGCAAGAACTTACAGATCATTTGTGCTTGATTGACTTTTTTTAAATAAAAAAAGCAAAATCAAAAGTGGCAAACATTGCATGTCAAAATATGAATTGTTTTTATGATTAGCAAGGCAGGATTCTGAATGAAATAACCTTCAGATATCTTTCCACAGCCAACATGAAGATAGATCATATAGTCACAGATTTTTAAGGTGGATGGTTTTTGGGGTTTAAGATGAAGACTAAAGCCTCGTCTATGGTGGGAAAGTGTTTCAAGCACAAGATTCAAGAATTTCAGACTAATTTTGAACAAGCCTAAATATGTGTGTGGTTTATTTTAGGTCAGATTGTCTGGCCCTCCGCCGTTGTTTGGAAGTCCAGACACTTTGACTTATCAGTGCACGTAGTTGAAAAGCGCTAGCGCACATGCTTGACCCCAGGCCCTCTGGTCTTACTGCTATCACCCGAGACAGCACTGTTGAATCTGGAGGAGAATGTGACAACAGCAGGCTCAGCCCGTCTTATCAGGCTGAGTGAGGGCCACCAGCTGACCATACGCAGACCCCAGATCAGCAACACGTCTGCTAATTCTTCATACACCCTGCAGGGGAAAACCTGGACTGAAGGTCCGAGCCTGGAAAATACCTGTCATCAGAAGAGCTGCGATCAGCTGCAGGAATCTTGCTACATTCACACCAGGAGAAACGCAGAGGGAGAGGTGTCCACGACAGCTCCCAGATACTCTGCTGCTGTCTTTCCCACTGGCTGAAAACACACAAGGACTTGTCACTGTCTATTAAAGCTGAAAAAAGCTCTTGGGTAGAACAGACAGTCAATGAAAGTTCAATAAAATTGGTTATTTGTACATATAACTTGAATTATAAAGTAAGGACAATTTTACCTGAAAATGTCTTTATTTACCCACCCTAAGCTTTTTTTTTTTTTACTTCTATAGAACACAAAAAAAGATTTGTCCAAAAGTAGTGAGCCATATGACTGCTTTGAGGAACATCAAATATTTCTGTATTTCAATTATTTACAATATCCGTTTATGTGCAAAATATTTGGCACATACTAACATGCAATGCTGTTACTGACTGCAAGAAAGCATTTTATTTAAGGGCCTAAGCTGGTTCTGGTGTAAATATTGTGTGGGTTTTTTGTTTGCTTCCATGTGCACTATATTTTGTAAATACATAGTCTGAAAATTGAAAAAAGGCTATATATACGTAAAATGATGGCTGACAAAGTGGTCAGCCATACATAATCCTAAAAAAAATCATGGTTTCCACAAAAATATAAAGCAGCTGTTTTCAACACTGGTAGTGCCAAATCAGCATTGATTTCTGAGGGATCACATGACACTGAAGACTGGAGTAATGGCTGCTGAAAATCCAGCTTTGCCATCACAGGAATAAACATTCTGAAATATATTAAAATACATATTTTAAATTGAAATAATATTTCACAATATTAGTTTTTACTGTATTTTTGATCAAATAAATGCTGCCATGGTGAGCATAAATGATTTCAAAAACATGAAAAATACAACTGACCCTAAACTAGAATGCATGAATTTAGAGAACTAAACTATCCTTAAATCAAGAGACTTGACATTTCACTTCAGTAGTCTGCCACACGCCACTGGGTTGTGATGTAAATACTGTGTGGGTTGAGGGCTGATTGTTTGCTTATATGTGCACTGTATACTGTTTAGAGAATACACACTTCTGTATGAGTACTTTATTATTGCTAATCTATTTTTTACATGCACTTTAGTTGCTGGTGAATAAAGTGAATATTTGTGTAAACGCAGTACATGCTGCAGATAAGGTCAAGTGTTACAAGTATATAACTCATAAAAAGGAAGATGGAGAGCTGATTATTAGGGACTAAATTTAGAACATTATAACTGTTAAGTTTAAACTGAAAATCACAGATCATTGCCAGACTAGGCAACATGATCATTTCAGCAATCTATAGAACAACATACTGCCAAATCACTAGGTACTAATTTTACATTTGTAAAAACAGGTCCAGCAAACTGAACTGTATTCTGTACACATAGAATGAAAATGTAAAGGATTCACTCATGAATGTTAATGTGAATAAAGACGCTTCAGTCTCATTCATCAAGCCAAAGCTGTCTTGGATGGAAGTGTGGTGTGTTACTGTACAGAACAGCTGTGGCTATCATTGTTTGTAGCCACACTCTCTTTCTTCCTGTAATATAGTGGTCAGGCTACATTACAGGTCAAGCTACTCTGGCCACTCTGGAGTTACTGCAGCAGAGGTTGATGTTCGGTCAGAGATCAGAGAGCTGGCTTTCAGAGAGGGTCAGTAAGAGTAACTAGTCTGCGCTGACAGGCACCTGGCAAAGACCATGCTGAGGAATGATCAATGGCTAGTAAAAATTTAACTTATCAGCTTCATTTACATTACTACACTGATATTACTGTATATATACTGTATATACTACTGTTCAAAAGTTTTGAGTAAGAAAATAATAGCTTTATTCAACAGGGATATTTAAAAATAAATGGATTTCAAATAAATGCTGTTATTTTGAACTTTCTACACAAAAATAAGCAGCAGAACTGTATTTAGCATTGATAGCAAGAGAGAATGTTTCTTGAGCATCAAATCAGCATATTAGAATGATTTCTGAAGCATCATGTGACACTGAAGACTGGAGTAATGATAATTTTTTTAAGTGACAAAAATCTCTGAATAGATGTTTTCCATAAAAAACACCATAAAAGCACCATTAAAGTAGTCAATCATGCAATCCACTTTAATCTCATGAAGCCACACACTATCTTGTGTGTTAAACAGACCATAATTTCAGTAATTATTCTTTGACTTTATCTAATTCACAGTAAAATCACAATTTTCATGTCTGTATGAACTATTCTTTGAAATGTTTGAAGGAAGTTTAGGGAATCCCTGCAACCCTTAACACTTCTTTGTGAATCTGATAAGATAAATGACCGAGACAAGAAGGGGAAGCAAACCCTTGACACGATCTCACTGTCTGAGCTGCTTATATAGTAAGGGTCTCTCCTTCCTTCAGCCTGAGTGTTTACTTTGGATTATAGTAGATGCTTCCAGACCTCTGAGAACTCAATCCTGACAGACAAGCTGATACGTCCTGTTAACATTCATTCAGTTCTCTCTAAAACTCCTAAAAACCCTCAGAAGCTAAACTAGCTGGATATCAAGGTCGTAAAACACATAACAGACGGTTCTGCTAATATTTAAGGAAATTACCGTGATAATTAAAGCTTGTGGTGTTTTGCATGACAGGTGCTGGTCAGGTCTTTCATGTGTGAATTATAGACTATAAAACAAGACATGAGAGAGTTGGTGTGATCTCACACCACTGGTACAAGGAACATCTGATTTACCGCATTTAAATTAGAATTTATGATAAATTTGCAATATAAAAATAAAATGCTACATTACAGAACACTAGAAATGCATTTCACCTATAATACGGAATAAACAAATATTTTAAATATATTATACATAATATTTCATGATTAAAAAGATGCTGAAACTTTAAGCCAAACAAAAATCCATTACATACCAAAGTTGTCCATAATAAATGTCTTCCTGTTCCATTAGTCGACCAAGAAATACATTATCCTGATTGTTTTGCCATCTCGTCTGCCAAGTTAGAAGATAAACTGCATGAGAATGTGAAATTGACACATACTTAAAGCAGTGAATGAAATAATAACAGAAACTATCTGCAAAAAGCAAAAACACATCTAAAATACTGTATTCCTGTCTGTGTTTTTATTATGACCATGGGGCCTTTACTAATTAAATGTGCATTCAGTAAATTTTTGAACATTTATATATTTTTGACATTTATTTACATAAACATATCTGTTTTTCTCATAGTAAACATCAATAAAATGGATGTTCTTGGATTCAGTCTCAAATTTTTGTGTGTTGATGTTGGTCGGTTGTTTTATGCTGCATAAGCGTTTAGCATGAAAGCAGTCTAATCTACTGTACTTACACAGGAATCATAATCACTAAAACCAATGTATCACACTACTAATTATTGATTTACAGACAGAAAACATTTTAATGTTTTAATTAATCATTTCTCATAAGGACTATTAATTTATGTTTAGGCTTTTTTAATAATAATAATAAAAAATACTTTTACTGTATTTACTGCACCTTTAATGGAACATCGAAATACTGTTTGCAACACACCGCTGATGATGAACTGGCATGAAAAGACCCTAGGACTACAGTGTACAGTGCTCTCTGACCCTGTGTGGTGGTCTTGGAGACAGAGGGGGTCAAAAGAAAAGTCTAGATGTGGCTCTGAAGTTGAAAGTCTATGGGGTGCCTGACCAGCCCTGTTTGATGTAGCTCACCACGGCTGCTGCTGCTGCACGCCTGTGAAGATGTTTTTGTGTGATGGCAGCTGGAGACTCAATCGGCCTCTCTCTCCCAGAGAAATCTGCACGACCCAGCCTGACTGAGGAAACAGTGTTATGAGGGTCTTGACCCAGAGCTGGAGAACTCTGTGGGTTTGAGATGGTGACAGATAATGAACACAGATCTTCTAAGGACAATCTTCACTAAACAGCCTTTTTTCTTTATACAGCCTATACAGATACTTTTTTCACTTTCATCCAAAATAACTTACTTTTACTTGCATACACAATATGCTTATATACATTTTCAGCTCATGCTTTTTTTTGGGAAGCAAAGCCATAATCTCAGCATTATTACTATGGCTAAAGATAGATAGATAGATAGATAGATAGATAGAGTCATGGGGGACTTGTTAACTCTCAGTTTTAGTGTTGGAAAAAAAATATTTTCATGTTACAATAACACAATAATCACTATGCATGCATGCATGTAGGCCTGTGTGTGTGTATATATATATATATATATAACCTATTAAATTGGGGGTCTTGTTATCTTTTGGTTTTAAAAGTAAAAAGGAACGTTATAGCCTAATTGTTTTCATATTGCAATATTATTAATTATTACACACACTTTTCTTTCTATAGGCCCTACATTTCTTTCTATATTCATAATATTCATTTTATAACATTATTTCTGCAAAAGTAATTTCTGTATAGCAATACCCTGCAGTTTTAAAAGTTTGAAAGCAGTTTGCAAATGCACCTTTTCGCGGTATATGCAGCTTCTGTGACACAATGTAAATACAGTAGACAAAATCGCTCTTTTGTAACTATGGAAACAAGGACACGCTCGGAGAGGTGTGAAAGACCGCGGACTGTTGCTGCTGCGGTGACCGAGGCTGCAGCGGTCGGTGGTGGCGTTGAAGCCGGTGGAGGGAGTGAGTCAAAGGGGGTTTATCGTCGCTCTGTTGGGAAAATAACAGCCCCAAGGTAGACCGCGGCAAACAGGAAGGGTGTGGACAGGATCCGAGCGCAGCTGCTGCCGCTGAACAGCGTCTGTTCCCTCAGACTTTGATGTGTGGGCACACCGCGCTCTGTGCCACGAGATAAACACTCTGGGAGCGAGGAATTGTTTGTGTTACGCATAGCTCCGTAATGACATGAAGCCTGTGAGAAAGTCAGCTGCCGCCGACTGCCCCGCGGGAAGCACGTGTGTAGACCGTCCACCCTGAGCTAATTGATGAGTGACGTCACTGATGAGTCATCGGTGGCTCCTTTATAACCTAAATAATTTTTACGTATTATATTCAAACTTGTTTCTTGCATTGATTTGTATAGTAATCAAAGATAGAAAAAAAGGAAAAAAGATCTAATCAAAATATAATTATAATGACCTATTTTACTTTCTCTTCCTCTGAGGCTAAGTTTTTTTTTCTGCTAATGTCATTTTGGTAAGGAAGCTTTGGTTTAAAAACTTGAAAAGATAGCTAATTGCAACTTTTTATCTTACAAATTAGCCTAATCTCAGAATTAAGAAAATTTTAAATTGCGACAGTCTCAGAACTGGCAGTTCTTTGAAGAAACGTCTTAATTTTGAGATATAAACTCGCAATTGTGAGAGAAAAGTTGCTTTAAAATTGCTTTTAAAATTGCTTTAAAAAGTCACAAATAGGGAGAAAAACAGAAGTGCAAGATTGTAAACTCATAATTCAAAGAAAAAGTCAGAATTGCAAGATGTACACTCGCAATATATCTCGCAATACTCAGAAAAAAAGTCTGAACTGTAAAATATAAAAAATAAACTCAGCTATAGCCTAAACTTTTACTTGCTCTCTCTCTCTGAAGCAAAGTTTTTTTCTGCTAATGTCACCTAGGTATGGAAGCTTTGATAAAAAAAAAAAAAAAAAAAATATTAAAAAGGTAATTGTGTTACCCATTGTTTGTGTTACGCATAGCTCCATCAAGACTGTGAGAAAGTCATCTGCCGCCAAGCGCCAACAGCCCCGCAGGAAGTCAGTCAGTTTATATCTCTCAATTCTGAGTAAAAACTGGTCTGAACTGCAAGATATAAACTCTGAATTGCGAGAAAAAAGTTATCCCAGGACGAAAACAGGCTTCTATACTATTCTATACAGGCCAAGTGGGCTATTGGATACAATTAACCAAATAGCACCTGGCTTCATTCTTGCTTTTTATGATCTAATCAGTTTACAATCCATAAAATAAAGTCCTGCCCTACATTTATTTTCCTTGAGCATGCTTTACTTGAAAATACATAAAATTGCAAAAAAAAAAGGGGGTTGCAAATAGGCTACCATTATTTATTTTAGTTTTAATATGAATGTAGTACTCTCAGCTCTGTTTAAACTCTTTAACTGTGTTTCAATCCATTCCGCAGATTTTCCAAAATCACCACAGAAAACACCAGCAGATTCCAATCTGGCCCTGCTTGTAAACGTTAAAAAAAGCTGATACATAATATTAACTTTTACATTTGTATAAGATGGGGTAATGCCATTTAATTTCATATTTTCAAGACTTTCCTGTAAGGCGCTGGTGTTGGAAAGCATCCCTCTTGTCCTCTCCAACACTTCATAAAACATTACATTCACCTTGGGAGTACTGGATGTGGAGAAAGACTTGTGGCATTGACTGGGAGGGAGGCGGACATTCTTCAAGGGTCTAAATAAAGTCTGTGAGATACTCTTTCTCATGGGCCCGTTGACTCATGAAGCATCAACAGAGGGCAGAGTGTGTGTGGCCTTAAATCAACGATTAGCATTTGAAACACACACAGTCCGTCTGACAGAAAACAAGTGACTGGTCTAGTGCTGCTCAAAGCACTGCATGATCATATGGAAATAACCATACAGTATGAGTCGGCCTGCAGTTCTGCATGCTGCATGTTAAGTGCTCTCTTCCAGATGGAGGGTTGCCGGTTGTTTGGCTTCATCCCTCATTGGTCATCAATGGTCAGTTAGACCACTGGCTTTTTGAATAGGCCCTTGGGGCACTAAAAAGCAATTAGGAACAATTCAGTTAACTCAGTCAGTTTTGAGTACTTTTCAAGTTTATTTTAGTGGCACTTTGCACAAATAAGACACAAAATAGAATCTGAAACTCTTGAATTATTATTACTTTTTAAATGTTCATTGCAAGTCCTTGAAATTTTTAGAAAATGTTTATAAACCTTGTGCAGTTCAAAGTCAATATTTTATGAGCTTTTTTATTTTTATTTACAATTTTTGCATCCTGATTTGTTACTGTGTAATTTTAATGATCAACTTTATTATCTATAGTAATAATATATATTTCAAAATATTTATGAATATTATATATATATATATATATATAAAGCAACTAATACATTTTAAGAATTGTAAATTTAAATAATAAAAATATCTCTATGTCGGAATAGGTAACAGGATTTTGTATAACTTTTTTTGGTCATTAAAATAAGTTAATAGTGAAACCTAAATTAAATATTTCTTAGTGCTGTCAAACGATTAATCGCGATTAATCGCATCCAAAATAAAAGTTTTTGTTTGCATAATATATGTGTGTCTGCTGTGTATATTTATGATGTATATATAAATACACACACATACAGTATACATTTAAGAAAAATATGTTATGTTTATATATTAAATAGATTTATATATAATATAAATTATATTAATATAAATATATACATGTAAATACATGAAAATATTTTCAAAATATATACTGTATGTGTGTGTATTTATATATACATAATAAATATACACAGTACACACACATATATTATGTAAACAAAAACTTATTTTGGATGCGATTAATCACGATTAATCGTTTGACAGCACTAAAAATAATATAAAATACATTCTATAAAAAATATAAATAAATAAATGAATAATTTTGTAAAATATATACAATACATGTAATAATATAATACATAATACTGTATATATACAATTATATAAGAAATTATATAAAATTATATTACATACAGTGCCCTCCACTAATATTGGCACCCTTGATAAATATGAGCAAAGGCGGCTGTGAAAATAAATCTGCATTGTTTATCCTTTTTATCTTTCATTCCAAAAATTCACAAAATTCCAACCTATCACTGAAGTAAAACAATTGAAAATGGGGGGAAATCTCATTGTGTAAGAAATACTTTCTCTAGTTCATGTTGGCCAAATTATGGCACCCAATTATTGCAACGTCCTTTTCCCAGGGTAACAGCTCTGAGTTTTCTCCTATAATGCCTGAAGAGTTTGGAGAACACCTGATAAGAGATCAGAGACCATTCCTTCATACAGAATCTCTCCAGACCCTTCAGATTCACAGCTCCATGTTTGTGCTTCTCCTCTTCAGTTCACCTCACTCATTTTCTACAGGGTTCAGGTCAGAGGACGGGAATGGCCATAGCAGAAGCTTGGTTTTGTGCTCAGTGACCCATTTTTGTGTTGTTTTTGAGGTTTGTGTTTGGATTATTGTCCGGTTGGAAGATCCAAACATGGCCCATTATAAGATTTCTAACAGGGTCAATCACTTATTGATTTTTTATATGTTGGTATTTAATAGAATCCATGATGCCATGTGTCTAAACAAGATGTTCAGGACCTCCAGCAGAAATATAGGCCCACAACATAAAAAATACAGCAGTATATTTCATTGTACACATGGGGTACTTTTTTATCCCTGTGTGCACCAAACCCATCTTGAGTGTTTGCTGCTAAAAAGCTAATTTTTTAGTTTCATCTGACCATAGAAGCCAGTCCCATTTGAAGTTACAGTCATGTCTGATAACTGAATATGCTGGAGATTGTTTTTGGATGAGTGAGGAAATTTTTCTTGAAACCCTCCCAAACAACATGTGGTGATGTAGGGACTGTTTGACAATTTTTTTCTAATGTTTTCTGACCCCGAGACTCAACTATATTCTGCAATTCTACAGCTGTGATCTTTGGAGAGTCTTTAGCCACTCAAACTCTCCTCCTCACCGTGCATTAGGACGATATAGACACACGGTCTCTTTCAGGCAGTTTCGTAACATTTTCTGTTGATTGGAAATTCTTAATTATTACCCTGATGGTGGAAATGGGATTTTTCACTGCTCTAGCTCTTTTCTTAAAGCCACTTCACTAATTTGTGAAGCTCAATTATCTTTTGCTGCACATCAGAAATATATTCTTTGTTTTTTCTCATTGTGATGGATGATTAAGGGAATTTTGTCTTTGTGTTCCTCATATTTATAATCCTGTGGAACAGGAAGTCATGGCTGGACAATTTCATGCTCCTAGTCACCCTGGTGTGCTAAAAAATGTAAAATACATGGGAATATACTTCAGAGATATTTTACTCACAAGAATTTCTAGGGGTGCCAATAATTGTGGCCAACATCCATTGGAGAAAAACATTTATTTCATCATGAGATTTTCTCCCCACTCTCAATTGTTTTACTTCAATGATAGGTTAGAATTTTGTTAATTTTTTGAGGGAAAGATCAAAAGGATAAACAATGCCGATTTATTTTCACAGCTGCCTTTGCTCATATTTATCAAGGGTGCCAATATTAGTGGAGGGCACTGTATAAAATAAAATTATATGTATACTGAACATTTTTGTGGAAAGGCCTTGATTTACATTTCACTTCATTTTAAATCACAACCTTTATCAGTCACATAAATGTCATGGTCAGACTTTCAGTGTTTGTCTGGTCAACATTTACTGACGGGAAAAAAGGCAGAGACGTAATTGTGTTTTAACAAGAACCATACTTTGCTCATTAATCGTGGTCAGCTTTCCAAAGAGATCAGTGTATCAATGTCAGTATCAATGTCTTTCAGCACAATGTCTGTTTTATGCTGAATACAAGCTTTTCAGAGCCAGACCTCTCTTCCTCTGGCACTCTCCATTGTCATTTTCGTTCTCTGGCTTGTGACACTTTTGCGGTCTACTGAGTAGACAATGTTTTTTTCAGCCATTGTTTGGATCTATTTATAAAGCGAGAGACTGGTGAGAGACAAACAAGCTCTCAGGTCCCATAGGTATTGCTGTAACCAGTGTTTCCAAAGACGTTAGTGTGCCACGAACCTCTAATAAGGCTTTGGTAATTGGGAATAATGGAATATTGTAGTTGTTTTGACTAGTCATCATGAGTTCCCCGTTATTTCGTGGTATTGCATGGAATCAAGAACATGTAGCATTGGGAAACTGTTGAAGAATATCATTTTTTTCTTATTTTGTTTTTATAATCAGCAGACAGATCGTCACACATTGCTATGGGAATCAACTGGCAAAGCAAAAGGGGTTTAAATTGTGTAGTCTGCATAGTTGAAAATGTTAAATATGATCTGTCAGACTTGGTTATACAGTATGGCAGAAAAGCGACGCAGACAGTGATCCCAACGCAGGAATGGTTTCACAAGCCAGTGATTTGTTATTATAATGAAATCAGAATTATTCATTACAAATTACCATCGCAATAGGGCTTTTGGCTAGCTGCTTGCCATTTCCATATTTAAATCGGCCACATAAACCTAAATCTTATTGACAGCGCATGACAGAGGTGTGTAATTCGGTCACGTTTGATGAAGAAAAGCTCGATTATTTGAGTTCATGGACTACATCGCTGTCTTTCAAGCATGTACAAAACCCAGGCCCACTTGTAGAATGAGAGAGGGTGGTTCATTTTCGGGCACAATGGGCCAAACCCGTCAGCGCAGTGCACAATTATGCAAAATCGACCAGCTACTTACACGACTCGGCCCTTTATTTGCGTGACCTCGGCGTGTCAGAGCATGCATTGTGGCTTTGCAACCCCACACGTTCCAGAGATGCAAGCAGTGGGGTGCAGGATGCAGAGTCTTAGCTCTGGCGCATTCCTGTGAGGAACACAGGGGGTGTGGGAAAGACCTTGAGGTTGGATCAGCTGATTCATCCTCATGTTTAATTCTTGGTACAGTTTCTATTTGTGCGGGGGGTCCGGCTCTATCGCACAGGGTTCAGCTCCATCAGAATATAGACAGTGGCTGTTGTGACTTCTAAATTACTTTGATTGTGTTGGTGCAAATGCATGTAGCATCCTAAATAAAATGGTCTTTGTATGTGTTCAAAGTTTCAAAGAATCTCTGAAAGATATAGCAGGACCACCACCACACTAATCAAAGCGAATCACTGGGGCCTTAGAGAAAAGCCCGAACTAGTCAGTGAGAAGGTTTAACTGATCTCTATTTCTTTGAAAATGGTCTTTTATTTTCTGCGCTTCGTAAACAAGCCGTATGGAGAAGACCAAAGTGCAATACTATAAATCATTTTGTGTGCAAATATATTTTTGCTAAATGTTTATAAAGTTTTTAGTGTTGAGTGGAGAATCTTTTCAAATTAGCAATCTTAAATTATACTTTAATTAGTGAGTGAGAGTGTGACAGTGGAAATTAGAGCGTCTCAATGACACACGAGAATAAGCTTTGGGAGTTCGCCGCTCAAATGACTGTGAGAATCGTGTGGAGGCTGAGAATGTAATTATGTGTCCATGAAAGAGAATGCTTGCGGTGGGTCAGTGATGACTTACTAGTCATTTAACAATAACCGTTTTACTGCAAGAGCTAAAAGATTTGTCAGACAGCACTCTAAACAACACTTAGGGAAACACTTAGGGAAATAAATTGCATGAAACATTAAATTATGAAATTGTTAAAGTACGTGTGTAATGATAATAATAATAATTAATAATATTGCAATATGAAAACAATTATAATGTTTCTTTCTATTTTTAAAACCAAAAGCTATAAAAAATGTAACAAAGCATATATGTACAAACATAAAATAAAAATATATTTAACTGAGATACTATTGTAGTTTTTATTAATTTGTTGAATAAGCAGTTTTTTATTTTTATTTCAAAGCATATGTTTTTTTAAAATATGAGGTTAATTTTAATTTCAGTTTTAGTTAACTATATTCTACATACTTTTACATATTTCACTGTAAATTAATGTAATAATTTTATTAATATAATTTTTTTACTTTCTAAAACAATACAGTTTACTTTATAGTATAATTATTGTTCTGGTAAACTGAATACAATTTTCACAGTTTAAGGTATAGTAAATTCATTTTTGTTTGTTTGTTGTTATTTTTTTTATTTATGTTCTCCCATTAAAACTAATTTAATTCTTCAACATTTTTACAGGACTTTGTTTTAGTATCATGTCTTGAAATGCTAAAACAATATGTATATATCAGCAGTAAGAGTTCAGAGTTTGGATAACCACGTTTGATTAAAAAATACATTTTATTGTTTATTTACTGAAATGGACAAAACTGGAACTGCAAAACAAGTAAAAAAAAAAAAAAGTCTAACAAAAAAAATTGTACATTCTATTACCTGGATGTTTAAACCGCCTGCACATTAACTCATGGTGAATAAATTATTTTTAACCACAAAGCTCACTAAATGTAAACTGCACTAACCACAAAGCCCCCAGTCACTCTGGTGGTTTACTCATAACTAATGATCACATGACCGGGGAGCAGGTGAGCATATGCTCCCACCACCTGTTTAATATTTAACAGTGGGAACCAGGACTTTGAGGAAGCCCCATGGCATCTGCAGGCTCTGTGTTTCTGTGGTAACATGATTGTTGGTGCTTGTTCGAAGGCGCAAGGCGGCACGTCCAACACAACACAATTAGGCTGGCCGGCAGCAGAGGAGCGAGCTAATGCTGATTATAATTACGTGTTGATCTCATCGCCTCCTCCTCCATCAACAGGCTTGTTTAAAAACAGATATCCGTTAGGATTGTTTTCACACAGAGTTCCCGAACGAGACTGCAGCGATGATGTTGCTCTGGACGTTTTGTTTGAACACAAAGACAGTCATGTGCTAATTATTCAATTTATGCATCAATGTTTAATAAAACACTGACATGTAAAAATGCACAAAACAAACTACTTCAACAATTTAGAAAAGCAATTTAATTCTTTTTTTTCAGGACATTTTTAAGGTTTTTGCCTAACTACACCACCTGGAAAAATCATTCTCTAACAATGATACATTTGTAGTATATCTACATATGCAAAATATACATATTATAACAAAGTGATTTTTAATGAGATTTTTTTTTATAAATATATTTTTATTTATAAATATATTTTTATTTATGTATTTTATATAAAAAATAATTTACAAAATAATACAAATTTAAATATAAAAGTTTAAAAAAATATATTTTATATTATATTGTGTGTCTGTTCATGTGTTTATTGTAGAAAAAAATATACACACAAATTAAACACACATTATAAATACATAAAATGTTATTTAATAAATTTATTTTTATATTAGATATTATTGTGAAATGTATTAACAAACCTACATTAATTATATATATATATATATGATTTAGAGCAGCTAGTTTTACTACATTGTAAAATAACAAATCATCAATCCTACAGAAGCAAAAACATACTCGGACTGTTTCGTGCCTTACATCTGTAATTATCAACAACTTTCCAGCTTCCCGGATTCTCAGTACTGTGCTCAAGCAAAACAAGTTTCTTATATAGCTGTCTGAAATTGTTTATTTTTCCAAACCACACATGAAATGAGTGTGCAACTTTAACACAAGTTATGGCTCTTCTGCCTACACTTCACCTTAAAAGCCTTCAGGAGTGGTGAGCGTGACATGCTTTCATGACGTGTCTTCCCTGTAATTGTGTGCCAAGTGCACAACCAGAGACAAAACATCAGCTCTTGGCAGGTTACACAGCTCTCTGCGGATGGTTGGGAGTAAGTACCTGTGGATGCAAGCTACCAGAGCTGGGGAAAGCTAGTGTGAGGCCTTCAGGGCACCTCTGCTTTGAACCGGGATCTTGCCCACACCAGAGCTTCCTTCGCGGAGAGCTCGGGCTCTGCCAATTTGGCATCCTCCAGTACTCACACTGCTCCGCACTGACAGTGAAATTGATTCTGGCAGCGCGTAGTGCCACCTGCAGCTAGCCCTCTCCTCACCCATGCGCGGTGCTGTCAAACCAGTCTACTGTCACAGGCAGTGGTGCACGCTTTTCAAAGAGTTGGCTGCAGATGTTAACTCAAGTGGGGGAATGTTTTTGTTTAAAATTATGATGAGGTTTTTGTTGCCTTGACAGATTCAGATCAGAAGATGCTTAAAAAGAGTGCAATTTGAGCTCAACTTGATGCACATTTCCAGGGTTTTGCAAGGGTCTCATATTGCATTTATTCCAATTTAAAGGAACAGTTCACCCAAAAATGAACATTTGCTGAAAATTTACTCACCATCAGACCATCCAAGATGTAGAGTTTGTTTTTCATCAGAAGAGATTTAGAGAAATTTAGCATTACGTCACTCGCTCACCACTGAATCCTTTGCAGTGAATGGGTGCCGTCAGAATGAGAGTCCAAACAGCTGATTAAAACATCATAATAATTCACTAGTAATATACACAATTCCAGTCTTTTGGTTAATGTCTAGTTAATAGCTAAGCTGTTTGTTTGTCATAAACAAGCCCATGAAGACATTTTTAACTTTAAACTGTTGCCTCTGGCTAAAATAGGAGTCCATAATATTGCGTTCTCCAGTGAAAAAGTTAACTTGTCTGAATCAGGAGAGAAATATGCACAGATCAAACACCGTTTACATCCAAGAAAGATCTAAACAAACCTGTCGGTAGATTTTGATGTGATAGGACAACAGGGGATATACTTTTTCACTGGTGGAAGCGTTATTCTGGATTATGAACTTGTATTTTTTTATCCAGAAGTGACGGTTTAAAGTTAAATGCCTTGATGGCTTTGTTTCTTCACAAGGCATTTTCACTTCACAAGACGTTAACTGGTGGACTGGAGTCTTGTGGATTACTTGTAGATGTTTTCATCAGCTGTTTGGACTCTCATTCTGATGGCACCCATTCACTGAAGAGGATCCATCGGTGAGCAAGTGATGTTCTGATAATGAGTGACTGACAAAGAAACAAACTCATCTACATCTCGGATGGCCCAAGGGTGAGTACATTTTCAGCAAATCTTCATCTTTGGGTGAACTATTCCTGTCATTTTTCTTAAAGAACAACCACTAGATCAAAATAAAATAAGTATTGTGGAGCTTTGAATTGATGGTCTACAGAAGAACAATAAGGTTAATGGATAGACATGCAGAATATCTGCCAGTCACAGTTCCTGGGTCTGGGAAAGTGTCGCATATGAAAGGAGACCTTCATAAATGTCACATCTCTCTGATTCCCATCACGTCTAAAATAAGAAGCATGAGAAGTGGCGGATATTGGCGACTTTCATCTTTTTGAACAATACTGAATCTCTGTATGGGAGACAGCCTTCATGCCTTAATTGAATTACCATCCTGCCATTGGTCTGTGGGATACTGAATGTGCCATACTATGATGATCCAGACAGTGGCCAACTTCTCGAACCATTTTCCCATGTCTCAGCGCAAGTGAATTGGCACAGGTCCTCGATGTTTTCCCCCTTAGTAATCAGAATTTTTTCGGTCAAGTTGAATGTGTTGAATGATTGAGTATTTTCCTGAAGTTACTTAACATGTTGTATTTTCTGACCAGACATCCCACTGGGAGTAGTCTCTTGTCCTCAAACATACGAGGGGTTACTAATAAGACTGAACGTTCGTGCTGGGATAATAGGCCCTTGACAAGTAGAAAGCATAACAACCACAGCAGTCATTTCCTGATCGGTCTTAAGAGCTCTGGTCTTGCAGGCCAGCATGTCTGGTTGCTGGTCATTCAGTGCGTTTCAAAAAATACCCAGATTAATCTACCGTCGACACATTTCTGCTTGTCACTTATCTCTTATCAGAGAAGGGTTGGGTCTTTTCCCTTGCAGGTTCACCAGATGAAATAATACTGGAGTGCTGCAGATTTTGGGTGGAGTGGGAGGCAACGAACAAATGACTCTGCTTCTATACACAGTAACAACTACCAGCTGGAATCTCATGCACATCTGATGCAGATATGATATATCTAAGTTATTCGATGCATTTGGAGTGTTTGGATGCTTGAACTTTATGTAATGCATTCTTACAAACGTGGCAAATGTTTAGAGGCACTTAAAAATAAAAAGTGTTCTTATTGTGAGCTGTCAAACGATTACGACAGCCCACATACCCCAAGGACTTTGAACGTAAAGTTATAAATATTACATCACTTTTTCCTTATGCACTGCAATTAACTTTTAATTAATTAATTAATACAATTTTTTTGTATTAATACATTAAAAACAATTAATTAATTAATTACAAATAAATAAATAATGCATTTAAATAAAATATAAATTAAATAATTATTAATACAAATAAAAAACAGTAAAATATAGGGGCAATAAGACGGCAACACAATCTTTATTTTTCTGTCTTAAAAAATTAAATTTCATAATTTAATAAATTTAATAATAAAAATAATATTAATGATAATAATATCACATTTTATTTTACAATAGCATTTTTAATGATTTTTTTATATAAAATGTAATATTAAAGAAATTACATGAATAAATTAAAATAAGTAAAATAACAATATATATATATATATATATATATATATATATACATACTATTAATAATTATAAACAACAAATTGATCATTATATTTATAATAAACAATAATTAATATTTTTACATGTATTAATATGTATAATAAATATTATAATACTAATAATAAGGGGCTTTCCTGTAGCTCAAATAGTAGAGCATGGCGCTAGCAACGCCAAGATCATGGGTTCGATTCCCAGGGAAAGCAAGCTGACAAAAATTTAAAAACTGTAACTTGAATGCAATGTAAATCGCTTTGGATAAAAGTGTCTGCTAAATGCATAAATGAAATGTAAATGTAAATGTAATACATGCATTTGTACAGTAGTGTTTCTTCTTTATTAAATGACTTCACTTACAGTAAAAATCCCTTGCCTTACTCAGCATAACAATAATGAAGCATAAAATCCACCCTACAATTACTTGCACAGTATTTTTAGACCATAAAGTAAGTCCAGGCACTCAATATATACAGTAACTTGCAACGGAGCATTAATGCAAAGGACAACAAACCCTGTTCAGATTTTGTTCCTCCAGCTTTACCTACATATTCAACCCACATCGCCACAAGGCATTCAACACAAAGTTGATGCTCAAATGCTTCAAATGAAAACGACTGACTCATCTCCGGATTATTTCAAACACTGACTTAATTGCACACAATGCAAACATTGAGAAATCTTTGTGGTTTAGTATGTCAGCTCCTCTGGATAATTGTATGTGGTCTTATGAAAGAGAGCTATTCATTTTACAAACCAAGAGGAAAAGTTGTGGGAGGTTAGTCAAACTCCTTTTTTTTTTTCGCCTAATGAAAATCATCACAGCAGAGGTACTTTGGAAAGCCAAATGGAAGATAACATATGGTATATGCCAGAAATATCACAGTGGATATTTTGTTGTTATTTGTTAACTCATCATTCTCTTCTTGTGGATGCTTTAAGATATATAGTGTATGTAAAACATAACAGACAGCGAGATTAAGATTAAATTAAGGTATCAGCTTCTGATAGCCATGTGCTTATTTATTTCTATAGACTTTGTTTGTGTCCTTGAAGACATTTGAACAATTTGAACTATTGATTTAGGAACCACACAACAAGGAAACTAACAAGCTAAAGTCAGCAGATCCTTAACCATGTTTTCCCCACTGGTTTTCAGTTGTTAGGCTCATTTAAAGGGACAGTTCACCCCAAAATGGAAATTCTGTCATCATTTACTCACCCCCATGTTGCTCCAAATCTGTATGGGTTTCTTAGGCTTAAAAGATATTGTAAAAAGTGTTAATAACCAAAAAGTTGCTGGTAAGGAAGTCAATGGCTACCGGCAACTGTTTCTTTCCCAACATTCTTTAAAATATCTACTTTTGTGTTCAACAGAAGAAAGCAACTCATACAGGTTTGGAGCAACATAAGGGTGAGTAAATTATGACAGTTTTCATTTTGGGTGAACTGTCCCTTTGATTAAGTAGAAAAAGGGAAGAATTTGTGCACCTGTGTCAGAGAGTGAAGTTTAACATAATTCAACTGCTTGCTGAGGTAATGGCCCTCGCTTGGTTTGTTTGTTTGTGTTTATTTATTTATTAATTATTATTATTTAATTGTAAAATTGCATTTATTTAGCAGCCTTGAAGTTGAATAAGAAATGACATAAAATGGAAAGATATAGTCACAATGTCACAGCTGCAACTATCTTATAATTTGACTTTACATCTGACAATACCACTTTATATCTCATAACTAAGTTTATTACTTATACAGTTGAGGTCAAAAGTTCACATCCCCCTTTCAGAATCTGCAAAATGTTATTTATTTTACCAAAACCAGACGGATCATACAAAATGCATGTTATTGTTTATTTAGTACTGACCTGAATAAGATATTTCACATATAGTCCACAAGAGAAAATAACAGTTGAATTTATAAAAATGATCCCGTTCAAAAGTTTACATCCCCTTGATTCTTAATACTGTGTTGTTACCTGAATGATCCACAGCTGTTTTTTGTTGTTGTTGTTTAGTGATAGTTGTCCCTTAAACTGCCCTTAAACTATAGTTAAACTGCCTGCTGTTCTTCAGAAAAATCCTTCAGGTCCCACAAATTCTTTGGTTTTGCAGCATTTTTCTGTATATGAACCCTTTCCAACAATGACTGTATGATTTTGAGATCCATCTTTTCACACTGAGGACAACTGAGGGACTCATATGCAACTATCACAGAGCCGGGGGTGAGAACTTTTAGAATTTGAAGATCAGGGTAAATGTAACATTTTGTCTTCTGGGAAACATGTAACTAACTTCTGTAGCTTCTAAAGGGGAGTACTAAATGAAAAAAATATACACATCTATATACCCCCCCCATTTAATTACATGTTAAAATGTAATTTATTTCAGTGGTGGCAATGCTGAATTTTCAGCATCATTACTCCAGTTTTTGTGCCACGTGATCCTTAAGAAATCATTCTATGTTGATTTGGTGCACAATTATATAGGCCTACTATATATATATTTATTAACTATTTTATATATAAACACACACACACATTTTACCACATGCTGCTGAAATAAAAATGCACTGCTTACATGTGCTGAGTGAAACAGGCCTTAAACACATCTGTCTATGTACGCAGTAGACATCAAGGCAGCTCACTAATCTCCTGTCTGTGAAGGAAGGATATAAAATGTTGTTGTTTTTTTCACTCATTTTTGCTTTGATACTTCCCTCAACTCTTTAACACTTGCAATTTTTCCACACAAACACACACACACAAGTGGTCAAACACTCTAATGTCCCATCTCTGTGATGTTCACACACTCACTATCTCTGTGAAGTCCTCCTCTCTCTCACACACAGTGCTCTGTGTGCTTTCCCGCCGCAGGGACAAAACCTCTCTCTTTCTGTGTCTCACACAAGTTCTCCCTTTCTTTAATCTCTCCAACCACCTCCCCCAAACTCACTCCTCAGCACGTACACACACCGCAGACCTCCCTCACAGCCTGTTCTCATCTCATCTCTGAACTGCATGAAAATAAGTTTGAAAGTAAGTAAGTGGGAGAGATGGGAAAGGTGAACAGAGGATGGAGAGACATGAGACGAGTGGGACTTGAGCTGTGAGTGGCTAGAGAGAAATAACAAGAGATGGAGAGAAAGAGAGAAAAGAGGCAGGGCACCTGCAGGGTTAAGTGTGTCTGCTGACAGGAAGGGAGAGAATAATATTCGATTCGTGAATGAATTGTTTGTTTGAGTCGAATCTTTTCAATGAAACAGTTGAACCAGTTCGAATAATGAGTCTGAATGATTCACTCAAGAATCAGTTTGAGAGGTTCTCTGAAAACCATGTTGGTAATCAGTTGAAATAAAGCTGAAATAAGACAAAATATAAATATTCGATGAAAAACCTAGCATAAACAAAAATTGAAGTACTAAAAGTATCAAAAACTAAAGTAATTTTTTTTTTAAAAAAGGGAAACATCTAAAATTAACTAAAAAAATTATTAAAACTAAATATGAATATTGAAAAGAAACCAATTACTAAATTATAAAAAAGAAAAAAAAATCTAAACCTTAAACTAAAATTAAAATGAAAACTGAAAATATAAAAATAAAATCTAATTTAAAATACTAACAAATAGGCTACTATAGTACATAATACTAAAATAAACTCACAGATTCACAACTATGTTAAGGACTTGCTGATGCAGTGAAACAAGAACAATTTCTTTCAGACATGTTCATCTCAGTTTACTCAATTTAATGCTTCTTTCAGAAATGTGTGATTCATAATGATTCGATAATGGACAAGTGACCGATGAACCGAGGATATGACTGTTGGAGTGGAACAGAAGAAATGTACTGCATACAAAGATTAAATAAATAAACAATTTTAGATTATATATTTTTTTTATTTTAAATATATTTAATATTTTAAATATACTTAAATATATTTTAAAATAAATATTTTTATATTGGTACAGTATTTGTACATTCCCTTATATCTCATTTTAATATTTGGCTTTATATCATTTTTTATTTTAATTTTAGTTATTATTTATTTCCAAGATATAATTTTTCCTTGTAAATTGTAAAATGTTTCATCATTTATATTTTATTTTAGAAATAATAAAACTGATGTAAACTAAACAAATAACAAATAAACTAACAAACTAAAAAAAAGCTAAATCATGGCTGCAACAAACTAAACAGACATACTGAATTAAAATAAATGAAAAATCTGATATTTTCCATATGGATGGCTTCATTGGAACATTTTAAAGAACCACTGAATCGATTCTTTGAACTGATTCATTAAAATAAACTGCTCAAAAGAATCGATTCACTGAAATGAACTGAATGTCCCATCACTACAGTGTAGACGGGGGGAAGTAATGGCTTTCCTCCAGATCTCTCTCCTCCATCCTCTCTCAGCGTTGTTCTCATGGCTCTTTGGCCAGGGAGGGAGAGGAGCATCGCTGACTTCCTCGGCCCCTGCGCTACAACCACAGAGAGCTTTTTGTGATGGGAGCCCACGCCTGTCACTCGCATTCGATCCTCCCGGACACACTGCAGTGGCGGCCTACCGGGGTTGCCCCCAGGGCGCCGATCAGGTGACCTTCCCACCGCGTTCACAACTCCTTCAGCAGCAGGAACAACAGCACGTCTCTAGAGACTGGCACACACGTATTTACACACACACACACACACACACATCTTCCCTTTGTGGATTTCAACCACATTAGCAGTTACATTAAAACACACTCACACATGCACATGCTTACACACACACACTCCTCTTTCCCACGGATACACATTGTTCACTCCCCAAGCCTCATTAATTCAGTAAATACAGAAAGTAACAAATATAAAGTACATTCCATTCTGAACTCATGTTCAAATAGTTCCTTTAACTCACGTTCAAAAGTTCCTTCAGTGCTGTTTGTAAACATGATTTATGAATTGAACTACTCTCCATTTTTAAAATCAAGTTTAAAAATAGCAGAGAAGGCAATTCCCAGCTGTGCACACCTTCTATCTCCAGTCATCTTATGAGGAGCCATTATGTGCGTCGAAATTACCTTCAATTTGGCTGATTTGACCATCTGGGATTCTCACTATCTGGATTGACTTCCTCCCATTCAACTTTGTTCTTGACTTCTATTCTTTGAAACTCTCCCATGTCCAGTGTGAATGAGTTACATGGAGGCACTATGTCTTGGCCGGCGAAATGGGGGCTAAGGAGGGTCCGGCCAATGAACTTTCATGATAGACCCTGTCTGACTCCCAGAGAATCTCTCTCAGGATTGAGTTTCAGCAGATTATAGACTGTTTTATTTGATGAGGTCAGATTATCTAGAGATGCTCTTTTTGGAGAATGTCCACATTTCTGGAACTGATAAAAACTGTTGGTTCTAGATGAGAGCACCTGATGAGAATTTCTTCATAATTTTGAACATTTTAAGAAACTTAACGTTAACAGTTGCTATAATGGACAACAATGTCATAAAATCAGATTTTGAAAATATAGGGAAAATGCTGGAAATATTAAAATGAGATTTTGGTGTATTTGAAAAGTTCCCATAAAACAGCTTTTGTATATTTGAATATGCCAAAATAAATAAATAAATAAATAGGCCACACTTTATTTTAAGGTCCAGTTCTTGCTATTAACTATTAACTATGACTTTTGCCTCAATAAACTACTAATTAATGCTTATTAATAGTTAATAAGGTAATTGTTAAGTTTAGGTAGCCTATTGGGTAGGATTAAGGATGTATAATATTCTCATGTGGAATATGTGCTTTATTAGTACTAATAAACAGCCAATATGCTAGTAATATGCATGCTAATAAGCAACTAGTTAAAAGTGAGAACTGGTCCCTATACTAAAGTGTTTCCAAAAATTTAATTAAGCTAATTGCTGTTAATGGCCATGTAGTGTCATATTACTTTTCAAATTCAAAGGACTCACCTACTGTAACGATAAAACAGGCAAAATTTTGCATAGATTCACAGAGAAACGCCATTGATAAACACATAGTGCAAACATGCTAAAAACACTCAGAACAGCTTTGGAGCTGCATAGTTAAAGAAAGTGAAGTGATGTGTGGCCAAGTATGGTGACCCATACTCAGAATTTGTGCTCTGCACTGCATTTAACCCATCCAAGTGCACACACACACACAGACCCCCGGAGCAGTGGACAGCCATATTGCTGCGGGGTTCGGTGCCTTGCTCAAGGGTCTCACCTCAGTCGTGGTATTGAGGATGGAAGAGAGCGCTGGTTATTCACTCCCCCCACCGACAATTCCTGCCGGACCTGAGACTCGAACCCGCGACCTCCGGGTTACAAGTCCGACTCTCTATCCATTAGGCCACGACTGCCCATCATAGCGACCATCTGCAACAACCTAGCACTGTTGCTGTGAGTTTTGCACACACTGCTTAGAAAGTCTGTAGATTTTTGGATTTGTTTTTAAATAAATGTGAATTTTGAGTTGTTTAACACATCTCGTGTTTCTAAATTACAGTGCATGATCCAAATGGAGCACCCTCAATAATGGCAATAAAATATGAAATTTGCACTTGCTTCATACAACCTGTAAGTAAAGTCACTGGGTTCAGATTCATGAGTATGAATTCTTGCATGAGGCAGGCTGGTGATTTAGGGCCAGCACAATGAGTCTGTGCTGCAGTGTGCTCACAGCACTTCCCAGTGTTGTGCTGGGCGATCCCCTCACTGATAAACAGTGCCCTCTCCACCCTTACACGTCTCTATCAAGATCTGGAACCGCTGCCACTTAGTACCGTTCCCACATTGGCCTGATGCGTACGCATGCAACACACTCACACACTCCTCTTTCACGTCCTCGGGTTCAACAAGCCCTTGGGAAATCCATGGGAAGTTAAAGTGACAGGCGTGTCTGGTTAAAGCAATGTACCAATATAAAAATACCACTTTCTGTAACATCTTTTGGGTTTGTGTGCTTGGTTTATAAGATTGATGGCTTGGACTGCGATTTTAAATTGTTTTCATGTTGTTTGCTCATAATACCCTCCACTAATTAACATTTGATTAACAGTAACTCACAGCAGGTCGTTAAAAGTGGAAAATTAAGCCCCTCGGGATGCACTGTGGACGGATGGCATAGTTTAAGTGCAGAAAAAAAGGGAGGTGGTTAGAGTAAAGAACAAGAGACTATTTCATGAGCTATATGTCTTTTTATGTGTTATTTATGTGATTACTGTGTGTGTTTTTTTCTGCTGTCGGATCAAACATCAGTCTAAAGATGCAGCAGTGGGCAATTAAAGGGATAGTTCACCCAAAAATGAAAGTTCTGTCATTGTCTACTCACCCTTATTTTTTTCAAAACTGTATGACTTCTTTTGAATTTTTATTTTATTTTTTTTATATAATGAAAGTCAATGGTGTTCCAAGTGTTGTTTTGGACCCCATTGACTTTGATTGTATGGGCAACAATAGTTAAAGCATTCCCCAGAATATCTTTTGTGTTTGTGTGTGTGTGTGTGTGTGTGTGTGTGTGTGTATTCCATTGAAAAAAGAAGGTAATGGTGGTCTATATAAATTTATATAAACTACCGTTCAAAATGTTTTTGTATGTTTTTTGCTCTCTTATGCTACCAAGGCTGCATTTATTTAATCAAAAATACAATAAAAACAGCACTATTATTGAAATATTAAAATTTTAAATAGCCATTTTCTATTTGAATATATTTTAAAATGTAGTTTATTCCTGTGATGGCAAAGATGAGTTTTTAGCAGCCATTACTCCAGTCTTCAGTGTCACATGATCCTTCAGAAACCATTGTAATATTCTGATTTGGTGCTCAAGAAGCATTTCTTTTTATTATCAATGTTAAAAGCAGTTGTGCTGCATGTTTGTGGAAACCATAAGATTATTTTCAAACCACATTTTTTAAAAAGATTATTTGATGAATAGGAAACTCAAAACAACTTTAGTAACATTAGTTACTGTCACTTTTGTTCAGTGTAATGGACCCTTGCTATATAAAAGTACTAATTACTTTGAAAATTACTGACCTCAAACTTTTGAACGGTAGTGTAAATTTAAAATACTCCCTAGCTAAGCTAAATACATTTTGTATTCATAAAAGGTTTGAAGTTTGAGAGATTAGACAGAACTTCATGTCAAATAAATGAACAGCAATCAAATCTACAAACATTAAAACATGGAAAAAATCTTTCAAGAAAAAAAAAGCTTTAAGCTAACATAATAAATGAAGGTCTAAACATGAGGAAGACCAATAAGGGAGAGCAGCCAAAGTCAGAGAAACATCCTTATTAAACATCCTAGTGAAAAATGCAAATCTCATTACTTAAACCAGTGATTTAGTGCTGTCATATCAGGGTGGAGAAGTCTGGCTGGGGGAAAAAAAGTGTCAACCTTTCATGAAAAATGGAGAGCTGTCGGAAACGGCGAGGGCGAGCAAGCAGTGCCGCGGGGTTGCCGGTGTGCAGCGCAGGGAGGAAGCGGCGCTCAGAGCCGCAGGGGAAAGGCTGCATCTGGTCGTTAATGAGCCGCTCACAGGCAGCGACGTTCTCATCAGCTCTGTTTGTTTTCACAGGCCTCTCTGTGTCCACTCCACAATTGTTTTGCTTGGTAGGCCCTACCGTCGTTCTCAGGCTCTCGGCCCTTATTTATCAAGTGACTGCCCTGTTTTTTTTCTTTGCTTCGAGGTCATGGGGCTAAATATAATCTTCCTTCTCGCCCAGTCGCTTGCATCGTGACAGACAGTGGTTCTCAGCTACATCGGTAAGGAGAGATAGATTGGGGGTGTTTCCCATTGCTTTAACCTTCTCTGGCGGTGGTCCAATGAATGCAATACGAACAGGATGTAGTACAAACATTCTCTAAAATGCATGTGTGTGGAAAAGACGCAGTGTTTTTTAGAATAGGTCTGAATTTACAAAATTAACTTCCTGAACTCTGCAACTCCGGAAATTATGTACAGGATTTTTTTACATGCTTTAAAAAAACTTTTTGACAATTAAAGTTGGTTTAAAAAATGAAATAAAAGAATAACAATAGAAAAACAAAAATTCTGTCATAATTGACCTTTTTTTGGAAACCCATATGATTTTCCATATAGTTTATTTTATTTTATTATATAAAAAAGTTTATTTTGCTGTTTTGCTGTAATCACTTGCTGCTGATTGTGCATTATTCATCACTTCGGGCTCATCTATTCAAATATAGAATAAAATAACTTTCTAATAAAAAAAATTAAATAATAAATAAAATAATGCCTTGTGATAGACTGGCCATCTGTCCACGTACATGTATGTAAAAGAGCAGCTTAGACATTTTTGCTAAACAACTAAACATCTCCATTTGTGTTACTGAAAAGTGCAGGTGAGCAATTAATGACAGAATTAAACATTTTTAGAGAAGTATTCATTTTATTCTAATATTTAAGTCAACTTTTCATATAGTTTTCCTTATAGTTCATAGAAACTATAAGTTCTATCTGAATAAATACATGTAAACATGAGGCTATAATGAAACTTTGAGATCTCTCCTTCAAAATTTAAGCTTCTTTCTGGTCTCATCAATGGATATGACCCGAGGTCGTCTGTGTAAGCACATGACTTGTGATCAGTAATCCCTCTTATCGTGGACATGTTGTGACTCCCGCTGCCATAATTCCTGATCAGTGATCCCTAAATGCTAATATTAATTCTGTGCTTTTTGGTCCTTTATAAAAGTCCTGCACATTTCTGTCCACAGTAAAACGCTCGAAACACTCGACCAGCTTAAGGATAAAAGTTGGCCCTCAGACCCCTAAAACCCTCCTGAATACCCTTTCAGGCGGCCAGCACGGGGGGTTTGGACTCCTTTTTACAAGTACCACCGTTGAAACGTGACAGCAGGCCAGCACTTCAGAAGACTGATTCAAAGGTATGGCCGTGGGCTGCTGTTCAATAGGTCCTACCCATCACATGCTCTTTGGCTAAATCATCATGACCTGAGATTTCAACCACTCCGCCACACTCTTTCCCAGGCTATTCTCTTTGTGCATGCTCTGGTGACAGCCAAACCGCCGGCCAGAACGAACCCCCACCCTCTTCCTTTTTCTCTTCAAACATTTCCTAACCAGATTCATTCTATGAAAATACATAACCGATGCCGTCCCCGAGAGAAAAGAGGGATAGGAAGAGAAAAAAGAGACTTCATAGATGTTGCGTTATGCAACGTAAGGGGGCAGTCGCTGGGCAGACAGTGGCACTCTGTGTGAGAGAGCGTGGGGCACGGCGGGGCGGCGTGGTGCTGGTGTTGCGCTGGGAACGGGACGATCTTGGCGAGCCGTGGGAGTGATGGTGAGGAGGACAGGGCTCCTGGCGGCACTGTGCTTCTCTCCCCCAGCCCTTTATCTCTCACGCGGGAGAAGTGGGTCAGCTTTGGGGGCCGAGGTATGGTTACATTTGAGAGCCTCCACTGAATGAGCTCTACTCCCTTGATTACAGGGCAGCGTTTCAAAACGTAATTTATCAGAAGTGTTACAAAAGATAAAATGAGAAACTGAAGGGACATCTTTAGGCCTGCAGTAAGTAATCTGGTAACAGGAGCTGATATGAGATTATTTGTAGTCTCATTTGTGTTCTTTGAAAATTATGACAATTCTACATGTTCATGTCCTCTAACCTGATTAGATGTTCCAAGACTGCTGATAATTATAATGTTGTACTATAACAACACTGAGACACTTTTCATTTCCACATCAATCGCTAATTACACTAATTACCTCAAGTTTAAGTTACTATTGCTTCATGGTTATAGAATTTTGTATATATTCAATAAAAGTGTGCGGTGATACTGAGTTTTAGCACATATGTTATTGTCTGCAGAACTTTAAAATCTACACAGTATTAAAGGCAAAGTTCACCCAAATGAAAACTTTTTAGACTTAAAGACAAAAGAAGATTAATTAATTTAATTTTTGGGTGCACTACAAGTGACTGACTGACTGACCGACCGACCGACCGACAGAAAACAAGTTAAAAAGGAAATAAGTTCTCATATGGTTATACTATTATAAGGAGTCACATGACAATTAATTAAAACATTTTTTTTAATATTTATACATTATTGACCAGTTTACTGTACTTTAGCTAAATATCACCTCATGTAATTTATGCTCTATTAGATGTCATCGCTGGGGTTAAATTTCAGAGCCACAATGATGGCATTTCAACATGTTTGTCGTCAAAGAGGACGTAGCGCCGCTGCGTTTAAAGTGCGTCAATAATCGATTCCATGGCCGCCAAAGGCTTCACCTCTACTTTAACAAGAAGTGAGCAGAGCGGAGGCACAGACCTCTCACTGTGCGTCACCGCCGCAGCCTCTCACAGCCTCTAAATCAAAGCTCAGGAGCCATGAATGACAATGTCCCTTTCTTCAGGCTCTTCCCTCTGAGGAAGAAAGGCCTGCGAGCCCCCAATGTGCTCCCTGAGAGGGAACAGCGTGGCCTCCCCCCTTCCCTCCCCACTGCTGAACTCAGTTTATGGCCGGGCTGAGGTTGCTCACTTCAAGGTAGTGTTCTTTTGAACAGTGGCGTTGCCGGGGCTCGTGTTACACCTGCCCCCGCTCTAACCTCTCCTCATTCACACGGCCCTCCGGGACAAGGCCCTTCTCTGTCTGCCTGCCCCGCCGCACAAAGCACCCACAAGCCATCACTGCCAGTGCTGTTTGTTAGCCACCATCGCCCCAGCACTGTCCGCACACACAATGCGTGACTGTGGTGAAAAGGCCCCCTGACACCCAGCATAGGCAGCCGGGGGGATTCCAGATCCATTACCCATCGCCATGGCAATCTAAGCAAAAGAAGGATGCATGTTTTATTTATATAAACGTATACCTTGTAAAGTCGCATATGTGTTTGCCAAATTGAATCAATGTAAAGCCTGTTATTATTTTGGGATATACTGATCAAAAGTTTGGGGTGGGTGAGATTTTCCTAAGAGCATAAGTCTTATATGCTTACCATATTTATTTGGTCAAAAATACAGTAAAACAATAATATTCTGAAGTATTCTTTTAATTTAAAATAACTGTTTTTCATTCAATATATTTTATGATGTAATTTATTACTGTGATGGCAAAGCTGAATTTTCAGCATCATTATTTCAGTCTTCAGTGTCACATGATCCTTCAGAAAACATTCTAATATGCTGATTTGGTGGATATTAGATTTTTTTTAATCACAGTTGTAAACAGTTGTGCTGCTTAATATTTTTGTGGAAACCATGATATATTCCCTTTTCAGGATTCTTTGATGAACAAAAAGTGCAAAACTGCATTTATTTTCAATAGATGTTTTTTTTATAATGATGTAAAAGTCTTGACTCTTTACTATCACTTCCGATCATTTTAATTGCAGAACAAAGGAATTAATTTCTTTAAAATATATAATATAATCATTTTGAATGGTACTGTATGTGGTAATCTGCATATTTTTTATATTTTGCCATAATTACACTGCATTTTTAAATAATTTAATCAAATTGTTACATGTCAATGTATTTGTCTATATTTTAATGTTCTTTTAAAAAAGAAATCACTCCTAACTTCTATTACTTTTTACACCTGCCTGCATAAAGAATTACTTTGATTGGAAATTTAAATGAATATCCCATTACAGTCACATTTCCAAATAACATAAAGCACAGTGTTTACACGACAAAGAAAAATGATTAATACAGGAATATGTCAGCACGTTGTATTTGGATTTTTAGAAATCAGAATATTGGCTTAAAGGAATAGTTGACCCAAAAATGAAAATGTAATCACCCTCAGGCCATCCAGGCCATTAAAATGAAGTTGGTTCTTCAAATCAACATTAAGCAATATTACGTATAGGGGATATTTTAGTCAGAAGCATTTTAAGTTAAACATCTTAATGATGGATTTGTTTATTACAAACATGTAGATTTTTGCTTCACTGGATGTTAATTGATGAACTGGAGTTGTGTGGATTACATCTGGATTATTGTGATGTTTTATCAGCTGTTTGGACTCTTATTCTGACGGCACCCATTCACTGCAGAGGATCCATTGATGAGCAAGTCTGCTCCAATCAAGAAACAAACTCATCTACATCTACACTGTATGGCCTGAGGGTGAGTACATTTTCAAAAAAAAAAAAAAATTTTGTTTACGTGACACATGCATAATCGGTATAAGGTCAAATGCTGATTAATATAAAAATATTCTTGTACATGCTGAAGAGTTCAATAGGCAATTCTTATGCATTTCTGAATCTTAAATGTCTGGAAAGTCACTCTCACTTTATTATCAAGCAGTATGTGTTCAGAGTTGTGGAGGTTCTTTACTCTGTAAACAGAGCGGGTCAGAATCTAATCACAAGCACAGACAACACAGCACTGAGCAAGGACGGCCTGTTAAAGTATCAGCGGGTTGCCGGGAGCAGACCTGCCGTCGTCCCCAACACACCCCTGTGAGTGATGCTCTGAAGACCCCACGTGCCCTCTGTAAACATTCCCCTGCGCCGCTGATGGGACAGCGGCGCATTCTCACGAGAAACTGTCGTCGTGTCCACTATCCACATCCGAGGCAGTTCACACAACTTACAGAGAGCTGCAAAATCCCCCAAAAGAGTTCCCAGAGCATTTTTAGCTTCTGTTTCTAATATTAGACCTTCTCTGGTCAACTGAGATCAAAGGTCGGCGGAATGCTTGAAATGTAATACAACTGAACAGTTAAATATATAGGAAGAGACAATTAGGGAGATGAGCGGTCAGCAGCCCAGTGTCTTTCTGCAGTCATCTGTGGGTCTATTTTCTGCTGCCAGAAGAAGAGAGGAAGGAACATTGTGTTTCCTGTAAATAAAGAGAGGAGTGCAGCTATCATTGTTTTGACAACGGAAGCAACGTCGGTGTTGTTCTTTTTCTGACACTCGTCACATCTACGTGTGAAAAGAAGCGTTCCCTACTGGCCCAGGGGTCAATTAGAACCATTCACAAGTTGAAATGAAGATCTCTACGTCAGGTGAAGTTGTAAACAACACTGGAGTTTCTTGCCTCAAAGGGATGAAGCGGTTCAAATTACATCCGTGAAGCCGCATTTAGAAACATGTCCTATCTTGAATTTATATTCAAAGTGATCTAAAACACAGTCACAGTTTCAAATGATGGTAATATATAATATTAATAGACTATATTTGCAATAATGCAAATTGCATCAAACATCGAAAACGAATCAAAACAAGGAAATCTTGAAATTATATATTTAATAAAAGATTTTATACTTATGCTGAAATTTACAGTACTGCTTTCAAATGTTTGGGGCCAGTAAGATTTTAAAAAAAGAAATTAATACTTTTAGTCAGCAAGAATGCATTACATTAATCAAAAGTGACATTAAATACATTAACTTAATGAGAATAAAGAGACTTCTTTCAAAAACATAAAGTTTACAGATAATAAACTTTTGAATGGTAGTGTATGTTTGAGATTTTATATTAATTTTTATTGAATAAATCATCTAAATTTATTTTGTCAATTAAAGACTGTCTTCCACAACTTATTTTTTAATAACATTTCACGTCATTTAGTGTGACAAAATACATTTCTTTGAATTCTGAAACGGACACTGAATTCTGAAATGTTAAGCAGACACACTTTTACTAAACACGTTTTCAACTGCATGAGCTAATCAAACCATTTAAAACCCTATTTCATTAAAGCTGGTAGCAGGTATCCCACAATGTGCAAAATATCCACAGTACATCCTTCCTGGTGGATGTTCAAGAAGTGATAACCAGAACACCCTCAAGCAGGATGTATTGTCTACACCTCTACAAATAGACCGTACCTCCAGGAAACTGTGTCATGAGAAAAAGCGGTGACTTAGGTAGGGGAAGATGACCATCACAAAATAAAAAGCTATATCTGTCACTACAAACGCCCAAAAAAAGATTTGCATGAGGAAGAGACTCGTATCCTGTAAATAATGAGTCAGCCGCCTCACATACAACACTGTCTGAAGACCCTCATTTGCATTGTATCAATGTATAATGAAACTGAAAATTATTGTGGTTAAATCTATATCATACAGAAATACAAAGCTCATCATTTAAGTTTTACATTTCCTGTATTAACCTTGAATCAGTTTTGTTTTGTAGTCTCTGAGGAATGTGCACATGGTGAAGTGGGCATTTCTCAAACCCACTCACTTACTTTAAGGAAACATTGTAGACAAAGTCTATGTCAAGGCCAAAACAACTGAGGGAAGAATGATTTTGAGAACGAACAGTCACAAGATGGTTAAATGATTAAAATTTGAGAAGCACATGATTTTAATCAATGATAAAAAAAAGCAAATACTGTTTTTGTCAGTTACATTACCATGTTTCCCATATACACTTGACTTGAGTAGTGAGAAGACAAAAAATGGTAAAAAAAAAAGAATGATAAAAAATTAAATTTTAAAATAAAAAGGATGGTCAAGTTCCATAACAGATGGTATAAAATGGATATAGTAGTACCTTGAAATATATCATGGTAGAGACTAAGCGTTCATGGTATTTATGTGGTAAACATATAAATGCCATGGCACATGTCCAAAGAAAAAAAACGAAAAAAAAACACACTTTTGTACTTTTCCCAAGCACAAGTGTTAATTTAATTATTTATTTTATCAGTAAGTAATCAAAAAAATCCAATAAATATTAATAATGATGGAAAAATGTCTTGTGGAACTGCGTTCTATTTAAATGTAGAAATGTTATCTTACTTTATATTATTTACTAAAATTATGTATAGTTTTTTGAAGTACTGTACTTACAGATTTTTCTCGACTTGTGTAGTGAGACGCCATCGACTCGCTTGTATTCTTTCACCATCTAGTGGTGGCTGCATGTCCTTACAACAACCGGCAACCTGACGCTGTGGTTTACATCCGGGTCGCTGACGTCGGCGTCCTATTGGTTGGCGTAACGGAATGGACAACATGTTACAATTCATGAAACTAGTTGGACAGCTAAAAGTGAGTGAAATTCGTATTAATACCAATGTTTTGCGCGTTAACCTGTTATATTAACGCTTGCTTGTGTTACAGCGTGTACCACGAACAGGATGGGTGTACAGAAATATCAAACAGCCTGAGAGTGTGTCTGATCATATGTACAGAATGTCTATGATGGCCTTAACCATACAGGACATAACTGTCAATAAAGAAAGGTTTGTATGAGGGGTCTAAAATACAGGAATTTTGGCATATAGGCTATGTCGGCTGTTTACCTTGGAGCGAATGTAGATGTCCTTACTGATGTTCTTCATGTTAATTTGGGAATGATGGTTGACAGACAGTTTAATCCACAGAAGAAGCCTCTCCACATCTACGTAACGTTAACGCTTATATCCTCTTCAGGTTCTTGTGTTACTAATACAGCAACAATGTTGTAACGTATTTCTCGTCAGTTTTGATAAAACTGCATGTAAATGTATCAAAACACACAGATCCTCAATGTAAGCGAGCAAAAGTTTGTCCGACAACAGTTGCTAAGGTAGGATTGGTCAGTAGCGATTTTAAGGCGGGGCTTAGAAGCATACTTGTGCAGTTCACTGAGATTGATTCACATTTGTGCGGTTCATCTGTTCACACTTGTGCAGTTCATTTTGGCTCATTCACACTTATTCGGTTCATTTAAGTTCATGTAGTTGTAATTAACTTGTAATTAGCTTTCTACAACAATGTAAATGGTACAAAATGTAAAAATATCTTTACAGTATTAGAAGTTTAATAAAAACATTTATTTATAATAGTGCTGTCAAACGATTAATCGTGATTAATCGCATCCAAAATAAGTTTTTGTTTACATAATATATGTATGTGTACTGTATTATGTATATACACACAGTATATATTTTGAAAATATTTACATGTATTTACATTTATATTCTTATATTTTATATTATATAAATATACTTAATATATAATAAACATAATGAATTTGTCTTAAATATATACATGCATGTGTTTGTATTTATATATACACATAATAAGTATACACAGCATACACATATTATGTAAACAGCATTTTTATTTTGTATGCGATTAATCATTTGTCAGAACTAATTTAAAATAAAACAGAGACAGTTATTCTAAAATGTCTCCACAGATGCATGAAGCTGGCTTTAGTTCATGACTTGGCTGAGTGTATTGTGGGAGATATTGCTCCAGCAGACAATGTTTGCAAAGCAGAGAAGCACAGAAGGGAAAAGGTATGATGGTTTTAAGATCATTTTTTACATTTGAAATATTTTGTGCGTACAAATTAAACATTGAGAATCTTTCTCTTTAGGAAGCAATGGTGCACATCACAGGTCTGTTAGATGATGGCGTGCAGAAAGAGATTTACAGCTTGTGGGAGGTGAGTTGATCAAAACTAAACAACTGGACCACGTTTTGTGCTCTTTTTTTTTTTTTGGTTTGAAATGACTGCACTTCATCTTTCAAAGGAGTATGAGACTCAGTCCAGTCCAGAAGCCAAACTGGTGAAGGAGTTAGACCAGCTGGAGATGATAATACAAGCTCATGAGTATGAGGAGTTAGAGGGGAAACCTGGAAGACTGCAGGAGTTCTTCACCTCCACTGAAGGTTTGAGCTTTCTCAATCATACATATACACATATCTAACTTCTACCAGCTCAGTAATTCTAAGAAGAGATCCACCAATCAGAAAAATCACTGTTACCATGGAAAAAGTAAATTGTTTCAAAAGTGCTCAACAGTGGCCGTTCACTCCCATAAAGAAATGCGAATGAATTAATCAAGTCTGTCTCACTACACTCTACACCTACTTAAAGGAACAGTTCACCCAAAAATACATTTGCTGAAAATGTACTCACCCTGAAGGCCATCCATGATGTAGATCAGGTCATTTCTTAATCAGAACAGATTTGGAGAAATTTAGCCTTTTATCAATTGTTCAACTATATATCTTCTGCAGTGAATGGGTGCCGTCAGAATGAGAGTCCAAACAGCTGATAAAAACATCACAATAATCCACACAACTCCAGTCCACTCTCTATATATTGCATTCTTTAGTGAAAAAGTCATCTTGTCTCAATTAGGAGAGAAATATGCACTGATAAAGCACTGTTTACAAGAGAAAAGTCCAGTTCTAAACAAAACCCGTCACTGGATTTTAAAGTAAGAGTACAACAGAGGATGGACTTTTTCACTGGAGGAAGCATTGCTATAGATTTTGGCCAGAAGTGATGGTTTAAAGTTAAAACAACTTAATTATGGATTTGTTTATTACAAACACCCAGTTTTAATCATTTATTTTGGGGTGAACTATTCCTTTAATTAACTGCATATATTTGAAAATGCAATTTTCAAAACTTACAAATAATGATTCAGTTAAATAGCTTTATATTTTGCCTGTTATGACACAGATGTATTTCCTCCTCTGATCACAGGCAGGTTCCATCATCCGGAGGTGTTGGGTCTGGTGAAGAGTTTAAATGAGGAGAGAGCTCGACACATCGCTGCCAAAGGAGATAATGATACAGAGAAGACCACTGACACAAACCCTCACACCCTAGCAACACCATGATCTCCGTTCCTGTCAGGCTATGAAGCTACTTCCACACATCTGTACACAAGAGTGTTTATTTTGTCCAGATTGGCTGTGTTGTATTCTAATTTGTATTTAATTGCACAGAAGCATGGTTTGCAGTTGTTTGACGTTTGTCTCCTGTTTGTTTAAATGCTCTGCAGGACACAATATGTTTCCACGGTTGCAATTTTGATAAAAAAATCTGTCTTTTTATTTAAAACAAATGGAAATGTGACTGTGTTTTTTAATGTTCAGAAGTTGTTTTTCTTTCTATTTGTATTTTGATCAGCATTTACTGCCTTCCAGTAACTGATGTTTCAATAAAAATAATATTTTATATCAATTGAAACTTGATTTTACTTTGTTGAACACATGAAAATGGAATGGAAATGTAAACTACTCATTCTGCAATAATTATAACAACTTTCAAAATATGTTTGTACTGTATACACATTAGGTTCTGTGAAATTTTGAGTTACAACAGTGCTAGTCTTCCAAGTGGAAAGCATTAAGCAGAAGCTACAAAAATGATTTTATAAACAACTCAAAGGTCAAAACTGAGCAGCATCTATCTTGTGAACATTTTTGCACTGATTTTGCCACGCTTTACCCTTTTACTGACAAAGGAACAGTAAAATTAATGTTCCTTTTATGGTTACTGATTACGGTTCAGTTCACCTTAATTTCATGACTGATGAGTCGGGACTTTGTGACTTTGCAAAAAACGTTTAATGACTAACAATATTAATGAACGGCAGCTCAACACAGTATGAATTTGAAGAAAGATTTCAGCTATAAAATCTTAAAACAACACCTGACTTCATTGTCAATGTTAAATATGTAAAGCTGCAACAAATTTCACACAAATGTATAAAGTAAAGAAAAAAAAACAGGATATAATGCTATACATTTTTGGTCAGTGACAATTATCATTACCAACACATTACAATTTACATCAGGCATATCAGATAAGCTAAAAAATTGCATTAAGATGTAAATCCTTGTTCTTTTATTTGCTGTTTGCATCTGTTATTACCAAACGTGCTCTAGTTAGCAGGAATAGGAGCATTAACACATTTATGACAGGAAAACAAAGTCTAACATCTATTTTGTTGAACATTCTTTCAAGTACTTCTCTTAGGATTGTATACGCAGCCATTATTTTTGGTCCTGGAAATGTATCATGCTTTGTTACAGTTAAACAATGTTGAGTTAGTATAAATAATAATAAAGTAACGCAGGACTACACCAAAGACAGTATCCTCGAAAAATATACATATTTTGAAAAGAATTTAAAGAATAAACAGGCTCCACATGGTTGTTTTCCTTCCGTGCACAGATAATCCACCAACACGCATCTGAAAGGCATGTATTACCGTGTTTTGGGCCCCTGGTGCAATTTTCACTGTGGTCTCCAAACCACTAGGGGTCATCAGAGTTCCACTGGTAGACCATTGAAACCCTTAGCGCTCACTGTTCTCGGTCACATTATTAGTAGGGGTGTCCTGGGCGCTGGCTTGGGCCGCTGAAGACAGGACCTCTTCAAAACTGCCCGCGCCTCCTGTTCCTCCAACCTTTGACTGCTCACAACACAAAACTCTCATGACATTGGATAGTATGTTGACATTCAGGATAGTGAAGTTGAAAATTCCTAATGATAAGCTGATCAATCATTAACAGCACTGAACTAAGGGGCAAGCCAAGCTATAGTTTGCTTGTTTGACCACTTATAAGGTCATTGTGTCAGGCTTACCTTAATGTTTGAAACTGTGCTTTCGACTTTCTCCTCAAAGGACTTGAAACTAGGCGAGTTCCTGTCAAATAAAAATAGTTTAGTTTTATTTACCTAATCTAGACAGTAAACCTCAACTGGTTCAGTCAACTGCAGTCCTAATATTCTCTCCAGGTTGTTTTAGTGTAATGAAGGTGCATGCAAGATGGTACATGCAAGGATTACCATTATTTACAGTTTTTTAAAATGCAACAAAACCACTGTTTATACATCTGACACACCAACACTCAACCTGTAGTCTCCTATTTTATATATGCATACGTGCTATATAATGTCACATGCATTTTTATGTTGTTTGTCTTCGAATTTTTTTTTTTAAATGCAATAATAGAACAAACATGCTGTCATACACATTTACCTCATTGTAGGCATGCTCATTGAATGCCGTATAGAATAGCTGTCCCATGAAAGCATGGCCAAGCAAGAGAGAGGTTCGATCATTATCATGGACAAACAAATACATTGCAAATAAGACACATAACATTGCTAATAATTAAAAGGTCTAGTTATATGTAAGTGTAGCCTGCAGCAGTATATTTCACTACACCTACACAACCAGACATTTGGATTAGTAAGAATGAAATCTCTTATGCTCACCAAGGCTGCATTTGATCAAGATAGCAAAACTAGTAAACATGTATAATATTATTACAATTTAAAATAACTGTTTTATATTTGAATATATTTTAAAATGTATTTCTTTCCTGCGATGCAAAGCTGAATTTTCAGCAGCCATTATTACTCCAATCTTCAGTGTCACATGATACTACAGAAATCATTCTATTTCTAATATGCTGATTGGGTGCTCAAAAACATTTCATAATTATCCATGTTGACAGATGTGCTAATATTTTTGTGGAGAGAGCATAATTTTTTTCAAGCATTTACTTGAAATAGAAATCTATTGTAACTAATGTCCTTACTGTCACTTTTGATGCAATGCATCTTTGTAAAATAAAACTACTAACTTCTTTCTAAACAAAACCTGACCCCAAATTTAGAATGGTACTGTACAAGCTGGTGACTTTACAATGGACAATACAGTACAGAACTGTGATCATTTTGCACTTCCTGTTTTCTATGGATAGAAAAAACGGCTATTCAAAGCAGGTGGGATAAAGAAGTTTTGCTATTTCTCTCATAAACTATATATCAAAACAAGAGTATTACATGCATTATTTGACAACACTAAATAGTTCAATGAAAAGCAACACATGCTGAAACCAGTTATCTATTAAACAGATGCATGTGGTCAATGTGGGAGACAGAGAAATTATTGTGACTTTGGCTCAACATGGATTTGAAAATGCATTGCTGATAAAAAAACAAAACAAAAATAAGACCTGCTTATAATGCTACAGCACAGTCTGATACATTGATTGAACATTTCAGATCTCATATTATCTAATGAATTTATGGCTACACACATTTTTTTTTTCTCAGAATTAATGTAAGACTGACACTCATTGCAATTGTATTGAAATATTCATATTAGCTGCTCAGATACTTGAACACCCTTTCACACCCGTATTGATTATTTATGAAAACTGTGTCTGAGTAAGTCAGATTTAGTTTCAGCACCATCACTGTTCTCATGTATCATGCAGATGCTAAAAGATATTGCTAGCAGCTATTGCTAATCTCTAAGATCTATAAACACAATATCTTACCCAAGAGAATATGACCTTTGGTGTGCACCAGAGACAGGGAAAGAACATTATACATCATTTTTTGCTTACACATTAAGCAAAACCTAAAATATATTTGAGGACATATACAATTCATGCAGTTATCAAGTTAAGAACAACTATATCGGTAAATCTTTCACTCAGATAAAACCATAACAATAAATCTGAATTATTTCAAACCATGCAACTGATTTTTAAATGATTTTTTAAAAACATTTAATAAATTATTTTAGAATTGTAATACAGTGGTCACAAAAGTTGTTTGGACACTTATATGGAAATAGGAAAAATATTTAACCAAATGATGCTTGATCTTTTTTAGACCTAACTTTTATCCAAGTGGTGTCAAGTTAATTGTTTTGTAGATGTCTGAATTTAGTTTCCCTCAAGTTTACACTACAAACACTTACTGTCTTCATTTTAAACAATTGTTCTGTCACATGAAACCTTGTGAAATGAGCTTTAAAGGTGTGCATCTAATGCAATAGCATTCACAAATTTTTAAGTGTGACTTACTTAAGAGTAAGTGTCTTTACTTTTTAGGGCCACTTTACAATGGCTGTTAAATTTGATAATGAACTTCAACCATTTCCAATAATTGCCGATGTAGGCCTGATGCAACAGGCTGAACACAGCACGCAGCACACATGGAGAGAAACTGTGCTGAAGTTATTAGAATATTTATCAACATTTAAAAAAAAAATAGAATTTTGACTCTTTTTGAAGTATTGATGAACTCCTGAAAAGCAAAAAGCCTTATTTTCCATATTAACTCCATATACAGTATGGACTGTAATCATGCAGTATGCTGCTATAGCTATGAGCCAATAAGCATGCAAGGCTAAACATTGTTTTTTGGAAGTTCACTGCAAACATGAGGTAGAAAACCCCCAAGCACATGCAGAGAGATGGTGTCACACACTGCCAACCAAACACACATACCTCCTAGGATACAGTATCTGAAGGCCAAACATGCTGAAGTAAAATAAGGTAATGAGGTGGTGGATCTACAGAAATGTCCAATTACAGTAAAATCAACACTATCTTGCTAAAGCAAATGCAAGTGGCAGATTAGAACTGGGTATCATGCAATGATTTTATATGATAATTTGATCATGTATAATAATATATTATTATACTGTACATTTGTAAACAATTAGATATTAGAAAAATAGAAAAAATATAGTGGAAAAATCTAAAATAAACTATACATAGTTTAACAACAATCTTTTGCAATTTTGCTTTTCAAAATAATGTATTTTCTTTTATAAATATATTTATTTATATATTTCTACTGGGAATTTTTTTTTTTTTGCAGTGTTTAGGACTTCCATATGTATAAGTATAACCATTATTAATTATAACAAACTGTCAACCGTCAATCTTTTATCACCCTGCTGTAGATGTGGACACTTCTCTCTTACTATTCTTCTAAACTGAATGCATCTATTGTCAAAGAGTGTCTCAACCATCCAGGAGCCAGTGAAGAGGAGCTGGTAAATTCTCCATGCCATCACAAGCTCTTATTTTTATGCCAGCTGGACCTGCCCCCAATCTGGCCCACTGAAAGCTGCTTAAATGAGGCTTACATAACACAAACATGCCACTCAAACAGACTGGCCAAAGTAATGCCTCAAGACCACTGCCATTTCACTGTGCAACAATCACAGTGTGTACTATCATTTGTGGGAGATTCCTGCAGAAGAGAAACAGGAAATGATAGATAGCAGAAAGAGGCAGAGGGGGAAGTGACATTGTACCTCATATCGCCAAACTTCCTGGTGATGACATTGCCCAGGTTACTGAAGGCCGCTGAGGTCCGCTGTCCTGCCGTGGTCAGGGTCTCAGACGTCTTTTTGTATCTGGGAGAACAGTACAAAACCAGATACTCTTACTCAGATATTCCTATCATAGGTGTCATTGAGAAAATATTTCTCATAAATATAAAATTCTCACACAAACATACTTATTTTTTTTTTAATTTATGCAGTTTAAAATATATTCCATAGCAGAAATACTTCATATATGTTTTGTCTAAATTTACAAACCCCCTGGGGTTCACAAGGGTACTGCAGGGGGTTCGCGAGTTGATTGAAATCTAATAATTAAACCAAATGTAAAATTAAAATAAATATACGTGGCTGCACAATTAATCAAAATAAAACTGAAAAGCCAATACAGCTTAGTGTGATTATCAAATCAAAGGCTATGATTGTGCGATGTGCACATTTGCATAATTTCTGTGGGTAAACGTTTACAGTGTTTCACCAGTATTCTGCCAAAATAAAAGCTATAGGATATGAAAATATGAAAGTGAAGAATTTAATACATAAATATGAGTACTGTTACTTGCAGTGCAAAATAACATTTGCATAAATGAATGTTATATAAATTATTATAAGTGTCATTTTTTTTTACAGGACATCTGTAATTTAAAACGGTAATATATTTATGTGATTCATTATATCATTTTTTCTACATTAAAATTTTTATATGACGTAAAGCAATATAATACCACCACCACCACCAAAAAGCCATATATACGGGCAGCACTATATATAAATAATTTGATAATAAAAATATTTGATAATAAACAATGTACTAAAAAAGATAAAAATTTTAATTGCATGTCATGTGACCATTAACCAATCTCAGAGAACTATGAAAATGAAAATGTGGCATTATTATTTTTTTAAATATTAACTTATTAAAATCTCGAAGGGTTCTCCAAGAAAATATTCTCTAAGGATTTCGACTTAAAAAAAAGTTTGTGAACCCCTGGTGTAACTCTTTAGTGGATCTTAGAAAACATTAAACATGACATTTAAATATTAGACATGCCAGTTCCCAAAGGAGACTGAAGAACAAGAACAAACTTAGAACATGTACAGGCAAAGAACAAAAAGGTGCCTTTTCTGAATTGTAGACAGGAAGAACTTCACTTCAGTTTTTTCTGTGATCTCGTACAAAACAGGAAGAAATTCTGCTTTAATCCAGAGAATACAATAAGACAGTCTACAAAGGGAACACTACAGCCACAATGCTATTGATACTCTACAGAAATAACAATCAGACATTTAAATAAATATATATGCTTAAATATAGGTTTTTATTGTATAAAAATGATTTCCTACTCTTTGTTTTTTCCTAAATGTTATTAGGTCTGTTGGATGAAAGTCCCATCACATTTTAAACAGCAAGTCAACTAAAGTCACTTTTTGAACCCAAGAGCTCTACATTCCTGAGAACAAAACTCCCACATTTAATAACATTTTACACACACAGTATCCAAACCTGGCACATTCTGATCAGTCGAAAGTCTACAAACAACATTGGTGTGTTCCTCACACAAAGAAATAGAAAATCTGGAATATACTGTAGTCTGAGATTTTCTGAGCTCGATCATCCCTCTTTAGCAGCATGAACATAGTGTGAAACATCTTTTATGATAGAAAGTCTTAAAGGTTTGAACTGACATGATGATGAGTAAATCATGACAGAGTGTTCATTTTTGAGTGAACTGGTTCTTTAAGTTGTATCATGCTAAAAGTCACATTTCACAGCCCAATTACAGTACGTGAGGTGAATCACATTGTGAAATGACATGCTTTGTATAACAGCACATCTAGACTGACCCGAGACCAGTCTAAGAGATGGAAATCTAGTCCTTTGATGGGAGTATGTGCAGAGACACTCAGGCTAATGCAGGAATCATCCATATCTGTCAGCAGACGCCATCGGATCGCTTTGTCCCTCACAGCCCACAACCTCCTCACCATGGCAACTGTGACACGAGAAGGACTATTCATCTGAGATGCTAGTTACCATGTCACTGTAGTAACCGAATAACTAGGTGAGCATGGGATATAAACAAAGTCAGGCTTATTACAAATTTCATTTTCAAAAAATAACTCTTGTGAAATCAGTTCACCACAGGTACTGTAACAAGAATGACAACCAACTAAGAACCATTTTACATTGTGTAATAAAAAACATATCACTCTGGGGCTTGAAAATACCAAATACTCTTTATTAAAAAAATAAGAAGAAAACAATAAAGGCATAAATGGTAGACTTAAAGGAACAATTCACCCAAAAATGAGGATGACGTCTATATTTACTCACCAATAAAGTCATTCCAAACCTGTTTTCTGTTATTTATCCAACAAAAAAGTAACATTTAACATGGTGCTTCTTAGTTCTTACATACAATGACCAACCTGACAAGCTCAAGCATTTGCTAATTTGGTACAGCAGAATTACTGCATTTTCTTCTTTTAATTAATTGTTCCTTCTTGTATTATTGTAATTTGTAAGTTGCTTTCGGTAAAAGCATCTGCTAGATGAATAAATGTTCTTCTGTTAGAATAAATTCACATAATTATTGCTTATAAACGGTTTCTGTTCATCAAGCTTGTAATCGGGGTATTCGTCTGTGTTATTCCTGAGGGTATTGATATTAAACATGCACAACAACTTTATTATGAGACTTCATGAGTCATAAAGAGACATGATATAAAGTAAGTCTTTACTTGCCTTTCATTGACAATAATAGCTCATTTGTCTGTTCAGTGTGTGCGTACAAAGAGAAAGAGAGATGTGCAGCAAACCTTGCTGCAATGACGTTATTATTGTGCAAATGGGTGTGTGTCTCAGAAAGTCATTGTTTGTCTGGGTGAATGTGAACTGAGGCAGATATGGATCACACTGTGATGGCAATAACCTAAATACACATCGACATAAGGAAACACCGCTGTGTCAACATGTTCATTCAAATTGCAATTCATTCTCAAGAAGGAAGCTGGCTAATAAACAACCGGTCAATGCAAATATTGTTCTTTTTGATGCAAAGTACTGGATTTTAATAAGAAAACAATAATATTGCATGAGAAATATATTGTTAAATCACTATTGCTCATACTCTTTTTGCTACAGACAAGGACACGTGTCAACTCAGTGTTATTTTAGTATCACAGTATTTATATAATATTATACTTTTTATTAATATTTAGAATTAGCTTTTGTTTTTATATTTTCAGTTTTCATTTTAATTATTAGTAAGTTTGTTATGCGCTTTGTACTTTTTATTAGTATTTTTTTAATTAAACTATTTAGGTTTAATTGTTTTCAATTTTACTTCACTTTTAGTTTTTATTTATTTACAGTTAGTGATTTTAGTTGCAACATTTAAAATTTTTGCTTTAAGTTTTCTTAAAAAATGTAAAACATAATTTGGCTGCATCTGAAATAAACTACTTGTTAAGCAAAAACTGTACCACTAAACTAACTCACCCAACACACGTATAGAACTACTAGGTTGTTAAAAAGTGACCCCCCCCCCCCCCCTTTGGTCATGTTTTTTCTCCAGGTGAGCAAGGACCAACACTGTTGTCTTTTTCAGAAAGGTGCATGATGCATCTGATATCATAAACCAGAATGAAATATGACATAAATCACGAGGTTTAGTAGAGGCTACTTACGTTGTGCTGGTCTGCATGTCGTACCAGCTCTTGGAGAAGTTCTGTCGCAGTTCATTCAGGGGTGTGATCCCTAGTTTCTCTTTCAGCTCCAAGTGACGCTTTTCTTTGGAGGCCAGGACTTGTTTCAAAGTAGTGATTTCTTCTTCTAACTGACAGAAGGAAAATAAGTCAAGGTTGGGGGCAGAAGCTTAACAACAGATAATTCAGTTCTGATATGAAGTGTCCACTCTTTTATTTCTGTCTCGTATGCAAACTGTTTTACAGTTAACATCGGCCTTACATGGCTCAATGGACCGTGGGATAAAGTAGCCCAAGAAAAAACGGGAAAGCTTTGATCATATGATTTTCAATCATGTGTGCATGTTCTGGATGAAATAATGCAGACCATTTGTGTGGCAACAGCACAGTATATTTCAGGAAATACAGTACAGTAGAGTGGACCGTATTTCAATACTAATTGCTTTAATATGACTGAAATCACCTCACTATATTTTTACACTAATAAATGTAATTTTTAACTCTCATAACAGATGGAAATACTATAGCTTCTTAAGTGAACAGTGGCACATTTGTCTTTCTCAAAAGTGAGTCACAACATGCAAAGAAGGAAAATCTGCAGGATTTACATAACATGCACTATTTCTGCTTGAGCTTTGTAGCCTTCGGGTTCACAGACTAATATAGTTTCTAAAGATCAACCTGCCCATGTTCCTGGTCTAACACTAAAACATTGGAGAAAATACCTTAATCAGTTCATTCTCCATTTCCTCTCGCTCTTCTTCTGTGAAAGTGTTGTTGAGATCCACCTCTGACACCATATCCTCGTCCACTTCCTTTAGAGGCTCTTTGTCCAATAAACCTGGAAATAAATGTACAAAAATAGCAAAACAATGAAAGTTATTGTTAACATGTCTCAATCAAATGGACAAATCTTTGAGCACACATTCTTGCGCAGATTTGATTTTACAGAAATAACTTGTGTTCGGTCAATCCACCATTGCTAATAGAATGATACAACCTTAGAACCATTTAGCCCAAAAGTTTCTGAGTCCCAAACACTCATTAAAACACAGGATAAGGGTATAATTTATATACATAAAGGAATAGTTTACCCAAAAATGTATAATATATTTATTTATATATACAGAAACCATTCTAATATGCTGATTTGGTGCTCAAGAAACATTTATTTTTATAATCAACACTGTAAATAGTTATAACATAGCTATTTTTAGGAAAACTAAATCATGTTTGCACTGTACAGAAACGATCCTTCAGTCAGTCTGAAAAGCCTTTAAACACATTTAACCATCACCTTAACTGTGTAATTATCCTGCCTCACCTCAGAATGAAGGTGTATTTGCAGTTATAATGAAAGGTTGTGCAAAAAAGACTGAAAACACCTTGAAATTTGCACTAGAACATATAAATTGATGACGTGTAACAGAGCTTTATATGTTTTCTTTAAGATCACATTACTGTTCAAAAAATTGGTCAACTGATTTACAAATATGATGGCATTTTTTACAAGCATTGTGGCAGCATGTTTTGAGGCAACATAAGGCTGATTTCAGTCTAAAGCACAGACCAAAACAACAGTATTCTCTTACGCATGAGAATTTAAACGTAAAGAGTAGAGGACATGAAAGTAGAAATATGGTTTAATTGCCAGACCTATCACTGAAACCTCAACCCAGTTCCCCAAAATCCCAGTATCAACTGCAGAATCACCCACTCAGTACATCATGTTTTAGTTTCATTTCATTGCAATACATGCCTGACATGACTTATAAATCAATATTTTAGAGTGTTCATCCAAGAGTGAAATTATATTGAAATGATAGCATATACTGTGCGTAATGTGAATGCACAAAACAACGCAGAGCCCTTTAGAATTGGACTCAACTGTCAAAACACCCTGTTACTTTTATAATTAATTTACTCAGAAACTCAATGTGCTTCAGAAACATTATGCTGGAGGTCAAAAACACTCATGATTAAAGTGAAAGAAAAACTTAATCCTACAATAGCTAGAAAATGAAAGCTCACATGATGAAGCACTAATGCATTTGATATGAGTAAATGTTAAGGTTGTTTTTGTCCACAGGAAAACAAGAGTCACATCTCAGAGATCAGGTCAGTCATTACATGAGAAACTGATTAGAGTACTGCAGGAAACGCATGATTACACTTTTAGTGGCTAATGCAATCAGCAGGTAGAAGAGCAGAGCTGGACGGTCTAAGCAAAGGAAAGCACTCAGGAATGAGATCTCAGATTCATCATTTACACCACACACAACAGCTTATACAGAAGATCATATCTATCTGTTTACAACTAAAACAAGATGGTGCATTGGTAGCTTGAGGACATTATAAACATGATAGAATCAGACTATGTATGTTATGCATTTACAGTTTTCTTTATCTGTCTATCAACTATATTTGCTATTTGCACATAACCCATTTGGATTTGCAGGTCTTATAAAAACTGTTTCATTTGAAGCAATAAAATAGTGCAAATAAATAAATATAGGCCTGCAAATTTCACAGTTATTTAACACAATTCACTATAAAAACATGCATCATCAATGTTTTATTTGAAAAAAAAAACACTATTTACATCTTATATGGCCCAACAATTACAAATTTAGATTTTCTAAACACATATTAACATATGTGATTAATTGTGAATTTATTTTTATATTATTATTCGTGAATTAATCTGATGAATTAATCAGCATCTCAAAATGTTTTTAACTGTTTTATTTTGGTGACAGCCTTACTTTGGACAAACTTGGACTGTTTCAGCTTTGGTCTAGATATTTAAATGTCAATATGATGGAAAAAAGTTTACAACATAGAGCATGAACATGTCCTGTGTGGCTGACATTTAAAATATGAAAATAATTAATGTCATATCAGAGTCCCGGCATGTCCTCAAAAATCACATGTCCTTCAAAAAACCTGATATTAAGACATAGACACCAACATACATTGACTTTGCACATGCACAATTATGACATTATCTGAGATGCTAGATTACCCCTCTGGGTCTTCAGTTTGTAAGATGTCAACACTGTTTATTTACTTATAACAAGAATTTATTTTGTGATATAGATTAAATCTGAAGGTTGGATCTTTGAGCATAACTCAAAAGGAAAGTTACTTTATAAAAGCAATTATCTCACACTTCCACAGCCTCATTGTTCAGGTTGCCTAGCAACTTTCTTGATGTCTTGTATCAAGCTCCCAATTATCCCATGAATTGGATTCCCTAAATCTATTTAAGGGTCTGCGTCTCGAATAAGAGGAAGTACAGAGGATCATTTTCGTGTTAAATATGTAAAATGATACCCTTTCCATTCCATTGCCTTTCTACTGCGTCTACAGATACTGAGCTAAATCTTTGTTGAAGGTTTATTACTGGAAAAAGAGAGCTGTGTGATAGTAAATTGGTTCATTCAACAACACCAAGATGAAATGCTGAGACATCTACGATTTAAGCCAAGATCATTTGAAAAGATAATGCTATGGTGCATTTCAGATGGAAAAAGGGGTTAGTTTGAAAACGAATTTAAATAATGACATGGTTTCTAGATGGTTCATACTTGTTTAACTGATCAGTTTGGCTATTAGCCAGTATAGCTTAGACTGACCTTGAATGCAGACCATTATTTTGAACCAATCTAGAGCTAGGAACCTGGTTGAGCTGGTTAATCAAAGACAACGTGAAGTGTTTGGTCATCTAAATCGTTCTTCTTTCATCAAATAACTTTAAAAACATGGAAGGAATCATTCTTTTTTAATGAATTGATCAAATCTGTTTACATGAACTGCTCAAACGAACCAACTCGTTGAAATGAGTATGACTTCCCATCACTAAAATGACAGGAAAATGCAATAAAGAAGTGATAATCAGAAAGAAACTCCTCCATATCTTCAAACATTCCCTTTCTGGGTTAGTTGTCTATTTTTGTCATTAATGGGCCAATCAGAGTTGATCTTTCTCATGCTCTTCTGTCTGGGTGAGCGAGTCAGAGTCGTGTCATGGTGTTTGGTGTGTCATCTGAGTAACTAAGTGTCCCTTCAGGGCAGTGTACTCGACAGTTCAGCTTCTTCAAGCTCACTGGACTATGCATCAATGTCCTCATTTTCCTTCCCAAGATGCAACAGATTCACAAAGAATCACTTCACTGTCCTCAGAGAAAGATTTCAATGTGAGGAGGAGGAGGGCATTCTTATCATCAGATGAACAAAACACCTATTTCTTATCACCCACTGATAGAAATGAAGACAAAGGCATTCAAACCCAGACCAGAGATGATCAAGAAAACAAATTAATTAAATATTTAAGATACTATTTTAATCTGTGTAATGTATTGTAAAACAATGCTGTCAATTAATTAAACTAATTAATCACCACTTTATCATAGTTTTTATATAGTTAATGTGTTAATGCATTCAGTTACCTGCTATGGAAATAAAACTAAATAATATGCCTCTGGCCTATTATTAGGTTCAGCATTTTGTGTAAATAACTTTTACAGTGTACATTTCTGTGGTATTAGTCTCAACACACACACACACACACACACAAAAATATTGTATCCAAACACTGAACTTAATGCAAACCAGCAAAAATTCTATAAAACAACAGCTAAATAAACATTAAACCAATTGCACAAGTTAGTGTTATATTTTAGCTTTTATTTTTATATATACACATATATATATATAAAAAAATATATTTTCATTAAAATTTTAGGTTAAATGTATTTTTTTTGTCATTTTTGTTAGTATTTTAATATTTCTATTCAGTTTCCATTGATTTATTTCAGGTTTAGTGCTAGTAATTTTAATACTTTTAGCAATGCTGGTGTTACTGGGCTAAGTTTGACAGTACTAACAAACAAAAAGTCCTAATAAAGTGTTTTCTGTGACAAATGGAACAAATCCTGTTTTTTTTCACTAAATAACTCCATTTCAATAATGCAAGCACAATCTATTTGGAGCTTGAAATAAAGCAGTATAATTTAAGGGCATGGTTTCAGTGAAGCATTGCGTAATTTCTGGCCTTGCCGGAGTAATCTGAAGGATTTCTCCTCAGTGATTATCTGACTGGATTTAATTCCCTCTGACTTCTGCACAGAGACACGACAGAGTATTTAGTGACTGGCAGGAAATTCCAGATGGTGACCATGCAAAGCGTGTAATGGGTTGCTTTTAAAACTCAGCTAAACTACATTCTTCAGATAACATTAGATGTTTCTGAGACCTACCTGTATGGAAAGTTTCTCTGTCCTCTGTGGTTCAGCAGATTGAAAATAAGGAGAACATTACATGATCTGATTCATGAGCTGATACACCAAGTCCAAACAGATTATAAATTGCATTCAAATGTCACAAGAACATGCAATCAGGCAGCATTCAACAGCAAAGAACTCAAATTAGATGTGCTAAATCATTCAAAAACAAAATGTACACAGACATGCATATCAAACCCATGTTGTCTCATTCAGGGAACTTCAACATGGCATGCATTTGAAGCACAACAAAGGGTCTGTCAATCAAATAATGTCACGATTCTAGGGTTTAGCAGTATCTACACGTTTTGAATGTGCTAAAATCTTTGACATGGCTGTCTACTTCCATCTAAAAGCACCTATGTCAAAGAGCTACACACAACTCAGCACCCATCAGATGGAGTGATCTACATGGCTACAGAGGATGGGTTTGTCACATTCACTTTCATTACATTACACAGCAAGCTCTTACCCCAGTCTACTATTGCTTCAGGAGTCAGTACGCTAGAGTACAGCTCTGTGAAATACAATAGGCAAAACCAGCACAAGATATTAAAGTAGGATATGTGCACAAATGCGTACATATATGCTTTGACTTTACAGCTTATAAATATTGAAATAAATGTATTAATTACAACCCCAAATCAGAAAAAGTTGGGACAGTATGGAAAACGCAAATAAAAAAAGAAAGTAGTGATTTCTAAATTTACTTTGACTTGTATTTCATTGCAGACAATATGAACACAAAATATTTCATGTTTTGTCTGGTCAACTTCATGTCATTTGTAAATATACATCCTTTCCTGTCATTCAGACCTGCAACACATTCCAAAAAAAGTTGGGACAGTAAAGCATTTACCACTTTGTAATGTTGCCATTCCTTTTCACAACACTTAAAAGACGTTTAGGGACTGAAGACACCAAGTGTTTCAGGTGTAATTTTGTCCCATTTTTCCTGCAAACAAGTCTTAAGGTGGGCAACAGTACGGGGTCTTCGTTGTCGCATTTTGCGCTTCAAAATGCGCCACACATTCTCTATTGGAGACAGGTCGGGACTGCAGGCAGGCCAGTCAAGTACCCGTACCCTCTTCCTCCGCAGCCAGGACTTTGTAATGTGTGCAGAATGTGGTTTTGCATTGTCTTGTTGAAATATGCATGGACGTCCCTGGAAAAGACGTCTTCTTGAAGGCAGCATATTGTGCTCCAAAATCTCTATGTACTTTTCAGCATTAATGGTGCCATCACAGAAGTGCAAGTTACCTTTGCCAAGGGCACTGACACAACCCCATACCATGACAGACCCTGGCTTTTGGACTTGTTGCTGGTAACAGTCTGGATGATCCTTTTCTTCTTTGGTCCGGAGCACACGGCATCCATTCCTCCCAAAAAATACCTGAAATACTGATTCATCTGACCACAGTACACGTTTCCACTGTGTGATGGTCCATCCCAGATGCCTCCGAGCCCAGAGAAGTCGACGGCGCTTCTGGACACTGTTAACATAGGCCTTTTGGCACAGTACAGTTTTAACTGGCATTTGTGGAGGTAACTACGTATTGTGGTACTTGACAAAGGTTTGCCAAAGTAGTCCTGAGCCCATGTGGTGATATCGCTTATAGATGAATGACGATTCTTGATGCAGTGCCGCCTGAGGGATCGGAGATCACGGTTGTTCAGCTTAGGCTTGCGCCCTTGTCCTTTACGCACTGAAATTCCTCCAGATTCCTTGAATCTTTTAATTATGTTATGCACTGTTGAAGGTGAAATATCCAAATCTCTTCCTATCTTTCTTTGAGGAACATTGTTTTTAAACATTTCAATAATTTTCTCACGTATTTGTTGGCAAACTGGCGATCCTCGGCCCATCTTTGCTCCTAAAGGACTAGACCTTTCTTGGATGCTGCTTTTGTACCAAATCATAATTACAATCACCTGTAGACATCAACTGTTTCAAATCACATCATTATTTAACCAATTTACCTCATTACTAGCCCTAAATTGCTCCTGTCCCAACTTTTTTTGGAATGTGTTGCAGGTCTGAATGACAGGAAAGGATGTATATTTACAAATGACATGAAGTTGACCAGACAAAACATGAAATATTTTGTGTTCATATTGTCTGCAATGAAATACAAGTCAAAGTAAATTTAGAAATCACTACTTTCTTTTTTTATTTGCGTTTTCCATACTGTCCCAACTTTTTCTGATTTGGGGTTGTACTTTAAACTATAACTACATATTATAAATATACTATTTTCAGGCTTGTGTACTTCTTTTACAACAATGCACTATATTATACTGTACTAAAGCCTACTATAATGAGTGCAAAAATACATTGACTTGACATTTATTCACAAACTCAACTACTTTGCAATAAATCTACTTGCATTTTGTCTAGTCAAATTCTAAAAAATATATAAATACAAAAACAATTCTAAAATACATCATTATAAATTAAAAATAAATTATTTACATTTGATAAAAATACTACACTATACCATAAATTGCTATTTATTTGAACTTTACTGTACTGTACTACTATAATAAGAGCAGAGCTGCACTGACGTCACATTTATTGTTGTATATGACTCGAATTACTATAACTTAATTTAGTTTTTGTCATTGCCATGATTTAATTTACTATACTACAGCTTAACTTTGTTACTGATTGTTTCTTTATGTTTACTGTTCTAATATTAATGCATTGGTTATCACTGGCCTTGCTGGTACAGGTGCTGATGATCCTTGCCTAGATCTCAAACAGTATACCAAAGTGTGTTTATTACACTGACATTGATTGATGATAATTATATGACTTTTCATTGCCCAACCCTGTCATTAGAGCTTGTTACATTGGTGGAGGAACACAATACTCTGTGCCAACAGGATGTCTATACTACTAAACTGTACAGTTTTGTTTAGTTAAAGACCAGCCAATTCACTGGTACTACCACTGGAACATATCTGGTCACAAGATTTCAATTATTTAGCTCTGGACAGTCACGTGGACATGAAATGGGAAGGTCACGTGGTTGCCCAGATCACTTTAACTAAAGGAACTTTAGAGAGAGAGAGAAACTTAAACTCATGCACATCGTTAGAATGAAGCCTAAATTAACTAGACTACAGAAATATGGACATATGACTTTTAAATAGCTTAAAAGACTAATATTAGGCTGTTAGCTGTCTAGTTATCTGTTCTAATCTATCATGTCTATTTTTCTAGTATGCAAAAATAAAACCAGTATAACATAACGTGTCTCTTCTGTGAAGGACTAACGTACTCAAGTTATTTGAGTATACACAAGAAAGTGAAACCATATTTGCAGAAGTATTCAAACACATTTACATGCACAAGTATATTTACAGAACAATAAGAGATGAAAGTGTTTGGAAAGTAAGCTCACCCTGTTGTCTGGGCTCCATATTAGCGGTACTGTGCAAATGCAGGTCCAGTTCACATTAACAGCACCTCTCAGTTCAGAGAAATCTCCCGTCCAACACAACCGCTCCTCACACAGCACTCTCTGCTCTCAAAACCCCGCCCATTACCAGGGCAGCATCAGCCACAGACCAATGACAACTGTTCTAATTAGCATATTCTATTTAATAATGCATGCCATGGTAAACAACAACAGTTGTAAGTTCCTACATAAAAAAACAAAGATATGTATAGATTTATAAGATTAAAGACTACAACGGTTGTCTAATAACTTTCATCTTTGTGGAAGTTGTAGTTATTATTTGACAAACTGTTAGCAACTTGCATTTTTTAAGCAACCGTTTCAAAATCCAAATTTAACTATTTGCAATTCACGTTGCAGAATAAAACGGTTAAATCAATTTAAGAAATGTAAATCACAGACCTTACTTTACTCAAAAACAGACATCTTCAACCCCAAATGAAAATCTAGAGGCAACACAACTTGAAAATGCTAATTCTTTCCGGGTTTTAGAGCAACAACCTGCTCTAATCAATAATTTGTAAGTTATAAACAAAACAAACGTTCTTAATAAAATCCAGGTAAATTTGCACAGTCTAGTTGGATGTCTAGTTCTTGTTTTTTTTTTTTTGCTTGTTTAGACATGTGACATGTGAGTTTGGCATACCACACCGATGATGTCACGAGTGACACGTTTACCTGAGAGCAAGTCGGTTAAATTATCGTTGCAGTCAACAGCGACATCTCCTGGTGAGACACGGAAAAACAGAATGGCCTGAGAATGCAACAGAGGTATTAATATAAAACAATAATTCAACATAAAATATTAAAATGGTAGAGTAGAGCAAAATAGAACACGCGCATGCTCAGATAGAACATGCTCAGTACAGCTTGTGGCAAGCTATGCCTAGAAGCGTTTACTGATGTGTAGCAGGAGCTAATGTTTATTGACGTGATGACGGGAGCTTTAAGACAATTATTAAACTTCATTATTGTAATAATGAAGGTTAAAACTCTAATGAGTCAACAGCACGCCAAGCATGGATATACAAACAGAATAGATGATCCCACACAATAATGGCACAGTTTAATTAAATAGGTGGTTATCATTGGCCTGCTTCCAACCATGTGCATATGGGAAGTATAAGGCAGATCTGTATCAGAAGGTAATCAGGTTATTTGTTTCTTAGTGGCTTTGTATATGTATGCTTCATGTGCATACCGAGTTCATTAAATATTATTATTTTTAACTCTCTTTTGACCACCAGGTGTCAGACTTGTACAAAATGACCACATATATTTATATATATTATATTTATATTATATATATAATATAAATATATAATATATACATTTATATTATAAATTATATATAATTTATATTATATAAATATATAATATTTTTTCATATTATATAAATATGAAAAAAAATATTCTGCAACTACTTAAACTACTTAGTTTGTGAACTAAAGAAAATAACGAGCTATGACTGATATGACGGAAGGAGATATTAATGGCTTTTTTTATTTTTTTATTTAAACTTAACTTTTTTTTTTTTTTTTTTGCCATGTCCTCCCATGACGTTTTGCATATACTTTCATTTTCAATTAGACATGTTTATTTGAAAATGTTAATCATATTAATTGTTGCAACTATTTGTTAATATTATATATTATTTTAATGAACATAGGCTAAATAAACAATCAAACTAAATCACGTCTGGTCAAAACAAAATAATACATTTAGTACATGAACATCTTTACAACAACAGTCATTTAAAAATTTAATTTTGGCGAATAAAAAGCAGAGTTCAAATATGAATCCAGAAAAGTTCCCAAAAACATCATCGCCTCAACACATATTCTGATATTTGATAACCCATTTTCATTTGAGTTTGCTTATTGAGATATTCATATTAGGCCGTTCATGACTCGTAAACATAAACGTTTAGGCCTACAAGTATTCCTTTAGCATACATTATGTTGTTGTCTAACATACACTTTATCGCTTCATTTAGCATACACTTTATTGAAAATTAGACTGATAAACAAGGAAGCATCAATTATAAATCAATAATATCTGCAGTGCCATGTTTCAAGAGTAAGAACTACAACATACAATTGTGAGTCATGCTTTTATTGTATTAACCTGACAGAGATTGATATTTGTTGTCATTCTTCATTGGCCTGCACTGCCAGTCATTTGAACCTGTTACAGTGGTGGAGCAGTGGTGGAGCTGGTGTCAACAGGATGTCAGTCAGTCAGCTGACCTCAGGAAGCAGCTCTTCGGCCAGCAAACCCTAACAAAGTGCTTAGACAGGCAGGAAATTGATCTGACTGGAATATGCATTATCAGGACTACCAGCAGGGAGGGACAACGAAGGAAATCTGAGGAAACCGTGAGTCATGTGACACACAGGTTGTAATCTCTGTTTGTGATGTTGTTTGACCACACATGGGGTTCGAATCCTCTGTGTCCAGATGGTGATTTTCACTAATGGATAAAAATGATATTCTAATGGAAAATGCTCAAAATTGCACATCAGTGTCACTATGCAGATAAGGATTTAGGCAATCCTCGACTTAAAGGGATAGTTCACCTAAAAAAATCTCTCACCTCATGTCGTTCCAAACCTGTATGACCTTCTTTTTTATTTGAAATTGAACATAAACAATATTGGAACCCATTGACACCCATTAGGCCTATAAAGACAAAAAACTCTTAAGACATTTTCTGTTTTCCACAGCCATATAGGTTTGGAATGAGATGAGGAATTCAGCATAATAACACTATATCAAAATGTGCGTTCATGTATTTCATTGTAAAAGCTAGTAGCCTGCCACTCGGTTGATGTTTCTAAACTTAGCTAGTGACAGCTGCTAGTTCAGCTGACAGCTGCACCCAGACCACATAATGAGAGGGACAACAGCTCTGTAGATGAGAAAAAGAAGACAATAGTTATTTTACTCCAACGTGTGGTCAGACTTGCATATTTTATCTCGCTGCACATGCAAATCACAGCAGTAAGCTTTCATTCAGCAGCACATTTATTTCACTAAAATACAGTGAAAACACTAATATTGTTTAAAATAACTGTTTCCTATTTGAATATATTTTAGAATGCACTTTATTTCTGTAATGGTAAAGCTGTATTTTTATCACATTACTTCAGTGTCCAGTGTACTTCACTATATGCTGATATAGTGCTCAAGAAACATTATTAATGTTGAAAACAGTCAATATTTTTGTGGAAACCATGACCCATTTAGGATTCTTTGATCAATAAAAAGTTCAAAAGAACATTTGACATAGAAAACTTTTGTGACATTATAAATGTCTTTAAAACTCTCTTTTTTGATCAATTTAATGTGTCCTTGCTGAATAAAAGTATTTATTTCTTTCCAAAAAGATAAAAATGAAAACTAAATTACTGACCTAAACAGTAGTGAATCTGTAGCACAAATTGTGAGCGTGGAATACATGGCAAAATAATAGTCTTTTCTTCCCCCCTCAGATCACTAACCCTGATGAATATGAGCAATGATAATAGTGATACTGTTCTTAGCAAACACCACTAAGAGACCAAATGTTGGCAGCTCCTTTTAATTCTTAATTAAATATGACATATATTTGCTGTCTGCAGGCCTGAATCGACTCTTTAAATCTGAAAATAAAGTGCAGCAGCAAATGTAACAATAAAAAACAACACAATGTGCATTTTTTTTAAAAAGAAAACACAAATGTAACAGATGTTGTGGTATAGATTCAGACACATACTACAGTATATTTAGGGAATAAAACATTACGGTCTTTGAAAATCAATCACAGCAGATGTGCTCACAAAACATACAAAATAAACTCATTCATAGAGTTTCTTTGAGTAAAGTTCAATCCCACTGGTAAAAGGCACCGTCTCTGGAGAAAAATAAAAAAATAAAAACAACACCACCACATTGGCAGTCAAAGCTTTCAGTTTATAATGTTAGCATGTCGAAAACAGCCCAAGCTAACATTCTGACCGATTTCTGTTGCGTCTTCCTCAATATACGTACAGATAATTCAGTTATCTGCACTGGAGTGATAAAGCAGTGTGTAGCAGATGTGACGAAATTCTCCCTGAGAATAACAGTGGCATTCACTACCGGCCTGAGTGCATCTTCATAATTGATTGTCTCCAAAATCCCATGGATAACGGCTTTTTAAATGATACCTGGCAACCAGGTAGCATTGCATTGATGATTTTTTCCCCCAAATGAGTATCAGACCAAGTATCTCCAAGCCTTGATACTTCCAGCCAGACCACATTTCTATGGTTACAACCTTTCCTGCAATGTCTTTCCCTGTGCTTTCTCTCTGGCTTTCCTCCAGACCAGCCTTTGTTTGAGTATTAAATGGCAAGCTCAAATCTAAACATGGGACAGACGGTGGACTTGAAGCTTTAGGGGTTGCCTTTTGTTTAAAATTCATTGCATGTATCCTAATATACTATGTCTAATGGTCAAGGTAATATACTTGTTGACATGCTACAGTATTCGGTTTTTGTAACAGCATGAGATTGAAATAAACCCAACATGTGGCAATGGATTACAGTGGATGAATCTATAACACTGTGCAATATACAGCAGGGAAGCCTATTGGGTTGATAGTCTTGAGCAGTGTGCCGCTCAGTGGCTACATCTCAGTGTGCAAAGCTAAAGTATACTAGAAATTAATGTCAAAGTTTCCATATTTATGGACTTTCAATTTGAATGAACATATCTAAGAATAATATACACTCAAGTTATGCATGTAAGGCATGCACTACGCTTCAGTGTGGGGTTTGAAAGTCGGAGACCACACTGCAAATCTGGGATTCAAAATCAACATTATGTATATTCTCAACAATTCTTCATTTCTAGGTCACATATTTCTGATATTAATCACGTGAAGTCCTACAGACGGTGAGATGTTCTTTTGAGCATTCTCAAATCATGCTGGATAATATGATCAGGTTTCATCACATGCACAGATGAATCACTCACAATAAGATAGTGAATATAAATAAAGTAAAAAGGGTGAATTTTGATTTCATGTCGACTTGAAAACAATCCAGGACTGCTAAAATAGACTATTATAATATGGCTAAATTCAAGTTTTCAGTTCATTTAAATTGTTTTCACTGTTAATTGTTATGTTGATAATATAATTTGTTATAAAAAACATTTTAGATTTTTCAGATATTTTTTTAAAAATTTTATTGATTTTATAATAAAACATTATTTATATTAACATAAAAAAAATACAAATTAAGTTAGAAAATCCTAAATGCTTTTATCATTACAAATTATATTATCAGCATAACAACTGCAGATAACTAAATTAAATTTAAATATTAAATTGGAAAATTTCAATTCATGTAAATTTTTCAATTAATTTTTTTTCACTTGTTATGCAATTATGCTGATAATATAATTTGTAAAAACATTTAAGATTTTTCTAACTTAATTTTTAAATGTTTTAAAAAATTCTCTCTCTCTCTCTTTATATAGTAAAATGTAGTAATATTTTTACATTTTTAAATGTTTATATTATATATTTAATATATAATAAACACTATTATTATTAACATAAAAAATTATAATAAGAAAACATTAAGTTAGGAAATCCTAAATCTTTTTATCATTACAAATGATATTATTAACTTAACAATTGCAGTGAAATAATTTAAATATTAAGTTAGAGAGATTCAAAATTGCATTTTCAAAAGAGTGGTCTTGTTGACCCCACAGTGTATTTTGAGTTTGGTTTACAGCTTTAGATTTGTGCAAACACAGAGCTTGACCACTTTTGCATGACACAGTACTGATTTGCATGACCTAGATGACCTACATGTCTTGGCGTGGAGCTGCGGGTCCCCTGTAATTCTGGGCCCTTTGTTTTCCACAGTGCAGTAGACAGAAACGTGTTTTGTTGATCATGCAAATTCCTGCGGATGTTGGCACAGCATGAAGTGCAGAGAGGAATAGAGAGGGGATCAAGAGGGACAGACATTAATTCATCAACTCTCCATCATCAAGCACTAAACGCTTACAGATTATAACATCTGATGCACGTCATAAATAGATTGAAGGACAAAATCATTCACGCTGTGTGGCTCCACTGCATAACACATCCTGCAGGAAATTATTATCAGTCTATAGTTCCATTCCTAAAAATGAACTGAATTCAAATCCGTTTGGGGTAATAAATTCAAAAACAGAATCTTCTCAATTAGTCTTTGATCCCGATGCCAAAGACGCCATGTGGAGGAAAGGGTCACTGTGCAATTGAGGATATTCACGAGATGCAGCGAACAGGAAAACTGCTCGTCGTGATTGTTGTATCTCAGTGGCCAGTGCTCGGTCACTTGGCACCCAGGGCTATTTTTAGGGTGTGTGTTTGTGTGTACAGGTCCTTAGCAGGATGACCCAAGCTGAATCAGCACAGCCAGCGGCCTGACCCCTGTGAGCGCTTCCTCCTCCTCTTACAGATGTAGTAGATAGGCAACACAAACAAGCCTGCGGAGAGATCAGTCACAACACAGAGGACAGCTCGGTCACACCGAAACAAGGTTGAAAACAAGAAACTCATCTAGCCATACAATCCAATAATGTGCTTTATAGAAAAATGAACCAAATTCAAATTCAAATAAATATATATATATATATATATATATATACACACACACACACACACACATAGGTATTAATACAATTTTTTTTTATCCACTATTGATATTTAGAAATTATTTTTGTATGGTGTATTGATATATTTGAAATCACAATAATTCTAAGTAAAATATGTGTTTTGCTAAAATATTTTGCATCCAGAAGTGGAGAACAAATCTCTTCTGCCATTTACAACAGAACCATAAACTGCAGTATGAAGAGTGTGTTGCAGCAGTAATAACAGACTTTTGTTTTTATTAAAGACAAAGGTAGTTTGTTCAGGAAAAAAAAAAGTTTTATAATTAATTAATTATTTTTTAATTTATTTATTCATTTTTTCTTTCATTCATTATTCAATTGTATTTTCATGATTATAAAGATTTCATTTTTTTACTTTCAGGACTATGAAGGGTTTTTCCCTCAAATTCCTAATTCCTATATGTCTAATTAATATTGCGAGTTTGTTTTTCAAATACTTTAAAAAAAATAATAATTTCATGCAATTTTCATTAGACTTTTTAATGTTTGTATTAGAGATTAAGTGAATCTCAGTACTGTTATATACTGAAAAAAACCCACATTAAATTAATATATGAATACATAAATTAATGACAATAAAACAAATATTGCCAAGATGCATATCAATAATTAATTTTTAGAATATAAAAATATTATATTATATTATTATTATATAATCATTATATAAATGATTAAATTATATTATATAATTATATAATCTGTTTTCTTTTGAATTTGGGATAAAATACAACCAGACATGTTCCTGACAGGCTTTGTGAGATTCAGGAAGTGTAACACAATCCTTACCTATGACCAAAGCCAGAGCTCCAACAACCACCACGAGGACAATGACCACTGGAGCCACCAGCACTTTACTCACTGTGAATCGAGCAACAGAAAAGCATTCAGGCTCACAAAGACAAACACATTTAGAATTCTTATCTACTGCTGGACTAAAGAGAAATGGATGGAGTGCATTTGTCTTTCTCAGCTAGTCAGTTAGTTAAAGTGAACCCTGTGACCTGTAGACCAAACACTTGTGTCTGTGATGTATGGATGGTTGGGTATTATACTACGGTTCGTTGCACTAGCCTGAGGACACCACACAAACACCGGCTCACGTAAAGTATACACAGATATGCAAACTAAAAGCAGATCATAGAGTCGGTCATATCTCTGTGCTATTACTAACTGGCGTTATCAGGGAGTTGTAAACGAGCATGGTCTGAAATAGTGTAAACTGCTCTTTTAGGTGCTCTAGTTGCGTCAGAACCATTTGTTTTTGTGATATAACCTAGAAGTGAACTCGTATTTCGTCTGCGTAAAAATTGGGTTGTACAGCTGTATACAAATACAAAAATATACATATTTAACTTTACAGTTATATACAACACAACTGTATATACACACACACACACACACACACAACAGTATGTCTGTACACTGATGTTTATTGGTGAGCTTGCAATCTAAATGAATGAGTCAAGATAATAAAGAGATGATACATAAAAAATGCAACTTTTTTTTGGCCATGTTTGACTCAAAATGATCATAAAACTTTTTTCTTTTAAAGCTAAATAAAATTGGTCAATTAGTAAAGTTTGTGAGACTTAAATCTGTCTTAATTGCTAGCTAGTTGTATCTAAAAAATGTACAGTTAAAGAATGATCATTTCCAAATGTGATTGAGTCCAGTAGGAAACACTGATATATATATATATATATATATATATACAGTAAAATACTTGTATATTGGAAACAAGCTGGTATGCAGAGCACCTAAAAGCACATTATGATAACAAATGGACAAGAAAGCTCAAGATAACCCAATGTTATGTTTCCAAAGTAACCCCTAGTACTCCAAAAGAACTTAAATAAATCACAATAAATTGTGTCCTCTGCTTATGCAAACTCACTACAAACAGAGCCTCGGACCAGCCGGCGCAGATGGGGTTTCTCAGGCAGGTAGCGGTACTTGCATCCAAACACGCTCAGGTTGGCGGTGTGGTCCCCAAAGAAGCGCAGATGTCTGTACTTCTCCCCGCAACGATAACAGAAGTTAGTGTTGCACTGCGTGCAGGACATGTGATCACAGCCCTCCGTTCTCTGAATGTGGATCTGTTGGTATGGAGAAGAAATCATTTGGCAATAAGTAATCAATTCACAATGAAGCACCATCCAGCCAATTATTTTTTCACTTTCTAGTCAGATGTGTGAGCTAGTGGGGCAAATTCTTTTCAATCTGGGCCAGCGACTGACATGTTCAATTAGTGAAAGCCTAGAGCTCACAAAATGATAATTTACAATGATTACACTGCAATTATTTAATCAAATGCTCTTCTCAGTATTATGGGTTGAGAAACTCGTTCACAAAGGGAAGGTCCTCAACGGAAAGATGTTTGCTAAGCCCTTAGGTATCTGGCTCAGGTATGTGCACTATGCCAAACACTCATGTTCTGATGTATCCTCCAAAGCACCACGAATGCACATGTCTTGAAGGAAAACAGCAACGCCTTGTAGAACTTGTTGATCTCTTGCAATTGTGTCAGTGGAAAGAAAATGGTCTTGAGTGCACTTCAGGATCACTTTGCCCAGACCCCAGTCTTATGATGTCTTATGACTGGAATGCCGTGTTTCCCAAGACCGTAATTAAAGTTAGACAGGAGGAAAGGAAAAGAAAAGCACACAATAAACACAATAAACACAATCCTTCTTAACTATCTCAGATGAGAACATTCGGTTTTTACAATGACTGACTCTGTTTATCTGAACTATGTAACTCCTATTAATTTTATATGGGGCATATTTTACACTACATTTTATTTTCCCCCTGACGGCTAGTAAAGATTTGTGCACTTAAAACTGTGACAGATGAGTTTTTCACCTCTCTCTGACTAAAATTAAATTAAAATTAAGAAGGCTTGTTTTTGCTACCGTACCTTTAAGACTTCAGTCAGACTTCACAATAAGGTTCTATTGACATTAGGTAAAGCAATAGCTAACATAAAAAGTTGTATTCAAGTCGTATGAATAAACATTAGTTAATGTATTAAATGAACATGAATTGATTAAATATATTATATTATATTATATATAACTCATGTTAACAAATTGATCTTTATTGTAAAGTTCACCAAATATGCAAATGACCTGCACTACCAATCAAACATCTGAGGTCAGTAAGAATTATTTATTTTTAAGAAAATTAATACTTTAATTCAGCAAGGATGCATTAAATTGAAATCAAAAAGACAGTAAGGACATTTATAATGTTACAAAAAAATTCAATTCCAGAGAAGAGATTGTTGAATTGGTGAAGAGAAGAAATTGTTGATTTTTTTTTCTTTTTGTGCACCAAAAGTATTCTCGTAGCTTCATAAAATTACGGTTGAACCATTGATGTCACATGGACTGTTTTATCGATGTCCTTACTACGTTTCTGGCCTTTGAATGTGGTAGCTCTGTTGCTATTTATGCAGGATCATATAAAAAAAAATCTTAAATTGTGTTCCGAAGATGAATGAAGGCCTTACGGGATTGGAACGACATGAGGGTGAGTAATTAATGACAGAATTTTTGGTTAAACGAACCCTTTAATATACTCATGGTTATGATGTCAATACCATATCAAATGTGGTATTATGATCATTGGAGTACAGTACATAAAGTAATGTCACAAAATAAATGGAAATCTAGTTTTCCGTATACGTACAGTGCATTTTTGTAGAGCATGTTCATTACCTTGCAGCGTGGACACTTCTGAGCGTTCCTCTGGCCGTGTTCGATGACGCTGGCCCAGTGACGCAACAGCTTGTCTCCTTTCTTGTAGTCTCGACACTTCAGGCCTTCGTGCCAGGGCGCATGGCATTTAAAACACCAGACAAACTGGCACTTTGTGCACTGAATCTGTGAGGAATATTTGAAGATATAGACAGACAGTTTGCTTACTCAAGAAAGCCTTTTGGCAAACAAAGTCACTCTGATTCAGAGTTTAGACACATTATTCCACATTGTAACTACAGAATGGACAACAAGTGAAAAAACAGACCTTATACTTATGTTCACTCTTGGTGGACGTCTGTTGGCTATGACCCTTCAGGAAGGTAAACAGGCTGCACTGGGGACACGGTTTTGTGCTGGAGTCCAGTCTGCTCAGCTCCAAGAAGTACTTGTATTTTGCCAGCTCTTCACTGGACAGGTGCGAAATCATCAAACTTTCCTCCAAGAAACCACTGCACTCTGTGATGGGACACACCAAGTGTGCCCGACCCACGTGAACCTTAAAAAATCAGGCAAATACGTTAAAGACCGCAGCATTAATGCAGTGGTAAACTTTTGCATGGCTCTAAGTGCAGTTAAATATGTAATCCACCCTATTTGAAAACTGTGACGTGTGGAGTGTGATTTAGTGTTCTTGGAAATCATGGGTTTTAATCAGTGATTACAAGCGAGGACAGAAGCAAGCAGGAAGTGCAAATGATCTGTGTACACAAGCAACTCAAATAGCCACTGTGCAAGCAGCATTGTACCTGAGGTACTTCCAAGTCAATGAGCAACGTCACCTTCTCAAACAATCACTGAAGTACGGTAATACGTGATTGAAGAGGGCTCAGTGGGTAGGAACGAACCCCAGGGGCTAGTTTGCACAGGCTGAATGCGGTATGATTTGTTGATAAATGGATCTGTGTTGAATGACCTTTCCCAGTATCCTAGAGGGAGTTAAGGGATCTCATGGATCAGTGAGATCCATTTCATTCTCACTGTTCACATAACAGGGCTTTGGTGTAGCCCTACAGCTGTGGGACTATGACTATCGGCACCTCCCCTGTAAGAGGATTGCTGTGTGTCCTGCCTCTGGTTCCCCACCCATCTTCCTCCGCTCCCCCCTCTGGGACAACAGGATTACTGAGCGTTTCCATTGCGAGAAATAATCTACTCTCCACCCTCCTATTTTTATGCTCAAGGAACAGCATTTAAGGGACATTATCTGAGGTGACAAAAAAAAGGGACTGGTCAAGAGACTTCTGTAAAATCAGGCAAGTCTTGGGTAGTTACGATTCAGCTGGAATAAAATCTGCCATGACATCTGGAAGCAATGCATTCTGGACTTAAATAGACCAGACTGGATTCTGTCTGTCACTTCATTATGTGAGCACCAGGAAAGGGTAAAAACAATTACCACCCACAGTTACTACAGTACCACTATCAGTGTCCATCCCTAAAATATGCAAATGGATTGATAACAATAACCCCATTCTGAGCTAGGGTTGATAAGAGTTACTTTTAGAGGTGAGTCACAACAATACAGCAGCTGACTAGTCATTTAGTCAAGATTTTTTTGGGGGGATATTTTTTAGGGGTGGTGCCAGCATGCTTTGCTTAAGCACCAAGTAATTTTGCATGGTAAAACTTTCTCAGAAAATGTACATCCCAACCGCTAGGATCATACACATTCAGACTGACATATTTGGCCACTTTATCACCTCTCAACCTGTTTTTTGAGCATTTTGCCACAAGCTTTGTATTATTTAGACATTGTTCAATGCCCTTTGTCGAGCTGTGTTTGAATACATAAATGCATCTTTCAAAACTGAGAAACACATTAGTGCAAAAACCTGAAAACCAAACCTGAAACTAGCTTAATTATACAGCTTTTAAAGTCGATATGAAACTGAAATTTTATAAACGCATCTAGTGATCTTATTGTAAATGATTCAACCATGCATATGGTTAAATAAAAAAAATCTTCTCTGTAATTTATTATGAAAATGTCCTATTTAAATCTTTCGGTGAAATGATAAGCATCTCTCTGGTGACTAATCCAATTCATTTACTTTTTTTTTCTTTTCAATAATAATGTATAATGTACAATGTCACAATATGGAAGAAATTATGCTGCTATTTCCATTACATTGTGACTTTAAGACCAAATAATCAACTAGTACACAAATATCACTTAGCCTATACAGTTGGGCTAAATCAGAGATCCTTAAATCTAGCTTGTGAGATCCACTTTCCTGTTTAGCTCCAACCCTAATTAAACTTACCTACCTGTGATTTTCTAATGATCCTGAAGACATTGATTAGCAAGCTCAGGTGTGTTTGATTAGGGTTACAGCTAATCTCTGCAGGAAAGTGGATCTCACGAGCCAGATTGGAGGATCCCTGGGCTAAATGGATACATTTACACACAAGAAGAATCAGTTTGAGATTTTTTTTTAAGAATGTCAAAATCATTGGCGCCGACAGTCTCGTGCGACAACATACAGCACCGTTGTGCTTCAGCTGTCCCAAGTTCAAGTCCCGGCTCGCAGACCTTTCCTGATCCCACCCCCTTCTCTCTCTCCCACTTAGCTTCCTGTCCTCTCTACACTGTCCTATCAAATTAAAAAGTCAAAATCACCTCAGTGAGAACAATAAAATAAGTAAAATAAGGTGCGTCCCAATTTGCATACTTGTGCAATATTCTTGTTAATTTTGTAGTCACACTAAAAATTCCAGCAAGTGCAATTAAAAAATAAGCGGATGATGCACTTATCAAAAAAAAAAAAAATAAATCCATGTGGAATATTGGACACCTCATGCACTCAACTGTTCCAGCTTTCTTTACATAGCCTATGGAGAGGGCCTATTAGACTCCTATGGTGGATAACAAAAACTTTTCAATCTCATGCACTAGATGGTTGAGTGCAGTATAAGTGCACAATAAGGACACCGCTTTAGTTGACCTAACTTCAGCTTGAACAGGCTTGTACTAGTTTGGGGACGCTGCTGGAGTCATTTTTAAATTATGCACCTGACTAATGCGAAGGATGGCTTTGGTAAACAGCTCTAACAATGCTCATGTTGGGAGAAGGGCTCTCGTGGCTGTTTGTGTGGCATCTTGTGCTCGCAGCAGGTGAGATTCTGAGAGCCCGGTGTGCTTGGAGTTTACTTTGGGATCCTAATGAGATCTGGCACTCCCATGAGAGCCCTTACCTGAGTACGTGGCACCAACTGGTGACAGCAGTGCTAGCACTCCCCCGGGGCCACCCACCGATTGTTTTTACACCTGTCAGCCTGCTGCTAATGGGCCGACCGTACAGCTATAGCACAATAACGGCACTCAGCATCCACCGCAGGCGTGAACAATCCTCTCAGTATGGATGGAGAGAGTCTGATTTTCAGCCTGCCATGTCACACGCTGGCCTCCTGTATTAACTTTGACATGCTTTCTGATTGACCAGCACCACCTCTTGAGGTGGGCTATCTTCTTGGGGAGATATCGTTTTGATGGATGTGAAACAGAGTGCAGAACTCACTGTTTGAGGCCAACCACGTGCCTGCTAAGAATAAATCAGATTTATTACAGTAAACACTCAGTCAACATAAGACAGCAACCAAATTGCTGTGGGAAAAGTGCAGAACAGACATGAAAATTTAACTAGTGGCGCTCATCTTTCACATCTAGTTTCTAATATTAGCACTAACCTGGTACGGATGCACTTAACTCTAGAAGAGCAGTCCTATCCTTAGATGATTTTAAGAAAACTATGCTGCATACGCAACACAAACCGCATGAGAAACCGTGAGAAAGCTGATCAGCGAGTGGCTGGTCACACACCTCAGGGTGTAAATTGCATGTCAGTACAGAAAGTAATCAAACATTTTTCATTTTTCCCGCAGATTTCCTGCATCACCTCATCTCAGCGCTGCATCACATATTTTAATCTAAGGCCTCATACATCTCAATTACAGTAGGTTGTAGGTAATACTCAGTCAAGCAGAAACTGTATACATTCATACATTTAAATGGATCAGTTATTCTGCAAGTCTACAAAAGGTCAGTGAAACCAACTATACAAATCTTACCAAACCTTCACACAATCTGATTCCTTATATCAACTCTACTGAGGCATATATTGTACATCAAAGCAAAAATTCAAAAGCAGAAAGACATTTAAAAAAAATTTTTAGGCATTACTCCAGTACCGTGCCTTTTAAATGCTGCTTTTACGATGCCAAAGCAGACATACCTGTAAATGTTTCTATCAACAGAGTAAAACAGAGTTTTTTTTTTACCAAATCCTTTAGTAAAATACAAAATGATGTGTTTTAAAACTTGGGTACAGGTTTATGAAAACCTGTTTCACTGCTTCAGCCATTTTCTGTCATTTAAAGTTTTTGACTATCCTGTGCATCAAGGTTGGGCAACATTCAGAATTTAGGAATTGTGTCACTTTCAATTTATGAGTTGGAATTCATAGATATTCAAGTCAAACAAAAGGAATTTCATTACTCCAACTGAAGAAACAAATGTAGCAACCTCCAAAAAATAAAACAAATATTTAATACTCATTTAAATTCATTAAAATTCTTACCATGCAGCACCACAATGCTGTTTAGATAACTTTATACTTTTTGAATTAAAGTATTTATTATATTAAATAAATGCACAACACATATGCACATCATATGTTTATATAGAAATTGCTATTGCCATTTTAATCTAACACTAACATCTAATGTTTTTGGAAATTTGGGATGTATAAACCTACATGTCTGAATGACTAGTCTGTCTTTAGGAAAACCTGAATAATTAGGATGATTAGGGTCCAACAGACACTGTGTATTTTTAGGGAGGCACTCACACAGACTGCATGCTTGGGTTCAAAAACAGCTGGACAGGGCACAACAAAATAGAACGGAATGCAGGGATCTTGGATCTCATGTTTAAAAAAAAATACAGAACTATTTTTATCTTGATACGTTCATGATGCTGAAAAAAGCTTTGCTTTTTTTACTTAAAGCAACAATCAAAAATAGCAGACTGAAGAAGTCACAGTTTATGCATAATAATGGAAACATTACTTAGAGCAGCCGTTTTGAGGTCTGACAGTAATTTATTGTTGAAGGCTATGTAATTGTTACAAAAGCAGTGTTTTGATGGCTGTGGCAGTGCTGCTTTAAAGGGGATGAATTTAAAAAGACACAAACTCTCAGAAATAGTTTACTGAGCCAAACGCTATCAGCACACTAGACAGCTCTGAGAAGCTGTCTCTTTATTTATTTCCTTTGAAACAATGCTGCTAAAAATATTAACTACAAAAATCTAAATATATTTGTATCTCAAACCCCTAACTTCTTGGATGAAATACCCTGTATGTTGTTGGTGGCTATGATTACAATTTATAGGCCAATTTATATACCCATAAACATGTTATCATACCCACAACGTGAATGTGTTTTTTTTATTAATAAATTATATATTAAAGATAACAGTTCTGGATCCTGTTTTGATTTCATTCTGAATGCAAACAACACTTAACAATTTCAAAAGCATTAAAAAAAAGTCAGATTATGAGACTGATGTCACCATATTTATATTTGTCCTGAGATGGCATTATAGTAACATGCTGGATAGTATGACTTTCCAAATCTCTTTAAACATAATAAGTAAACCACTAATGAACCCAGTGCAAGCCAGCATTCTGAAATATTACTCCTAAGAATGAACCAAACGCCCTTGCCATAGGCACCTGACATTTAGACCAGCCACCCCATTTGCCAAACCCAACACAAAGGGCTGAAATGAGAAACAGTGGCTCGGTGAAGTTAAATATTAGCTATTTAAATGAGTCTTTTGTAGTGCAAAGCTCTTACCATTTCTCTTCAGTAAAAGTGCACATTAACCGATCGCCCTTTCCTTTTATCTGCTTACAAACCATATTCACAGTATTCATTTGATCTCATATATTCTTATCTAAATTGCTTTTGAAATCATGCACCGCACAGGCCTAAAAATGACTGCAATAAAAGCAAGATTGTTGAATGTCACCTTTAAAAAGCAGAACAGTGCACAAATGATAATTCGAATCATACAACAAAAGGGAAAACTTAACTCATAAACTCAAACGTTAAAGGAATAGTTCACCTGAAAATGTAATGATATTTTGATGAAAGTTGCAACAGTTCATAAAATTAAAGTCAACGGGGTTCAAAACAAGACAATGAGAGTGAGCAAACGATGACAGAAATTTATTTTTGGGTGGACTATCCCTTTAAATTAAATAATTTCCAAAGTAAAAACCCAAATATATATAACATTTTTGTAAGCCTAATGCTCACATAAAGGATGTTTTCATGTTTTCAAGTAGCCAGAACCAGAAACTAAGTACTTATGCATTACGCCACCTTGTTATGATGCTACACAGCTGTAAAGCTGTCATTGGATACGATTCAAACAGACAGGTTTTACAGGTAATCAGCTTTTTACAGTACGTCCATGAATAGCAAAACACATGCTGCAACAATGGGAGGAGTGGCGATATATCTGCTAGCGGCTATATAAACAAAATTATTTTTGGCAGCATCATCTTCATAATTGTGCACTCCAGAACACAGTCAAGAAAAAAAGGTCTAGGCTTGCAGCTAAACAGGCCAAGTGAGCTCACCAAACACTGGTGACTGCTTGGCCATGAGTAAGACAAAACCAGACCAATACCTTTGGCCACAAAAGACAGCTATCATTACCACATCAACCTCTGCCTGACCCCCAAAATCATTCATGGGGGCAATAAATTTGATTTGAGAGAAGACCAGCAACAGTCAAGCCAACGTTACTTGATTACGACCACAAGATCCCTCCAGAAGGGCAAATTGTTCTATGTTGCCTGCAAACCGCACACACAGACCTTCCAGTCAACAGTCATGTAATGTAATTAGGGCACAGAGAGGCTGAGCTCAGTGATTAAGCAATCAATTACAGCACAAGTTCTTCCTCCCCTTGCCAGAGACATGACTCACTGCCACTGTAGAAAAAAATACTTTTCTAGACCTCTTCCTCTTTCTAAGAACCTGATATTAGAGTATTTCAACCAAACTAGGGATATGAAAAAAAACTATATATTTTTAGTTTAGGGTTACATGAAGTTTTAAAGAAGTTCACACAAAAGTGAAAATTCTGTCATCATTTAGTCACCCTTATGTTGTGTCATGTTTTTTTTTATGTCCATACAATGAAAGTCAACTCTGAAATTCTAAGTTTTAAAGATTATTGCAATATGTTTTACAAGAACATACAATTTCAAAATTTCACATTTAATTAAATGCGTTAATTGTCATTTCTTTGAAATTGTTTGTGGAATTTGCAAGCAATTTCCGAGTGAAACTGTTTCAAAGTAAATATACTTTCAGTGAATTGGGTCTGACCACAGAATTCTTCAGAATATCTTCTTTTGTGTTGCACAGAAGAAAGTCATAGTGATCTATTCGTTTACAACTTGGGGTTCACCTGACATGATGGGATGCATTTCTTAGGCCACCTTTTCAATGTCTGCAATCTTCAGCTACAACTGCCACAATCCTAGTCACACTAGTTGAGATATTCTAACATAGAAGACAGCTTAAGGGGTTGTTTCATGAGGCATGTTCTTCTGTTTAAAAATATAAATAGAGTGCAATCGAATGGGTCTTGAGAAGTTTAGAAGATGAACAATTTTCAACTTGATATGTGGTCTCAAAACCCCCCAAAATTTCAACAGCCAATCTAAATTTTTAATACTTTAAATGGGATTAACTTAAAACTTTTCCAAGAGGTTTTTACCAAGTAAAATGTCTAGATAAAGTACCGCATGCAAATTAAAACGCCATTAAAAATGTTTAAAAGTTTAACCAAAGCCCTAACAAGACTTGATTTTACACATGCTGGTGTCATGTATCTTTCTGAGGAACTCAGAAATGGTCATGCGTTTTTATATCACACAGACATGACTGTACTGTGTTACACAACAAGGGCCTCTGCTCTGCGGGAAAGGGAGTTCTAAAATGACAAAAACTAACATTTCCGAGTCTATGATGATGACCACATGGGCCAGACTAAGCAACACAGGAAATGCATCACTTCTACAAAGCGGGAAAGGACAGGCTGAAGACGTTTTCACAAACACAATGGAGAACTTCTCCATTAACAAACAGAAACATGCTATAATTAGAAGACAAACAATTAAGAAAAGCAAATATCAGGCTGACTGACAGGTGCTCTTCCAAAAAAAACATGCTTGTCGAAACACCTTAGAGTACCTTGTAAAGACCATAAACATGGTAATCATGGAGTATCACAGTATTACCATCACTATACCAGGGTATAAAAGCACATGAAGATGACACATGTTTCACAGCTTCAGGAGGACGTGATTCTCATTGCTGACACGTAGAGGCATATTAGGTTTGCATCAGTCCACTTCAAAAGTGGTTGCAGACACAAACAATGAAACATCACTGATTTTATTCAATGCTGAAAAGAAATTAAAACTGAGATGGCATGGATGTGGATACCTGTGAGATGATGTATCTTTTCAGACATTCTTCACAAACTGCATTTTTGCAACAGTGTAGCGGTATGGTTTGTTTGTCATCAAGACAGATACGACATGTTAACACAACAGATAAACTGTTGTCAGTGTTATAAGAGCTGTTTAATCCAGCCAGCTTCAGGTCGGAGACTGTATAGGGCTCTGGATAGTGATCACGGTCCAATTCTGAATTTGGTAAGTCGGTGGGAGGTAAAACCAGCACATCTGATGATGATGATGATAAAGATGTAGCTTCATGATCAGATATTGTTTTCTCAACAGGTATCCTATAATTATCATTGGCAATACAGTATACAGTACAGTAAATATGCTCTTTTGATTGGCTGGGATCTTCACCACTCTTCAAATCAATATTATAATTAATATGATGATTCCCATCAGGATCTCTCAATCTTGAGTTGCTCTCCATGTTTTGTTGGAGACTTTTTGTGCTACATTGCATCCTTTCATCATCCTTTTCATGATCCAAGTCGTTCAGTTTGATGTCAAATCCTACTTTCTCCAGATCTTTGAGATCTTCTGGATCTCTGATGGTGGAACCAAAATTCCTCCTTAAAATGTCAACGGCTCTTATGTTTTCCCTCTCGTTATTTTCTTTATTATTGCCTCCTGGCTCATGTTTGTGTTTATGAAATTCCAAAACATCCTTCGAGGATAACGATAATGATGATGGCACCTTCGCGTCGCTGCTGCGGACATCCCGGCCGAAATCAGTGCTCCGCGTCCCGCTGGATACATGGACAGATTCCCCGTCGCGTCCAGTATAACCAGGCATATTTTGAGCGGTGACATTCACACGCACGGAAGACTCATCTTCCATTCCCGAGCGGTCAACTTTCCATTTGAGCGAAAACACACACAGCCCGCTTTCAAACTCACAAACTAAACACAGAGCGAGTTACTATTACACCACTTCCGGGTCCGAAATCACGAATCCTACTACGGCGAAGCCTCTGCTCATGAATATTAATTTAGTCACGTTGACGTTGCGTGGAGACGTTCCAATGGCACAAGGTTAACTTATGAATATAAATTAGGCGGCTTTGACGTAATGTCGCTGCCTTCCAATGGCAAAGACTTTGTTTATGAATATTAATAGAATCCTTAAGTAATAGGATTCACCATCACCATAGCAGGATTAATAAATTCACAGCCGAGCGTTATTCTACTTTCGTTTAGGCTCTGTAGGTGAAAACTGGTACTGTTTATAACCTATTAAATGCGCTGCGTATCTAATTATAATAATTACAATTATTAGAATAGCCCAGATTATACAAATTGTAGTAGCCTAGCGTACAGCATGTTGTTGTTACACATTTTTTTTACGTTTCTCTTTTATTTATTTTTTTATTATTATAAACATAACTGAACATGACTGAAACATCAACAAGATAAAAAAACAACAACGTTTGAACATTCTTAGAATTGAATAAAATCAAATATTTTGATTTTATTACCACACTGAGAATGATTCATTTTTATATAGGCTATATCTTACAGTCGGCTATAATTTTGTAATCATTGAGTTTCAAATACACTATATTGCCAAAAGTATTGGGTCGCCCCTTCTAATGAACAGGTTTGACTACTTTAGTCATTTCTATGAGTACAAATCTTAATGTTAAAGCATATAATGATATTCTAGGAAATTGTGTGCTTCTAATATTATAGCAACAGTTTGGACAGGACCCTTTTCTATTCTAACATGACAATGCCTCTGTGTATAAGACAAGGTTCAAAAAGAAAATGGTTGATTCAGTCAGTGTGGAAGAACTTGACTGGTCTGCATAAAACCAAGTCCTAATCCCAGTTTAACACCTCTGGTGTGACTGTAAATGCAGACCTTGAGCCAAACACTCATCACCAAACACCAATGACTTTTACATACACTATATAGACAAAAGTATTGGGACACCCCCTTCTTTAGAACAGAAAAAGGCACTTCCAAAACTGTGGCAACAACGATGGGAACATAATTCATGTATTTAAAAATTGTATTTCCATCTCTGTTGCAACAGTTTTGGAAGTGTCTAAAATGACTGTACCCATATGTACAAGTCATTGGTGTTTGGTGATGAGTTTTTGGCTCAAGGTCTGCATTTACAGTCACACCAGAGGTGTTAAACTGGGATTAGGACTTGGTTTTATGCAGACCAGTCAAGTTCTTCCACACTGACTGAATCAATCATTTTCTTTTTGAACCTTGTCTTATACACAGAGGCATTGTCATGTTAGAATAGAAAAGGGTCCTGTCCAAACTGTTGCTATAATATTAGAAGCACACAATTTCCTAGAATATCATTATATGCTTTAACATTAAGATTTGTACTCATAGAAATTACTAAAGTAGTCAAACCTGTTCATTAGAAGGGGGCGACCCAATACTTGTGGCAATATAGTGTGTGTATCTTTGGTAATCCTACCCTTTCCTGTCAGTCTTATCTTGATTAATTTAATGTGTCTAGACACTAGAGGGAGGTAGAGTGTAAAGTAAAAAACAATCTCAATTTGCAAGCTTTGATTGGTTCTGCTTCAGAGGCTAGAATGTTAGAAAAATAACGACATAAGCAAATGCTGAATGTGATGCTTCTTTGGAAGAGTAAAAGGTAAATTTACCCAGTAATAGGTCACTTGGGCACGCTGTGCAAGCTGAATCAACATTCTGCCCCACCTTGTTGATCTCCTTTAGGATAAAGAGGCCCCAGGGTCCCTGATGATATTTGCACATTCACAGCATCTTTAAGCCTTGTAAGGTCAGAAATGAAAGCTTTACACTTTATCAACAAACAACAAGGAAATTAAAAATAGTTGCCATTGCTAAATATATTAATAATACAATAAAACCTAAATGTAGCATATGTAGCATGTTAAGAATTTCACATTTTATATATTGATATACATTAGTAAACATATTAAATACATTAGTAGTTTTGCTTCATATTATGCAAGCACATCTAAACACAAGATGGCTATTCTTTTCTTGAAAGAACAGAAAGTGTACTGCTTCCCAAGATGGCTTTTTAAACTGAGCATGTTTGACAAATAGTCACTGTTGTGTGGCAATTTATAAAAGCGTGACACAAACCCGTCATTAATTAATAAATCAAAATCACAGATATTAGTCATGCTTAAACGTCCATCTGTTAGGGGGCTAATTTTAAAAATTCTAAGGAGTGACCATCTGTTATTATCTGTGATGTATCAAAGAGGGGTCACAATGTCACAGAATGCATTCAAGCACGCGTTACACGTTCAAAGCAACCAAATCCTGTGCTACACAGAGGCTCATTTGACTTGTAGAAGCCTCTGCCTTGAGACATCTATATTCATATTTTGGATACAAAGATTAAAGAAGATTTCGCCTGTGAAAAAAACGAATTAGCCTGATGCCAAAGAGTTTCTGGGTGGTTGCCAGGATGATGCTTTATAGTTGCTAGGGTGTTCTTGATTATTTAGGTCCCTCTTTCAAAATGTGTTTTTCTTTTTCTCAGAGCCGAAGCACAAATAAAAGATGCGAGACGCATTCAGTTTTATTTATAACCGCATTCAAATCGTTACTCAACTTTGAGAAACACATTAGCACAGTGGTAAAGGGCAGCTTCTTCCCTCTGAGATCAATTGCTAAACTGAAACAGTCGTTGCCTCACGTTCGTAACATCACACCTGGATTACTGTAACTCCCTTTATTGTGGCCTGCCTCAGACTGCAATTTCTCGTCTCCAAGTCGTCCAAAATGCTGCAGCGAGGCTGCTTACTGGAACAAAAAAGAGGGATCACATTTCTCCAATTCTAGCGTGTTTACATTGGCTTCCTGTAAAGTTTAGAATTGATTTTAATATAGCTGTCTTTGTGTACAAGGCTTTATCTGGCCTTGCACCTAAATACATCAGTGACCTTCTGATTCCTTACTCTCCTCAAAGAGCACTTAGGTCTAATAATCAGCTTCTCTTAACTGTCCCACTTTGTCGCTGTAAAACCAAGCGTGGTCGGGCTTTTTCAGCTGCAGCGCCTAAACTTTGGAATAGTTTGCCTGTAAATGTGAGACTTGCTCCTTCACTAGCTAGTTTTAAGTCTGTCCTCAAATCTTATTTGTTTTCTCAGGCTTTTGATTAATGTTAGTTAAGGCTCTGATGTCAATAATGTGTTTAATTTTCATATGATGCATGTTTTGTTTTATGCTTTTATATACTGTATTTTGTTGTACAGCACTTTGGTGCAACTCTGTTGCTTTTAAATGTGCTATAGAAATAAATTTTGACTTGACTTGACTTGACTAGAGGATCAAACCTTATATAGTGTAGCTTTAATAATCAAATTATAAGGGTTTGTTCCTGAAAACTTCAGAAACTTTGCACCGAGAAGCCAGCAATTAAATGATTCAGTACTGTGGTAAGTCATTACATTTTGTACAGTGTTCCCATTAATACTGTAGATAAAATATTATGCATCATAATAATGATTCAACTACTTATGGGGTCTTTGGCAAAGAGCCCAGACTCAGTGTTTGATGGACAGGGCTGAAACGATAAGGTAATGGGAGGGAATGCTTATGCCATCAAAAAGTGCGGAGAACAGCTTCAGTGTCAGCAGCGTTCTGTAGCAAAATCTGTTCTTTCATCCCTATATATCACCTCCTTCCACAGCACAACCCTTCTGTGCTCCTTAAAACACCCTACAGTCTTTGTACAGAATGAAATGTGGAGATAAGACGCTAGTTTTATCCCTTTAAAATATTGAAGCAAAAATGATCTCCATTTTGCACGGTGTGTTTTCCATACATCATCTATAGCTGTAAACATTGTGGGGCTTTACAGATTATGACGTGACCTCCACGTGCAGCTCAAAGCGCAGTGCACATACAGAATCTCAGTACTTTCAATTTCTAAATATATTTTAGCTAGATGCATTTCTAATTTTAATTTAACTTGCTATAGACTAAAATATATAAAACTAAAACTGAAAATATAAATAAAAATATTTCAGCTAGTTGCTAAAACTACATTTCTCATTTTCATTTAGTTTAACTAAAATAAATAAATAAATATATAAAAATGAAATAAAAATCATTAAATATATAGACAAAAAAATAAAAAATAAAAAAAGGACCAAAAAAATTGACAAAAACGTATATAATTCAAAATACACAACAAATGTAGTAAAAAAAGAATAATATCTCAATGATACTGAAATAACAGTGCTCAGGTAAATGCATGACTGATTAGCTGTGTGTGCATGTGATCTTTAATCATTTGCTTCCCACTAACTGCACAGCACATGACTGTAAAACAAACACCTTCAGCATTGATGAAAGAACAAAAGGCCGTGTGCAGCTGGAACATGTGATGCTGAAGCATATCACTACTGCTGTGAGGGAAATTCAGGGCTTGCGGCGTATGATTGACAGCAGTTCCTTTTTAAGTGGAAGATAGTCATCAGTGACTGTGTCAGAGCTACAGTCTGTTGCTAGGCACAGTCGCTATGTACTGTATGACATGTTACTATACTTAGAAATGACATAATAAAGCAAAGAAGTGACGTAACAGAAAGGAGAAGCAAAATAAAGAGTCATTGACACAGTCTGGTTTTATTTAGTCATTCTTTAAAAGTAACAGAAATAGAAAAGGCCTATCTATTCAAATCTCAGCACTGAACCCAATAAAAACAACCTGGAAAGCTGCTTAAAGCATCTACCATGAGTGTCATTTGATTTAGAATATCATAATTTACCATTTAATTAATGAGAATGGTTAAGCTACCCTTACAATGTATTGTCAAATAAAAGCTATATTTGTGATTTCGTTTGGACCATGTTGTACACTCCACAAGAATTTCAACTAATTTCTAAATCAATATTTTTTATTTACAGTTTTGGTTAGAGCATTGTCATGGTGACATCACATACACTCCTGGGTAGAAGCATCATGCAAGATTTCCTGAACTTGAAGGTGTATTCATTTTCATTCAGGCTTTTTCAGCTCATAATTACTGTACGATAGTCAAATTTGACATTAACACTGTCAAGTCTTGTTTTACATGTATTAATGCAGGGTAAATCTCACGAAAGCTTAGACTGTGCCTTGCAAGTATATTGAGAGCAAGAACATGTTTGTTTGTTTTTTGCTTTAACTTTGCCCTGTTTATTTAATATGATAAAGTCTAATCAAGCACCATGTTGATTCAGGATGTATTTACAAATGTCACTTGCACAGCAGCCAGACTGATGTAATAGTTGAGGCAATCAAAAACCTTCAAACAACAGCAATTACAGGCAAATCTCTGGAAAACATGTCCAAGTCACATTTCACCCCAAAATCCACCCCAATAATAATAAAGCAAAATAAATCAAATTAATGCTTTAAAAAATAGTAATACAATATTAGGACCATATAGTTAAGGTGTTCCATTATGATATTCATATTAATATTCAACACTTTTTTAAGGACCATTAAGGTCCTAAAAATAATCCTTGTTTTTTTATATATATATATATATACAATAAATAGCCCCCCTTATTAATAAAAATAAAAAATGACCAAAAAAATATTTTTCAAAATATATATTTTTTTTTGAAGATTTTGGGGATGAAATATAACCTCAAATATGTTCTTGAAAGGTTCTGTGAGACATACCCATACAGCTTTCCTTTCCTAGTGCCATCGTTCTTATTAATTGCATTACCCAAACTAACATTTATCACTCCATATTGAGTCGGATGCAGAAAGATTGCAGCAAAAGACTGCAGGGAATTATTTGTCAGTGAGGTCTGGAGAGTGGTGCGGCTAAAATATCTTTATTAATTATCAAAGCCACTTAGCTTTGCCAGTGCAGTTCACAAGGGGTTTGATTAAACACAGCTCAGTCGGACCCTCTGTTTATGTACAGCCGTTCTGGATGAGAGCAGATTGCCATTTATTGGAATGTTAACAGGATATCACTTTAGGCACTTTCTCTCCAAAAATTCCACACCAAACCGCAGATATACGTCAACTCCACACAGTTACTAGAATCAGTTTAAGGGAAAAGATCATATACAGTGGAGAAATACATGTTTCATCATCCATTATCAGTTGAGGAAGGGGAAAATGCATTATTCAGCTGCGTTTGGCATGGTAGTTTGACCAAAATGAAGACATTTCATGCTTTCACGCATCATCCATGCGCAGTATTTTATGCGATTGAAAGTGCAGCATTAAAAAACTCTTTGTTGATATTCATTCAGGAGGCAGGTTACAAAAGAAGCCATACAGCACAGCTAAATCAAGGGGGAACACCTGAAGAGCTTCAGCATTTTGCACAATTCTAACCTCTCGCTTAAAAGTTGGGGAACAATTGCGATGAGAAATCATTTAGAGACTCGTTATTCTTGGGTTCCTGTTACTACACAAAACAAACTGTTCTAACTCGATTAGACTCTTCCACACACCTCCTCGCACATCACATCACTAGAAATACTGCATCTCTATCCCTACCCCCCTCAATATGTACAGGAATATCGAAAAGAAAGGCCCACTTACACGGCATAATAAATTATTAGTCTACTACAAAAGAGTGAACACCTGCACACGTTAAAAAAGGCTTAAAATAGAAAGAAGTTACAATTGGTTTTCTATCCGTTATCTTGTTAACAAGACTCAACACCGTCTTAAAAAACAACAATATTCACAAGTAACCTTTTGGAGCGACTGTTACCCCTTCCAAGGTCGGCCTATGTCTAGCTGAAAGATATTAAATACGCAACAGATTTTGACACCTCATGCAAACAAATACGGTTGATCCCATGGTGACGTCGAACGGATAAAATCATATATTTTTTTTCAGGACTTTCGTTTATCCAAAAAATATGAATCTCTTAGCAGCTACTGATTTCTTTATTTGTTTTGTTTTGTTTGTTTTTTTCGTAACTGTTCTTGGCACTTTCAAGACAAGTACATCCAGGAGAAAGAAGAAAAACTACTTGGGTTGCAATTAAACACCGACGGTAATTCCAATGCTTGGAATGACCCTTTGTAAACACAACTGGAATAATGACTCTCCACTCCAGTCACCATTTGAAAGATTGTAGGACTAGATAACTAATATCATACTGACTATTTAATGAACATTCTTTAAGTATGGATGGTTTCTGTGAAAGCCAGTTGGAGACACTGACACTATATCCATTCGGTCCATTGCACGATTCCAAGTCTTTCTTATTGCAGATCTGTCCGCTCAATCTGCTCCTCCGTTCTGCACTGCTAATGGTGAGAGTCTGCTGAGGGGTTTGGCCACACGAGGGCTCTCTCGCCCCTGAAGACAGCGCTCTGGAGGAGAAAGGGCTGGGCGTAGACAAAGAAAATCCACTTGGAGTCTTTGAGGTTAAAGTGTCGGTTCTGTGTTCCTCCGACAGTTCGTAAGACACTATCATGTTAAGACATTTACGTAGAAAGACAAGTCCAAATATCAGTTCGTTGCTTTGATTGGCTGATAAGGCAGTTATCCTTTTACTTTGACCTGTGAGAGAAGAAAACAAGTGTTAAAGACTGATCTTGACAGTGTAAACAAATAATAAATTACAGTGCATGCTTTTAAGACTGATTAAGCTCAGCTGGGTGAAACAAAGCGTATTTTTTGTTTACAAAATATTTGAACACTTAACATTAAAAATGTATGAATGTCACTGCATGCAACCTTGTCTTTTGAGAGACAGCAGTGGCACTCTCAGTTGGACAGTTTGCACTTAGCGTGCAAACTAAGACTCATCATAATATTTTTTATATTTTTTTTTTATAAAAACCACAGCAATTTGCAACTGAATTTGACAGCAATTGATCATCATGCATTTATTTTGAGTTGCGTGAGGTGTAGGACTGAACTAGACCAACCAGATTTAAACGACTCAATTAACATCTTTGTAAAAAACTAATTCATTATTCAGATGTTAACTTTGGTTAAAACAGAGTCCTCTATCCATAATAATGCTCTCTTACATCAAAATTCACTAAACATATTCGTTTAGAACAGTTTTTACTTCTTTATCTGTCCATATTTCTCACCTGATTCAGATAAGACTTTTTCCAGTGGAGAAAGCAATATTATGGATAAAGGGCTTGTTTTAAATTTAAAATGTCCTTAATTATGGATTTGTTTATTACATACATGCAACTGTTTGCTTCACAAGATGTTAATTGATAGACTGGAGTGGTGTGGATTACTTGTGGATTATTGTGTTTTTATCAGCTGTTTGGACTCTCTTTCTGACGGCACCCATTCACTGCATAAGATCCATTGGTGAGCAATTTCTCTGATGAAAAATCTCACTCAGCTACATCTTGGATGGCCTGAGGGTCAGCAAATTTTCAGCAAAGCAAAACTTTTCACAAAAAGAAGTTGGTTTTAAATGATAAAACACTAGATATTTAAGACTGGATAATTATGAGAAAACCTTTAGCGTAATTTGTTTGCAGATGACGCCTAATGTGATACTTTGCATTTAAAGCAATTAAATTCATACATTACGTGTGATCTGTATTTTTAAGTCTCCAAATACTTTTTAGGCTGCTGTAGGCCCACGTGTGGGATGACTGAATTTAATTTCAGTTTTCTCATATCGTCTTGCCCTTCTAACTAATTATTAGCTGTGACCTTTTCCACTTTTCATTATTCTATTTTTCTCCACACTGAATCTCAAAATGCACTAAACAATACGCACACGCATGCTTTCACAGAAGCACGCAGAGAAAAACCTCCTCCCTGAAATATCAAAATATGCCATCTGCTTATGGATGGACCTGCCATTCAAAGCACTCCAATGCATTATGGAAAAGTGAGAGTCTGACATTTACAAAGGCAAGAGACTCATGACGTGACAGAATGATTTAGTCAGCCGGCCATGTAATAAATACAAAACACTGTCTGACAGTGAATATTCAGTGCATCTTCAACAAGACACTTTCTCTGAATAAGACCAGGGGAGCAGCCGTGGGTACAGACGGGGTGTGGCTCTTTAAGAGAATAATTAATTTTCTCTGTAGTCTTTCTCTGGATTCTGTGTAATCCTCATTAATCCCAATTTTACAGCATCTGTTCCCACAAGACGAGGATGGAGTTGCATAAAGCATTGTTACTTGTCACTGATCTAAAAGACCATGTAATTGCACCTTTCTGCTGTCTGCATTGGTGGCAGAGAATGGAAATTTGTATACATAAACACAATTTCCACAAAACTATTACGCAGAGTTCAACATTGATAAAAATAAGAATGTTTCCTGAGCAGCAAATCAGCAATTTAGAATGATTTCTGCAGGATCACGTGACACTAAAGACTGGAGTAATGATGCTGAAAATTCAGCTTTGCATGACAGGGATAAAATAAGAAATAAATAAAAATCACAAAAGTACAAAAGAAAAGTTATTTTAAATTGTAATTATATTTCACAATATTTCTGTTTTTACTGTATTTTTGATCAAATAAATGCAGCCTTGGTAAGCATAAGAGACTTGCATAAATATTAAAAAAGCTTACAGACCCTAAATGTTTTGAATAGTAGTAGTGTATTTTTCTGAATTGTTTCTTAACATGGGATATCTTGGCGGGAATCCCTAGGGACAGACTATTTGTCTGTATTATTGGTAAATCAACACAGTCCCTTGCTATTTGAATCCATGTGGGGCATCCTTTCTGATCCCATTTCACTGGCAGGATTCCAGTCAGCTTTTTTTCTTGTGTCTGGACTGTGGCGCTGGGCAGCTCAGCTGTTTCCTTCCTTCCCTGGAGGATGGCGGGGAATGTTCCTGCTGATATTTTGCCGTTGGTGTCACTTGTGTGCCAGGACTGGTGACAGGCACATTTGGACCCCCACCATATGTTTTCACATCAGTTGGGCTGATCTCACCCACAGGCCAAAAATGACTTTGAATGATACCACAGGGTAAAATACAGCTGTAGCTGCTTATTTTTATATACATATATGTATAATGTCTATGTATACATGTATATAAACATACACACACACACACATACAGTATATGTCTGGTTAGCTATCCTTGTGGGGACTCTCCACAGGCGTAATGGGTTTTCTACTTTTCAAACCGTATTTTCTATCGCCCTACACAACCCTACCCCTCACAGAAAACTACAGGCATTTTTACATTTTTCAAAAAACTCATTCTGTATGATTTATAAGCTTGTTTCCCCATGGGGACCTTAATTCAGGTCCCCTCGGTATCACGAGTCCCCATGAGTTAGTGTGCATTTAGGTTTAAGTCCCCACCGTAATATTGTAACCATATTGTAACAAAATCTATTTCGAATTATCACTGTTCTTTTTAACTTTTTATTTATCAAAGAATTCTGAAAAAGTATTAAAAATATTAAGCAGCACAACTGCTTCCAACACTGATTATAAATCATCATATGAGAATGATTTCTGAAGATCATGTGACACTGAAGACTGGAGTAATGATGCTGAAAATTCAGCTTTGCTTCTCAGGAATAAATTATATTTTAAAGTATATTAAAATAGAATACTGTTATTTTAAATTGCAATAATATTTCACAAATGTTTTAATTTTTATTTTTTACAGCCTTGATGAGCATAAGAAACTTCTTTACAAAAAAATTCAAAATCTAACTGATCCTTACTGAAGTATATATGTAAGTTCACCAATGATGTAAGTCATATTACATAAGTTACAAGGAGTTTTATTTTAGTATCATTGATTTTTTTTTATGTTAAATTAGCTTTTTATTTTTGTATTTCCGTTTTCATTTCAATTTTAGTAATTTTGTAACTTTTTTTTATTTGAGTTTTTTTTTCATTTTTGCTTTAGTTATTTTAGCAAGTTAAACAAAATGAAAATGAGAAATGTGTCGTTGGCAACTAGCTGAAATAAAATAAGTCAGCTATAATAACCCTGGTTAAAGATGAAGTGTGTCACCTCAAATCCCAAAACGACACAAACTCACGTCATTGGTTGTTGCTATGCTGACTGGTTTAATGTTTTGATGTCACCTATATTTACACTTTTGGGGAAAACAACCTATGAATGGCATACTTATAGGTGTCTATCCCACAATAAAGGCAATCACTGTCTTCAAGAGTCTTTTTCTATGAATGGGCAGCAGACTAGAATATCAGACAATTCTGATTTTGATTCTGAATATTAGACAATTCTGAAGTTTTATAGCACATTACTGATTTTCAGAGACTTCTCCAACCCCTCCTGGAGTTTGGTCTTCCATCAAAGAGCTGTCTTAAATGCTCTATTCCAGCCTCTCCTTTAGTCTGCTTGTTGGGCGACCTAGATGGTGTCACTACAGAAGATAACACAATCCACATGGCTTTCACTGCCCTATGCATTGCTAAGAAGACTGTCCTCATGAACTGAAAAATAAAAATAATCTTAATATCAACCAATATAGAGATTAGATTATATTAGCCTTGAAACAGCTTCTGCTGACACATTAGATCAATCTCTCTGGGCTCCTTTGATCAGCTCCATCACCTAGTGTGGGTGGAGCAATATTGGGGCATCTTCCTGGGGATGGCCAAAGAGCTGTCTTCATATAGATCATGGGCCTAAGCTTTGATAGCATTGCTGTCTCACCTCCTGGCATAATGGAGTGCATTGTGGACATAAAGGCTGACTCTATAGAACACAATCACCAATAGATCAGTGTCAATAAGCCAAATCCTCTTAAATCTCCCAGCGATCACCCAGTCCCACCTCTGAGCATTCAACTACTTCCTCATAAACATTTAAGCTGCCAACAGAGACTAAGCAAACAGACCACCTCCCCTAATATTGACCTAAGCTATTATCCCAGCCAGACTGACAATGATATTATTTCTTCGAGATGTTCCGCTAGAGATACTCCTCAGGGTTTTGTTTTGCTCCAGGTCTGTCACGGACCAGCTCTCATAAAACTACTCCGCAGTATGTCCGGTATGTCCAACAGAGAGTGTTGTGCACCGAGATACACACACAATGACTCACTGTACAACAGCACAAGAGTCTAGAGACTACGGCTGCCGCACGAAATCTATACGGAAAATAGCTGATAATGAATACCTTATCAGTTGTTTGATTCGCTATTACATAACTTACATAACTGTAAATCTTTTGAATTTAAATTAATGACTTTTGTTCAATTACATAAGAAATAAAATTGCAATTTATACATTGGACAAATAAATAATTTTCTAATATGAAAATATAATAAAATCAATGTCATGCTTTTTTTCTCTAACATGAAATATTATATATATGAAAATTACTAGAACATTTTCATTGTTTTATTTGAAATACTAAGTAAATAAATAAGGTAACACTTTATTTTAAGGTGTCCTTGCAACAAGTTACATGTACTTACTATTATAATAACAATAAATTATGCATAATTACATGCAAGTGACCCTAAACCAAACCCTAATCCTAACCCTAACCTTATTAGTTAATTAATATTACTCAGTACTTAAATGTATAATTACACTATAACAAGGACACCTTAAAATAAAGTGTAGCCGCAAATAAATGCATACATACATAAATAAATATTCCAAAATTATAAATATATAAAATATTCTGATAATTATAGGTTATGTTTAGTTATAATTTCATTAATACATTTAAATAAAATATAATACACATTATTAAATGTAACATATACATAAATAATTACTATTACTATTACAAATAAATACAAATTCTAATAATTACATATAAATATTCTGATAATTGTTATACATTCAGTCACGATTTCATTAACAAATTTAAATAAAAAATGATGAAAAATGTATCTTACCCAGATAAATCATTATTATTAAATCATTATTATTATTATAATAAATAAATATAAAGATTCTGATAATGTTGTTGTAAATTAAAAGTCATTTAATTAATAAATGTACATTAAAAATAAAAGTCAATACATTTATCTGACAAATAAATAAATAAACAAACAAATAAATAAATAAATGTGTTATCAAAATGATTTAATAATTTATAAACATGTTAGATGCAGCTTACTAAGAAAACATAAATTGCCTTGCCAAGTTTTTCACTTATGAGTAATTGTAGAGAGCTGAGTGGAAAAAACCCCGGCTTGAATAAAATACAGTGCACCATGAAAATGTACCCTGAAGCACCAGTATATAACAAAACACAGCTGAAGCTGTATAAGACAACGTTGTGTACTATAAATGAGGGTTGCTTTGATTTAAAACCATTCATGTTCGTGATACTTACATGTACATTGGTTGTAGTTGCAAATGTGAAGTCTTCTGAGGCCCTTGGTAACCGTACGAATCAAACCCTCCTATAAAGTCAACTAAAGAAATGAGACAGGGAGAGAAAGAGGAAGATTTATTGCACTGAATGCTGTCGTTCCTTCAAATAAGCACTTTTTGATTAAGTATCCCATGCGTGTGTCAGTGTGATAATCATGAGCAGTGGATGATCAGCGGCCGGACCCTCTGTGAGACTGACATCTGAGGCCGGTTTGTGGCATGCTGCCCGATGGATGATAAAATAGGCTAACATAAAGCAAACTGACAGGATTAGACCCGGACCCCTCTGTGAGGGCCCACCAGCTGTTTCTGGCCCTGGAAGCTCCGACTATCTGGGCTTTCCACAAAGACGCAAAGGTAATAAAGTGTGTGATAAAGATCCAGGCTTTGGCAATCAGAGGCTGTTTCCTAGACCAACGAACACAGGAGATAAGCTGTGGAATTAGCAGAGAGCTTCTCTCGTGCATCCCAAACAAGGAGAACGGAAGACTGGAACCATTATCATTCTGATGATAGATTTTAGGGGCATATACCTACAAATCCCCTAATCTATGTTGGTCTTATTGTGGAGTTAGACCTTTGTCCTGATCAGTGTTATCTGTGGACCCGCAGAGGTCAGTCTGAAAGCTTGCGCCAGCAGTTTAAACGTTTAGCAGGACACTGTTTGAATTCCCCTCTAAACGTATACTGATATATGACATATCATGTCATTAATTAACAATACATTAGTGCCAGTCTTTAAATTGATTGACAGTCCTTAAAATATTTTAACAATTCAATAACATTAATAAATGAAAACAAAATAAATAGTAATAATATTAATGTGACATCCACTCATATGCTATATGGATTGTTGATAGTTGTAAGTTTTGAGTGAAAAGTTCAGATTGGGCTTAAACTTTTAGAAATATCATTCACATTAAACGCTGTAGAAAATATTTTTCAAAAGAATACTGGAGTATGTTTTACAAAAAATATTATTTCCGTCTTTCTACTTCACATTCAATTCAATGTGTTACTTGCCAATTCTTTGTAATTATGAAATTTACTAGCAATTTCTAAGAGAAAAACATATTGCTTACTAATATTGCTAATTAATTGCTTTAACTCTTCACTCATAATTCATTACATTATTAATAAGTATGTAATGAATATGAAAATTAATATAGACTTCACATAGTTTGCGGTCAGTAAGATTTTTATGAAATACATTTTTCATGCTAAACAATGGTGTATTTATGTGATTCAAAAATAGAGTAATATTGTAAAATATTATTACAACTTCAAAATAACAGTTTTAATATAATTTAAAATGTAATTTATTTCTGTGATGGCAAAGCTGAATTTTCAGCATCATTACTTCAGTCTTCAGTGTCACATGATCCTTCAGAAATCATTCTAATATGCTGATTTGTTGTTTAATTTCTTATTAGCATTGAAGTTGTTCTTTGATGAATAGAAAGTTCAAAAGAACAGAAATTGAAACAGATTATGAATATTTACTGCCACTTTTATATGAATAAAATAAAGCTGAATAAAAGTATAACATTTTAAATCTTACTGACCCCAAACTTTTGAACACACACACATACAAATTTTCAAAAAGAAAATTTAGTTTGCGTGCACTTCTGAGCATTCCCATGTTAATGTCCTTTACATAAATATGTCTGCAGGGGGTAAATGTTAAAATAGATTGCCTGAGGGCAGATATGTGCTCTTAAAACATTTCCCCTTTGCAGTGAAACAAATATCTCAAGTTGTTTCAAGGCAGAAATTCTTCTTGGCTATTCCTGTCAAGATAATGGGAAATGCTGGGATCACTGATCCAGTAATGAAGTAAAAAAAACAACAACAAAAAACATCGACTGTGGGCAAGTGGACAGATTAAAGGGTCTATGGGCCGCCTTGAGCTACAGCATTAGCATTCAAACCCATACAACAACCGTCCCTCGACCTCAACAAAATGACTCAAATAGCTATTTATTCTGTTTTAAGCGACACATCCCAGAAAGGAGCCATTTTGATGGCACTGGCACTGCAGGGAATTAGACCGAGATAGACGTTTTTTTCCTCACAGCATCCATATAGCAAAGCTTTATGGGTTTTATGGGTTTTGGCTTCACCCTTCCAAAAGCTCTTCGTCGACAAAGGCATTTGTAAACCGCACGGAGCGCACAAAGACTATCAGCATGAGTTCCCACCTCCCTGCAACCACAAAGCCTGATTGCATATCCCCAAAGGAAAGCCTTAACCTAATTTCCTTGTTATAGATGCAAAAAGTGTTTCCCCGCAACTTGCGCGCTCCGACACTTCCTAATTCTCTCTCTCTCTTGCTTTATCGTGCTCTCAGAAGCAGAATCATTTAAATACTGTCCTTTCTTTAAATGGACCCTGGGACGTTACCCGTGATAGTAGCTGTAATTACGTGCGGACCTTGTTGATTGGTTTGAGCTGTTCATTACCTTTGCGGAGGTGCTTCATGTACTATATTAATTAAAGCCGTAATGGCCAATATGGCATCCCGATTAGTGTTTCTACATGCCTCAGGGATCAAGCCATCAATATCGTTGGCCTGCTTGAAGGATTCAGAGCTTCAACGATTATATTTCTCAGTGGAATTTTCCTGGGCCCACCCGTGGAACATCAACACCGCTGATAATCTCTCAAAGGATACTAACGTCGCCGTTCATCACGAGCGCTCCAGCAGTCACTCAGACTCAGGCTGCCCATGGACTGATTGGGAGAGACTTTCGAGAGGGATTTCCAATTACACAAATGTTCTAGAATCTGTCCTGATCACTGATTGAGACAATCAGAACCCCCCCTGGACACCGGGAGCGCTGCTGAATGATGTTTGAGGAACTTAAGCGATCAGTGTGGTGGTAGAAGTTTTGCGGCACAAAGCTTTTGCACATTCGACTAATCTAAAGCCAATAAAATAGATTTTTTGCACACATCGCTTAATTAAGGAGTTTTATTCATAAGGTACTCTGGATAAGGCTAGCAAGTAACAATCCACACATTTCAAGGGATTCTGATTTAAGATGCTTTTCTCCACCAAAGAAAATATATTAAATGTTCAGGAAGTAAAATCCGTCAAAATAATTTACTGTGTGAGGAGATAATGGGAGATAGGCTAATGAGAATATATAATAAAATATATGTATATATAAGGATATATATAATGTATAATTTAATGTTGCAATTTAAAAAAGAACATTTATACATATGTTACAAAATATTCCTATTTAAAATAAATGCTGTTTTGAACTTCGTACTCATCTATAATGCTTGAAAATGTATCACGCTTTATATAAAAAAAATGAAGTGTTTTCTACATTGATAATAATAAATGTTACTTAGGCACTAAATATTAGAATGATTTCTGAAGAAACATGCGACACTGAAGACTGGAGTAATAGCTACTGAAAAATGAATAATGCACTGGAAATTTTCTGCCAAAACATTATCCATTAATTTCAGGAACATTTCCATTAACCCTAATACACAAAATTCAAAATACATTTAAAACACCTGTATAGAAATAAATATGGAAAAGTCTTTCATATAAACACACACACACACACACACACACACACACACACACACACACACACACAAATATATATATATATATATGTATACACACACACACAGTATAAGGATCACACTCTAGCTTGGACCAACATCCCAATGAAGTCATGCATAAAAACCCATATACGCACAAATATTCTGCATTAATACACCATCACGCTACACTGGATGTATTCTGCCAGAGGGCTCCCTCTCCGTGATCTTAACATGTAGTGAAGGCACTCAGTTTAATGAGAGGCTGACCCTCCAAATACGGCCGTGCTTAATTACATTCAGAGTGAAGTTTAATGATTCTGATTACTCTGAACATTATGAACTGATAAAATGCAATGTAAATACACGACAAAGAAGGGGGATGCCTAACAAAATAAACAGCCACACAAACACACACTTTTACATGCATCTCTCTGTCTGTCTGTTTTAGTTGCTCGGTGATGAGAGAATGATGAGAACAGGGAACATAAAGCTTGACTCTGCAAGAGAACAACAGTATTGATCTTGTATACCAGTGTTAGGCTGCATTCCTTTGTTATTCCTCAAAAGACTCTCCTAAGAAAAAGTTACAAGCATCTGAGGGCAAAACACATTAAACTAATAGTCTGTCATGATCCGCATGGGTTTCCTTTTTCCGTAGAACACAAATGGGGAAATGTTGAACAATATAGTGCCCACAGTTTTCAATATAATGAAAGTCAAACAACAAAAAAGCACCATAAAAATGAACTCCTATAAAGCCATATGATAGCCTTGTGTTTTCCTTTTGTGTTCCACAAAAGAAAGTAAGGCATACAGGTTTGCAATGCATAAAAGAGAGTGAGTAAATGACAAGAGTTTTCATTTTGGGTGAACTGTTCCTTAAAAATATATGGAATATTATAAATCAGGCCATCTTCTATCATCATTATTATTATCTAATCTTTCGTCAGGACAGAAAGGTGACTGAAGCGAATGACCCATGTGTCTCAGTGTGGCAGTAGTGGTAAGTGTGATCGTCTGAGCATTACAAATGGAACAATTTTCTCCTTGCTTTAAAACACTAGGCCACAGGCTGGTCGTTTAGGATCAATAAAAGCAATCTTTTAGATCCTGCAACATCTAAATTCAGATGTTTACTGGGGCATTCAAACTAGACTAAAGATCTGCCACCAAGAGCCATGTCTATGTCAGTGCTTCATTACCACAGGAAACGAATATTCCACAACAACCTTAAAGCATATAACAAATATAATAATAAGAAATAGATTAAAAAAATCATGCATCTTTACACCGATTTAGGTTATAAACTATAAAGTCTTATTAAATGCTTTTTTTCAAACAATTAAAGATATGTAAATACACACACACACACACACACACACACACACACACACACACACACAACAATTAAAAATACGTAAATATATATATTTTAATTTTTTTATATATATATATATATATAGGATAATAAATATATTTGTAATATCATAAATATATAATATTTATACAGTGGTGGCAAAAATTGTTAGAACACTAATATTTTCACCAGCTAAAAATGGTTTTAAGTCAGTTATTTCTATCTTTTGCTGTAGTGTGTCAGTAGGAAATATCAGTTTACATTTCCAAACATACGTTTTGCCATTAATTGTAATAATCCAGTGAGATTTTTGTTTGCACAAGGAGTCTGACAACAGCCAGTGCTCCACACAGAGATCTGATCTGATCATCATCATCCAGTCTGTCTGGAATGACATGAAGAAACAGAACAAACTGAGACAGACTCAATCCAGAAGAACTGTGAAGAACAACATCTCCAAGACGCTTCAAGAAACCTTCCTGCAAAGCTTCCTGAAAAACTATGCACAAGTGCACTGAGGGCAAACGCTGCTTTAAACACAAAGAATGGTCACACCAAATGTTGATTTAATCTAGTTAATAGAAGTTAATTGATAAAGAAAATCTATTTATGACATTATTTTTGACAGCATCCTCATTTTACAGCATTTTTACACAAGTGCCTAAAACTTTTAACAGTACTGTAACTTTGCAGGTAAGTTTCTTGAAGCATCTTGGAGATGTTGCCACAGTTCTTCTGGATTTAGTCTATCTCAGTTTGTTCTGTTTCTTCATGTGATTCCAGACAGACTGATGATAATGAGATCAGATCTCTGTGTGGAGCACTGGCTGTTGTCAGACAAAAAACTCACTGAATTATTACAATTAATGGCAAAATGAATGTTGGAAAATGTAAACTGATATTTTCTGCTGACACACTACAGCAAAAGATAGAAATACCTATAGTAACTATAAATAACTTTAGTTAGAAATAACTAACTAAAAAAACAGTTTTTAGCTGGGGAAAATACTGTACTAGTGTTCTAATAATTTTGGCCGCCACTGTATATGTAAATCATATATTTAGATCTGACATGTTAAATGTAATTTTAGATCCTATATCATTTTAGATTTAATACATATCTTATAAGCATGCATTATATCTTTGAGAATAAGCCAAACCCTCATTAAAAATGAACAAAAACAAACTCATGATTGAGTTATGAAGATATACTCACAGCTGTCCTCCTCTTCTGAAATGAGCTTCACAACATAACAGGCATAGATGAACCCAGCAAGCTGTGAAGAGAACAGAAAACAACATTGATTAGAATAATCAACTGTACTAATCTATTTGCCTATATTAAGGTTAAGTGTAGTGCAGCAAATAGAATAGGAAAAATAATGTTTCCCGAACAGGTTTCACAATCATTCCTCGCAACCTTTTGCAATGCCTGCAGTTGAACGTTGATGTTAGACCAAGAAAATAAAACGCAAGAAAACTATGGAGCGGAATGGCTATTTTCAAGTGTAAGTGGCACAAATGGTAGCTAATGGTAAAAGTCGACTTTGTTGACCTAAAAATAAATTTTTATAACATATACACATTTCAAATGTACAGTTTTCGGTCTCAAGAAAGAAAATTATTGAAGAATCCTCATCCAATAAAATGCTCTGATTTTGCTTTGATAAAAACCAATCTTCCTCTTTCAACAGAAAATACATCAACAAATGCAATAAAACTGAGTCAACTCATTTCATGTGGTCATTATATCAGAATAAGCAAACCAACCATCACTGAAAACCATTAGTGGTTCATTCAGTTAATTAGAGATAAAAAGAGCATACTTTTAACAGTAGAGAAAACATGCTCATATGTTTTGCTCAAATGAGAGAGAATCTGAACTAATAACAGGAGAGAATGAAGAGATGAAAGATAGAGGGAGGTAGGCTTATTTTCATTGAGGAAACAGGTGTTGTAGCGGCGAGAGCTTTACATCAAACTGAGACACCGCCACAGGAAACGGGTCTTTAGAGCAATGAGGACAGAGCGAAGCAGAAATCCTCTCTTTAACAGCACTTCTGAATCATAGAAGCACACGGATACACAAAGCTCAGATTTTCCTGGCTCTGAATCACTCATCAGCATCCGTGTTTAAAGAAAAAGACGGTCGGTGGCGGGCTTGGGACTTCAATCGTGATTAAGAAGGATGAATGTGAAACGATGATGAAAAGAATATTGAGGACTGTAAACACATATAATGGACAAACAAAATACTCTTTAAAATGCTCAGGGAGCACAGCTGGGCTTTTTATAAACCCTCTTCATCAGAGAGCCGTGTTGTTGTGTGTTACACCGGTGATTTTATAGAACCGGACTGATTGGGCGTCTCTGATCGAATCAAGACAAATGATAGAGTGGGACAGCTTGAACTCCTGTCGTCTGCACTGCCAAAATAAGGTCTACACAGCACAAATAAAACCCAGGTTACGTAATCAGATGAGTTTTTTATTTTTCTCCAAATAGCGAGTATGGTTATGTATAGTGGTTATTAACATACAGCATATATATTATTTATAGAGAATAATGATTTAAAATATATTAATATAATTTAATGTAATTAATTTATATTATTTATAAAAATATTAAATTATTATATATATAATGATTAAAAATATATATTAAATATATATGAATTTGAACATTGCATCAAAGTAGAGGTGAATTTGTTCTGTCTTGGAGCTTTTAGGCTGGAGGCTGCATTTATTTTATCAAAAATACAGTAAAAACAGTACTTCTGTGAAATAGTATTACAATTCAGATAACTGTTTTCTAATTTAATATATTTAAAATGCAACTATTCCTGTGAATTTTCATCAGCCAATATTCAGTCCCATGATCCTTCAGAAATCATTCTACGCTGTAATAATTTCACCAATTTTAACTTTTCAACAGTCATTTCAACTAAAATTACATTAAACCGACTTTAAAAAATCAAGCTGAATTTCATCTAAATTATATAAAAGTTGAAATTGTTCAATGTATTTTGATAATTTAAAGTAATATAAAAAGATACAACTTTTTACAGTCCAATATGCTGATTTGATGCTCAAGAAACATTTCTTGTTATTATTAACGTTGAAAACAGTTATGCTGCTTAATATTTTTGTGGAAACAATGATCATTTTTTTCAGGATTCTTTGATCAAAATAACAACATTTATTTGAAATACATTGTTTTGTAACATTGTAAATGTTTTTTTTACTGCCACTTTTGATAAATTTTAATGCATCCTACCTGAATAAAAATATTTCTTTCTTTTAAAATAAAAAAAGAGAAAAAGATAAGTTTCTACCCCCCAAACTTTTGAATGGTAACATAGGTTGGATGGATTAACACTTAAATAACTTTGAATGTAAAATTTATTTGCAAACCAATCAAAGCACTTCCATTAAGGACAAGGAGACACCTGGACAGAAAAAGTAACACAAAATAACTTAAGTAATGCAATTAGTCACCTTTAATGAGTAACTCAATACTATAACGCGTTATTTTTAAAAGTAACATTCCCCAACACTGTGCCACAGTTGTGCTGAGAGCAAATGTACTTTGACATACTGCTAAAAAGACCACCCAGACTTGAGACTATAATTAAGAGGCTGAGCGCCATTTGCTATTCTATGAGATACAAACTCGTGTCCCCTCAGGGAATGCTCTAGAATGCGGCCGTGTTTACAAGAATGTTTATGTATCGCCATTTCTTATCATTTGAGCAGTTCATTTATCTAAACGAACAGAACAAACAGTCCAGGACTGCATTCCCGGTCCAGTCCCTCTGGATAATCACAGTACAGCGGTAAATGGGAGGAAAAGCAGATTTAGGATTCCGCGAATACCTCAAGGTCTTGCTCTCATTTACACGGAATAATGTACCACTCCTTCCTCCTTCTCAGTGACGGTGGAGAGCATGCGCCGCACACATGCAATCCGAATCCAGACAGGGTCATTTACATAATAGCGCACAGCTATGTGAAGGACGAGGGCCCGATGTGGTGTCACCTCGGCTCAGCGCATTGGGCCAGACAGTATTTTGGTTCCCGGTTCCTTGGATACAGCACCCAGCGTGGATGAGGAGACAATGGAGGCGGCCAGAAGCTAGCATCTGTGTGTTTGTGTGGGGAAAGGGGCGGATCAGGGTTCAACACACACAATACAGGCTGCTCTTTTGATTACCCGATGCTATCATCTGCCCATTGTGTTTGCAAAATATGTAAACCAAATTAGCAGGATGTAAATACAGTCTGCGCTAACTGTGTGATGAAGAGCGGTGAAAAGAGACTTGCAAACTGTTTGCCCCAAACAACAAATATTTATATTTATATTTTTCTGGCCAAAATATATGTGAAATTTTTGCTAATAAATGTCATAAACAGCAAAGGTAAAGGAAATGTATTTAAAAAAATGTTATATGTTTAAGTTTAAACTTAAAATGGCAATACCTATTGAAAGGTGTCCTTTAAAAGGCAAAAAATATAATTTTTTAATCTTGAATTACATTTGGGGTAAATACTTATATTTTGGACAAAACAAATGTATATATAAAATGTACAAAGATATGAGATAATATAAGAAACTGAAACTTATTAAAAGTATGTTTATGTAAATAAAATAACTATAAAATCTACAGTAGCCACAGTAGATTTATGTTGGTTAGCAGTTTTGATACATGTTTATACTGTAATATGTTTTGAAAAACTACAGTAAATACATACATTTTGGCCATTTTTATTGTTTGCAATATATATATATATATATTAATACTACACACATACACATACTTCATTGCATAAAATATTTTTCTATATTTCAGAACATAAAAATGGTCAAGTGTTTGTAATGTATATGTTTATGTAAATATTAGTGCTGTCAAACGATTAATCGTGATTAATTGCATCCAAAATAAAAGTTTTTGTTTACATAATATATGTGTGTGTACTGTGTATATTTATAATGTATATATAAATACACACACATGCATGCATATATTTAAGAACTATATGTTACGTTTATATATTAAATATATTTATACATGATATAATTTATATGAATATAAATATATACATGTAAATATTTTAAAAATATATGCTGTCTGTGTGTGTTTTTACATATACATAATACATATACATAGTACACACACACATATATTATGTATATGTGCATTTTGGATGCGATTAATCGTGATTAACTGCTTGACAGCACTAGTAAATATATAAATATATTTGAAAATCTACAATAACTATATACATTTTGACCATTTTTTAGTTTTGAAATATAGAAAATGTATGCATGCACATAGCATGTTCAATATACTGCATTATACTGAATACTGAAGAAAAAAATATATAAAGTTATAGTATAAAGTTATATATGTTACATATAAGTAGAAAATTTGAAATAATCTAAAGTTATAAGTTATATAAATATACTGATATATAACGGTGTTTAAAAGTAATATGTGAAATGATATGCATTAGGAAATATTAATTAATATTGTAAAAATGACACTTATGTCTGATTAAAATCAGAGCCAAGAAAAATACTTATTTTATTTAGACAGTTATTACTGCCTGGTGCATGTTCACAATGTAAATGGAAGGCCAAGGTAAGCTCACTGCATTGTGGGATACTGTATTCAAAACAGTGAGCTCTACTGTCACGAGCACACAAACATTTACATTCTGTAGAAATGAGTAATAATGAGAAATATGAATAAGAGTCGCATGATGTGCTCCTCTGAAGAACTCAGTCTGGTACTCACTCACTCACTCACTCACAGCCACAGACATGTTGTTGTATTGTGTTCCTTCTTCCTCTGCCATGTCATTCCCAATAGACAAGACTAAATTTAGATTCTATACATGTGAATAATACATGCAGGGTTTCTAAGGAGGTGCTAAATAATTGAGGATGCGTCTGGAAGCAAGAACTGATCTCGATGCAAGTATCTTAAAGTTGAACCTCACGTACAAGCTTGCTCATTCTTCATCGCCTGCAGTTTCGATTAATGAGTTTTAATGTTTAATATGTTTATCTTCAAAGCATGGAGCAACTTCACAATGAAAAAAAAATCTGGTTTAGCACTTTAAAAATGCAAATGTTATTTAAGCTACATCTGCTACAAAGACATACAGAAACAGGCAACATGTCTTACATGACACAGAATAGCAAATATGCTTGTGTGTACCGTTTTACATCCGTGGAAATCAGAATAAAGAATAAACTCCCATTTAAGTGCCTATGAAGAAACAGATGAATCATCAAAACTATACATAGATAAACACAAACATGTACAGCATTATTTGAAACAGAAGTGAATTCTGACTTTGGAAATGGCTTGACAGTCACTTCCTGCACAAGGTCATTGTTTGATCAGCCTAATACAACCACTCAAGCTTGAAATATTATGGACAGTTTTACAAACTACTACAATTTAGCCATTCACATTGAAGTAGTTTCCCTTCAGAGATATCCATCAAATTAAAAAAATGCAGTTCTGCAGTTTTATCAAGAGGTTATTCCCTTCAATTTTCTCTTTGACCATGATAATAAAATGTTTTTTTTTTTACTGCTGTGCCTTAAAAAAAAAAAACATCCATCATTTCAAAATATACACTACCATTTAAAAGTTGGGGGCAGTATTTTTGAAGTATTTTGAAGTTAATGCATTTATTCAGCAAGGACGCATTAAATTGATCAAAAATACAAAAAATAAATAAATAAATAAATAAATCATTTCTGAAGGATCATGTGACACTGAATACTGAGAAATGGCTGCTGAAAATTCAGCTTTGTAATCACAGGAATAAATTTCATATTAAAATAGACAACAAACATTTAAACTGTAATAATATTTCACGATATTACTGTTTTTACTGTATTTTTGGTCATAAATAAATGGAGCCTTGGTAAGCTCAAAAACTTACCACCCCAGTAAAGAATCTTACATCATCTTCTAAAACCTTTGGATGACTGGTGTTCTCATGTGTTTCTTCACTTTCACTAAGATCAGTTTCTTAGATAACCTACTTTCTTTCACTTTTTCTGGGCAGAATCACCTGGCTTAATCAATTTCGTATGTTGACACAGCATCAGTCAACCCATTTCTGTGCCAATGTGGATGCCTGCTTCAAACTGCGCTCTCGCACTTGGCGGCTTGCACTAATTCACATGTCCTTGACTTCCTCCTCGGGCGCTGGGCCTCTCTCCAGGTGGGCTGCTCACTCCTGGCTTTTATAGACTGCGCTAGTGAGCTACTTAACATGCCAACAACCACCCATGTCCTGACGCACCAAACGTCTTCTGCAATCTTCCAAGTGCAAACACTTACTCGGGGGCAGTCGGCATTGTGATTTTTTTAACACAGCACTCTCAGCACAAATCAAGGGTGAATGGTTTATGCACTCTTTATGAAATGATTTAAATAGACAACCGTTTAGAGCGGCCGTGTTCTTGTAAAACGTGGACAGCTGACACAAAGAAATGCTGATTATATTGGCGTTGGGGTCGTTTATGGGGTGAGAGGAGAAGTGATGTGTTTTTTATGAGTCATCGTGGTAAAGTCAAACAGTTTTTTCAGTAAAATGCTCTTGTTTTCAAATGGATTGAGTGTTGCTTGGCTCAAAGCAGACAGAACATCACAAACACGGCTAATGCCTTTGATTAGCTCTAGCTCAAGGACACAGATGCTAAAATTGTGAAAAATCTAACTTTTCAGGAGCTAGTCTGCATAAACTGATAAAATAAGACTGTTAGAATGAAATACAAAGAGGGAACGGCTAGTTAACTGATAATGCTAACAATCAACTAACAAATAATCATTTCTGATGCGCAAACCTAGAGTTAAAGGTTTGTTCAAATCCTTAAGTATTAGAGGTTAACCAATTGATCTGTTTAGTGATGATCATACTAGTGATGTGTTGTTCATGAGCAATTTGTTCAATTTGAATGCATCTTTAATATGACTCGGCAACATGGAGTCATTTCAGTGAGAGATTCGTTCATTTCGTGTTGACCGCACATGCACAACATCCTATTAGTTCTTTACAGGAAACAGAAATGATTAGTTCACCTCTTGAGTCTTGGGGATCGGGTTCGAGTCTTTTGTTCATCCCGTGACAGCCTAATAGACACTATCTATACCAGAAAGAGAAATGATTAGTTCACCTCCTGAGTCTTTGAGTCTGAGTCGTTCGTTCTTTTGTCATGTGACAGCAGTATTGGATACAGAAACTAGTTAACAATTCCCAATCTTCCTTACAATTACAGTTATGTGATGCACTTCTGGTCTCAAATTTAAGCTTTTTTATTTCTTACAATATATACATTTGTGAATTTTTGTCATGATGGTTAACATTGAATGTGGTAATAAAGAGTTGGCTTTAAAATGTATCCGTATTATGAGGAACAATCACTTTGATAAAGCAAAGATATCTACACATAATAGCATAAAGTTAATAATATGTAATGTTTGTGTTTGTTGTAAGATACTGAGCTGGGAGGTGGACATGCGACAAAAGAACAAATGACTCGAACCCGAAGACTCGAGAGATGAACTAATGAATTCTGTTTCCGGGACTGCATAGCATTATAGCTTAAGGGGCTGGATGAATGAATGACTTGAATCAATTCTGTTTCCGGGACAGACTGCATAGCTTCAGTTTATTTGGATGTGACGTGACAAACGAATGAACGGAAACTAAAAGACTGCATAACCTGAAAAAATGAAATAATCGTTTCTCAATCTTTTTCATAATGTGGCCTTGGTTGCATTATTGTTTTTTTTTTTTTTTGAAAAACATCGTGTAAGTAGATGTGTTGTGGAATTTGGCTATTAACATGTAACATTTTAATTATATTTTGCTGAAATGAACGAAATCACTCGAAAAAAAGATTTGTTCATTTCGATGTAGGAGATTCAAAGATCTGAGTCAGTAAAATTATCCAAAATGTATACATTATACAGTACAAGAGTGGCCTCTAGAGAAGGAATCACTGACACCTCGTGCTGTTTGTTTTGACACTCAAGACTACACGCTACACCGAGCGGGACACTTCAGATGTGCATTTGAAACACAGACAACGAAAGCGTGCATATACAGTATACTACAGTACATGCTTTCATATCATTATAAAGTAATTAATATGCTGACTAGATGTTGCATTAGTGGAGAACAGCAGTGAGGCAAAAGAGAGGACGCTAATGTAGTACCTCAAGCGGTTAAAACAATGTGACAGAAAAACACATATGTCCGACCCAAATGTTTAATGTCTTGTTAGTTCTATCTGCATTCGTTTATGTCCACTTGGTCACTTTTATGCATGCGTTAGCCAGCAAAGTTGCAGATTAAAAGCTAGTGATGTGAGAAAGTAAATTGATATGTTCATGCAGCCGGCAGAAACGTGTTAATTTGTGTTAATTTCAATTTTTAGTTACACATTTTTAACTTATAAAGTTGCATTTTTTAACATTAGTTATTGCACTTTGAACTAGTATTCATTTAAACAATGCAAATAATCCAGCACCATGTACTTTGAAAATGCACCACATAACAGAGCATACTATTTTATTAGAGATGAATGTTCCAGAGTTTGACTGTAAGTGTTTTAATTGGGTCATTTGCTGTGGGCTACAGCAGTACCAGACATGCCATCTTTGACCTTCTTACTGTGCCACCACCAGTCTTAGAACAAAACGTGCCGAAGGAACAAAATAATTAAACATTCAAAGCCTCATTTACAATTCAGATCATCTAAGATAAATGTCAGACTATTTCCAATCACAGGCACAAACACTGATCATTTGTTAAAACAATACAAATTATTTAGTCCTTGTGCTTTCGGAAAGTCACTTTTTGACCTATATGGAATATCCCCTCGCTGACTTTAGTCCTCGGAAAAAAACAATTTCAGTGCTGACCTCCTTTGGCCTCGTCCACCTGGCTGTTAATCTGAATTAGACGCAGTACATTAGCGCGGCTAAGGCCACGCTATAGCTCGGAGCTAGCAAAGAGAAGTCTTGTTAGCAATGCTAAATGAACCTTTTAAGCTTTTTAATCACGGATAAGAACTTCCTTCATTCACTGCCTTGAGTTCTCGGCTCCTAAAGTGTGGTTTGGTAAGAAACAAAGAGGGATCTGGGGTTTTTAAGGCAATGAAGATAAATATGATTGGCTAAACCTGTGTTACGACTATAAATCGAATGATGCTTAGTATAAATTAACAACAACAGAAAAATGCTTATTAAAAAAAACATGGTATTTATATGGTACTCCATAGTGCATAAAAGAACACAACAGTACTTTATTTCAGATTGCTACTTAAAATAAAACCTAAACTAGACAAAGCAGACAGTCAAAATTTAATAAAATGATCTATAAATAAATAAATTAATTAATCAATAAATAACACCTTAACAGCCACCTTGCAACTACCTAAAAACCCTAGCAAATTATCTTTTGGACAATTTATTTATTTAATACATTAACATATTATTTAATTAAATTAATAATGTTTAATAAAATAAATATTATTTAATGAAGCAAATATTATTAGTAAAAAACCCTTTAGCAACACTAAAGCCAAGAAGCCAAGACTGCAGCCTCTTCCACATGTTTTAGTAATTTCTTCTTCAAAAATCATCAATAACAGACTTAACTCTCTATCTATTGCTGCCAATGTTTTTCAAAAGGGCAGCAATCCGTGAGTCAGTGCTACACGCCAAGAGTTTGCGCTTTGTTGACAATTGGCAGAATTTGCCAGTGTTAGTGGTGAAGGAACACAAAAAAGAGAGTAAAGTAGACACTTTCATCACAACTGCTTTGATTTACCAAACAACACATCACACCCAATTTTCCACTTTCACAATTGAGCAGGCACTTAGCCAGAGGGGATAAGCTTCTCATGACAAAGTAGCACCCGATGCTCATAGAGGAAGCTCTTCTTGAGATGAGACACACAACACAGACCTCCACAGACTACAGCACTCCAGAAAGCATGTGGGTGAACCTGCCGTGGCAAGAAAGGAGCGAATGAAGAAATCACACCTCTGTGTTCCCTATGAACTCTCCAATACAAAGAATGGGGATCGTAAAGGAAGCAATTTTATTCCATCTGGAGTAAAGGTTTCTTTCTTAAGATGGATACTGTATGTAAGGAGTCTGACAGCAGGATAGAGAGCAGCTTTCTGCATTTTATTCTTTACTATATAGAACTTTCCTTATTTATATCATATAAGATTCACAATGTTCATGTGTTCTTTTAGGGTGAATCTCAAAAATACATGTCTATTTTACACCAAAATTATGAGAAAGAAATTAAGATTATGCATAATAACAAAACCAACTTATTTGTAATTATAATTATTAATAAAAAAAGAACTCTCATTAGCTTTTGGTTATTGTAACTTAGCATTTTTAACTGTTGCTTTAAAGAAAATATGCTGAACACTCACTGTCTGTCGTTAGTTAGTAAATATAGGGACAATAAAACTTATTATATAAAACTGTCTATTCATTTTATGTTGGGGAATTGAACATAAAAACACTTTAGCTTTAAAAGATCGAACAAACCAAGATATAGCAAATAATTCAAAATGCAAAAAATACATCAGGAATTTTTCATTACAGTAATGAGAATTGTGGGGGGAGGGGAGTTGTTTAATTACATTTTATTAAAGAAAATGAAAAAGAAATGTGATTAAAGAAAATTACACACATTACTTTAAATGCATTTCATTAATTACTAAATTACATTAATTAGAATGTAATGAGAATCATCAGTGAAAATAATTAGAATTCCAAACAAATGAAAAAGGAGAAAAAATAAGAGTTTGTTATGCAAATGATCACAATGCAAAAAAAGGAAAAACATATTTTTATTGAATTGTATGTAAAAAAAGAAGAAAGGTTTCATGAGATCAACATGAAAAAAATAAAATAATATAATATAATATAATATCTTTCATAGATAGGTAACCTGCTTCTTCCCTGCTGTGAGGGATTTATGCATTTCAGCTCTGGTGTTTCTGCTTAATTTTGACTGGCTTCAGCAGAGCTGCTTTTCCTGCGTTTCCTTCACTTGATGCTAATTCATATCGTGGCCCTGAGCTCCCAGCTCCATTGTGCCTGGATTGATTGTCTGCTGTAAAAGCCGACTCTCCAAGTAAAGAGCATAATTGCTCTTTGTTTACAGTAATGAATTCAGATATCTCATTGATCTTGACAAAATAATGTTTGAATACCTGCTCTCCAAACCGGCTGCCAAGAGTGCCAAAGGCCTGGAGAGCGTTGGTGCACGCTCACTTGCATTTCCGGTTTTGCACTCTGCAAAGTGACAAAAACGCCACCAGGAGTGATGCTACTGACTTGTGACCTCCATAAAGAATGGCATAAAACATACAAATCATAACAGCAGCCTTATGAGTTGTTCAGACAGCTGAAGGAAGCAGGAAGGAAAATTTGCGCACTGAATAAGACACACGACATAACGCTTGACAGACCTCATGGCCTCCTGACGTGTTAGCGCTCATATTTTAGAAGGAAAAGATGGGTGGTGGGCAGGTGTCCAGCTGAGATCGAGAGGTCAGGCATCGCTCGGAGCAAAGCTGCAACGACTCTCGGATAATTGCTTCGGTGACCTCCTGAAGCCCTCCATCAGTAATGGCAATTTTATAACACACCAGAGATATTTCCTTTCCTGCTACAGTATAACTGGGTAAGTGAAAGGTTCTATCCTGACAAACAGAGGAACAGACAAAAGGATTTAAAGCTGAAGCCCGCAGGCGGTGGATTGGTTGATATTAGATAGCGAAGCTACTGGAAGGTTAAAAAAAAACCTTGCAAGTGATTCCAGTAAATAAATTGCATGTTTGTTTTGACAGGGCTTTGGAATAATCTCTCTATGTCATCACCCACGCAACACAGAAAACAACATCTCTGCCTACAATAATCGATGACAGACAGTTATTTGGTTTCAGTCTGACAACCGAGTCCAGCTGCTAATATTGTGCATCATACGTGTAGAACATTGATCTTGGTCCAGACTCTGATGTGTGAGTGAAAGGCTCTTCTTCATCACACAAGTCAGTAATCTATCAGAGTATTCAGATGAGATAAGCTTCTAAAGATTTTAACAATTCCCTTTTTTCTGGATTTGTATGTAATGTCAGTGCTGAAAAAATCTGCTTAAAAACCATATACGTATATATTTTAGAAGTTTAAGTCGATAAGAATTTCGTAATACAGTAATACAGTAATACTGTAATATAGATTTTAGAATTTTTTAAGAATATCATTTTTTCTGATTGGCAAAAACAGCCTAATATTACCTAATTTAATTATGTTGGTTTCAAAAATATAAAAAACAAACAAACAAAAAACACCTTTCCTCATGTACCATTTTTTGTATTTTTTTTTAACTGTATATATATATATATCAACTTGAATGCAATTATTAAAATAGCAAAAGTATCGTTTAACTTAATTCATAAATTTATTTTAAATCTTCAAAGGAGTGGAAAAAGTGGAAATCGGGATTAGGCAAAAAGTAATGTCTTAAGAACCAATTATACATGTAAAAATCTGAGAACTGAACAAATAGTTGTAACCTGGCTCAGAGGAAGATAGGAATCATGTCTTTGTAGCTGTTTTTCTGATGTTTAAGTCAATAAAAGTCAAAGTATATATATATATATACTGTATATATTGAGAAAGAGAAAGTTGTGGACTCCATGTTGCTGTACAGACAAAGATAATAATACAATTTAAAAAATCACAAAGATATCCAACATTACCACACAAACACCAATAAAAGCAAAAAAAGCTAGGTATTCACATCATATTTTGTCAGAAAGTGTGACATGCAAAAGCAAAACATCACCCCAAAATTAGTAAGAAGAAACAAGTATTGTATTTGATTCAGCAAATATGCTGAAGAACATTGTTATCAATGTGCTGCTTAAGTTACTCAGTATTAACTTATTGAACAAGCTGCTAAATATAACACTCACAATCGTTCTGAATATATTCTATATAACCAGCTCTGCTCAGCTGACTCCTGTCAGCTTTCTGCTCATGCCGTGTGTGATGTTTGAGTAATAGGGCTCCGCTATTCAGCCGCGGTCACTGATTTCTCTGACTTATCAGATGAGATGCTCGGCCACGTCAGCCGGGCCGGTGATATCAGACCTCCTGTCACTCAGCTGCGGCCCGCGTCGTTACTCACTCCGCCAGAGTGACGGAGAAAATAGCAAGACAAGAAAGAGAATGAAAGGGGTCAACAAATGGATAAAAAGAAACAAAAATAGACTTTGAATAAGATCACCGGGGAGTTCGCCTAGTGTTGACATTTACGAGAGCTGATGGCAATCGCCTGCCGCACTGGCATCTGCCATGCTGATGATTTGCCGTGCACAACTCATCCTCGCAACCAAATAAAGTCTTGAATCGAAATTGGCTATGGCAATACATTTCCATAGAGGTCTCGAGGGACTGGCAAGTAATGAGGTCGATTGATTTTCTTCTCCTCTGGGTGTTATGTTTTGTCAAAACAGTTACCTATTCTTCTTTAGGCGCTCCATAAATCGTTCATCGACTGACAGCTTAAGAAAGGTTATTGTTGTTTCAATATAAATGCTAAAGGATGTTCACATCTGCATAATGGCTAATGGGAGATGGAAGCATTCATTTTTAATGCCTTTTTTAAAAAAAGAAAGCTCACATGATCTGGAATCACTAATTAGATTAGCTAAAACTTTTTCAATGTTGAAAAAAGCACCCATTATATAGTACATCCCAAACAAACAAATAAATGCAGAATAAAATACAATTAATAAAAAAAATATATATATAATAATTTAAATAAAAAATATATTTAAAATACATTAAATTGTATTTAATTTAAAATATATTAAAAATATTGAACTAATTGAACTAACTATATAAATAATTAAATAAAATGCAAAGCATTCCACCATTGGACTATAGGGATCAAGGTGGTTTACTAGTTGCTCAAAAAGTACTCAGTATGTTTGACTAGTGAGTTTATCTATTATTATTTAGCTGCTATGCTTTGAAGGGGATGAATTTAGAGGCAAAACTTCTCAGAGAGGCTTTTAACGTCACACAACTTTTTTTGCGACGCTTTGAAGCAGCACCATTCATCCACTTTAAAGTACCCCTGCTCCACTCAAAACACAGATAAATAAACCCACAATACATTTCAGGGCAATTACTGTTGGACTCCAAATATTTTTTTAATTTCTGGCCAATCATCATGTTCCATGAGCATTGCGTTTTTAAGTTAAAACACATCTTGAAACATTCTGTCAAGCTGTTTTTGAACACAAGAACATCCCTAACAAAACATGCATTTGAACATTGATCCAGCTCACTCATTGACTTTATTTCAGGAAAAAAAGGGTTAAAATATATACCATAGTTAACAATCAGCCATGTCAGAGTTTGAAAAATCACTTTTGAGCGGATAATCCTTTTAGCCTTTCTGAAATGATTGCATCCAGTTTGATTCAGCGTTTGTCTTTTCCCATTCGATGCAGCACACATTTCCATCATGAACCTGGCACTCACCTTTCCTTCATTTTCTTATCATTGCCACAAATAGCTCAGAACAATGGGCAAAGAAATGAACAGCGGAAGGTGAGACAAGCCTAGGTTCAGCTGCTGAAATAAATGTGTGAGCTTGGTATCCCAATCAGTCATCCTGAGAATTCAGAAAGCAAGCAGTATTAAACCGGCTACTCTGAGAAAATCGAGCAAGATCTCCCTCCATGCATCTCAAGAGACGCCACACCGGGAGAATTGTTAGCACACAGGGGGTTATGCAAATTCTACCGCTCAATCAACAGGCTTAATATGAAAATGGTACATAAAACCCAGAAACGCGGGGCTATTAATAAGGCAAATATGATACAAACAGCTTTAAGCGGGGCATAAGAAATTGAGGAAATCTTGAATCAAGAAAGCTTGTTCGTTTAATGTTGACACTAATGCACTCAGGATCAAAGCTCCTCACTAAACAACTACATACTAATTAAGGCTATATATTCACAATATATTTGTGAAGATCTTGCTGCTGATGTAAAATTAAGCAACATTATTGCTTTTTATTTGGCCATTAAGTTCCCCCATTATATTAGTTTAACTGAGTGTTAGGAAATATCTAATTAAGTCTCTAAATTAAAAAGTAGGAAAAACAGCTGTGAATCATTTTTGTGAAACAGTGGAAATATAGTATATATATAATATAGACAATTATGTGTGTACAGGTCTGATATGTGCAAAATTGAAATGAAAAGATATATTATATGCAGAAAATATTTCTATTTACTAAATAATACTAAATAATTTAATATTGGTGAATAGAAATTTTACTTTACCTTGCAGCATTAAACACATCTTGAATCTACTTGGTAGCTGTTCTTTTTGATTTATTAAAAAAAAAAAATAGATGCAGAAGCCAGGTTTGGTTAAAAAAAATATATATATATATTTATATTTTTTTTAAATAAGCAAATAAATATATTTATTTTACATTAAATAAATAATATAAAATAAATACATTTTATTTTAAATAATTTTAATTAATTAACATACGTAAATAATTTTACATTAAATAAGTACAATAAAATAAATATTTAATATCGAATTAAAATAAATTAATTTGTTAATTAATTCATAAATAAGTAAATATATACAGTATATTTCACATTAATTTGAACAATCAATCAATCAATCAATCAATCAATCTATCTATTAATCAATCAATCAATCAATTCTTCAGCAAACTCATATCAAGATACACTAAATAGCCTAAATAGTACAGAGATTTGTTTTTGGTTATAACACCCTTCCCTAGTACAGGCAATCGAGACCTGCAGAGCATAACGATAACTCTAGCATCAATTAGATGATGCACTGTAATTAAACAAGGCTTGATTGATTATGAGAGACACTGCTAATGTTCTCAGAAGCTCATCAGTATAGCTGCTAATAGGCTTTCATTAGGGTGGACTCTCTGGCTACAGCTGCCAGTTGAGAAGCACGCAGGTTTGGGACAAGTATAATAACGAAAAGGAGGTGACTCAAAATCACCAACTGTCAGAAGACAGCATAAGTCCTACAAACCCGGCATGACCCAGTCATTTTAGTAGAGGCCTGTTACAATCCTCTGCATGAGAACAGAGACTGGGGCTTGACACAAACAGGGACTAGCTGAGATTTCTGTTAGCATATGTCACGCCGCACAGCTATGACAGCTGATGTGGAGGTAAGCACCAGGGATGAGAATCCACCAGCGCCCACATAGCAGAGATTACTATGACGTGAAATTTTCATAGTCCACATGCTTTAGCTGCTCACTATCATTACTGTAAAGTCTGTGTAATAGAGATGGCATTTAATATTTAAAATAGCATGCAAGATGAAAAAAAAACAATCGTACGAGGCACTGAAGCTCTCATTGCAGCTCCTAGTGAGCTGACTTGCTGTCTACATAGATAACTAGCTTCTGAAGCAACAAACTAACCACAATGAAGCCTTATAAATGAAGGCAGTAATATTGTTAAATGTTCACACAAGCTGATTTTAAACAAAGCCTGTATCTATCTATCCATCCATCCATCCATCCATCCATCCATCCATCCATCCATCCATCTATCTATCTATCTATCTATCTATCTATCTATCTATCTATCTATCTATCTATCTATCTATCTATCTATCTATCTATCTATCTATCTATCTATACCTACCTACCTACCTACCTACCTACCTACCTACCTACCTACCTATGATGACAGTAAATACATTTATAATGTTACAAAAGATTTCTATTTAAAATAAATGCTATTCTGCTTAACTTTCTATTTGTCAAAGAATCCAGAAAATAATAAAAATAAAAGTTTCTTGAACCACAAATCAGCATATTAGAATGATTTCTGAAGGATCATGTGAAGGCTTCAGTGCTAAATTCATCTTTGCCATCACCATTTTTTTTAAATGGAAAACAGTTATTTGAAATGAATGAAATTAAATTATTAATACCTTAATTAATCAGACACTTCTTTCAAAAACATTAAAAATGAATACATATAGGACCTTTTTATTTGCAGTCTGAACAAGGGGGAAATAAAAAAATCTTGTAAATATTTTCTTAGCAAGAGAGATGCTCACAAAAACCCTGAAATAGAGGCCTGAAATAATAACAAATAAATAATAATAAAAAATTATCACACAAGAGGTCAAAGAAGAAACACTTATGTGATCATACCACAGAGAGAAAATATAAATGGACAGAAAATATCTGAGTGATTATAATGCATCTCCCAAAGGACAAGTAGCCGGTCACTGCTCTGGTCATTCCAGATCTACACCAGTGCAGAATAATCAGCTCTCCTGTGTTCTCATTGGTGGAGGAGTGGGAGGAGCCTAGCAATCAACCAATCAACCAACCCTCACTCTCTTTCTATCTCTGGCTAAAATACCAAACATTTAGCTACTCTATGGCATAAAAACAGCTAATTAGTTCTGACTAACTTATTTTGTTTAGTTAAAAATTAGTCACTGTTGTTGAACTTAACTCTACTTCCTTACATTCACATTTAAATTGCTATTCTGCATTCTGTTTGCTCACAAATAAAATTGTGTCATTGTTTCGCAACCTCATGTTGTATAAGCTTTTTTCTTCTGTGGAACACAAATGAAGATATTTTTAAGAATGTTGGTAACCAAACAGTTTCAGTTGGTTCCCATTGACTTGAATTTTCATTTTTTTCACTATCCCTTTAATTCAAATTCATAAATTGATTTGAAATTTTTAAAAGCCATTCTCAATTCAACTCAGAAAGGCACACAACCCTGAAACAGGAGCAGGTCTTTTGACTAGACTGTCTATTGGAAAGCCTTCTGGTTTACACAGTCTGCTCATGGTCAGTCAGATCCCAGGGCCGTGAGACATCAGTGCTGCTCGGGTGTGCTGGACACAGCTCATTTGCTGATGCATCCATGCATACGAGAGCCCCACACTCCCCTTCATATCTGTGTCTGTGTGAAAGAGAGAGAGAGAGAGAGAGAGAGAGAGAGCAGAGGTTTGGCCAACTGACTGCCAACACTCTCTCCTTCTCTCTCACTGTGAAGGAGAAATCTGCCCAGGAACAGTTCCCAGCGCCCCAGAGGTGGACTCTCGAAAATGAATATGAGCCAGTCATTCAGCTAAACCTCACAAAGGACTTGTGTGGAGAATGTCAGTTAGATGTATGCTATTTCAGTACTTTTGCAGTGTGTATGGTAGTATAAAAGTATGGAAGCTTATTTCAACCATGGAATAAAATTTGCGACTTTCACAATTGCACAATTCAGAGTTTTTTGTCTCTGAGAAGAAAAGTGTTATTGCAAGTTTTTAAATCTAAGAGTTGCGAGGTATTAAAAATTTGCAAAAAGTACAAATTGTGAGATAAAAAGTCTCAATTATGTCTTTAAGTTTTTTATTGCTTGGTGGAAACGTACTTCTCACAATTCTGACTTTTTTTCTTGCAATTTTGTGATAGTATCTCACAATTCTTTTATTTGCAGAAAGTTAATAACTGAAAATTCAGATTTTTCTCAAAATTGGAGAAAAAAGTCTGAATTGTGAGATATGATTTCAGAATCTGAATGATCACAATTCTGACTTTTTTCCTCACAATTGTGTTTATATCTCAAAATTCTGATATCTTAATCTCAAGATTAGATAGTTAATATCTTGAATCTTGAGATATGAACTCAGAACTGCAAGAAAAAAATCATAATTGTGAGACAGAATTGTTTTTGCTTTTAATTTCTTGGCAGAAAAAAAAAATCTCATCACAATTCTCACAATTCTGGCTTTTTTTCTCGCAATTCTGAGTTTATATCTCACAATTCAAACTTATTTTCTCAGAATTGCAAGAAAAAAAAAGTGAGACCAATACGTTGCAATTACAGTTTCTATGTTTTATTCTGTCAGAAATAAGCTTCCATACAAAAGAGTTTTGTTTCAGGTGAGTTCTATTTTCTGCATATGACACGAGTGGGGACAAAAGCGTCTCCTCTTCCTCTTGTCTACAGAACTGCAGAAGCTGGTGGATAGCAACACAACAGACCTCACGAGTACTCGGGGCAGGAGGTGAGGGAGAGAGCATTAATCACAGATGAGAAGTGTTATCCCACCATCGGTGCTCTCTTCCCCTCTTCTCCTCTCTCTCTTTCCCACAATGCACTCGCTGTAAGCAGCAGCAGATACAAGTGCGTACTCTTTCTTCCCAAGCACCTGAGGAAATTAACACACTCTCCTCTAAAGGACCTCCAAAGTTGGTGTCTGCAGAAGGGTTATTCAGAAATAAGTTTGAAGTCCACTGTGGCATCTTCAAATGAGGAAATATATCACACAAGTGCTGCCATATAAATCTGATCTGCTCAAATGGCTGAGGATTTAGTTAGAGGCCCGCAGAAGCATCGTCCAAAAGTTAACAATAAACAAACTTAATTAGGTCCTAACCTGCATTCGACAACATTTTTCTTTCACATTGTACAGGGGAGCCCACCCAATAATAATTCCCACCTGCACCACACAGCTGTATATTAGCTGTATAGCTGTATATAAAGTAGACATGGAACAGCCTTTGCAACCTTTTTTACTGTAATGTATATGAAACTATGCTTTTTATGCTATGGATGTTACTCACAGTAAAGGGACAGTTCACACAAAAATAAAAATTATTTAATAATTTCTTATTAACATCTGCTTGCTTCTGTGGAACACATAATAAGAGATTGAATAATGTTTAAATTGTTTTGTCCATGAAAGTCAAGGGAGTCCAAAACAACATTGGCCCCATTAAATTTCATTGTATGAACAAAAAAAACAACCTTTTGGAATATCATGAGGGTAAGATGATGAGGAAATTTGTATTTTGTTTGAACCCTTTTTCCTTTAAGACTGTAGATAGTCCATTTTGATTTCTTCTTGACCTCAACATCAAGCCATTCAATACGATTTTTTTTTTAAAGAAGTCTCTTTATTTGATCAAAAATACAGTAAAAACAGTAATACTGTGAAATAATATTTCAATAAAAAAAAATTGTTTTCTATTTTAATATATTTTAAAATATAATTTATTCCTGTTATGCAAAGCTGAATTGTCAGCAGCCATTACTGCAGTCCTCAATGTCACATTATTATAATATGCTGATTTGGTGCTCAAGAAACATTTCTAATTAATATCAATGTTGAAAACAAAGTTGCACTGCTCAATATTTTTTAGAAACTGCGACTGATTTTTTTCAGATTTCTTGGATGAATAGAAATAAATCTTTTGTAACATTCTAAATGTCTTTACTGTCACTTTTGATAATTTTAATGCATCCTTACTGAATAAAAGTATTAAATATCAAAAAATCTCGCTGACCCCAAACTTTTAAACAATAGTCTATATGATTGCCTGCAAATTTGCTCTTTAATATGCAAAAATGGATATAAGCCTAGTCTTTTGCATCATTCATGCTCATTTAGAGAAAATAACCCCAAATATCATTTAAATACATTTTGCATACCACCTGCTTTCTGCAGGCGGAGAAAAGCGTGTTAATTGCACCAAGCAAACAGCGCTGAGATTTGTAAATAAAGTGCATTCTATAATAAGCTTCATTTGCATAGGAAAGAGGCGTGTCTGCACTGAAAAGAACGACAGCTGACTTAATGACTTCATTTAAATACGTATGCCAGTGCACAAACCACCTGGTCAAGTTGGACAGCGAGTGGTTAGAGAATATTTTTGCAGGGAATTTCCATGCTAAACTGGTGAGATTTCAGAGCATTGGCCCTGCAAAGACAGAAGGATTATCACGAAGCGATCGGTGTACGATTCCGATATTAGCTCACTCCACGGGCCTTTCATTATCATACAACTCTACTTAATTACTTTCAGACTGACGCTCCCTTACTGTGTAATGATGCATGCAGCCTTACTAATGTCTGAGATGCTTGTAAATGAATGGTCGAAGGCTCCACATCCATTTCGGCTGGGAGAGAAACCTAATTAACTGAAGGTGCTGCACTGTTGCTCTGACGCGGGAAAACAATGGGACCAAAGGCGCGTCTCGGAGCCCGCTGCAGGTGTCGTTCGGAATAAAAAAAGCATGAAGTGGCTGGCTAGCAGTGAAATGACAGTACTCCCTCCCAGATGCCTCCTCTGTAATCCACATAATTATCTCTGTGTGTGAAGATCGAGCTGTCATTACTGTAGTTCACATCAACGCCCTTTCAACAAGCCACATCCATCTCCATATTACTGAATCGAATTAACCTCCAGGTTATTTTCATTAATAAATATGAGATAAGAAATTATTACTTGGGCACTTTGTGTTCTGTCAAATGACAGTGTTTTAGCGAAAGAGAAGACAAGCGAAATTTGCTGATCAATTGTGTTCTTGTCAGCTAGATAAAATGAGAAGTGGGAAGAGGGAGCGAGAGAGCGGTTGTCTCCATAGTTAACCGATCAAAGAGGCACTTATTCGCTTTAGGAGAAAATAATGAACGAGTCAAAATTTCAACACCCCGACTTCTGTGTGGGGAACAAAGACGATCATTATGTATCTGGGAGCTTGAGGGGATGATTGAAAATGTTGTCTATGCATCCAGACACAACTGTGTATCTGGGGAGGGTCTGAAACATAAGAAACACGTTGTGAGGTGGCAAAAACAGCACTGGCGCGTATTTCTAGGACCAATTATGAATTTCTTCTCTGAGATGTTGATGCAAACAAAGACGTTTCCAGAGAAAACACATTATGAACGAGCATCTGAGGTCACCTGGTGGCATAAACAAAGACTGTTGCTACACTGCAGATAAAGCTCTGGAAGAACTTGTGCCTCAGCCGTGACAGTCTTGACAAATGTTTTTGAATTTTGCTGAAAGAAATAGATTTAAACAGCAAATATTATGTAATGGATAATGTACTGACACATACAGCTATCATCACTAAAACTGTTGTTTTGTATCACCCTGAAAGAGTCTATTATGCAATGGATGATTGGCTGAGTGTACACTATCTGTATAATTACACAGCTGCTAACCAAATAAATAAAGAAATGGACATAAAATATATTAATATCAATATATACACTATGATTCAAAAGTTTGGGGTGAGTATGATTTTTAAGAAATTAATACTTTTATTCAAGGCATACAAGGATGGTTGCACTAAATTTATCAAGGGAGCATTAAAATTACCAAAAGTGAGAGTAAATTAATTCACAATATTCAAAAACGATTTTTATTTCAAATATAATGTATGGAGCTTTCCACAAAAATATGAAGCAGCACAACTGTTTTCAACATTGATAATAGTAAGAAATGTTACTTGAGCACCAAATCAGCATATTAGAATGATTTCTGAAAATTCAGCTTTGCCATCACAGGAATAAATTATGCATTCAAAAAAGTTTTGAAAAACTAAAAAATTTCACAATATTATTGTTTTACTGTTTTGATCAAATAAATGAAGCCTTATTGAGCATAATAGTTTTTATTTTTTTAAACTTGCTGAACTTTTGGTAGTGTAAATTATATGAAAATTATATTGTACATTATTATTATCACAATTATTTTATTGTTACGGACAATGAATGATAAATAGTTAATACTAAAGTTCTATTCTATACTAATACTAAAACGGCATAAATTAAAATCAACAAGGGAATTCAGGCATCACATCCTGAAAAATGTATATTTATTCCAAGATTGGCTAAATATTACAATTAACTGTGTTTAGTTATTAGTTTTATTAAGATTCAATGAATATTAGACGAAGCAAAAGTAGTCTAAATGTAAAAACAGGGAAACGAGCTTGACCGATTAACTGTCAAATAGTTTATATATTCTACACTGATAAATATATTTAAAACATCTCTACTGATGCCCATATGGTACTGATATCCATCTGTATATTGCACACTAATGAACAAACATGTTCCATGTCACAACATTTTAAACAACTTGAAAACCGTAAAAAAGAAACTTCAATAAGCATGGACTTTCAAGAAACTTGAAGCAATAAAGTTAGCTTGTCTCAGCTTGGTGGGTTTAAAGAACGACCCAAACTGTGACTCTCTGAAGGGACACCATGAACAAAATACTAGCAATAAACTTCAGGCCTTGATATTGTTTTACACTCCGTAGGAACGGTCTCAGCAGCAGTCAGCGGTGGGACTCAAGTCTCTTCTGCTGACACAGACATATGTCTCGTCTCTTTCAAAGCTTCAGAGAGAGCTTAATTCAATCATTGTCATATTGATCCTGGAACCATGCGTTCTCCCGACACTGGCCTACTGTAACAGCTTCTGTGTTTAGAAGACTAAGCATTATTGAACATGCAATGACTTCAACAGCTTCCTAAATAATATCTGACAGCTCCTAACGATATTTCTTATTCTGCATATGAAAGTGTTCTTTGTGACCCATAAGAAAGAAAAATCACAAATGAGATCTCTTTAATATCTCATAGACAGCAATTAAATTAAATGGAGGGCAAACGGTGACCTTCTCTGGCTTTCAATATGATTTTTTTAAAATTAAATTCCTCCACATTCACTCTACAGCTCCATCCTACATTTTCATAAACGGTCTCATTTCTATCCCTTTTTTTTTTTTTTTTACAATTTCTAGTTAAGAATATCAGTATCCAAATATTGTCCACAAATGTTGCCTTGATTTAAATGTGCAGTGCATTATTAGATATGAAATACTTTTGGGAATTCCTATGGTGTGACAATCTTTAATTCATCCAAAACTATTTAAAAATAAATTTAGCTAATTCTAAAATAATAATAATAATAACAGCAACAACAACAACAACTGTAAATATTGTTATACAAATACGGTTTGTGTATAATAATAATAATAAAAATATTACATTATATATATATATTTTTTACAATATTTGTTTAATAATATTTTCAAATTATTATTATTATTATTATTTGTATAGAAGCTTTAATATATAGGCCTGTATTTTTTTATAATTACTATAATCTTTTATAATAATCTCATATTGACAGAAACAGTACACTGACAGTTTGCAATAAAATTAAATAAAGGGCAAATGGCGACTTTCTTGAGCTATCGATATAAACTCAAACATTTTAATAAATATATCCAAGACCAAGACATTCCATAGTTCTATACTCCTACTTTTCCATCAACTGTCTTTATTTATATATTTTTTATTTCTATTTCTTTGTAATAAATTAGCCAATTAATTCTTTTTAGTTCCTAAAATGTTCTGGAAACACTAGTGTTTGGTTCTCTGAATGTTCCTAGAATGGACAGTTTGTTATCCATGAAGTAATCTTTAGGTAAAGAGAATGTTCCCTTTATGTTTAAAGAACAATGTCCTAAAATAAAGGATCTGTTCAGACGAGCTTTTTGTCAGTCTGAAAAGTACTTCATCATAAGGAACAGTTAAAAAAAAAACACCGAAGGCAAATTCCCTCAGGTTCACAGTCAGAAGGTGAAGCTCCCTCGGGAAGCAGGTGTGCTTCAATATTGTCATTTCCACAGCGCCACGTTCAGATCTGTTTCATCAACACACGCCTAATTACATGGCATGTGTGAAATCATTATAAAACACCTCAGCAGCCTTGAGATTCTCTCATACTCAAGCAAACTGACGAGAAGCTCTGTAATTATGGGAAAACGGAGAGAAAAAATGAAATAGGTATTTTTTATATCTATATATGTGGGTGTGTAACCCCGCCCCCAAACTGCACATTGCTTCCTGCAGCAGATCAGACCATCAATAGGGAATAGCGGTTCCTGCTTTCCTCTCTGGAGAGGGGGCACCACAAAGCCACTAAAAGCTCCCACCAGGCTCTCTGTCGGCACAGACACGCAGCTGCCTTTCTCCTCCGCTGTTCGCTGTATAATATCTCCACAGGAACATCAGTCCTAACAGAGGAAGGTCTATAAATACCAGGGTGAATGGAGCCGATACCTGCCTGTGCTCTGTTACAGCTCTTTATGAGACACCGGTGGTCACCATTAAAGCTACTGACCCCCTGACATCACACCTGATAAGGTATACGGGTCTCACAAAGAAATGCTCTCATCTCACACTGTAATCATTTTACTTCAGGTATTATGCACAAAAAGCATACTATCTGAAGCATACTATACTATCTAAACTATACTATCATACTATACTATCTGTATACAAACAATGTTTACAACCGTTGCCTTTAAAATGTGCAGTAGATGACAAACATATATTGCAAATATATTTGCAACATATATTTGTTTTGGTAATATTGGTCATGAAATTGGGGATTCCTGTGGTGTTATTATTATATATTTATATAGCAGGTTTAATATATAAAATTTGGATAATATATTTCAATAATTACTATGACCTTTTAAAAGCTGATATTAATTGAGAGAATACATGGACGATTTGTACTTAAAATAATTCATTTGTCACAACACAGGACCATTAAAATTGAATGAGCGAAGGCAAAAATGGTGAATTAAGAGACAAAAAGGTGAACTACTTGAAAAGTGTGAAAAAAGGTGACCAATTACTGGATATAAAATTTTCCCTTATATTGTATATTAAAGGTGACCTATTATGCCCCTCTTTACAAGATCTCAGGTATCCCCAGAATGTGTCTGTGAAGATTCAGCTCAAAATACTCCACAGATGATTTATTATATCATTTTGAAAATGCCTATTTTGAGTAGTAGCAGAACACGCTGTTTTCATGCATGTCTCTTTAAATGCAAATGAGCTGCTGCTCCCTGCCCCCTTTTCCAGAATAAGGCTGTGCCTTTACAGCTGGTACCTCAGATACTCTGCTAAAAAACATCTGTTTGGTTTTGATTATCATGCCTATTGTGCTGAAATCATGTGTTTTAAAGCCATTTTAGTTTAAACTTCTGATATACGGTTTTCTGAGCGCACACATCCGAAGAACGCACACAGAAAGCAGCTGTCACATGGCATGTAAATACTAAACTCTTCTCTTTCATGTCTTATTGCGCTTAAATGGTCAACTACACACACGTTTATGTTAAAAATGCACATGAGTTACAAAAACAGTTGGTTATGTCTGTGAAGGTAAACAGCTGGAAAATAAATCACATGTTTATATTAGATCTGTGTGGCAGCAGCGTAATATACAGTAAATAAATCAATAAATCCACTGCTCTCTTGTCTCTTCTGAGGCTGGGTCACCAAAACAAAGTAACTGGGTTGTCCTTTTTTACGTTTTCTGGGGCGGCCAATTATAGCACTTAACCACGGAAAAAGTCAGATTTTCATGATATATCCCCTTTAAAAAAACGAATATAATATTTACAATTATTGACCACACTTTAGCTAAAGTAGAAATACTAAGTAAAAACTTAAAAAAATATGAAAACTGAAGGAAAAAAGTGAAAGTATCATGTCATACTGAAGGATACTGCTATCACTACTTGAAATTTCATGTCAACTACCCATTTAACATCTGTAATGTGATACCTTTTCAAGTGAAACATATTTGGCTCATACTGTGTACGACTTCACTGCATTCATTTGGATTTGGCTGGATTCGTGAAAAGTAGGCTCTGATATTATTGGTTATTATTTTTCCTTGCCCCTGCGGCCTTGGTTCCATCAACAGAAAACAAAAATCTTTTGGTTAGAAATCAAAAGATATTACAGCTCGATTATGAAAACACACAAAATAACGTGCACTGATGAATCATGCAGTAAACAGGGTCAATTTTGATTTCATGTTGCGTTGGAAAAACAGCAATAAATTAGATTTCGGTGTATGAGAATGAAAGCCGAGGGAGAGTCTTGTACAGGCTTGTAATCAGAGAATTGCTGTATCCACGTTGGAGGGGGTTCACTTCACTATTGCATTAGAGACGCTGATTGTTGAGGGGGGGTAGAAGCAGTTGTCGCAGGTAATGGAAGAGATAAAGAATAAAGACTCGGAGGAAGGCATCATGCTGAGCTCCTATTAACAAGCCGCATTCAAGCAATATCAGCACTGGAGCCTGGCCAAACTTCTCAATGCCTCTCATATTCAGAAGCATTTCCTGAACCGTTATTTACAGAGTTGGTGTAATCAACTGGTTAGGTTTTAAATAGACAAAAACAAATGCGCTTCACCGAATTTGACTCTAAACCAGAGCTTCTCATACTCGGCAACAGTCAATTATACAGTTTAGCTGTCATTGTACACCCAACACTGCAGAATTCCACGACCGACCAATCAGAAGAGACGCGTAATAAAGGTCTATATATATTTAATACCAGGAGCTGCAATCGCAAGCACAGCAAAAGGACAGAAAAGCCTGTAAAGGATTAGACTGTACTCACAGCCAGGATAATCTGCAAGGAACTGTGGGCCACCTCCACATACTGGTACTCCAGCAGACAGCCGGCGATGCTGATGTAGCGGTGGTCCTCCGGGGCCCAGGAGGGAGGAGGGGTCACTGGGGTCACCCTACACCCCGGGCCGTTCTCCATCCACCAGGAGCGATGCATGGAGATGTTGAAGGTCATAATCAGGTCTGTGTCCTGCAGGAGAGAAGAATGAGTCAGAAGAGACACTTTATTAAACATTACCTACATGCGAGTGAAATTTATAGTTTCTGAATAATCAGTTATCTATAGTGCAAACTTCAGGAAACAAGTGGAATGGCACCAGAAATATGAGTACATTCAGAACAAATGCCAAAGATCATCTTTTAAAAATGGTAAAGTTAGTCCATTTCCTGGCAATCGAGTGATTTCAATTATGTATTCAAGCTTATGAGATGTAATACTCTGAACGCTGACTTATTTAACAATGTGGGTCAAATAACAAGCACTCCAGAACATTTTAATCAAGCTAAATCCAGTCCACTCTCCTTTATTGATGGCTAAGAGAGCAAGGAATTTCTCTCTAGTGAGACGCCTCGTATTCTAACCTTTATGATTTCATGAATTTGTTTATATTAAAATAATCATATATTCTGGCTCACGATCAGTGTAATGCTTACGCCCGCGATTTAAGAAGTCAGACGTTGTCTGACACTGGAAATAGCATCCCTAGCAGCCATTGAAGGGCTTGTGTTTTGTTGTTTTATTAATCAGTTTGAAGCTTTTTAACATTTCGAGGCAATTATTTAAGTGGCTCTTATGTGGTTAATTTTGAGACGTCAAAGGGACTTCGCAGAGCAATAACCAGCCAACACATACTTATAAATGTGGCATGAGATTAATTCCATGATCAAGTGGCGGAAGAAATCACATTTCTCAAATCCCAAATTCACTTTTGTGTGCCATTTTTCAGCCTTAATGATCTGCACGCTGGCGACTGAAGTGTTTGCAATATCCTGGGTCATTTGAGTGAATGCCAGTTACACAAGCGGAGGATTATTCACCAGGGCTTTGAGTACGCAGAGAACATATTCAAACAAATCCATCAGTCTTAAGAAACACACGCCAAGCCTAGACACAAAGCAGGAAGAAAAAAACAGAGCTCTAACTCTCACACCTACAGATGCACGACTGCATAAATGTGATGCACGCGTCGAGTGCTCCGAGAAATCCTTCTAAAGAGCAGCGATCGTGCATTTTAAAGCCAGATTTCAGGTCCTACAAGTGTTGAAGCTTGGCACTGAGCGTGCTATTCATGTAGGAACCTGAAGCTCCCCAGGAGACATTTTCCTCCTGAGGAAAAACAACAACAACAACAGCTTAGAAGTATAGTCTTAAGAAGTGCTTAAAGAAATAAAAATAAGAATTTTCTGACTTTCAGTCCAAATCTTTTAGATTTTAGGTCATCTATGCTAGTGCAGCACTAAAAACTGACAAAATCAATCTTTAGCAGATTTTTGCTCTACAATATAGAGTCATGTTGTACTGAACAGGCTTTTGTCCAATCGGTGATCATAATAAATAAATAAATAAATACATACAAAAAGTAAAAGAAAATCTAATAAATGCTGTCCTTCTGAACTTTATATAAATCAAAAACTTCAAAATACCAAATCAGCATATCAAAATGATTTTTTGAAGTATCACGTGACACTGAAAACTTGCTGCTGATTATTTTATATAAATTATATATTAAAATGGAAAACAGTTGTTTTAAATTGTAGTAATACTTCATATTACTTAAGAGTATGTTATGCAAATAAATGCAAAAATATTATATATAAACATTATATAAATATATCAAAACATATAATGTGTAATACAAGAATAAGAAATATATATGTATATATATATTAAGAATAAGAATAATAAAACAAATTTTGCTTTTTAATTTGTATAAATATGCTGTGTATGAGTAATACATATACTATATAAAAATATAAAATAATGTGTGTTTTTTATTTTGTTAATGATATATGCATTATTTATTTATTTATCATCATTAAACAAACACACACACACACACACACACACACATATATATAAAGTATATATATAATTTATTTATTCTTTAATATGTAATTATTTATTTATTTATTTATTTATCATAATTAGACACACACACACACAATTAATTTATTTATATATATTATTTATTTATTTATTCTTTAATATGCCCTGCCAAAACTTTCAAGAGTAAATGTCAATTCTAGAAAACAACAACAAAAACTGTGTATTATATTGCAAAAAGAAACCGCTACCAAATTTCCATAATAAAAAAGCAGCTCTTTAGCATTTGTCGAAAACTTGCCTCCAGTGTTTTCTGAGGCAGAGTGAATCATCTGAGGGGCCCGAGTCACAGTCCCCATTATGTTTTCTTAAAGGCCGCTGGAGGATCAATCACTCGCCCGCCTCCGTAAATGGCTTCACTGTTTGCCCAGCCAGTGTGGGTGATGTGATAAAGCACTTTTAATCCATTTCAAAACGCACACTAACGGCAGACATTTTGTTGAAGACTTGCCCAACCTCACACTGCAGTGTCTATCTCAGCGTGAGAATGACACTGGTCGTCTGAAAGGCTCCTGAATAACTGCCTGAATAAGCCCTGGTCCTCCTCAGAGGATGCTTAGCACTTCTCGTCTTGCAAAATACAAACAGAGACCTCGGTGCACCCTCGCTTCTTATTAAAACATATACAAAGAACCTGAATGGTTGGATTGATTTCTTTCCACCAAATCAATACCCCTTGTATAGCAGTGCAGGGCAAAGCCTTATTTGTCCTCAGAAACACATGTATCACGCTCCAGTGACAGACATAAATAGCCATCTTGATGCAAACAATGGATCACAGCTTTGACTGAATACGGTGTCATCCAAGCATACAAAGTACACAAACATCTTTCAAAACCAGACTTTTTGAATTTTTAAAGGAATTAATTGGTATACAAACAAAGAATATATATATTTTTTTTTTTTTGCAAAACAATAGGGTCTTTATGAGGGTTCAAGGGGGTCCATGGAAAATAAAATAAAATAATATTAATAAATAATAAATACAATTAAATAAAATAAAAAAATAAACATGAAATAAAACAAAATAAATTAATTAATAAATAAATGAATGAATGAAAGAATGAATAAACAACAAAAACAAACAAACAAACAAACAAAATAAATAAATAAATAATTCAAGTTCAAGGGGGTCCATGGAAAATTTATTTTCTTTTCTTTTTTTTTTAAAAAAAGATGTAATCTTTTGGATAATATCAATAATTTTACAATTAATTTTTACAATTGTAAATAATTTTACAATTACAATTTGAACAATCTACATGAATAAATAATTGTTAATTATTATTAAATAAGTCTATATTTTTTAATACAATTTCAATATATTTTTCTTTTTTTTAATTAATTCTATTTATATTGCCTTGGCTTCAGCACAGTAACATTACAGAGTTAATTTTTTATTTAATTTTTATTTTGAAAATAGCTTATTGTTTTTATACTAACAATTTTTCCACACAGAATAAATGGGTCTATATAGCTACCTTAATATTTAAAAAAGGTGGTCCCCTGTAGTGTTGGTTTCGTCAAAGAAAATTATGACTAAATATCGTCGTCAACGAACCTTTATCACGTGACGAAAACGAGACGAGACGCAACGTAAATGCTGGTCATGTGACGATGACGATAATTAAATGTATAATGCAATATCGTTGACGAATAAAAACGAGACTAAATGTGGTTTACAAAATAAAAACTATGCTAAAATGTCTCTTCATTTTCGTTGACCAAAACGAGACGAAACGAAATGTTATAACGTTATTTCGTCTCGTTTAGTCGCGTTATTATTATTTTGCAGTATTTCTGTTTCATGTGACTTAACGTTACTTCAGGGGCTGTCAGGGTTGCCAGGTTTTCGCAACAAAACCCGCCCAATTGCTACTCAAAACTAGCCCTATCGCATTTCGAGGGGGGTTCCCCGGTAAAGTTCCAGGGTCTAAATATTCCATTCCAGCATTCCAGGGGCTAAATATCACGTTATTGGGGTCGCTTCAACCCGCGGACATGAAAAACAACCCGCGGCAACAGTGTTAAAGAAGCCCAATTCCACGGGAAAACCGCGGACTTGGCAACAGTCTGCACAGACGCAGGCGACGCCACTTCCTCAAGCTCCACTCGCGGCATTATTTAGAAGGCGACAACAAACAAAGTTAAGTATGACAGAGAAAGGGACCGATGGCCGGCTTCATCTGACTTCAGTTTACAAGCAATACAAGTAACAGACACACACATTTTACTTGCACTTTTTAGTATGTTATTGTAGCTCGAGCATTCAAGCACCTTGTTTCTCTTTGTTAAACTTGAATGTATATATTTTTTTCTGGCATTGTCATGTGATGCTATTTTATTTTATTTATTTAAATTTACTTCTAATATGTTTGGTTGGTAAAATAAATGTTGTAAATTCAAATCAGAGTGTCTTTGGATGTATTCTTGAGTCTATAAGTCTATAACAATAATATAATAAGATAACCTTGTTTGAAATGGGTTTGGCTAAAAGAAAATTTTGGTTTCGTCTGTACTGCTAGGTACTTATACTATATTGACTGGGTTAAATAGAATTGCATTATTAAAAAGAGACTAAAATACAATTTTCATTGACTAAATGAAAGTCGACTAAAACTAGATGAAAATAGTCATGGATAATTCTGACTAAAATAAGACTAAAATGCTCAGACTTTTAGTTGACTAAAACTTGACTAGACTAAAAAGAGTATGAACGTGACTAAAACTAATAAAAACTAAAATGACAGCTTCACACAAAGACTAGACTAAAACTAAAATTAAAACAGGCCGCCAAAAACAACACTAGTCCCCTGCAAGAGGATCGTCATATGTCCTTATCATTAAAAGTTTGAAATCCCCTTGTTTAGTCAGACCACAGAATGAGAAGAACACAGGCTATATAAAGTGTACATGTTGCGTCACTCTTCCACTCTGTTGCCTTCTGTCTCTCTAACAGGTGTAATGAACATCAGCCCAGTGGATAAACGCGATCCATCAGCAGTCAAATAGCAGGACGGACTGCTCAACGCATCAGCATTTCAATCTGCAAAGCGGCAGGGGTCCCGCAGACAAACACTCCTCCATTACTCTCCTTCAGTCCGTGCCGGAGTCACCACGACGGGAAACACGGCCGGCCTTGAAAGAAGGGCTGACAGTGAGGGGTTGTCAGGACAGTGTCTGGAGATGGATGAGACCACATTTCAACAGGAATTATGGGCTGACGTGCCAGCATGCTTTATAGTGAGTGATGGTGGACGGCAGAAAGCATGTAGCTGATGTCCTACGAGGACAATCACAACAAAGAACATACTGTATTTAGGATCCTGTCACTTGATGATCAACACGGTGTCAGTTAAATAAAGTTATAATAATTCATTAAAACGTTTGGGGTAGGAAAGATTGTTTAATGTTTTTGAAAGAACTCTCTCACCATGGGTACAATTATTTGACCATAGATATAGTAAATATCATAATATTTTTAACACAATTTAATACATATCATATATAATTGTCACATTATATACACACACACACACACACACACACACACACACACACACACACACACACACATATATATACATACACTGCCCCTCAAAAGTTTGGGATCAGTAAGATTTGTAATGTTTTTTAAAGAAGTTTCTTCTGCTCATCAAGGCTATATCTATTTGACCAAAAATACAGAAAAAAACTGTTATTTTGTGAGATATTATTGCAATTTAAAATAACAGTTTTCTATTTTAATATACTTTAAAATATATTTATTCCTGTGATCAAAGCTGAATTTTCAGCATCATTACTCTTCAGTCTTCAGTGTCACATGATCCTTCAGAAATCATTCTAATATGCTGATTTATAATAAATGTTGGAAACCATTGTGCTGCTTCATATTTTTTGGGGACCTGTGATATTTTTTTAGGATTCTCTGATTAATAAAAAGTTAAAAAGAACAGCATTTATTTAAAAAAACAAATTTTGTGTTACAATATACAATGCTATTCAAAAGTTTGGGGTCAGTACTTTTTTTTCTTTCTTTTTTTAAGAAATTAATACTTTTATTCAGGAGGAATGTGTTAAATGAATAAAAAGTCATAGTAAAGACTTACATTGTTAGAAAAGATTTCTATTTTGAACAAATGCTCTTCTTTTTAACTTTGTATTCATCAAAGAATCAAAGAAAAAAGTATCACGTTCCAAAAAACAATATTAAGCAGCCCAACAGTTTCAACACTCATAATAAATCAGCATATTAGAATGATTTCTGAAGGATCATGTGACACTGAAGACTAGAGTGATGATGCTGAAAATTCAGCGCTGCGTCACAGAAATAAATTCTATTTTAAAGTATATTAAAATAGGAAACCAATATTAGAAATTGCAATAAGTTTTCACAATATTACTGTTTTTTTTCTGTATTTTGATCGAATAAATATAGCCTTGATGAGCAGAAGAGACTCCCTTAAAAAAACATTAAAAATCTTACTGATCCCAAACTTTTGAGCGGCAGTGTATATATATATATATACAGGTATATATATACACAAACACACACACACACACACACATACATACATATATATATAATTACATTTTTAAAAATTTAATAAAAAATAATGTAACTAAAGCTTTTTCCAATTGTATAAAATATAACTGAATATATTAATAAATAATACTTAGACTGTCAACAGCATTTTCAGTAGTTTCACTGAAATGATTAACACTGAATCATTGTATATGCAAATCAAACAAAGGTGGGATATTTCATCCAGCAGCGAGCTCTCTAGAAATATTGCCTGGGTCCATCGACCTCATGCAAGTTCAATATATAAAAATTCATGAACATATTCAGATCAAAGGAACAAATCATGATTTATACTTGTTGACCCACGACTATGCTTGAGCATATTTGTATAGTCTTGCTGTGAAATGCAATTCAAGACAGGCATATTGAGCAGGGCCGACTACAGCTAAAACACTGCTGTTCCACTAGAAACGAGAGATTTGATTTACTCAAACAAAGGAACATATCCACACAGAGAGAAATTATGACACGCCGAATGCTCCCCACGGTTCCAAATAAAACCGTTTCTGCTTATGAATCGAAAGAGATAATATTTGCTGGTAATTAGTGGTGTTTGCTAAGACAATAACTATCCATCAAGTTTGTGCCATGTTCTATGCTTAAAAAAAAAAAAAAAAAAAAAAAAAAACTACATTTAAAACTTAAAATGAAATAAAAACATAGAAAAATAATAAAACACAGCTATATACACTATATTGCCAAAAGTATTGGGTCACCCCTTCTAATGAACAGGTTTGACTACTTTAGTAATTTCTATGAGTACAAATCTTAATGTTAAAGCATATAATGATATTCTAGGAAATTGTGTGCTTCTAATATTATAGCAACAGTTTGGACAGGACCCTTTTCTATTCTAACATGACAATGCCTCTGTGTATAAGACAAGGTTCAAAAAGAAAATGATTGATTCAGTCAGTGTGGAAGAACTTGACTGGTCTGCATAAAACCAAGTCCTAATCCCAGTTTAACACCTCTGGTGTGACTGTAAATGCAGACCTTGAGCCAAAAACTCATCACCAAACACCAATGACTTGTACATACACTATATAGACAAAAGTATTGGGACACCCCCTTCTTTAGAACAGAAAAATGCACTTCCAAATCTGTGGCAACAACAATGGGAACATAATTCATGTATTTAAAAATTGTATTTCCATCTCTGTTGCAACAGTTTTGGAAGTGTCTAAAATGACTGAACCCATATGTACAAGTCATTGGTGTTTGGGGATGGGTTTTTGGCTCAAGGTCTGCATTTACAGTCACACCAGAGGTGTTAAACTGGGATTAGGACTTGGTTTTATGCAGACCAGTCAAGTTCTTCCACACTGACTGAATCAATCATTTTCTTTTTGAACCTTGTCTTATACACAGCGGCATTGTCATGTTAGAATAGAAAAGGGTCCTGTCCAAACTGTTGCTATAATATTAGAAGCACACAATTTCCTAGAATATCATTATATGCTTTAACATTAAGATTTGTACTCATAGAAATTACTAAAGTAGTCAAACCTGTTCATTAGAAGGGGGCGACCCAATACTTTTGGCAATATAGTGTATGCATAGATAGACAAATAGATAGGTAGATGGATGCATGTCAGTACATTCACAACAAAGGGGCCTTTGTTTTGAAGTCACACTAATTTTCTTACACATGCTATTTATTTATGCTTACAAAACCCAGTGGCTGTGTTGGGATAATTCTCCATCATCAGGGATTGTTTGTTGTCAGAAAGCAATCAGAGGGCGTTTGGAGGGGATCAAGATGGGAAGACTCAGCCCCGGGATGACTGTCAATCATCTTCCCATCAGTAAATGGGTTTCTGCAGGCGAGAGCTACAGCAATATTTCCCTCAGGCTAGCACCGTGATATCTGGACTGGGGCAGAACAAAATGGAAGATTAAGACTACCAGGGATAGACTTTATTTATTTATTTAGACAGGCTAAGCCTATTAGAAGTGGCTAAAGTTTCAGAAAGTGAGAATTTGAGATGTTTTGTTCTATTTTTTGCAATTCATTTTCTAGAAGCGTTGTTTACACAAAGATGACAATAAGCGCATTAGCGCAATGGACGCCACGTGGCTTGGAGACATCTCAAGCGCAGCTAGCATCCAGTGTCAGCATGCTATGAAGTGATGTCATCACATGAGAAGTGTTTCAAAGTATTCTTAATGTCACACAAATGTGATTTTGTTTAGCCCTCAGAGAGGTACTCAAGCTTCTCCGTAACTCCAGCAATGTTTTAGCACCGAGGGAAAAGAAGCAAACAGCATTCTAATGAACCTGCTGCTTCTTTTTGCCTAGTGGTAATAAACTAGCATGGAGCTTCACAGTCTCAGAGCAACAAATGTTCAATCTCTGAAAAACTTGAATATGAAACACTCCAACTAAAGGATATATATTAAAGGAATAAGCAACAAGCAAGCACGTTACAAATGATCCCATAATAACAACAACAACAACAACAACAAAATAATAATAATTATTATTATTAATAGTAATAATACTAATACTAATTGTTATTACTATTACTATTAAATTAATATATTAATTGATACATTTGTTTTACTTCTTAAAATGTATTTATTTATCTTAATATATAAAATTATTTTATTTTATTATTATTAATATTGATATTACTATTTATGGGTCTGTTATTTATAATAATAATAATAATACTAATAACAACAACAACAACAATAATAATACCAATAATTATATTATTATTGATACATAATTTGATTTCTTTTTTATTAAATATATTTGTATTAATAAAATAATACAATTAGCAATAGAATTATTCTTATTATTATTATTGGTAATAATATAAATGAATAACAACAACAACAACGACAATAATAATAATAATAATAATAATAATAATGCTATTACTATTGATACATCATTTGATTTTGTATTAAATCAATTTTTATTAATAAAATAATACAATTAATCAAATAAATGAATATGCTCATGAATTCGTTAATTAATTTTAAGCTATTTATTTAATGTTATTGTTGTTATTGGTAAATTAATTCATAAATTAATCAGAGTAAAAAATAATATATTGATCAAGTAAATAAATTAATTAATACATTTAATAAAAATAAAATAAAAAAATCTATACATCTCTTTGGGATGAATCATATTTAAACCCCATACTAGAGGTATATGGCACTTACAGGTTACAGGTTTCTGTTCTAGTGTCTGTTGTAGAAAAGATCAGAAGACTTGTGGAGCACGACATTTGCTTGGCATCCAGATCTCACTCACTCTGGTGAGTCCTGGAGTCTCTGTTATTGTCACAGCAATTACTGGACCACAGGACCGGCAGAGGGGTCCGGATCATCACACACGCTCTAATTGGCTGTCTTCACAAGAAGGTTTACTCTCAGCAGACTGACACACTGGGAGGTCAGCAATAAATATAACAGAAACTTCAGGACCATGAATACCAACCCAATATTTGTGTTAATGGCGGCTGGAACTCTCATAGGTTAGTGTGGAAGTATGGATGAATAGCTAATACCGTGTTGGTTGCAGTGCATTATGGGATTGCCTTATCTGCAAGGTATATATAGAAAGATGCCATAGAATCTGGCTAAAATTGTATACGTCTGCATGACTTTGCTGCCTACTCTTTGGAATAATCTTCACATCGTGAGCAAACTTATGATACCAAACTCTGTCTGTGTGGGAAGGTTCTGGAACAGCGTCAATAGCAAATATGTAACTGTTAGACAGGAAAGCTGATTCACCTGCATTCCCTTGAGCACAGCAGCTCTCATGTATAATGAGCAAGTGCACAACCCACTGCGCCACGAATAAAACAAAAGGTGAATCATTTTAATCAGGTTTCAGTTTCATTTGTTTTGTTTATATTTTTGCACTCAATTATTTTTAAGCACTGCTATTCCTTCCCTTTCCATTTACAGGGAAAAAAATGATTTTAAATATCTCTCAAGTTTAAAAAAAATATCAATAACATCTCAAACTGTGTTAACTCAAAGTCTGCAGATTTGAATTTGAATTCAAGATATTTTGAATGGAATTATTTAAAAATATCTGGAAGATGCTATCTTGATTAATTTTATGTCTCTATAATCTTGTCAACAAGTGTCATTTTTTCCTAAGGAATTTTATGAGTAAAACATGAGAAACTTTTATATATTAATTAACTCAATTAATTATAATGAATTCACTATTATTATTTTATTTTACAATTTTACATTTTACAATGACTTGGTTTATTTAACAATCAAATGGAATAAATAAATAAAACGTATTATATATATATATAATATTTTATATAATATAAAAGTAGTATATATATATATATATATATATATATATATATATATATACTGTATATATATATATATATTTAGAGTTCATTCTTTACACTTACATTGTCAGTTTGCATCTATTTTTATTTCTCCCAGATTTTAGGAGAAACATCTGAGACAATATTTAAAAAAAAAAGAAGAAACAGAACATGAATTAAAAAAGAAAAAAAAAACATTAAATTATATTTTAAATTCATTCTATATTGTGTCACCAATTTGCAAATAAATTTGAAGAAACTTGATAGTTAAAGTTTATAGTTAAATGAAAAATAACTGAGACAAATTCACCTGAACTGTTTGCTTTTTCAATACAATTTTCCTTTTGGTCCTCTGAGAAAACGCTCCTGAAGTACCTGCACTGTTGCTAGGCGAGAAACACACACCTCAGTGTCAGACATCTGCGCTGATGTCACAATTGGCATCAAGAAACACCTCGTGGAGGAGATTCAGGGCTCTTAGGTTCTAATACAGCTCCCCTTGTAAACAAGAGCCCATCACAGACATCCATTGTGTTCATTTTCCAGATGCTGCACAACAAACATTTTATGCCAGCGGAAGAGTTTTGTCTGTCCATAAGAGCATGAAATTAGCCTGTTTAGCAGAACTGAATTCATTTGGAGCTCCTAAAATAATAGCGCATGCTGCCGCGATGCTCCAAAAGGAGCTGTTGCTAATCGACAGGCTTCCTTTCTCGCCCCTCGGAGAGAGAAGACTGTTTGGACTGAAAGCAGATGCATCTGTCACAGACCGAGATGTGACATTTCAAAATGTGCGTTAACAGATGGAGGATTGTTTATATTTATGAATGCTGCCGCGCAATGACTACACATTTAGCACTGGAGGGAAGCACGCCCGCGCCACACATAGAAATGTCAGGAAAAGAGCGCGACGCCTTCGCTAGAACCGATTCTGAATCCTGGCAGAGCAGCTGAAAGTCAAAAGGTGCGGCTTGGTTATAGCAGTTAAAATGAACAAAATGAGAAGATTTAGATGTGGTAGAAGGAGACTGTCATGAAAAATGTGAGCTTCATATGCCACATTTCTCTCAAACAACAAATATATATATATTTGTTAGTTATTTTGGTTCCCACTGACTTAAGGCCCATTCACACCAAGAATGATAACTATAAAGATAACTATAAAGATAACGATATTATCGTCTACATCAGCAATCGATATCGTCTGTTTATTCTAAGCTCATGCGCATCTGCCGCTTTAAACTCTCGAGCTCGTTATAGCAGGATGGATTCTGATTGGGTGTCAATGTTTGTATCATTCATCAGCTGGAAAAAATCTTTCTGAAAGTGATTCCAATGATATTGTTTCTCTGTGCCTTTATCGTTATAGCTGTGGTGTGGACTCTGTTATTCTTTAATACTGAGAATGATTTTTAGAACTATATCTTTAGAGTTATCGTCCTTGATGCGAACGGGGATTTACAAATTTTTTGGGCTCACTTTAATGCATCCATACTGAATAAAAGTATTAACTACCGAGAGTCAAGTTCATTGCACACTGAGTCCGAAATTTTCGTCTGAATTTTCGCACATAAAAAAATAAATACGACCTCACGACGTTGATGTCAATCTCGTTTACATACTGCCTCCGAAACTTTTGTCCGTCATAAAATTTTTTGGATCAGGTTCGATTTTCTGCGTTTTTGCATCCGTTGCATGCATTTTGATAGGAAAGGATGACGAATACGAAAAAACGCATGCGAAAATTTCGGACTCAGTGTGCAATGACCTTCAGTCTTGAAGATCATACTTGAAAAACATCAGAACAGAGTGCTGTGTGAACAAAGCTTAAGAGAGTAACGAAAAATGTACCTTGGTATTCTTTGAAGTACGTTGAAATACTCATATTACTATAATTATTCAGTACTATGGCCTATATACCAAAGTACCATGGTATTACCATCTGACACCTGGTACAGGCCCAGTACTTTAAAGTGAGAGAGATAGAATAGAGAAAGAAGAAGAAAGAAAAACAGAGAAAACGAGAGGGGAGTGGAGGAAGCTTCCAAACCAGTCACCGCTCATCAGTTCCTCAGGCGCTGTATTGATCGGCTCAGCAGGCTGGATATTAGAGAGGTAATTCACTTTTTAGATAGAAGGCGTAGGGGAGCAAGGGCTGCCCCATTTGTTACCCAGGCTGAGGAAATCATTGATACTGCCACACTGTCAGGGGGACCCCTGCGGAGGACAGGGGTTTGATGAGGTGGGACGCTCAGACAGAAAGATTGGACGACACCTGTCTTCTTCATCTCCACCTGAATTCACACGCAAAATGGATCAAGCTGCACACTTTACATAGAGTTTAGCTAGGGACAATAGAGAGTTTCTACTAGAGATTGAAACTGGAAGGAATTGAACAACTCCAACATAGTACTTTGAGAAAGACATACAGTATTTGGGGAAAAAGCTATTCTTACTCTATTTACTGCCCTCAGCAGACAGTTGCCAAATTTTGACAGAGCAGATATAACAAACTAAAACTAAATGCATAAAAAATAAATAATTAAAATCCAAAAATGTGTTTATACACTATTTTAAAGTGTGGCATAAATGTAATCTTATTATTTGGTCTTAAACAATATTAAATAAAAAAAGTTTGTTCGTTCGTTCGTTCGTTCATTCATTCATTCATTCATTCAGGAATTGTTTCGGAATTGGACTACACTGGTAGTGCTGTATGTTTATGATTCACTAAAAAGAATCAATTCACAAGAGGGATTCATTTAGGAATCAGACTATACTAGCAGTGCTGTATTTTTTCCCAAGAGGGATTCATTTGGGAATTGGATTACACTGGTTGCACTGAATGTATTTGATTCTCTAAAAAGAATCAAATTACAAAAAGGATTCATTTGGGAATCTGGACTACACTGGTACCACTAAATGTTTTTAAGTAATTAAAAATAAACAGCTCATTAATGCACTTCATTCAGTAGTTGAACTACACTGTGGATGCTATATGTTTTAGGTTCAGTAAGAGCATAAGAGCAGTTTGTTCGAGAATCGGATTAGTTGCAGTGTCACTGAATAGTAGCTCATTAATGAAAAGCATGAAAAGCAGCAAGATGCAGTGTAACTGCCAGAAATGCTCATCTACCCTATGATCACATAGAAAACCTGAAAAGTAGAGAAGTAGAATGCTAAACGCACTCTGTGTGAATTTTAGTGAGTATTTTAGTGTAGTGTTTTATCTTAATAGTCAAAAGAATGTGTTACGGTATTTATATTCTTCTGCATCTGAACTGATTCTCTAATGTTTACCTCACTGCAGACTGGAGACTCTGATCAGCACATTTATAACATCAGCCGTCAGACATCAATCACCAAACATGTCTTAAAATGCAGTTTCATCACAAACAACCTCAGGGGAATCATATTTGGTAAATATTAAAATCAACTGAATGAATTACGTTTTCATTTCCTTACATCTTACAGATGAAAACGATATGGACACAGTTTTCAATATCCTCCGCTGTGTCTGTCCAGGAAAATTAACAATAGTTCAGGCATTCATTTCAATATTGACAATATCAATGTGAGATATCAAAACTGTTGTTTTGATGTCTAAATCTGATACATTGTAAGCATATTTATGAGTATTTCCAATTACAACGTGACAGCTGCCATTGCATAAATGTCAATAAATATATCTGATTTGAACTGAAAAGCTTTATATGAGTTTTCCAAAAGTCTTATGTAAAAGAAAACTGGGGAAGAGAGAAATCGAAAAAAAGTATTAATAAAATATAGCTGATTACATCAGAACTAGATATTTCAAAGCAACAAAACATGGCAGGGTGTTTTTTGTGCCATGACAATTTGCTCTCCAGTGACATAAATGAGAGTCAAAATGAGTTCAATTGAGAGGGAATCACATGTTATTTAGCGAACAATGCAGACGGGACAGAGGCACCTTGTATGTGACACAAACCCTCTTTTTAGGTCATTATTGAGAGTAGACTATGGATGATCAAAACAAAGGAAGGGAGAGAAGATGAAAGCCAAAGAAATCAAAAGCCACCGAGCCTCGCAGGAAAATAGGGCAAGTTACAGCAAAATTCTTATCTGCATGTCATTTACACAGCGAACAGCAAGAGAATCATGGGAAATGATGGAGAAGAGGAAGTGGAAGGGAAGATGAGAGTGGAAGGAGTGTGAGGGCTTCCAACCTCTGAAGTCTGCGTCTGCTTTTTGGAGGGCAGACGAAAAAGAGTAGGGGATGAGGGTTATAAATGAGACAAGGGCAAAAGAGAAAGAGCTGAAGATGTGGGTTGTTTCAGGGATGATACATGGCACTGGCCGACTAATTGCTGTTGAGCTTTCTTTGTGCACGGTCCTGATTGGTTGCCTGTTGCCATCGAGCGCCCGTTATTAGATGGGTTACACACAGGCCAAAAGACACATGGACACAGTCGTGAGCCGAGAGAAAATTTAATTCTGCATTCCCTTTAACTGGTGCGGCACTTTTCCCTAACAACCCATATGGATAGATGAGCCGGCTGCAGGTAGTTGAAGCGTCTGAGACATTATCATGCTTCACTAAAGACAAGCACCATATGCAGTTGTTGTGATTGCACTCAGGCTTTGCTGTGGACTCAAATAGTGGCAAAACAGCTGTTGGGAATTGAAGGGAAAGCATTAAAGTCACATAGCCTACATGCTAAACCAATAACAGGCAGCTCTCTGAAACAGAGCGTGAGTAAACGTCAGGGTTTCTTTCTTTTTTTGTTGTTGCCGTGTCAAGTCTCAATCTGGTAATTTTGGCCATTTAGAGGGGAAAGAAATCAAATGGACCATTAAAATGAGTGGAAAGATCTACAGAGACAAACTGGGGAATGGTTTCAGACGGGAGGCAGGGTAATCGAGCAGACAGCAGAGGAAAGAAAGGTACAGACAGAAGCGTTTTAGTGTTGAGGCAGGTTAAATACGCATTCGACTTGTGTGCTTGTCTGACTCACATAAAGAGGAGATCAGGGATGCCTGTAACACAGGGTCAGTTGTAACACCGTCAGTTTAACTGCTTATAAATTATGGACAGGGATGAAATGGCTATCAATCAGGACCACCGGCTTCTGAGGAGAAAGTCTAAAGACTTTCTGTGTAAAAAGCAGATTCTGTCATCTCTCAAAAATGTTGTCATTTGTCATCATGTACACTATCTTTCAAAAGTGTGGGGTCTCTAACATAAATGACTTTAAATTGTAATAATATTTCACAATATTACGGTTTTATTGCATTTTTGATCAAATATCTGTGACAAGCATGACTGTGTAGCTGTCAAATGTAAGAAAACAATTTCAACATTTGAGATAAATAGCACCAAAAATACCAAGTTCCAGATGTTAAAGCAAACAGTGCTACAACCATCTCCGGTTTCCCCTACTCAGTTGCTGGCAGCCTCCTAGTCACTTACACAGAGCGGTGCATCAAAGCCAGCCTTTATATCATATGAATAGTCTAATTGAGGTCAGAATGTTGGGCAAATGAAAAGCATGTGATTTTTGTTTTCCCTTTGCAATGCTCTTCAAAGTGCACTGACGATTGTAGTCTATTGTGCTTTTGACTTTGACAGTAATGGCCAGTGGTATTAATAGACATCCGGGAGAAATGAAAGCACAAATGATTAGTTGTATTTTTATTTTTATTTTTAAATCTTGAAAGCACTGCCAAAAGCTGATGCTTTTATCTACTACCGCTTATTACAAAGACCAGCTCCCTAAAGAAGTCCTAAGTAACTTGCTCAAGGGCACTATGACTGTAGTAGCAGGAAGTGACATCAGTATTCCCTCATCCTGTTCACTTCCAATCCTTTTCAGTATCAAAACACTAACCTTTCAGCTGACAGCCTAGATCATTAACCACTAAGCTACCTGTGAAGGGTGCAATTGGTGAAGAAAAGTCCATTTGAAGAAATCGAGAAAACAGTTAGTCACTCAATCATCACACCGTCCTGATGTGTCTAATCCGCTGCTACAACTACTTTTTGACCTTTCAAAGATAGACATCCAAATGTGAAAAGAAACCTGTCCTTCCTTTTCACTTCAAATATGATTTCTGGACATTTGCTGAACTCAAGGTGGCAACCAGGGGACGCCAGAGGGCAGAGGGTCAGAGCGGGCTGCCCTTTCATAGCCATTAAGCCCCCCTTGCCACAAAGAGCTGAAAGAGTAGGCAGGTGGGGCTTGCAGTTGGACACAAAAGAGAAAATTACATCTTAAATACGAGGTTTAAGCTATAAAACCAAATCAATTGGAAGAAAGAAGTCCTTCATCCCCTAACTCTGGAGTCTGTGCACGGCTTGTTCTGGAGCAGACGCTTAGATGTGGAAAGTGGGTCAAATGGATATAGCTTCTTCTCTGGAGGGGCTCTGCTGCCTTTCTGAAGTTTTTCCCCTCCTCGCGGGTCTCAAGAGACCCGGCTGCTACGACCGACTCGTGTGCAAACCTCTGTCTCGAAACGCTGCCAGGGTGCAGCTGGGCATCATGGATAGAAATGTCAGCCGCTTTCTACAACTATAGCTCGTGACCTCTCTCACCTGAAATTCTTACTTATGTCGCAAGCTAAGATTGTTCACCGTATCATATCTGTTTGAATGCTCTTCTTGGTTTTTCAGGTAATTTCTAGATATTTTAGATGTTCTGAATGATCAAATGCCATTTCCACTACATCCTAAATCACTATACGTTCTATGATATAAATTACATTTGAAACATTTTTGGAATAAAATGGCACCCTAAGCTAATGAAAGCTAAAATATGCTATATGAAATAATTTATACATTTCCAATTACAATATATATACATACATATCTCTTCTGCTTGTCAAGGCTGAATTTGCTTTGATCAAAATACAGTAAAAACAATAATATTCTGAAATAATTATTACAATTTAAAATAACTTTTCTATTTTAATATATGTTAAAATGTAAATTATTTCAGTGATAGCAAAGCTGAATTTTTAGCAGCCATTCAGCAGTCTTTTTTATTTTTTATTATATTATTATCAATTTTAAAAACAGATGTTCTGCTTAATATTTTTGTGAAAACCATGTTTTTTTCAGGATTATTTGATGAATTTAAAGTTAAAATGAAAAGCATTTATTTGAAATAGAAATCTTTTATAACATTCTAAATGTCTTCTGCCAAAATAATCTTTACAAAAAAAAAAAACCTGACCCCCAAAATAAATGATAAAATAAATGATAGATTACAAGCCTGGGTCTAGACAAGAGTAAATCATTAAAATCTATACATAAAAGGCTTTTGAAATAGCTAAAAATAAGTATGGGAATAAACTTTGAAATCTTAGATAATAAGAATCAACCCCAGGGAAATAAAAGTGTACGTAATGTAAAATAAAAAAACAGTACACAATGATTATTTATGCAAATCATTGTACTTCTGTTCTCCCTATTTTTTTGTTTGTTGTTTTTCTTGCCAAAATGGATCATTAGCAAAGCAAGCCTAACAATTCACTACCTGCAGGCGAAAGTTAACTGTATATGCAAATGAGTCTGTTTTTATACATGGTAGAAAAAAGGCTCAACGGTACATGTGGGAAGTAGAACAGTTTTACATGTTGTTCTATAGATGAAGTGTCAGCTCTTTAAAGTGCTGGGCCAAGCCAGCGGAGAAACACAGAGTAATCTCTCTCCTGCACACACACGGCTAGGCTCATCAAAAACCAATAACACCATCTCATCATTAGCCTTCTGTAAGATACACGGCTCACACACCAACTAGAGCTCGACTACGTGCCTCTAGATCTCCCATGGAGACGGCTGTGTCACACTGACTGAGGCTATGAGAACTGCTCTGAAATGCAGCGCCAGCCCTGGAGACTGAATTTATTCCAGCGGCAAAGGCCATATCTGAAGCTGCTTAAGGTCAAACTAATGCCCACCAGACGCAGAACAAAAGGATTTACAGGCACCTGTGCAACCGCAGGAATTACGAGCAGGCGGTCTAATACTGTACAGCGCTCTGTGCAATTTAAATAAATAATCGCTAAACACAATCGCATGCTGACATAATCCAGAGCAAAGTTCTGGAATATGCTATACATATTTCTTCTAAGGGAATACATAATGTTGTGTAAGGGCATTTTATGCTACTAGGCCTGCAAGGGTTGGTCTAAATCTTAAAATATACATGATATTCAACAAACAAATACACACAGACACAGATATAAACATAAGTATACTCTTACCACCCTACCATAAAAATGGTAACTGCAATATTATGCAAATTTCAGACACTTGGGAGCAAAATGATAGTAACAATGAATCATAAGGAGAACAGACTCAACAAGCCGTGAATATCTGATGTGTATATGTGTGTGTGTTTATATATATCACATCATGTAAAGACACAGCAATGCAATGCTACAAGATAAATCGCTCCATCTGTCTTTTGTATAGGAACTGATTAAACTGCACAGGATTTTTCATATTCCGAAAGCTTTTGTGCTAGATGTGAACAAAGACACGGCAAAACAATAGTGTGCTCATGTTTGATATTCATGATGAAGAGTACATTTTTCAGCTTTCATTTTTTATGTAACATATTGAACCTTAAAGCTGTTTTGTTTTCCACAAAGCCACGCAAACACAAATCACATAACATGTTCATATCATAATCTTACTGTAATCTCCAGATCTAGAGGGAAAAACCAGTTTCCATTTGTAAATAAGAATCTAACGCTGTCTCCAAAAAACAACAAAAAAACAACTAATCTCAGTAAACATAAATTGAAAGAAAAGAGCATAACAAATAAATTAAAGGTTGAGCTTTTGTTCAGACCCCTGATGCTATTAAACTTTTAACTATTACATTTGAGCATTTAACTGTTCCTGTTTATGCTACACAAATCTACACCTCAAATCATGCTGCATACTGATAAAATGTGCTCTTCATTTTCTTACGATTTTCACCTGGCGAACGATAAAACTGATGAAAAATCTTATAGATCTACACTGAAGGAGAAATATATATATCAAAGACACTTAATACAGGTAAGCAATAGCAACACCCTAGTAACCCCCTAATAGCCACTCAGAACAACAGGAGCCACATAGTAACACCCTAACAACAGATTATTTTTTCACATTCAACCACCAGAACTTAGTTTCTAAAAGTTTTGAAGATTCAATTGCCTGAATCCTGCTGGGATTCGACAAGTAATTGGTGTAATTATACCAATTACTTATCGAAATGCTCTTTTTGTTCACAGTGAATTCAACTATTTTTGTCTGCTTATGTCATCTACAGCTTTCTTCTCAAGAGAGTCAGTCTGCTCTGATAGATTTCAGCTTTTTTAATAATTGACCTCTGGCTGCATTTTAATTTGACTAATGTCACCAATTATTCTCCTGATGTAATGAAGTTATTTGTGCCAGAAATAAATAACCTACAAAAAAAAGGCCCAACTCAAGCCTATTATCATAATTTGTTAAACTGTATTAATCAAAATGGTCCATAGTCAATTGATGTAAAAGCTTTTCCGTTCCCAGTTTGGACTGAGGCCCAATTTATGAGTGCTGTTTAGGAGAGTGCACGGATCAATAACGGCCGTGAACCACTGCTCGGGTTCAACATACTGTACATCTCCAGAGGTACAGGAGTAAACCACAAACTACAGATTCAGAGTAAAGCTGAACAGTGTAGTCAACCCAATTACTAGTGAAAATGTTCGTTGAAAAGTTTTTTTTTTTTGTCAGCAATAACTAAGATGATAAGGGAAATGAGCGTTATCTGTCTACTAGAACTGAGCATTAACGATAGGGTGATTTCAATAAAAACTAAAATATGACGGGGAAAAATATCAACATTGCACAAACACAACTATGCGCTAGTCAGCATGTGCATGTGTAAGTTACATTGTGAATACACTTCCTCTGAAACAACTTGTTTGAGCCATAAAAAAACAAGTTTGAATTTTCATTATTTTGTTAAATGTAGGCCTAATATATAAATAAAATGTTTGAATATTTTGTTTAATACTTGAAAACTAAAATTATATGCAATTTTAGTCAGATTAAAATAAACTAAAATGAAAGAATATGACATATAAAAGTTAATTAAATATTGACTGAAGGCCTGTTCATACCAAGAACAATTATTATAACTATATGAGCATCCACACCAACAGATGATGAAGGTTTGTTTATTATAAGCGCATTCTGCAGTTTTGTCATCTGCCACTTTAAATAAGCTTTTTAAAGTCAAATGGATTGATCGGCTGTCAATATTTTTAACATTCAACAGCTGGGGAAAAAACTGTTCTGAAAGTGATTCCAACAATACTGTTTCTCATTGTAATGATTGTTAAAGTTGAGGTGTGGATGAATCAGTAGAATGATTATTAAAACTTTATAGTTATAATTATCATACTTGGTGTGAACAGCCATTAAATTTAAAGAATATTTTCATCAATAGACAAAATGACGACTAAAGAAAAACTGTAACTGAAAGCTAACTGGCTCCACACAATGTTAGTGTTTGGGAAACCCCTTTCAAAAGTCATTTTATTTGCATTTCCATTAGTACATGCACACTTATACATGCATGCATATACATGTACACTACAGAAATCACACACTTCAGCTTTAAACAGGGATAGGAGAAAGTATTTTACCATGGGGAAAAATGACACATCATCTTTAAGCATGCAGAAACAGTCTATAAACCAGAGGCGCTGATTTATATGGAGCATGCAAAAGTGTTTATTTCTAATGAGGCAGAGAGGATAGACTGCTAGGTGAAGATGAAAGATGGAACATACAGAGTGTGTATGTGTGTTTGTCCAGGTGGGCTTTAGGTAGGAGAGTGGGATAGGGACACAGCTCATTAATTGGGAAATGGGACTCCTGGCGATGAGGCGAAGGACATCTGTTCCCCTGACAGGACGTTTGCGGCCAATTCTGCACCACATTGCTTAAGGAAATGTTGTGCTTTCCATCAGGAAATGAAATGGACCCTTTTCACAGACTGTGATGATGCATTTCCACAGTTATTAACATTGTATATCTAGCAAAGTTTTAAAATTTTCATTTTTATTTGTGTAACTTTATATCACTATACGTTGTGTTATTTTACCTTGGGATTAAATTTCAGAAAACTAGTTAGGCTAATTCTGCTGTAAAGGTTTGTCACATTTACCGTTGGTCTGTGAAATTTTGTAGGTGAAATCCAGACATTCACCAGTCATCAACATCTCAATATTTTTTCCTTATTTGGAAAGTCATAGAAGCTCTATTGTGGATTTCTTCTTTCGCTATTGGTTGCTAATGGGAATGCAAAAATATACATTTGTTGTAGTCTCCATTAACCACTATAAAAGTAAAACAAATTAATGATGTTACCTGAATCAATATCCTCTTTTTTTTTTTTATCAGACGAGTACTATTATATACTTATATAATCTGTATAATATATATACAATGATTTTGACTGTTTAGGTCAGCGCAATTTTTTAAAGAAATTAATACTTTTATTTATTTATAAAGGACACAAAAATAATTGATCAAAAGTAAAAGTAAAGACATTTATAATCTTACAAAAATGTATCTTTCGAATAAATTTCTATTCTATTCATCACACAAACCTGAAAAAATATGACTTTGCCAAAGAAAACGTCATATATGTGCTATCCCATCTGTTGCACGTTTCATTTGCAGCTAATGCATAAGGCATGCATTCATCTCCATGTGTTTTATTGTATTTGATGAACCCCTTAAAGACGACAGCTGTTTGCATTGAAAACATCTTATGTTGATCAAGTTAGAATTAACGCGACCTGGTAAAACAGGCAAATGGAATAGGCGAGACCGCCGGGTTTTGTGCGGCTACAATTACGTTCCCTCCCCTAACCCCACTTACATCCAAATTGCTGCTGTGGGAGACCTTTTGAGAATAATGGTGAAATGGCTACACAATCATGCTACTAACACTGCTGACCTACAAATAATTGGGAAATGAGTTAGCTAGAGGCCTGCAGGGGTGTGTGTGTGTGTGTGTGTGTGTGTGTGTGTGTTAGCAAGAGAGTTTGTGGTTTGGTTCATTTCGCTGATCTGAACCGCCTGAAGTATTGTGCCTCCCTCCTCCAATCACCTTCTGAGGAGCAGGTGCAAGATGGGAAATGGAGAGCTACCCCCTAACCATATGCCACACACACACACACACACACACACACACACACACACACACACACACACACACACACACACACACACACACACACACACACACACACACACACACACACACACACACACACACACACACACACACACACACACACACACACCTCCCCTAAAACTGTCTCTCTGTGATATGCCAAATGAATAAGCCCCAGCAGCCACAAATGAAGGGCTCTGGTGTTCCTGGCGTAGATGGAGAACAAGAGGGTGTCTGGGCCATGCTGCACCCTGCAGAGACGAGTTAGACCCCAAGGCGGTGAGGTCAGTGCGCTTCTATAGGGAGGCAGGGGAGTGTGCCGGGACCATTTGCGCCGCAGACAAAGTGACAGGGGCCGAGCGTATCCAACAAGCCCAACCGGCCGGAAATGACACAAAGGCAAACAATTTGGTTTGCTGCCTGAGTAGCACTGACGCGAGGCGAGCTGTGCACCCTGTTTTAATGGAATCACAACCGCGCACAAAGACAGAGAGGGGGGTAAACACAGCACCTTTGCTTTCTCGGCCCCCATCAGGCTTTCAGCTGCTAAATAAAATGATGCCATAAAAATAAATGAATTATTTTAAAAGGCAAATGAAAAAGCTCACAGTTGTTTTGAGTTAGACTAGACACAAATATTCCATTCAAATTAAATGTATGCTCTAGAGTTGGAGTACTTGGACTCTGACATTTTTCAGAGTACAGACGAATCCACATCATGTGTAACAAGAAAGATAAAAAATAAGTAAGAACGTAAACATTAATAAACACTTTTGTTGTCTGTGTTGAATTCATAGCATATATGGAGAGGACAGGCATACAGAATATTTTGGGCATTATACTGCATTGTGTCGACAGATTTACAGCGATCAAGCAGCAGAAAACAAACGCATTCTCATAAACGGTCCTACTATAACTATCGTATCTAGGTTTGGGGTCAGTAATACTGTTTTTTAAAAGGAATTAACACTTTTATTCAGGAAGGATGCCTTAAATTGATCAAATGGGACAGAAGAGACATTTATAATGTTACTTCAAACAAATGCTGTTCTTTTGAACTTTCTATTCATCACAGAATTCTGAAAAAATTGTATAATGGTTTCCACAAAAATATTAAGCAGCATAACAATAATAATAATAAATGTTTTATTAAGCACCAAATCCTCATATAAGAATGATTTCTGAAGGGTCATGTGGCACTGAAAACTGAAGTGAAGTTTTATAATATATATAAAAACCATAACAGTTATTTCAAATTATAATAATATTTCACAATTTTACTTTTGATATAAATAAATGCAGCCCAAACATTTGAATGGAAGTTTGTAGCACATATGTTTGTGTATGTTTGTAACTACTTTAATTTTCATGTCACTCAACAGTGAACATCTGACACTCAGTGGTTAAAAATGGCTTCAAGCATCCATGCATACAACACATACTCAAAAATGTGAACATATCCAGAAAGTCATGCAAACATGCCAGTGGCTCTTTACTTGAACCCTCAAATCAAATCAACACCTGTTTGCAATCATTCAAAACAGCACATGCACATGATGAATGGTTTCTGTGAATTTTAGACGAGGATAAACTTCTCACTAACAAATAATATTGTGCGTCTAGCCCAAGCCTGTGGGACCGAAAGCAGGTTTAGCCAGAGATCCACGAACCTGAACCTGGATCATCAATCGCATGGTGTAACGGCTTCTGCTGCTGCTTTTAATTTCCCCAGTGCCTCTGAGTTCTGACTTCGTACCGCTGGAAGGAGTTTCACTTTAAAGTGACAAAGGCATTTACTGAGGGAGAAATAATGTCAGTCGATGCTGGACTCTGCTCCGATGGGAGAGGGTCATTTCTTTGCAGGAGGATGCAAACTTCTGATCTAAAGCCTCCAGTGTCAGGATCATTTGCATTTAATTGCAATACCAAAATCCGCTTACATGGTGAAGGTTTAACCATCAGAGTGTGTTATGGGTAGCCATTAAGCCTGGATCAGTACAGCATGTTTAAGCAAGCATGTGTACCTGGATGAAAAGCCAAGTATGGCTGGTCACCAGCTTATGTTGTTAGATGCTGGTGTACTGGTGAAGGCTTCTTAACTCAACCAGCCCAATTTGTCTAAATATTGGTTGCAAAGTCTTTTATTCTATCAGATGAGGTATTACATCTCATATCATTCTGAATTGCCATGCTGGTTTAGGCAAGTTGAATCGGTATGGCCGTGATGGGAATCAAACAATCCATTTCAATTCAGTCTGATTCATTCTAGTGAATCAATCAGCTTGAGTAAATGAACAGTTTAAGAACCTACTTGAGTCTATGTTCAATGTTTTCGATTAATGTAAATTAGAGTGTCTTTGTTGTACTTAACATTCAGAAATCAGTTTATAAAAGTTGGTTCTAATTCAATTATAAATTATATTATTGGTTTTGGGTGAACATTTCCCATTAAGGATGCAATATGATGCAATAAACAGCAAAACTTTACAATAAGGTCACATTAGACAATATTAGTTATTGCATTAACTAACAATGAGCAATGTATTTGTTAAAGTATTTGTTATTCTTTGTTAAAGTCCATTAACTGTTCATTGTTAATGTTAACTCACTTCCATTAAATAATCTTAGCAGATATAACTTTAGATTTTAATAATGTATTAGCAGGCTAAATGTTGCAATTATCATTATTGACTTAAGAATTATTTTTCATTGTTACAGTAGTTTATGTTATCTGATGCAGTTAACTAATGTTATGTAATGACTTCATTGTAAAATGTTAGCCAATAGACTAAAACTAAAGCTATTAAAAGTCATTTCTGGCCAAATAAAGCTGATATATATATATATATATATAAACATTAGATGTAAACTTAAACTTACACTGAAAAAAAAATTATTAATTGAATTTACAAATTTTTTTCAAGGTAAGTGGTTGCAATCAATTTATTTTAGCTACATTTAAATAACCAAATTTAGTTGACTAACTTTCATTTTATTTTAATTTAAATGTAGCTAAAATAAATTGTTTGCAACCACTTACCTTAATAATTTTTAGAATCATTAATTAAATTAAAAACATTCAAAGAAAATTAGAAATGTTGCCTAACTGAAAATAAGTAAATTAAATAAGTTTGTTGAGGACTAAAATGACTTTAACTGAAAGAAATATAAATTAAAGCTAAATAGAAATATAACAATCAATAAACTAACAAATAAACAAAATAACTAATGAAAATGTCAAAAGTTAAACTAACTTAAACTAAAATTAAAGTATAAATTAAAACTAGAATTAAAGTAAAAAACTTATAAAATAGCCATAAAAGCTATACACACACACACATATAAATATACTCATTGAAACATAGTCCATGTTTGACACTGATGCGCTAGCTAAGAGTCAAATTGAGGTTATGATTAATATTGTCAGCCTTTCTTTATAGAACATTGCCTCATCACCAAGACAAGACTGTAAAGATGTAGAAAAAATGAACAGCACTATCAGATTTCATTTAGTGTAGTTTTCAAAATGTATATAACAATCTTTGAATAAATGATATCCATCTCCTACACGGAGCAAATGAATGTCTGATTGTTACGCCAATTATAGGTTTAATTCCACAGATTGAAATCCACTTGCCAGCCCGATAGCAACATTTTTGTGCTGTCAAAGTCAGTTTAAGAAAAAAAAGCACTAATTTTACCACCGGTTCTCATGAAAATTTCAGGCTGCCAAGTCTCTCATTGATTTCCATGAAATCCATAACAGAGTGGCTGTGCCTAGAATACATCTAACTTTCACACCTAATGCGGCCGATTGCAAAATCAACAGATTTCATATTCAGAACAAAGGCCAACCATCCATAACCCGACGACATAGTGAGCACGCAAGTCATCTGAGTCCACGCTATTGTTACGACAAAGGTAATCAATCACTCCTTTGTGCAATTGGCATTCTGGTGCGGACTGGTGGAAGTGTGCAAAGATAATGAATGAGAAGACTGGAGCACATGTCCCGGCCCCAGGAGAGGAGCTGTCACAGAGGGGACGTGACGGCCCGGCTTGAACGAGGAGGGATCACATGACTTGTCTTGTCTGCACAGCTAAGATGAGAGGTGAGGAGAGCAGCTTCTTAATACACTCAACTGGACAATGATGAAACAAAGAAAATGGTATTAGGACAGATTAATGACTGGACAAGTGGACATTTATTCAAAAAACATTAATATTAGATGAATATGGATGGATAAGAATGTTAGTAAGAAAATCTTTACACTAAAGAAGTGTTATAAGTTTCTTTAAAATTAATTACAAGAGATTCTGATTAATTACAATTAATCAAATATATCAACGTTTGCTAAGAAAAACTTCTAAATGAAAATAGTTCGAAAGACAGCTTTGAGCAGATAAAAAAAGCTTATATATTAATCATTTAGCTAGCATTATGATATACATACTACATGCAATAAAATTAATAAATAATTATATATACACAATATAATAAATAAATCATTATGTAATATATGAAATTTTTAATTCAACATATAACATATATATATTATATATATTTAATTCATATAATACTTTTTATATAAATACACATTATATATCATTCATGTGTAAAATACACAACCATTCAAAATATTTTTGAAAGAAGTCTCTTATGCACACCAAAGTTGCATTTATTTGATTAAAAAATGCTGTAATACTGTATTGTGAAATATGATTACAATTATTTTTTATATATATATATATTTAAAAATGCTATTTATTCCTGCAATGTCAAATCATCTCTTTTATTATTATCAATATTAAAAACAAGTGTGCTGCTTAATATTTTTCTGGAAAACAACATTTATTTGAAATAGAAATATTGTCTTTACTGTCATTCAATTTAATGCACCCTTATTGAATTACTTTCTTTAAAAAATCTTTTGAATGGTAGAGTATATATATTTAAATGATTTAAAAATAAAGTTAATTTTTACAGTTTATCCATTTATATTTCAATATATTCACATTTAGGGGAAAAACATTTTTTTTAAAAAAATGGTAGTTTTCCTTCTCCACTTGCTGTGAAGCAAAATATTAATATGCAACGATTTTCAATCTCAATGGTGTGGGGATGTTGCTAGACAAAAGTGATTTAAGATAGCTAATTTAACAGTAGTGTCAAATAGTCTTGGTCTGAATAAAATTATACCAAAGCACAGTATTTTTGATTAACCCCCTAATGGCCATCTTATATTCTTTTGTAATCAGCTCAATTGCTGAGCCACTGCTAGTAGAAAAAAAAAACAGTTAATCACACCTCTAAGGACATATTAAGCAAATATAAAAAGTGAGGCGCTAAAATGACGTCCTGCTGATACCGCCTCAGGGAACATGGAGTCCCAATTTGATGTTCAAACCAAATTTGACTGTATTACAATGATGATTGCAAAATAATGGCCTTGAACCCCCTGGAGAACAGTCCAGGTTTGCTAAACTGCCTCTCAGGCAAGTCGAAAATTGGCACAGACAGCGGCGTGTCTCTCAGTTACTTGATCAAGCATTACAGGCAACTCAATGTTATTTATTTTTTGGAGCACCGGCTTAATTTCGCTCCGAAAACTGTAATAAGATTTGGTTGAATGTGAGGTGTAGGTGGTCTAACAGAGAGTCTTGGATCATTTCCATACATTTACGCACAGCTTGCTCTAGAATTACGCTCGCTCTCTCTCTCTCCCACCTCACGGCCAAGGCTGGTATTAAACTCCTTGGGGATTATTGTTATTTTCCACCCTTGATATGAACGCAGGAGATGCACAGATGAGGCACATGGCCCACCGCATGCACACACAATGAGGATATTATGCTAATGGATGGCATGTCCGTTTCCCATGGTGCTCTTCTTCATTTACACAAAATGCCATGCGAAAGAAGGCAAACTGCAGTGTTGAGTGGGACAAAGGGAGTCTGTGCTGTTTGCTGAGATTCGGTTAACCCCAAAACAAACATAAATAGCAGTACCTCGCTAGTGAAAGAGAGTCTATAAGCTGATTTGTGTCTATTCTGAATCTGCAGTCATCATTTTATTTGTTACTGTATGTTGTTTAAATCTAAACATCTGATCTCTCCTCTTGAAGCTGTAGGCACCATGATTGAGTGTTTACACAGCTTAAGTTAACTGGTGTTCTGTTGGATAGCATGTGCAGCAGAAACTTGGATTAACCCTACTGGAGGAAAACATCTTAGTGCAATTTGGATCATCTTAAATTTCAAAATGTCTTAACTGATTTAAAATGGGCAATGCTAGTTGTTACTGACACAAGCTAGAGCAGCTTAACCAGCAAGGGCCCAAATTATACCGTATACTAGGCAATACGATATCATTTTGGACAGCTCAAAAATACAGAAAAGAACAGAAATATTGTTAACAGTTAACAGTTTTTTTTTTTTTACTTTAAAATGTAATTTATTTATGAATTTTCAGCATCATTCAGTGTCACATGATCCTTCAGAAATCATTATCTTATGCTGATTTGGTGCTCAAAAAACATTTTTTATTATTATCAATGTTGAAAAACCTGTAGTGCTGCTTAATGTTTTTGTGGAAACCACGGTTTCAGGATTTTTGATTAACTAAGTTCAAAAGAACAGCATTTATCAGATTTTTTTTTTTTTTTTGTAATAATGTAAATATCTTTACTGTCACCTTTGATCAATTTAATGCATCCTTGCTAAATAAAAGTACTTTTTTGGGTATTGATCCCAAACTTTTAATTTATGGGATATTTATACATTTATTTATTTTTATTTCTTAAGGTCATGTATTATAATATTATATGTGATTTATAATATTCATATATTTAAAAATATTTCTGAAAGTATTATTAAAAAACAGGTTAGCACATCAGGCTAGTCAGTTTAGTCTATTTTAGAGAGTGTTTACACAACACGTTTTTCAACTAAAAATGGAAAACTTATGTGTTTTGGCCATTCATTTACATGACAACGGCATTTTGGGGCAACTTTTGAAAACGGGTTGTACACTATGAAAACGCAAATTTGTGAAAACGGTGACGTTATGTGCATGCATATGCATTCAGACACATAGTGTTTCTTTACAAAGTGAAATCGCCAAACTAGTGGCCTGGCATGCAAAATACAGTGCTTTAGTCTTTTTGTGGATCCATGTGAGGAGGGGTCGTTTTGACCACATTTTCATCTGTACACAAAATATTTCAAAAACACAAAGGGTAAACTTTTCCGTTTTAGTACAGTTGTTGTCATGTAAATGTACCCACAGAAGGCACTTGTTAGCTGGCCTAACACCAGGTTGAGAGACTAGGCAAACCATGTTAAACCAGCTTAGACCAGCAAGCCACTTTAGACAGGTTTTTGTGAGCAGTTTAGGTAGTCCAGTCTGTGTTTTCATCAGACAAAGTGTTCATAAACATATGGGAGAGCTCTGGCTAATGACTAGATTTGCTCATCAGTGTGATTTCTACCAAGGGCACTAGTGGACAGCAAGACATATGCACTGGGTTCACAGTAAATGTCAAGCAAGCTACAGCTGCTGGGTCCCAGATGGGTGATCTTTAACTGCTGCCATCTCCATGACCTCACCTGGTAAGGTGCCCTCTGGGGAGTCAGGGCGCCCTGTTTCTATTCCGGACCGAGCAAAGTCTGAATATCCACTGTTCCAGGCCAGTGGCATCATCCAAAGGAAAAATGAGTATAGATAGAGGGAGAAAAAAGGTAGTTGTACAAGTCTGCAGCCTTTGAACCACATCAAAATAAATGGAGTGAAGGTTTAAAAAGGAGAGCTAAACGATAAAGAGAGAAAGAAACAGGCCTGAAATTCAATTTCATCATCTAAACTAAGAGAACCAGAACGAAACACAAAAATATAGTGCATTTTTGCAGTGGCTCCTCTCAAAAAAGACAGAACATTGGAGACAGAAACACAGCCATTATACTAAGCTCAAATCATTATCAAAAGAGCTGGAAAACAAAACAAAGAGATCCAAAAAAGAGTGTGAGACTAAGACAGCTCCAGCTGAGTTGCCATTCATGAGTAGTTCAGCTAAACAAAGAATCTGAAATACTTGCATGATGGGATACTAGCAGTGGTGGAGGTTTCATTTGAACTTTGGGGGATGCTTGTGAGTTGGAACACAATCAAATGATTATAGCCTATATAAACATCACAGCTATTTTTCTTAGTTGCATTAAAAACTGCATTAAAGGGGCCATCGGATGCAAAATTCACTTTACAAGTTATTTGAACATAAATGTGTGTTGGAAGTGTGTGTACACATCCACCCTATAATGATAAAAATCCACCCAGTGTTTTTTTAAAAATCCCTGTTTTAAAATCCCCTTTCTCAAATCAGGCTGTTCTGAGATTCCTGTCAGAATGACGTAGTTCTGTCAGAATGACATAGTTCTGTACAGACCGCTCTCACGATAGTTGATTGACAAGGCCGTCTTACCTTAGACCTGCCCTGAGTGAGCTGAGAGCTCTCCGCCATTGTGTCGACTCCGGTGCAGGGGAAGACAAGAATGTCTCCGATCAAGCGATTGAGGTGTTCTGTTGTTGGATGTAGTAATGAATATAGTAGTCGTTATTTACTTTCGCTCTGAAGGGAATGCGCTGATCCCCGATCTACATAAATTGCATCTATATTCGCGCGAATCATTCGTGATCCTGCTTCATCTACAGAAGAAGTGAGTATAATGTTTTTTTCATGAATCTTTGCAAATTGCCTTTCCTAATAACATGCTAGTTAGCCAGTTTCATGGCTGAAGTTTACAGTCTGCTCTTCACTCCACGGAAGAGAGGGGCGGGGTCAGCAGAGCTCATTAGCATTTAAAGCTACATGGACTAGAATGGCTTGCTCAAAACAAAGCTGATTTTGACAGGTTAAAAAGGGTGTTTTAACCAAAGTATGTTATAAACTTTTCATTAAGACCCTAAAGAATCATATCAACTTGTGGAAAATGGGCATCCGATGACCCCTTTAAGAATGTGCTATTAAATAAATATTTTAATACAAAATGAAACGTCTCTCATTATTTATTCTGACTAACCACCAATCTATTCTAATTTCTTTTCAACACTGATAAAAAAGTATTACAGTCCATGTTCCACAATGCACCTGTCTCCATGTTCCTCTGATGATTCCTGACACAACATAAGGTGTAAATAAACCTTGGCAAAGACTTTTCCATGACCTTCATCAATGCAAGTCCCCAGAACAGCTGGAACACATAAATGTAGAATCCTTTCAGCTTAACATGCCTATTAGAGCCAAATTATAAACATATGCTAAGAGTGGGCTGTCTAGGGGGGTTCAGAGACACTCTTCTCAACGGGGGAGAGCTCAATGTCATTAAGGCTTTATTCTTTCTTGAAATCTCTTGAGACACAAAGCCGAGCCAGATGAACAGGAGAGAACAATACCAGAGCTTAACAAACAAATGAACAACTGACCACATTTACATGCACATTTTCCAGTTTCAAGTCTTTATCTTGAAAGAAGTTTATATGATTCACATCTACTGGAATATTTATAAAAACATGTAATCAGCATATTTAGAATAAACTGAAACATTTTGCACCTGCTACTGTCTCATGGAAATACTGGAGATGCTTGCTCTTGCCACTTATTATGTATTTATCAGTAACGTGATCGGAAATTGTCATGCATTAATTGGAATATAACCATATTCTGATGAAAATCTGAATATTCTTGTGCATGTAAACAGTCAGTGTGTGAGATCCAGAACATGTGGCACAGTCCTAGTGAGTGTATACGCTTCAGGCTTACTGTGTCTGACTAAAGAAAAACATGAGGGGGTCTTAGAAAATGACTCAGTACTGAGACGTACAGAAGATGACAAGTTTTTACTATAAAAAGTAAAAAGACAAGACACCAAAGGCGAAAGACCGAGATCTGAGAGTGTTTGCTTGTTTGTATCAGCAACATGCAAAGTTTTAGTCTTCAGTGCTATCAGGAAACTTTTCGTTTCTATACGCCTGTTTAACTTTGATCCAAGAGTACAAGTTCACTTTCCTAACTCACTGGTGAAATACTGGACACTCATACAGAAGAACTGAATCGAATGTTTGATCTGTGCTTGTTAACATGCTAGATCTCTATTTCACAGCAGAGTCTTTGATAAACCTGATAGGTGTATCAAAATGATCTTGATCAAACAGAGAAAAGCTGCATTTCTGGTGTTTTATAACACTAATTACCAACAGATGAAGAAGAAAAGTAGTGACATGTGGCGTCCCATACTCTGAATTTGTGCTCTGCATTTAACCCATCCACGTGCACACACACACAGCAGTGAACACACACACACTGTGAACACACACCCGGAGCAGTGGACAGCCAATGCTGCGGTGCCTGGCGAGCAGTTGGGGGTTCAGTGCCTTGCTCAAGGGTCTCACCTCAGTCGTGGTATTGAAGGTGGAGAGAGCGCTGGTTATTCACTCCCCCCACCGACAATTCCTGCCGGACCTGAGACTCGAACCCACGACCTTCGGGTTACAAGTCCGACTCCCTATCCATTAGGCCACGACTTTGAATGATCCTTTCATTCATCCAATTACCTGCAGATAAAAACTTGATAATAATATAATATAATATAATAACTATCACTACATATATATAATATTTATTTGATAGTCTTTTCTACACAGTTCTTGAAAACCCCCGCAAACACATGAGCGTAATCATGTTTAAAATAGCCTGATCTGAAAAACTCGAGCTTTTCCCAGTCTGTTCAGCCTCCAGAGCTCGGAGGTGTTTGACAGAGCCTGTGCAACAGATTTATGGCAAAAATATGAACAGCTGTTGGAGTTTAATTTATTTTTTGCTGCTTGGCTGGCTGCTTTCTTTCTTTGTCCAGTACAGGCCCAATCATTTTCTGGAACTGTAGCTAAGGGGTTTATTTTTTTCCCCAAAATGATGACGTTAGTAAGTTTTCATTTCCCAGTCCTATTTAATCTACATTTAATTCCGGTTAATTTTCAAAATATAACATCTACATAATGTATTTCCAATATTGTTTAAACCATTTAGAAAAGGCCCTTCAGTCAAACGCTTTCCTTGGCACTGTACAAATTGCTCTGTGAAAAATTCCACCGATTCACAGAAAATGAGAGGCACAGCAGGTAGGCTACTGATATCTTTAATGTTCCATGACAAGAAAATGAAGACATTCCTCAGTGGACACTGCAGAAACCAATAAACCACTCGAGTCTTTTAATACCCCAACCAGAGGCGCTTTGGTGAAACCTTCTGCACCAAATGAAAGAAAATGAGGCAAAATGATTATTAGAACTATATTTCTTCTACTTCAGAAGAAAAAAATACATAAATAATTATATAAATAAATATTGTTGAGATTTTAGGTTTAATTACAGTTATTTTTCTGCCTGGAAAGGAAAAAAGCAATTCTTCCAAGCAATTGCGAATAAAGCTTGACCTTTAGAACGAGCCCTGGTGTTTCACAGTCAATTAACTAATTGCTCTACGTGTGTAATGGGGCACAGAGAAAAAGAACAGTGAAAGAGCAAGAAAGAGAGAGACGGAGAGAGATTTACACAAACAGTCCTCCAAAAGATCACACACTCACATATGCACACATATAAATCACCTTCAATGAAGGCTGATTACTATTCATTTGTTTAATACACACTTGACAGCTAAGACACTACACACGGGGAAGACAAATCACAAATGAGATGCCTTTAATTTCTCGTTTGTTTCTCTTAGACAGCAATGGGATTAAATGGAGTCTGCTGCTTCTCAGATCTGTCTTCTGAGAAAAGCAGTCATCTCACGTGTCTCCTCTAGAGTTTTACAAAACCTGTGCTCAGATTTGCCAAGATATCAAAGTCTGCGATTAAAAATTAGATAGTGAAATATTATTATGTAATAATATTATGAACTTAGATCTTTTTAGCAATGACTAAATTATTATATTACTAATTTTATGGCACTATAATCTTTTGCAATGTCTAATGTAGTGTAAGAAGAAACATCTGAGACAACTTTGATACTTTAAGGTGAAATAAGTGATTTTTGTCACTAGTGGCACCAAACACAATTGCAAAAATAATGACATAAATGAAGAACAATATGAGGAATAAAATCATTCCTTTGGTGTCCAACACAGTGTTGTGACTGATAAATACAACTGAAACTATTAAAAGTAATTTTCAGTAATTAAAACAAAGCTGAAATAAAATAAAATAAAAATATTAGCTGAAAACTTACAAAGCTTTGTATGAGAAATAAACGAGTTTAAGTTGAAGCACTAAAATTACTAAATCTGTAATAATTATAAATGATAAAGGTAAATAGAAATAAACTAAACAAAATCAACAATTATAATAATACAAGCTAATTCAAAATATTAATAAACACTATAATACCATAATATCATATATACCATAATTAATATAATTAATATAATTATGGTATATATGGTATACCATAATTATATTAATTATGGTATATATGGTATTATGGTATATACCATAATACCATCATTGTGTGTGTGTGTGTGTGTGACACACACACACACACACACATATATATACAACCACCCTAAACAGTACATATTTAGTATAGGTTCAATTAAATCACCTTAATGACACTCCTTGATCCATCCACAAGGTCAACAATTCCTCTAAAAGCCTCATTCTGAATACTTATATTGGAATGAAAACAGTTTAAGTAGCCTATTGCAAATTCAGTCACACATCTCTTTAAAAGTTCAAATTTGTGGGTGTATTTAATTCGCTATTAACATTTCACTGCGTAGGTTGAGTGATGGTCGTTCAACACGGATTAAGGCACAAGAGGATGTTGATCAGCGAGTCTTGTATGTACTTGTATGCACTTCCAACAAAACACTGATGCTTTTGAGACACTACAGTGAAGGTTGAACTACATGCCTGCACTTCCTCTACGATTAAACTCTGAGAACACAATGCCAAAGTGATATTTTTCTGCTTTTGCTGTCTGCACGCACATTTCATCATATTACAGCATGTAGAGAAACATCTCTCTGTTCAAACGCTGCCTCCTCTGGGATTCTGATTTAAGCAGCTTCCTGTTTTTTACCACCCAGCTTCCTGTTCCCCATGAGAGGGGTGGGTGGTCTGGGGTTTTGATTGCATACTGAGCCTTTGGAGCCTGTTTTAGGCTCACACTGCTGACACATCTCACTCTGAGTGGCTGAAACCATGTTGGGAAATGACAAGTGGTTCCTCACGCATCTACTGGTCAAGCCCTGACAAATCACTCCATCTTTCCTCAATTGATGAAACACAGCTGGCAGATTTCTCAGCATGCCTGACTTTCCAGACTGGTTTATGCTGGTTAGTGCTGCACTATAAACAATGCTTTTAATGCAAAAGGGCTGCAAAAATGTAAAAAACAGTTCGTTTATTAACTTATGTTACTATATACATTGAAAAATTTTGAAAAAAAAAAAAGTTTAACATTGTATAATTTACAACTTTACTCTTTGGGGTTTCGGAAGTAAAACTTATAAACCATATATATATATATATATATATATATATATATATTTTTATGAATAAATATTTTACATTTTAAATGAATTATACTGTAAGTCAGCAAGGATGCTAAAAAAAACTATTTCAATCAAATGCTGTTCTTTTGATCTTTTTATTTATCAAAAAAATCTGAAAATTACACAAAAATATTAACCAGCACTGTTTTTAACAATCATAATAATAAGAAATTAAGTCAGTGAACAATCACATGACACTGAAGACTGGAGGAATGACTGCTGAAAATGTAGCTTTGCCATCACAGAAATAAATTAAATTTTAAAACATATAAAAACAATAAACTTTATTATTAAACTGCAATAATACTGCATAAGATCACTGTTTTGAGTGAGCATAGGTTTGAGGATATGATACTGCATAATATCACTGTTTTCACTTGGTGAGCATAGGATGTACTTCCAAAACTTTAACAACAACAACAATAAAAAAAAATCTTATCAACCCCAAACATTGGAATGATAGTTATGTAGATAGAATGTGAAATGTGAACCAATATAAGCCATAAATAAATAAATAAATAAACTATAATCAGATGTGATGAATCATACCCCTGGGAATGTTCTGCTTTCATCGTGGCTCATATTTTTACTTGCAAAATATTTTTAAAATGTGATATGTGGTGGTTAAGCTAGTAAACAAGCTTGATGGGTACACCAGCACAGATAACACACACACACACACACACACACACAAAAACTGATTAAAGAAATAAATTGCAGCATTGGCCTGAGTGTTAAGATCCCCCATGGCTTCAAACCACTACAAAGTATGTGCATATAAAACACAACAAAACTATGAATATGATAATACGCATCAGTTTAGTAGTCATTTCAATGCTCATTTCATAGTTCAGGTATTCCCAAACTGCCAATAGTGCATTGAGTATTACCACTTATGACTCAACCCTGCTGAAACACAGCATCTGATTGTCTGTGTGGGTGAATAATGGGAGCGTAGTCTCTGCTCTGAGGAGATCTGTGGGTTTTTCAGAGTTTGTGCGTGTTTGTTTGTTTTGCGCTGAGTGACACTGAGGATGACACGCTTACTTCACAAAGAGCGCAATGGGACCCAAACCGAGGCCCCCTGCCGAGACGTGATTCATGGCAGTAGCTCCCAAAACCACTGAAAAGAATCTTTAATGAACAGACTTTCCCTCAAGATCACTGCTAAATGACGAATGGACGTAATGACAAACTAAACTTGGAGTGGTGAAGCAAACAATGAAAACAGTTGGGCTCTCAAAAGCATTTTGATTAGGATGAGTACTGTGTCGCGTGAAAAGTGGCCCCGTCTGCGAGTGAGGCCGGCTCTAAATGTAGTCTCAACAAATGAACTGACAGTGTGGAAAATGGAGTCCCTCCTCTCAGACACCGAGGTAAGACCCCCTGCACACGTAGTGAACGTCTGAATGGCGCATTAGTGTCACTCTGATCTTAATGGCACATTGAAAGGGGAACTTTCATTGTCATTTTTAATAACACTGGAAGCCCTTAGAGCTCCATGTTCATCTGAAATAAGATTGGGCTGTCACCCTGCACTCTCCCTTCACATTAACCTACAGCCGCTACAGATACATGTCCTCAAAGATTGCATAAAATCAAAATGAGAGGTTTATGGCTTTTAGCCCGTGTGTGTGATCTAAAAATTCACTTTTAGCGGATACGCACAATTAAAATTTACAGTCTTTCTATTCTGGGAAAATGAACTAAAAATAGTGATGACTCATCCTGTACTACACAGATTTTTGTCTTTTCAACCGACTAGCAAAAAACAAATCATGTGGACAAACCTTATATTTTCCTATTTCACAAAAATACATCAATGAGAAAACTGCACTTGTCAAACCATTTCATGTGCTATTTAACGATGCTGACATGAGTTGATTTTTTTAAGAAAGCAGTTTTTTTTAAAAAGTACAATTTAAGGCTGATCTTTTAAATTTGTGCTTATGTATAATTCCACGTAAAATAAAATAAAATAAAATAAAATAAAGTTTCCCAAGGCAGGAATTTGAGCCAGAGAACAACAGGGTTCAAACTGCTTTAGTAGGGTATTTAGCACACTTTTATATATAAAAATATTTTTATATAAATTAATCAATCAATAAATGCTGTTATTTTTAGCTTTCTGGTTATCAAAGAATCCTGAAAAAAGTATCATGGTTTTTTCACAAAAATATCAAGGAGTTTTGACACTGTTTTGACATGGAAGACTGGAATATTGGCTGCTGGAAATCAAGCTTTGCCATCACAAGTACTAAATTACATTTTAAAATATATTAAAATAGAAAACAGTTATTTAAAATTTTAATATTTCACAATATCAATGTTTTTACTATATATATATATAAAAAAAATCTATATTAAAAATATACACTAGTCAACATTTGAAGGGGATCAAAATCGTTTATCAAAGTTGTCCTAAAACCGAAAAACAAAAGGTACTCTTGTCTTAGGACAAAGTTGATGAACTTTTTTGATCCACTTTAAATGTTGACTACTGTATAACTAAAACCTTAGCTATAATCTTGCTAAACAATGCAAATAACAAACAACTGCTATTAAGGACTTATATGCATGGAAAAACACCTCAAACAACTTCCTAATTCTCATTCAAACAAGCTTGTTGTTTTCCGCTTGAAAATCCAGTAACAAATAAAGTCAGTACTGTCAAACCCAAAGACCATGTCATTTGTTATCTTATTAGGGAAAATGTGTGTTGCGGTCACACTGCTGCATTCTGAGAGGCAAACAATTATCTCTATGAGCTTTACTGTCAGCCAAAGAGCCACATTAGAGCAGGCAGCCCGGCACAGGTGTAGCACTGACTCACCTGCACCCCAAAAACCTTCCTCTTTCCATGGCCAAGTGGCAGTGATGAGTCCTGATGGGGAATGATAGCCTTATTGAGCCAGTGCATGGGCTCGAAGTCATTTGTTTTGAGGAGCTAGAGCTGACAGCCCCAGCTTTTCCCCACCAGCTTCCAGTGAAATTGACTATAAATCACCTTATCACTTTCACCCCCTGACAGTTTTTCAGACTTCCAACATTTTACTGAATATGAGGACTCGGAGTGTTGACAGGGCCGGGCATTTTAAGCCGCCTTCCACGTAAGGGGGGAAATAAACCCACGGCAACATAGTTCTATGGATTAAGTTGCTGTTATTTCGACAGTAATATCACCAGCTCCACAGCAACTGTGAAATACCAATATAATAAATAAAAATTAATGCTACCAGGCAAACATCTTAAAAGTTTTAGGAATTTGTTCTGGGAAGGTTTAGAAAATAATTGTGTGCAGTGTGAGTAGTCACACATTAATGCCCGGGTCTGGTGGGAAGCCGATACTATTTTTTTAAACATTTTTTAATTCTTATGCTCTCACTTTTTGAGTCTCTTATGCTTAATAAGGCTGCATTTATTTAATCAAAAATAAAAGTAAAAACCATAATATTGTGAAATATTATTACAATTTTAAACAACTGTTTTCTATTTCAATACATTTCAAAATGTAACTTATTCCTGTGCTGGCAAAACTGAATTTCTTTTTTATATATATATATATTGGGGGTGAATTGTCTGTATTCATTGTAAGGCCTCATGCACCGAACCGAGATGTCCGTACCGTGACGGTTCGGTACGAATACATGTACCGTGCCACCCCTAATATATATATATATATATATATATGCAGTTGTACAAAGTCTTTTGAACAATTTAATGTAGCCTTGCTAGTTAAAATGCTAATAAAAAAAAAAAACTTCAATTTTGAACAATAGGGTATGATGAGTAAAAAAATCACAATAATATAGTGTATATTTAAATAACATATCTTAAATTTAAATTCAGGTTTTGAGAATTTTTTTTGAAAATGCCTTGTTTTAAGATTAGAACATCACTAATATTTTTAGCTTTATTCCTAAAAGTTTTTAGCAGTAGGCTTCATGTTTCTTAAAAAGGGACTCTTAAATGTACAGACAATATGAATGCATGAATGCAGGTAGCTCATAATATACAACAGAGCTTACTAAACTCGATATAGAAGCAGCAAGGAAAGTGTGCAATCTACCCTCAGGGATGAGGCAGTGGGGATGGGAGCATCTTTGAGATTGCAAAGCGAGGTGCAATAGGCAACTCCCGTCTCTCGCCAGACTGTCTGTGTTTGCTTATAAACTAGTGGACTGGATAGAGGCTGCTGTGCTATTTACTTTGGCCACCTCCTCAAAATCTCTGCTGTCACTTTTGCTCAGCACCACTATCCTCAAGTAATGGCTCCCAAATCCCATTCCAAACATGCACATGTGGACTTGGAGATAGAGAGGGGGTTTGTGACAGACAATAACCTCCTGAATATTCACATTTAGATTTATAAAAATATGTGGATAAATAGGTAATGCTTGCACACATACATTGGGCCAACTACCTCAAATGTCATTCATTGTTGGAAATTATATATAGTAATTTTCCCACTGCACTTCCATCTATCCCATAACCACACCACACTATCATTCAGAAGTTTGAGGCAATATTGCATTGATATTTTTAAATGCTTTTGAAAATTAGTCTCTTATGCTCACAGAGAATGCATTTATATGATCAAAAATACCAGTAATAAAAATACTATTATAAATTTAATATATTTAAAAATGTATTCTTGTGATAATAAAGCTGAATTTTGAGCAACTACAACAGTCAGTGTCACATGATCCTTCAAGAATCAAGAAATCAAGACACTCAAACTTTTTTTGTATTATTTGATGAATAGAAGTTCAAAATAATAGCATTTATTTGAAATGGAAATCTTTTGTGACATAATAAATGTCTTTACTGTCACTTTTGATCAATTCAGTAAAAAAAAAAAAAATTAACAAAACACTTTAAAATCTAAACTCTAAAATAAAAAAATGAAAAAATAAAAATAAAAAATACAAGTGGCTCATAAGCGACTTCTTTGGGCACACAAATCGCACTCCTCGCAGGAAACACAACTGATTCTAATAGAGTTAGCATGAGAATATGCTAATTAGCATGTTGCTAAGCTAACAATCGGCCTGTCGAGACACAAAGCAGGACACAATGCTATATCATGCAGAAAAATACATAGCACACAATATCAGGTAAAACAGTGTTTTTTAGTGTTCAGTAGATTTAACTTCTTTATTATTAGTTTTTTTAATATTTATCATTTTGGCTGCCATCTTGGATTTTTTCCCCACAGAGCTTATCAAAAGACATTCTGGGACTGCATTAACATGCAATGGCCTAGAATTTTTAGGCAGCACAATTAGTTTAGGTACCTTTTGGAACAGTTTTCATGTCGCGCTCTATGTTGTCTTAAAACGCTGTCACTGTAGGCACTAGGCAGCTCACTAGTTTTTGCGACAGATCTAACATGTCTATTCCTGCACCTTTACATCCTACTGATATAAGTAACAGAGTGAGTCTTGAATTATATGAGTCCCGTGTGACCTAAAAAAATGAGAGACTGGGAATTGTCTCTTGTATTTATCTTCATTTGTTTCTGTGTGATCTAAATCTAATTGTCTTTGCGGGTCTCAGCGGATTCTCCCCTGGTTAAACACATTACACCCACATTAATAAATCATGAGCTGCACTGTCACAAGGAAATAAATTATGCTAAATAATATCCTATAACTTCTCTAACTAATTAAAGCCGTGTTGATGACTTAGGGAGCAGATTCTGCGAGGCAGATCCACGAGCTCCATTTGTTTGCTTCTTCAAGTTCTGTCTATTCCGAAAGAGACCGTGAAAACATCAAGGAGACCGAAGTGACTTTCTTCTCCAGCTGACAACGACTGACAAGATCCCGTGTGGGATGTGAAGCTGTGCGAATTCTCCAGTTAAAAAACGAAGAGGGCGTTGAACGGCAATGAAGACTCACGGAGAGGCTCTCGAGAGGGTTGTGGAGGCTCTCGATTTTTCCCACAAAGCTGTAGCTGTGACAGGCTGCCAGCCCCTCTGACGACGAGCTTCAGAAGCACACATCAGGACTGCCAATCCAGCAGACCAACAGCACCGAAGCTGCACCACATCAACTGGGCTTCACTTTATGGGTGGCATTTTGAGGCTTGTTCTGTGAACACGAGCACTGAAACGAATCTGATCACTATAAATAGTCTTAAAGGGATAGTTTACCCAAAAATGAAAATTCTTTACCTTCGAAAGATCATAAAAAAAAATTATATTTTGAAGAATTTGTATTTGTCCGTTCGATGGAAGTCAAGTCAAGATGGAAGTCAATGTTGTTTGGATCAGCATTGTCACTGTCAACTAAAACGTTAAAAAAAAGTTTTTGTTAATTGAAATAAATCTGAAATGAAATAAAAAAATTATATTAAATGAAAAACTTCAATAAAAAAAACAAACAAACAAAAATTTGATGCCAAAAATTGTTGCCTAACTGAAATAAACAATAAGTACTAAATAATAAAATAAAAATAAAACTGAAATAAAAAATAAAAGCTAAATAGATATATTTAAGGTAACAAAACCAAAACTAATAAAAACGACAAAAGCAAACACAGCAAAATCACTAAAACCTAAACTAATATTAAAATAAAAAAAATAAAATATAAAAATTTAAGAATTCAAAATAGTAATAGATACTATAACATAAATAATACTAAAATGTTATGAAATATTCTAAATTCAAACAGATTTGGAATGACACAAGAGTGAGTAAATAATGAAAGAAGTAATTTTTTGGTGAACTGAGTGGGGCATGAATGCTAAACAGAAATATTTAAAATAACAAAAAATAATAAAAATGACAAAAGCAGACACCACAATTACTAAAACCTAAACAAATATTAAAATAAAAGCCAAAAGATAAAAATAAAAGAATTCAAATTATTGAAAAAATATTATAATATAAATAATAATAAAATTATATTAAATATACTAAATTCTAACAGATTTGGAATGACACGAGATTGAGTAAGTCAATCTCAATTGTAAGTCGCTTTGGATAAAAGCGTCTGCCAAATGACTAAATGTAAATGTAAATGTGAGTAAATGATGACAGAATTTTCATTTCTAGGTGAATTATCCCTTTAAATAAAGCAACAAGTTCATGTTCACAAAAAAGTAGAAAGATGAGGAAAATTGCAGTGTTCACTTAGCAACATCTCTGTTAGAATCTATTGGAGTCTTTAGTGAGAAGCAATATTTGCTATATTTCAAATCATTCACTTTCAGTAGAGGTTCTATTTATTTTATATTCTATTCTATTCTCACAACAAACACTGGCCTTGTGATATGGTCATTGGATTAATAAACAATATCCCACAAATTATTCCACCGGAATTCTTTTGATAAATTCTCACTCTGTCTATTTTTGTTTTAAAATAAAGCCTTTTCCCCCTTTTCCTTACCTTCCTTTTTCTAATCCCTATTAACATCCTTTACCGTGGGAATTTTTCTAAACTAGGACTCAAGGTGCAGATACCATGCACATAATGCAAGGTGATGCTCTCACACTCTCCTCATCAAAAAGTCCAAAAATGAAATAAAAAAAGAAACTGAGGCATACAACAAGGAATCCAACCTAATATAATCCTCTTTGCTATCCTGATCTTGTAAGCCATGGCTTCGCTAATATAAAAACCGTGATGTGTGACACATCAGAACCTGATGGCGTGAGAGGCTATAAGAGAGAAATGATAGCTGGAGCCGGCGATCCGTCTGACATCTTTGACACCGTAGCTTGCAAAGCACCAACAGATCTAAAGTGAAATGTTCATTCTGTCATCTGAGATGCTTGATAAGATTGCACGTTAATGACGTATCAACCAGAAGACCAGATTGACTGCCAGACATTTCTAGGTGATTTAAAGATTAAAGGATCAATCTCCATTACAGATCTGAGCCCGAGGAAAGGAGTGCAGACATTTGACTCTGCATTTTTTTTTCATCAGCGATACACTACATCACTTCTGTCCACCTTATAGAACCTCAGCACACTTGCCCTGCAATGCTTCACAAATCTTATGACCAATGGTGCAATCAAATACACAGCCATGGTATAGTACACATATGCTTTGCATACTGACTAGGGCAGTGACAATCTTTGGCCTGCAATTATGGACTACTGTCACATGACCAGTGGCCTGAAAGCCCTGGACGGACACTAAACTGAAATCAGAATGAAAGTAGGAATCTCGTCTGCTGATGTGGAATCAGGATAAAAATGTAATACATATAAAGTGCTCCATGGATCTGATAATCAAGTTTAATGGCTGGTTTGCCACTTAATTGGGTACAGTATTTGACATTTTAATTACATATTTGCTCGCTATTTCTACACACATGAGCAGACGATGGACTATTTCATAAATTATTAGCTGAAATGAAAGAAGCAAAGATGGGAAGATAGAGGGGAGATAAAAATATCTTATATGCAAGAACTAGATGTTTACAATTTTGGGGAGAAAAAGTGAGTAGTGTTTTCTTGTGTAAAACTCACCGCTAAGATAGTTGTGGATGGGCACCAATACATCACTATAGTTGCTATGCCTTTGTGAGTAGTTGTTACTACATTGCTATGCAGTCACTATGGTGTTCTGAGTGGTTGTCATTGTGTTGCAACATCTGGTTGCTAAGGTGTTCTAAATGGCTGTTAATCCATTGTTATGTGGCTGCTAGAGTGTTCTGATTGGTTGTCATTGCATTGCTATGCAGGTGCTGGGGTGTTCTGATTGGTTGTCATTGTGTTGCTATGCAGTTGCTGGGGTGTTCTGTATGGTTGTCATTGCGTTGCTATGTTTACAGTTGCTGGGGTGTTCTGAACTGTTGTTATTGTGTTTCTATCCAGTTGCTGGTGTGTTTTGAATGGTTGTTATTGTGTTTCTATGTGGTTGCTGGGGTGTTGTGAATGGTTGTCATTGCATTGCTATGTATGTGGTTGCTAAGGTGTTCTGAGTGGTCATTGCGTTGCTGAGGGGTTGCAAAGATGTTCTGAATGGTTGTTATTGCGTTGCTATGCAGTTGCTGGGGTGTTCTGAGTGGTTGTTATTGTGTTTATAAGTTTACGGGTGATGGGGTATTCTGAGTGGTTGTCATTGTGTTGCTATGTGGTTGCTGGGGTGTTTTGAATGGTTGTTACTGTGTTTCTATGTGGTTGCTGAATGGGTGTTCTAAATGGGTGTCATTGCGTCGCCACATATGCGGTTGCTAAGGTGTTTTGAGTGGTTGCCAAGGTGTTCTGAGTGCTGATGTTCAGAATGGTTGTTATTGTGTATCTATTAGAGGTCTGCACAGGCTTTAATCTGAAGCCCGAACCCGGCCGTACCCGAGATCGTCTGACCCGACCCGACCCAACCAGAGCGGCACAGTTAAATTTAGAGCCCGAGCCCGACCCCAACCCGAAATCTATTATTTATTTATTTTCAAAACGAATAGCCAATTAAAAAAAAATGCTGTATTTCACGATTGCATGCAACGGTCAGTAAACAAATACATAAAGAAACAGATTCATCAAGGCTCGGCCAGTTCACAAAGCAAAAGAAAAAACACTTACCAGTTATGAAAGTTTATGAACATCAGGTTCAGCGGTCACATAAATTCTGCCGAGTTTTTGAATGGTTGTATATGACAAGACGATAATTCTTCCACCGTGCAAATTTCGTTAGCATTCGGCCTGCTTTAAATCATACACAGAGATGTAGTGCGGTAAGATCACATTTATTTGAATTAATTAATTATATAATTTATTTGAATTAGCGAGAGAGCGACAGAGAGAGAGGGATGAAAGTTGCGTGTATGAACCTGCGTCTGCGCGTCTCTCTCTCTACAAGCAATGAGGCTTAGTTACTTCAAAAACAGTGATTTTACCCCCTCATTGCAGAGAAATATAACGTTGGAAGTCAGTAGCCTATCAAAGCTATTTTACTAATAAAAGATTCCGTACTGTGTGTGCGTCCGTTTAAGCAGCGTAGCCTACTGCATATAGTATCGATTTTTATTTCTCCTCTTTCCTACTACTTGTTTCACTTCTGTTTCAGTTTTTATAACCATTTCTTACTATGTGTAAGTAAGTTGTTGTTTTTAGCATGTGTGTTTGGCAGTGTTACTTTTTAGGTTTACTGATAAACTACTGTCGTTTGATTTGTATTTGTTATCTATTTTAATTTTAGTTAAATTATGTCTGAATTTATGTCTGTATTGGTCTTTTATTAAGTTTTAGTTTTTATTTAATTTAATTTAATTTTAATACTTCAACAAACTAAATGGAAATGAAATGATATATATATTGAATTTATAAATGTGTATGTATATATATGTATGTGTGTGTGGTTATACATACACATATATGTAGTTGTTTTTTGGTGTTTGGCTTAGTGTTATGTTAGAATCATTATTATACTCTTAAACCTTTTGTTCGTTAATATTTTGAATTGTTTTTAGCTTTATTTTTTGTTTTTCATTTAAATGTTAAGTTTTGAAATTTTGTTGTATGCATTTGTCATTTTTATGTAATTTCTTTATTTTTAAAATGTGTATATGTAGTATTTATTTTCAGTAGTATTTGTTTTCAAAAAACATCTAAAGACACACTTGACTAACTAATACTAACACTTACCTATTCTATTTAATAAAAAAAAAAAAAAAAAAAATGTGTACTGTGCTAGACTAACTGAGACTTGTCATGGCACTTGTATACTGTTGCTCTCTCGATGGTCTGATTGCTTCTATTGTTCTCCTCATTTGTATGTCGCTTTGGATAAAAGCGTCTGCTAAATGATTAAATGTTAAATGTAAATGTAAATTTATAAAGTTTTAGCTTTTAGTTTTGGATCTGTTTTTAGTTTTTTTAATACTTCAATTGATTGCTTCCATTGTCCTCATTTGTAAGTCGCTTTGGATAAAAGCGTCTGCTAAATGACTAAATATAAAATATAAATATATAGTTTTAGTTTAGCTACAAACCCGAAGCTATTCATTAAACATTAATGTCGGGCTCGGGTCGGGTAGCAGACCTCTAGTATCTATGATATGGGTGGGATGTTTTTAGAGGTTTTCATTGCATTGCTACATATGTGGTTGCTAAGGCCTTCTAAATCATATATATATATACGTAGATGGTTGTAATTTTGTTATATGTGGTTGCTAGGGTGTTCTGAGCAGTTGTCACAGTATTGCTATGAGTTTGCTGAAGGCTGGAATACACTATGCAACTTTTTCCCCGCTTTACAGTTTGGATAAGTTGATGCTAGTTGCCGAAATTCGGGGGCAGTCTGTAGATTTGAGTTCACAGATTTAATCGAAAATCGTGTAGTGAATGATGGTCACAGACTCCGATTTTTTAGCTTTTGATTTTGATTTTAGACTTTGATTCCATCCAGTCGGAGGATATCAAACATGTTTGATATTTTCAGATGATTTTGGAACACACATTGTTCACATGTTTCTGCATGAGTTTGTTGCGATTGGAATGACTTTAAAGTCTGGTAGTGTGTGATCCTCAGTCATTTAGTGTCTGATGTCTAGTGTTTTAAAATCTGTTCAGATTTTAAAAGTCGTGTAGTCTATTCAAGCCTTAAGTTGTGAGTTGATATGCAATTGCTAGGTTACAACACTATCTTGCTCTCAAAAACAGCTAGACGGATGCAACAGAATGGAAGAGAATGCAGGGGTCTTAAGATGCATTTCTTAAAGTTTACACCATCTTAAAAATGGAGGCAACAAACAGCACGAGATGGCCAAAGATGTCAATCTGAATGTGTATGAGAGGATTTTACAATGAAAAAGCATAGCACATATGCAAGCACCTAAAATTTTAAAACTAGAAGAATTATAGTATATAGGAAAAATAATAATAATAATAATAAAATCTAGATAAACTAATCAGTCTCACTATTTGATTAGTCACCTGTTGGAAGACTAGGCAAACTAAGAAGACATGCTCTAATAGCTTAAAACTCTCTGTCCAAGCACTGCTTCCAGCTCTAAATAGGATTTTAGACCCAGCTGTGACACTGAAACACTGACAAAAGAACCAATAAATGATGTTCCTGACCTTACTTCTAATGCAAGTTGATGATCTGCAACATATTTATTAAAAAGCCACTCTTTAATAGCTTAGACATAAACAGAACACACTTATAGCCAAGCTGAGGGATTACACATGGCAAAGGAAGTACAAAATCAGATGTTACCTTTGAAAGGTCACCCACTTCCAAATAGAAACAGATGATGAAGACGTTCCAGGCGACCCACAGCACCAACCAGACTGCATACTGTGAAAGAGACAGGAAGAGGGTGTTTGAAAGACCTATTTTAACCTCAGACCCCCCAACAACCAACTAACCAAATACACATTTGCATATGTGTGATTAATTGGCCCGTAAAAGCATAAGTGGGAGATTTTCTCTGTAATTAATTCTCCGATGTGTGTTCCTTAAAACATTCAGCCTCCACAAATCTGGAATCTGCCAAAGAAGCAGTGCAGGCAGACGATGCATTTCGCAGCAGAAGCAGGAACCCTGTGTGGGAGTTTGTGAGGGTGGCTCGCTCCCTGGTTCATGAGCTAACGCTTATCGAAATAGCGGGATGTGATTATAAAACAATGAAACAGATTCCCCAGCAAAATCGCAGCCGGCGCAGGGGGGTGTCTTTAAAAATAAAGCAAATTTTGGTTAAATAAACAGGTCTCATCCTGTTTCGGATCATTAGGGAATGCAGTAAACCAACATTACGTTAAATTAATTTGTTCAAAAGACGAGAGTATTTGTTCATGAGCATTCGCTGCTCGTAGCATGTTTTTACTGATTAAAATGTGAGAGGTACGCCACGTGAGAACTCCGAGGTCTGTTAGGCAGGCAGTGATCTTTAGATAAAATAACACTTATTTGATCCCATTCAAAGTGAGACAGGTGAGTGCAAATGAAATACTGAGCGAAGGGAAATGCAAAATCAATTTGAATTACCTGATGGGACTTGAGCGGAAAAACACGGCCTTTAGCGCTTGAAAATGAGCAGTTGGCGACATGAATTTTGAGTAGCTTCCAAAAGTGGCTTTAATAGATAGATCAATATGGACTTAGCTTTGATAAAATGAGCATGAGCAAAGACACTACAACCTTCCTTTACAAATGTACCAGCTCGATTTTAGGGTTGTGCACCAATCAGATTTGAACTTTTTAAATGTTTTATGCAATTCCTTAATTTGAACTGTGGTACAGTAAATACCACAGAAAACAGAATTAAAGATAATGGAATTAAAACAAGCTTAAATTCAAATAAATGTATAAAACATAACTTTGAATATTTTGTCAAACTTTGAATATTGGCTTAATAAAACCTTTTGAAAAATGTTTTTAAAGCTTTCAAGTGCGGAGGTGTTTAGCAAGACAGACAGATATTCAATAGACAGGCAATTTAGTAAACTTATTTTCCTGTCATTTGAATTCAACCTTCCTGTGGTGCATGGCCAATTTGACTGAAATCCCAACTCATGAAGTTTCTTCTCTCTACGAGTGTTGGGAAAGCTGCAAATCATAAGCAAAGCAAAGCAAAATGTAGCTAGCAAAGCTACCGATCCAACTTCCTACATGGCTACATGGTGAAAGTAGCTTACACTTAAGCGACTTCATAGTTTTAATAAATCTGGAATATTACAAATACTCATATGTAATTTGATCTAATACACATTTGTTCATTTGGTAATTGGTCATCAATTGGTTTCTATACAACCAACAAATGTACACCCAACTTGATTTCTAATATATTGTCAGGGAAAATGTAATGACGAGTCTGTCAATGCTACCCAGCAACTCCAGTCAATAAAAGTCAATAAAACAGCTTTAGTAATGAAACGTTAAATTACCTATAAACTAATGACACTACCACCTCGATGCTGAGAGAGGTAGTTAATAAGCTTAGCTATAGTTGTAGCAATGCTACTGCTCAATCTTAAGTGCAAACAAGCTGGTTGGCTGGGTTTAGCTGGTCTTACAGCCTGGTCATAGCTGGTTTGCAGGCTTTAGAGGGGTTTTAACAACTTCTTTAGCTGGGACACCAGCTAACCAACCAGTTAAAACCAGCTGAACACCCACTTGACCAGCTAAAACCAGCATGGACATTCAATGATTGCTGTGGTAATTGATATGATCTCCAACAAAGTTGAGCATCATTGCAGCCATTTATTAAGGCTGACCTTGTATGAGAGGTTTGACCCACTTCGGCGGTATCAGTCGCAACATAGCTGTTCTTTATTCACGGATCTAAAGTTCTAATACGCAAAAAACGGTGAGCGCCTCAGGCTAGGGCCAGAGATCAACACATCACTCTTGTCTTCCAACTACAGCATGGTTGAAGTATATCCTGCCTTCCACGCACTGCTGTATAAGAATAAGCCTCCTCCGCATGTTAGAGCAGAAGGGGGTCTAGACGGAGTGATTGACTTCAATTAAGTCTCATAATCCTGCTTGATATCTCTAGCACGCATTCCAAGTTGATCCAGCGGGAGGAGGTTATAAACGCTTCTTCAGCAAGGGCTGTTTCGGCCTAACCTTTCCCCCAAGAACTCACGCTCGCAAACGGAGAGCACCAGACCGTTGAGACTCGGAATTTTGCCATCTTGAAATCTGACATGTTTTCAGGACATTAGATACAAGATGTGGGCATGTAGTGGAACCTCATTTGGCCCTTTGCCAGCCACTGGAACGTGCCAAGTTGAATTAGAATAAAAATGTATCTGGCCTGACAGCATCCCCAAAACGGATATAAGCAAGAGTAATGTTCGAATGTGAGCAATTTATCTCTGTAGGAGGCTCTCTCTCCATCTCTCTCTGGCCCGGCCACTGCTCCTAGACTGAAAAATCGAGCATTGTTTATTCCAAAGGGAGACACATAACACTAAAAAGGCAATCTGCTTCATCTCAGCTGGGTGACATGGCCCGAGTCACATTTGAGGCAATGACCCGGTCCGTCAGTACATTGATATCTCTCTGTTACGCTGACCAGGGTGTTAAATGTCCATTGTACTCAGCTGTAAAAAAACGCTGTCACAACAAGCGGTCTAATCTCATCCATGCTAAATGTGGTAAACGCCAACTGTTCTCCCTTAATATCATATATTAGGTATGACTTGATTGATGGACTGGACACCAATATAGATCATGCATAAAACTTTCACTTGAATCATTTGTTTCTGATGTATTTATCACCTTAGTTCACTTGTTTAGTGATACATTAACACAGCAATCCCTCGGATTGAAAGATTGGACCAAAAGTACCATAAGGAATAGAAAATCATTTTGATCCATCTTAAACATTCTGACCAATAAAGGAAGAGTTTTCTCATATCCCTGCTGAAAAAAATAAATCTTAAAACCAGCAAAAACTGGTCTTAGTTGATCACCCAGTCTGGTCTGTTGCCTTGTCTGGTTTTGCAAGGGTTTTGGGCAATTTTCAGCTGGTCAGGCTGAGAGACAACTGGCCACCCAGCTAAACAACAGTTTAGCCAGGCTCAGAGACTAGCAAGACCAGCTAAAAACCAGCCTGACCAGATTTGAAGACCATCTTAAAGCCATATAGAAAGCTATTATAAACTCATTGAGCATTGATGATCCATCTTAAACTAGCCTAAACTGGATTGCTGGTATTAGTTGGATGGAAGACCATCTTAAACAGCTGAGACCAGAAATTAAATTTAGGCTGGTCTAAGCTAATGCTGGTCTTTTTTAAATGTAGCAAACCAAATTGAGGAGAAAATGCAACATTGTAACAATTTAGTCCATAGTCAATGTGCAAAAACAATCACATCCAATCAGAACATCTGATGCGCAAGTGCATCTATGGTGCAGGATTTTAGACCACTGAGATTCCACAGTGGGCAAGGCTAGCCAATGCAACAAGACTGAAATGAAACTGTCAAAATGTCTTGTTGCATTTCATGGTAGCAAAAGGTTAGGACAAAAACGTATATTTGTTGCTTATTGTTATGTTGCATTGTGCCTGGCTAGGATTCAAAGTGAGACACTTTTATGACACCAGTGGTATAATAATAAAACAAAATGACAGCATAAACTGCAGGGGGGAAGACAATATATGTCACAACCTGAATATGAAAATATGTGGAAACTCACCCCGGTCACATATCGCGGTCTGAACTGTACTGTCCCAAAGAGGCCTAGAATCACTGTGATGATATGGATGAAGTTTGTGAGGATCGGAGCCCACTGGTATCCGAGGAAATCAAATATCTGTCTCTCCAGAATGCTGATCTAGAAACAAAACACAGAGGAAAAAGAAACTGATTTACAGCGCAAAGACGAGGACAATACATTGACATGTAAGCATTTATTTGCATATAGGCGTAAACAGATTTCCTTTTAAGCCAGCTTCAGGGGTTGCTGTTATGACAGCGCTCTGATGTCAGCTGGAAGGCAGGGTGAGACGATGGGCCGCGGGGCCACATGTGAAAGCACATTCTACATGCAGCCAGAGGAATACCCCTGTCACACAGGCGATTAATTAGGACCGAGACGTGCCGCTCTCCGGAGTCAAACCCCCCACCCTTTCGCAAAAACCAGAGACGACTTGGAAATTAAAGCTGGCAAGTCCAGCCTCGCAGCTCTGGGTGCTCCAATCTCAGCCACTGATTGGACATGACACTGATGTCAATACCACAAGCTATGGCACTTCTAAAAGCAGACCAGGACGGGGTCACGGCTTCATCCCCAAAGGACCTACAAGCAGCCAGCCTCATAAAGTTAATGCTAATAGCACCCGTGTCTCCAGCTGCATTCACAAGAAGCCCCGTTTAACAACCTCAGATGCTCAAGGTCTTTTCTGGGAAGGAAACCAAACAAAAATCACACCATTGAATCACTTGCTTTTTCTTGTGATGTAATGGGGGATAGTAAAGAGCAAAGATTCAGGATGAAGGTTGTTAAATAAAGCTATCGAGGTCACAATGACATTTGAGTTTTCAGCGGTTGCATTTTCAAACATCTACTCAAGTGAACATCAATAGAGGCTTCAGAGGGTTCAATAGCAGCATGAATATCAAATGACTTCGAGTCGCACAGAGATGCTGTATTTAAGTGTTTCCTATTCAGTGCTGTTTTTGCAGCAGGAGAGACCCTGTTCAACCCTATTTCAACTTCTGCTGAGAAAAACTAAATTAGCTATTATTTGAGATTTTTTAATTATAACATGGTTTAAATAAACAATTATTCAAATTAATTTAAACAATAAAAATACAAAAATAATAAAAAAATATTTTTAAAAAGGATTTAAAAAAAACTAACTAACGTGTATCTTAAACCAATGGATCTAAACCAGAAGACCGTGACCACGTGTATTGGTACATTTATTTAAATAATTAATTAAGAATTATTCTATTCTTATTTAAATGCTAAATAATTCTATTGATTTTACTGAAAAAGAATTCATGCAGAATTAGAATCTTGAATATTCTGGAAACACAAAATAAATCATGGTTAATTAATTTATTACATCAACACTCCCATGTTCTGTTAATAAAAAGCTCCAAGAACAAGCAACGTTGTCAAAAATACAGCATAAATACTGGAGGCCTTGCGAGTCAAACTTAAACTATCATATGAGGAGTAATAATACTAATTTAAGTATTACAAACTTTGAACAAAACAGTTCTTGCTATATGACACATGAATAAAGTCCTGTGGTTCAGTGAATCAGAAGTTAATTCAGTAACCACTCTGACAAAGTGATTCATTCAGTGAAGGATTTGTCAGACTGATTCAAACTCTGTCATTGTATCTTATCACATTCAGTTTAGACGGCAGTGTCGATCTCAATCAAATTAAAACATAATTTGCCATGGCGCTGTAGGTTTAATGACAGTCCAGGAAACACTGCTGTTTGTAACTGAGCAATAGTTCATGCTATAAATCTATCACCCATGAACAAAGCTCAGGAGTCTATTAATCTGTGCATTCTGTTCAGTTTTGCCCAGTGATGACCAGGTGGTGACCCCCTCCGCCCATGATCTCCCCAAGGGAGGTCTTCTGTTGTCTGGGTGTTTCCTTTGAGCTTCTGCTAGCGTACATCTGGTAAGCGTGCCTGTCCCAAACACTTATGTCATCGATCATAATGAAAGGTATTATACTGACAACACCAAGCAACACCAGCGCACTTCACACAAGTCTCTAGATTAAGAATAGTCACAGCTCTAGGGTGCAGATGAGATTAGTTTTGTGTCAGAATAAAAATGGCTCCCTTTCCAAGTGGCATCTACTTATTTTTTTATTTTTTTTACCACAATAATGTTCTGCCTTCCCATTCAGCCTTCAATGGCACCAAATAATTCTCTGGTTTCGGTGTGTTTTTATGAATTATGGCATGTGATTTCCCCCTGCTCTAGCTCTTGTTTATTTTCACTGTCCTCCATATTTCTTCTATGAAACAGAAGGATGAAAAGACAAATGCATTAACATCTGTTTTCTTAAAGGAATAGTTCACAAATGAAAATTCTGTTATTTACTCACCCTCATGTTGTTCCAAACATACAGACTTTCTGAGACACAAAACAAATTCTGAAACATTAACTAATTATACTGGTTGCTCTATTCTATGCAATTACAATGCATGGGAACTGAGGCTTTCAGTCTTCTGAAAAGCACAAAAAAGTACCATAAAAGTATCACTTCAATAACTCGTGCTATATTGTAAGTCCTCTGAAGTTGCATAGTGAAGAAACTGAAATTTAAGTTGTAACATAAAAAAATCTGATCTAGCTTTGAATGTTCAAGAGAATTCATGGGAGAAGTAGCAATGCCCAGCTTGTGAACAAATCATTTTTAAGAGTCAATAAATTGACAGATCTAGTTGGCAAACGAGATTTTGTTTGTTTAAACGAAACAATAATTTTGGCAGGAGTACTCATTTAATAGGTTGTTTTCCATTATCCATGAAAAACAGCGTAAACATGAGCTGGAGAGCATGGTAGCACTATGCTCAATCCATAACACATTCATTATCAAAAGCTCTTCTCGTCAGATGAGGCATGCATTGCACCGTGTTCTCAGAAGAACTGCTTGCCCATAATTGTGCACAAGCACACAGAAAAAAGTAAAACGATTGATTGACCCGACTCAGCGGTTCCATTGCTTTTGCAAAGCCTTGTGAAAAACTACAGCCACCCCTGAAATCCACTAATAAACCACAGTGCCATGGTGTTGAAGGAAGCCCATATGCCAGCACAAAATACAATCTGCCCTGCCTGCAAAGAGGTTGCAAAATGTAAATATGGCTAATTATGCTACATTATGTTGTTCGGTGAAAGATGGTGTGTTGACAATGGCTTTAAAACACATCTTAATGGCACTCAAATTCACAGTTCTCTTCTCTTAGGCTTTTGTGGACATCTGCGCTTATTGACAGAATTCCCAAAAGAGCTTGAGGGGTTTTATGAAGAGGCTACAGGCTCTTGTTTGAGGTGGGGGGCCAGATCATCATTAATGTGGCCCCTGGGCCTCCCTTTTATATAAACAGTAATGTAAACAGCATTGTGGGGCAGCTGTGCTCTGAATGACAGATTTATCAAGTAATTTTTACACATGAGTAATTAGATCTATAAATATGAGAGGAACATCCTCTCATTAATGATCTGAAGATCGAGATTTGGAAGTAGAAAGGCCTTAAAAGAAGAACTTTGAAGGCCTGACTACTCACTGACAACAAAGAGATTTCCTACGGCTTCAAGCAGAAAGCAAACATTCAGTACTTCAGAATAGTATGCACGAGTATGTATCTATAAAAAAAATCATAACACTCATACTGAAGCTTTAAAATCTCTGAAACGTTCAAATCCACTGAATAAACTGACACACAATGTTCAAAAGTGAGGAGTTGGTAAGATTATTTTTGAAAGTTTCTTATGCTTACCATGGCTGTAAGAAACAGAAATACTATTACAATTTCAAATAACTGTTTTCTATTTTAATATATTTTAAAATGTTATTAATTTCTGTGATGGCAAAATTGTATTCTTAGCTGCCATTACTCCAGTCCTTAGTATCACATTATCTTCAGAAATCAAATATTATTAATAATGTTGAATCCAGAAAAATTTTTTTTTTTTACATGATTCTTTGACAAACATTAAAAATCCATATATTTCAGATAAAATATATTTTTTGTAACAATGTCAATCTTTTGATCAATTTAATGTGTCTTTGCTGAATAAAAACAAATTAATTTCTTAAATAAAATACTGACCCCAAACTTTGAATGATAGAATATACACACATTTGACCAGACATCAACTCAATTCTACAGCATGTTGCTACAATTTACATTTATGTATTTGGTAAACACTTTTATAACTTACAGTGCATTCAGTGTAATCATTATACCAGTATGTGGGAATTGAACCATTGACCTTGCTGGCACCATGTTTTGTCAGTTTGAGCTATGAGAACATTGCTTCAAGCTATTAAAGTGGTAAACAGCATACAGTTAGCATAATGAACAGTATAACTTGGCGGAATAATTGTTTAGTGCGATTATTAATATTAATACACGCAATTATTTATTGTACATATTGCAGCTGGCATCATTTTATAGAAGCAATAAGCCACTCGAGACCATATGCTCTACCATTATACCATGGTCGAGGAGGATTTTTGTCTTGCTTTTTGGTAACAACACCCCTTAACTGTGGTAAATTGACAATGAGGAGTGAGAGTGTCAAGCTAAAAGCATCACTAAACCAATTCCGTAATGAATATCGAATCCAAAGGTCAGCATAACCAATTCCTGTAATGATATTTTCCCTTCCTTATGTGCACATAATGTTTTTTCATGATTATTACTTGGCAGCAGAAGCATCCCATTAGCGATTAGCCGCTATAGCGCACGCTTTCAGTCCGTGATTGAGATTAAAGTTCATTCTCCCTGTGACAAAGCCGAATCTCATTCTCCCAACCTTGTGCTTTCGCTCGCCTCTCTCCCGCTTCACTTCTCTCTCCCTTTCCCCCCATTTATATATTTATTTCGGTGCGCAGGGACACGAGCAGCCTTTAATCAGAGAGACAAAAGCTAATCAATCAGCAGGGGCAGGTTGAATAGAGAGCTTCACGGCGCATTCAAACGAAGCTGGCCGAGATATAGCGTTTCCCAGTGTTAGCGCCACAGAGCATTAACTACAGAATGAGCACGGGCTAATGAAGAAGGCTCCCATGCAGCTCGGCAGAGGGAAGGCGCATCTTGGCCTGCCTCCATTGTCCGTCAGTAATCCAATTCCATCTGCTGCCGCCGCCAGTGATTTTAATGTTGCTCTGCAGAGATGAGACTGCAAAAATAACAGCAGAATCGAATAGTTTAATTAAACTATGACACATTTAGTTGGAGCAGAATAACATACGGGGGGGTTTGAGGTGTAGAGACATTTAAAAAGTAAGACTAAACTGCTAATGTGGGTACGAAATATAAGTATTTGCATTTGCAAACATTGCAACATGCTTGATTGGTGTGTGGCGCACTAGACGTCCTTTCACAACTGTGTGTGCTTCTGTCAAACATCATGCAACCAGCCAGCCATGATAATGCACGACACTGTTTCACGAACACCACACCACGTTCAAGTGGTCTTTGTTTCAGGCAGTAACGGTGGTAAGAATTGCTTTTCCAAAATTGCCATTGCATCTCATTTATGTCTAAAAAGTGGATCTGGATGAAGTATAACTGGAATGGACTGTATGCAACTACAGAAAAAGACACATTTATGATTCCAAAGGAATATGATGCTTTTTCTTGAAGGTCTATTTCTTTTCATCGCCTCAAAGAATATTCTCAAACAGAGCCAACTACTGTAAATAAATAATTATTAGCGATCAAAGAGCATATAAAACCACCTTTGTACAGTAATGTGAAGAAATCTAAAATGCACAGAGACAATGAGACACATTCAAGGACCCCTGCTGTTTTCCCCTGCGTGTTATGTACAATGGACATGTTCATGCAAAAATTCAAGTGGGTGTACTATATCAATTAAATATTTGCAAGATTGTATGCATATGAAAGCTGATAAACGCACATAAACGCATCATACATCACTGACCATGAAATTATTTGACAATAACCGCATTAAAATAGGAACTCTAAAGGAAAAGAAAACATTTTTTTAATAACTGCATTAGAGGGGGAAATCTGAAGGAAGAAAGGAATGAAGAAAAAAACATTATTTCACACTGTTTTCTATTTGAATATATTTTAAAATGTAATTTATTTCTGTGATGGGAAAGCTAAATTTTCAGCATCATTACTCCAGTCTTCAGTGTCACGTGATCCTTCAAAAATCATTTTAATATGCTGATTTGGTGCACATGAAATTATTTATTATTATCAATGTTGAAACCAGTTATGCTGCTTAATATTTTTGTGGAAACTGGGATCCATTTTTCGCCTAGGTTCTTTGATGTATAGAAGGAAGGAAGGAAGGGAGGAAAAAAGTTAAAATCTATGAAAGTTAAAAAGGGGAAATCTATGGAAAGGGAAAAGACAATATTTTACAATAACTGAATAAAATGGGGAACAAATGGATAAAGGAAGGAAGGAAGGAATGAACAAAAGGATGGAGGGAAGGAAGAAAAAGTAAGATAAAACATTATTTCACAATAAATGCAGTAAAAGGGGGAAACTGATGGAAAGAAGCCAAGAATGAAGAAAGGAAGGAAGGAGGAAGGAAGGAACACCAGCTGCAAGTGCTTCATTTGGAGAGTGAAAGAGTGAACAGGTGATGGTAGTTAAGAGCTGCGTTCCTCCACTACTGACTACAATGACAGGAAGCCATCAGTTTGAGTTGATGTACATCATTATGCACTTCCTTTGTTCGTCTTTAGTTGAGGGCACAGCCTGCGGAGGTGTACATGAAGACAAGACAAGATGAATCCAACACAGTTCATTGGTTCCAGATAAAAGTATGTAAGTATGATGACTTAATGATGACTTAATGGGCATATAGTATTTGGTGTAGTTTGAAAAATATCTATCTATCTATCTATCTATCTGCATGGAAGAATATTGGAATATAACGTTTAACAAAATATGATGTAAATATCACAAATATCCATTCTTACACTAAGCAAATACATTCATGCTTTGAATTGTCAATTTTGTTCATAGTCCATCTCAGGAGAAATAAACAGACAACTCCAATTCATGGGCTTCATTATGCCATCGAAGGAAATGGTGCAAATAGAAGCACATCAAGTGCACAGAGAGCCTGCAAACCAATGCAATGAATGCCAAAATTTACATGCATCCAGTAAGAGGTTATTGAAAATGCATGAGGTTATTTACTTATACAGAGCTGTCTGAATGCATTCATTACCAGACTCGCCATTCACACAAATCTTGGAATTCCATGCTGAATGACGCAGGTTGGACATTTGACGAGTAACTGTGTTTTTTGTAATAGACAATGATGATGAGTTCCAGTGTCAGCCCCAGCATGTAACAGAGACAATAATGTGTTTAAGCATGCCGTTCATACAGTGGAGGGATTCCGCAGCAGCTGTCAAAATGTGTAGCTAAGCTTAAAAAATGCTGTTCATTATCTACATCGCACAATGGGCCGTTTCATATTCTTGGCCTCTTGCTCTTTGACCAGAATTCTCACAAAGGTCTGAACGGCAGCAAAAGAAAAGCACTCCACTAAAGTAATTGTGCTTTACACCCACAGAGCAAAGATAAAGAGACCATGGAGGAAATGGCGGACATTAATATTAAATTTCACAAACTGAAGATTTTGCTCCAAGACAACCAATGAAAAAATGTCAGAGCTAGATTTTGTTTTTCATCAGGTATCTGTTGCACAGACTGTACAAATACAACAAAGAACTGTTCTTTGAATGCTATATGGGAATATATAGAAAAATAAATTGTGGAATCAATTTTCACTCAAGTAAATTTCACAAACAATTACAAAGAAACAGTAACACATTGAATTAAAGTGAAATTCTGAAGGAGAAAAAAAAATAGCAAATTTTTCTTGTAAAATGTACTCCAATAATCCTATAAATCAACGGATGTTGATTGGACGGAAGCAAATCAACAACAGAAAAAAGGGGCGGAGTTTAAGTGGACAAACTGATGGCAGAAGTCTGGCATACGTCACCAGAGAGAAATCTGTAATTTCACAGGAAAATTATGTTATATTTTAATAAAAAATTATGAGCATGAATGAATCATTCACAATTAAATCAATAAGATACATTTAAAAAAACAGGCTTCTATTTCATGTCAACTGTACTCTAAGTCTCACATACTATGTAGTCTGAACAGTATGCAAATTTGCAAGCAGCCATGCCATGAATTACTTCAGAAATGGAATATTAAAGACTTTTCACACCCATATTTGAAAGCCTCATTAATACAGTCCAGTGAAGAAGAGCTTCTTGTTTCCCACCCAGAGGTTTTCAAGGAACCAAGTGGTGAACGTTAATTTGCTTAGTATGGATGGCTCTAGGGGTGGGAGGAGGAGAGCAACTGAATAAAATTCATCAAGATACAGCGGTGTTAATGATGATAATCTATTTTAATATTCGTTTGCATATAAATGAGGCTGGCGAAAGAGCTGTTGCCCGAGGGCCAGAAAGATGATGGAGACTGATACGGGAATAGACCCAGCAGTGAACTCAAATGTCAACTGAGCGGGGTGGAAGCTGCCAGCATGTGGAGAAGGCCCACTGTGAGAGCTGCCACAATGGCTTTACTAATAAATATGTAAAATATGAACTAGTCAGGGTACAGTAGGTACTCTAGAGATGCATGGAAATTCAATCCAAATGTCATATATCCTTCAGGTCCTACCGCACGACCACTGAAGCAATATTAAAAATAGATCCTTGACAAAAAATCTACTGCATGTGATGCTACATAAATGACACAAATGCATGAAATCCGATCCCGCACTAGCCGACTGAGGGATAGCTTTTTCCCTCAGGCTATCAGGCTAATGAACAGCCAGAACTAATACACCTTACAGCACACTTCCACTTTATGATATGCCACGCACTGCACTTTAACTCCACAGTTCAATCTGGACTACACGTACACACTGCACAAATACAACAATCTATCTGCTACCACTGGATACCATCCAATGCACATACATGACATTTGCGTACATGCGTATATGTGTACATATATGTGTACATAATGTAGAATGTGTACATACGGTGTATAATGTGTATTGATAACTGTAAGTATGTCTAATAGTACACTGTGTGTACTGAGTATATGTATGTGTATATTGCACATTGTCATCTGTATAAGTCTGTAAGTATGTAATGGTACTGTCTATATGTTAATTGTTTCTGCACTGTCTGGAGCACGCTCTCAAGAATTTCACTCATCAAGGCACATGTGCTGTGATAATGTGACAATAAACGTGATTTGATTTGATTTGATTTGAAATGATTCAACCGTCCCTGGGACAGTGACCTCTATAGCTAGGAGGTAAAAAAATAAATAAAAGTAACCATAAGTTGACTTTAGTGGAGAAGCCCTCTAATTGGCTGACCTTAAACTGTCATCTTTATTTTCAGGCTTCATAATTGCTTGATGCTTTATTTATTTCACTTCTCACTGGGTGTGTTTGAGGAAAGTGCCAGTTCTCATTTAAGCGATTCTGTCAGAGAACCACTGGTAAATAGCAGCATTACCAAGTTTCGGTGACTGACAGTTTCTTCACATTTGTGGCAGTTATTTAAAAGCCCAAAAGCTCTGCTGCCACAAAGAGCTGGAATCCGCTCATGGAATTTAAAAGGAAGTATTACAGGTTTGAGAAACCTGTTTTGAAGGCTTTAAAGACCATTGAGTCACCGTGTAACAAACACCAGAACCTGTTGAGCTTCACACCTTCATCCGCTTTTTGAAAAGCACAAAGACGTTTCATATTGTCAAAAGTCCATCAAAAGTCAAAAGTCCATCACAAAAGTTATCTGGAGAACTGATATGCTCAATAACTCCAATCTGATACAATAACACTCATACATTTTTAAATGTGGCTTATGTGTCCAAATACATTTTGGGGCCACTGTATTTGGGCTCGCTTTCATTGTATGCAGAGAAAGAAACATTTGGCAATGTCTTAAAATAAACTATTGATTTTGAATATGCGAGGCCAAGCTCAGGAGTCGGTGTAAAAATTAGATACAAATACAAGACATGCACACCGTCTGTGCTTTTGCCTTCATCTGAAGCATTCGATTCCCAATCACAGGGCCAGTAAAAGCATTTCCACTGTGCTCATGTAAAATAAAGCTGTTTTTGAGAATTGTGTGAAAATATGCGTTTGCTGATTAACAGGCTGTGGAGTAGGTGTGGAGATAAAATATTTAGCTAATAATAACACACACCACAGCAGTGCTGACTGACTCATCTGCCACATACATCACAGGGATTTTATCACTAAATAAATATCAAATTTCTCACTTCGGCTGGTCAACAATAATAAAGCAGATTTTCACTGCTTGATGGGTGTGTTATTGGTGCTAATCAAATATTAGTGGATTCTGCTAAAACAAACAACCTTACACACAGGAATTTCTCAGAAACTGAACAGTAATGCTTATAGTTATATAAGTTATATAAGTTATATAAATTAAAAAAAATTTTTTTGCAACAAACAACCTGGTTAAAAGTAATTTTTTGTTCAATGTGACAGTGGCATATTCATTGGTGGGACAGTATTTTGCATGTCACACCTTATTTTTATCCATACAATTGATTTTTTCATACTATTTTAACAGTTTAGGCTAGTTATATTTTAATTTATTTTAATTTTTCTTAAATTATAGGCAAAAACCTGAAACATTTTACCCTAAAAATAAATAATAATATAAAAAAGCACACACAACTAAACTGTAGTGTGATAAAAAAAAAATAAAAAAAAATAGTATGATACAATACAATTGTATGGACAAAATAATACACACTTTTACATATACAGTATAATACTAATAATATAATAGCAATTATACATATGGTTAGTTAATCTCTGAAATACTACTGTTGTTTGTTGTTTAAAATACTCTTTTGTAATTATCCTGCATTCAGCTTTTATTGATTTATTCTTTGATTTTTTTATTTATTTAGCAAGGATGCATTAAATTAATTAAAAGTGAGAACTTAAGTGAGAATTTACATTTATAATGTTTGAAAAGTTTTCTATTTCAAAATGAAATTTCTAAATGCTGTTTGAACTTTCTATTCTTCAAAAAAAAAAAAAAGATTATGTAGTATACATAAAAAATTATTAAATTAATGCAGGCTTGGTGAGCACAAGAGACTTCTTTCAAAAACATTACAAAATTTTACAGACTTCAAATTTTTGAAAAGTAGTGTGTATAAATACACATTCAACTAAATCTGAACCTAAAATATTGATGCAGCCTAAAATAAAATTCATAGTTCTTTAAAAAAAATCCAAAATTAAAAAAAATTATAAGCCTTAGGCAAAAGACCTTAACATAAATTATTATATCCAAGAAAATGAACCGATATCACAAACAATCACTTCAGCTGCATACAACAGTTATGATCAACGATACAACAACGTTTGCAGTTCTTCTGGATTCACCCATAGAGCATCATTTGGGTCAAGACGTTAAGTGCAGTGGGGCAAAAGATGTAAATATTCATCAGACTCTGCCATACTTATGTAAATCTCCTGCGAAAGGCAGGCATGTTCAACAGCCAGGGTATTACTAAGGTCACGTTGCCACAAGCACACATGCTCTCTGATGGCAGGCCCCCTCTGGGGAAGAACATGTGCTGATGGAGATGGCCTGTTCCATTCAGCAGAGACGGGAGACAAACCATCTTCCCACACAGACACCCATAAAGCACCTCTTATATAGGATCTCAACTGTTTCTTCTAGACTGAAAAGAGATAAAACTGGAGAGCAAATGGAGACTGTTTTTTCTCCTGAGAAATAGACTCAAATGTGTCAATCTCAACATCTGAAATGTGCTCAGACATGTCAAGACCTGAACTCAAACATTTCTCATCAAATTCTTCCAAGTCCATGTTATCCATATTTATTAAAGCTCTACCTATGCACATACTCTATATCAAGACTTGTCTCATTTGTGTCTATTTTTTTATTTTATTAATAAAGATATGGCATATGGCATAAGATAGATCTTTCACTTGTTTAATGCTAATCTAATTTCTTCAAATGCATAAATTCAGCCGTACTTCAAGATGGGAATATGAATGACGAGTCACCCTGTTTTTCCACATTCTCACATAAATGAATGGCAGGCTGAGTGAGAGGTCTTGGTTTTGTATCATGTCTTTGTTGTGGCATCTGGGTGTCAACTGAGTAGCAAGTCCCTTCTGTTAGGGAAGCATTTCAGAAGAAAAAGACGCTACTGTGCAGCACATCGCTTTGATCATGAGAACAAAACAGGCCACGAACTGAGCAGAAGGTTAGGAAACAGTTTTTAACCAAATATGCCAAACTATACAATTTCTGTTATAGTATAAACTATATTACATCTAGTTTCAAGATAGATATGGCAAATTCTTCTGCATTTGTAAGAATTATAGACCCTAAATATGTACAGTATTTGAAGACCCCAAGCAATGACTTCTTTGTTGACGTGTTTCTATTGAAACAAGATGTTGTAAGCCATTAGCATTGTGAATACATCACACCCATGAACTGCAATTTGCTACTTTTCAATCAAGAGAGCATTTGATTGCATAAATATTTGGATATGCCATCCAAATATTTGATGGCAGGATGGGTCGTCAATGTTTTTTCTAGAAGAGAAAGCACACTTCAAGTGTGTGCATCTGCTTAAAGTTAATTAACTTTAGGCATATACAGAACACTGAGAAAATGTCGGTGCAGAAACAATTTTCATTCAGAAAATGGTAGTAAATTTTGTAAATAATTACAAAGTAACAGCAAGTAACATTGAATTTTACATGAAATTTTACAACTATTTACAACTCTTTAAACATTTGCAGTCTGTAAGATCAAAAATACAGTACTGTAATGTTGTGAAATATTATTACAATTTCAATAACTGTTTTCTATTTTAATATAAATGTAATATATTCCTGTGATGGCAAAGCTGAATTTATAGCATCATCACTCCAGTCTTCAGTGTCACATGATCCTTTAAAATCATTCTAATATGCTGATTTGGTGCTTAAAAAACCTTACTTAATATTATCAATGTTGAAAACAGTTGTGATGGAAGATTTCCCCTCAAGTTTCTTTGATGAACAAAGTTTGAAAGAACATAATTTATTTAAAATAGCTTTTGTAGCATTATAAATGAATTTAGTGTCATTTTTGACCAATTTAATGCATCCTTGATAAATGAAAAATATTAATCGTACTGATCCCAAACTTTTAAATTGTAATATACTCGCACAAATTAAGTTTCAAAGCTAACCAACATGGATTTTGTTGCTCCTTTTCCAATTCATGAGATGAACGAGAAACCTCTGACACTAGCTTTGACTGCAAGTGACATAGACGGACATACAAAGGTCAACACCTATCTGATATCAAAGCAGAAAAATGTGCGTTGTCATAAAGGAGAGGAGATTATGGTGGCTCATCTCTGATCCCTGTGTACACCTGGGATTTAGGGGCACCTTTTCCGATGATTCCCTGACCTTTTCTAAGAGAGAATGAAAAAAGCACAATGGATTAAGTGAAAAAAGGAAAAAAAAAAATCTAGTAAAGTGGCTGTCGACTTTAATTACGAAAAAGCCCTGAAAATGGTTGCATTTTCCACAAAAGTGCTTTGGGACCCTGGGTCTGAAAATTGCAAAAAAAGTAATATTGTACCCTGGGGCCCTGGCAAAGTATCGCTATTGTGTCTTGACTTTGGAAAAGTTAACAGCCTGTTCCTAGGTCAAATATATTCCTAGGTCTGGGCCGGAGAATCCTGCAGAGGCTGCTATCGAAACTTCCTGAGGCTTAATGATATCACTCCATTGGGAGAGGAATTGATCGTCTGCGCGTCCACGAGTCCACGGGAGAGAGTCGCTGATTGCTTGATTCATCAATCATCTGACCCTGTCATCGATCAGATGGAACATTAAGGCAGCCAGCCGATCCACATTTTTGTCCCTTAAACGCCAAAAAGAATCAAAAAGGAGGCAAAATAACATGGCTTGAACAGTGTCATTCAACAAACAACACCATGTTTTCAGGGAAACGCATTAACTGGTTGCAATCTGTAGTCTGCACAAACAACACAAGGTTATCAGTATACTTGAAATTCCCTACAAATTCAATCAAAAAAAAGTGGACAGAAAATACGATGAAGAAATACAGTATTCCTTTCCTCACCTCCCAAGTAATATCCTTCAGGTAATGTTAGAGGAGAGGACCCATATATCCTTCTCATTTCGCTGAGGTACAAGGTGGCGTAAAGTAATACATAGGAAAGAGAGCTGTGAACTTAGCCAAGAGTAAAGTGATGCCGAACACAAACAGGACTCCAGAGTCTCGGCTTCAGTTGCATTTTAATTACAGCTGTGCGGCATTTTAAACTTGCCAATCATTGTTCAAATGCTAATTGTTGTGTAATTCCACCCAGTCATTGTGCATGCTAACATATTCCATTTCCCTTGTGGTTGCAGTTAAGTATTGTTCATGAGATGATTATCTTACATTAACTAATCACTTCGTTAGAGCCCTTGACCTTTACCAATATAATTAAATCTTTAACACTTATGTTGCCATAACTACAGCTATGGTGGATATGTTGAGCTCTGTTAAGAAATTTGTAGTTGTATTCAGTAAGGATGCATTAAAATGATCAAAAGTGACAGTAAAGACTTTTAAATAGTTACAAATAAATGCTGTTCTTTTGAACTGTTTTCAACATCAATAATAAAAAGAAATTGGCATATTATAATGAATTCTAAAGGATCTTGATACACTGAAGACTAGAATAATGGCTGCTGAAAATTCAGCAAAGAACTGCATTGCTAAGAACTTCATTTGGACAACTTTAAAAGCTATTCTCTCAATATTTACATTTTGTTGCACCCTCAGATACCATCTCGATCAAATATTGTCATATTCTAACAAACCATACATCAATGGAAAGCTTATTTATTCAGCTTTCAGATGATGTATGAATCTCAATTTTTAAAAAAAATTGACCCTTATGACTTTGTTTTGTGGTCCAGGGTCACATATAAATGGCTTGAGATGGTTTTCTGGTCTTAGCTAAGTTGGTTTCACAGCCTGACCAAGCTAGTGTTTAGCTGGTTGGCTAGCTAGACTTCCAGCCTGACAAGCTGATACCTGCCCAAAACTCCTCAAAAAACAGCAAACCAGACCAGACTATCTGCATTTCCATTACCCTTCAAATTGCGCAAATTGAAATTGCGAATTGAAAATCTACACCTAATGGAAATGCGTCAATTTCGCAAAAACTCCCATATATCGCAAAAACCTTTTTACTCTCGCATGAGGTGGTTTTTCAGGCAATTCGAAAAAGGAATATTTCGCCAAAACTGCAATGGAAACGTTTTTTTTTTTTTCAAATTTACAGGTGACATGGCATATGTAAAAAGTCATATGATCATGACTTTCAATGTACTATAACCTCCAAGAAACATTTCATACGTGGCCGCTCTCGAGTATAAGGGGCTTTCCCTGCCATTATTGCTTAGACTATTTACACTGCACACGTCTGTGGCGCATTACGGCGCTGCTTCTGTAAAGATACACGCATACGCCTCCTTTGATTGAATATAGCCAAAATCCATCAAAATCCCACCAAAATCCGTTGCCATGACTTATCGCGAGAGGGAAAAAAAATTACGTTTTAGTTGCATAACATCGGATAATGGAAACACCGTCATTTCACAATACTTTTTTATCGACATTTATAAAATATCGCCAAAGTTTTGCGCAAATCTGTAATGGAAATGCGCCTACTGTGCCATTGTACCACCACAGTACTATTATATCTCATAGTACCTACAATCAACAACATGGAAAAAAGATACGGACAGTCAAGAATGCAGCAAATTAGACTAGTACTACTAGCTCCTGAGGAAAGCAAAGCGTGTATCCATGCTTTCTCCTGTTGAGCCAGCAATGCACAAAGATCAGAACAGAGTTATTGCTACTGTGATTTCTACCTCCACGTGTCACAGTGTCAGCTACTTCAGCCCACCATGATGAGCTGATTGCTGAATGTGAGCACAGCGCATTACTTTATGAGATTAAATGCATTGCACAGGTCTCTGGCTCCTGCTCGCTCTTTCTATCCAACCCCTAATCATCTAAAAAGCTTTTGCTTCGCTATCTCAAAAACCCCTGCCTGAGAAAATATGCTACTATTTCTATACACAAAGCCTCACTGGCATTTAAATGTAAAAACGTAATATGATCTGAAACAACTTAATCATAACATCAGCTGCCATTTCCACCGATTTTTTATCCGCCTGAACGGGCGAAACTATCAGCTAATGAAGCTAACAGATTTGATTGGAATCAATAATCTCAGGCAGTGGCGTAATGTTCTAATAAGCCACTTGAGGGGGAAATGGCAGTGCTCAAATTGATTTCAGTCCTTAATTCTCTCACGCAGAGCTTCAAACCGAGAGCCAAGTGAGGACAATCTGAAAATGAGACAGGCTCCAGGATATGCCGGACTTGCTGTTTATGTCAGTACAGAAAACCGATACTCCAACTGCTTGAAAACATTCTCTGGTTTCACTGCACAATCATTTTAAATCAGTATTTTGTTTTGTATTCCAGTAAAAATATCTAAACTATCCTTAAAACAAGATCAATTTACTTGAAAAGCAAAATGGTGTAAGATAATAGGACTTGTACTCAGAGAACACGTCTTGTGTTAATTTTTTTTTTTCTTACCCCACAGGCTAACAATAGTTGTTTTCTTGTTTAAAAAAATAATTTGAGCCAAGTGGTTTCAACTGAATCTTCTAAAAATTATTAAAGTGGTCTGATTAGCATATAGGTAAGATAAAAAAGTTTTTTTTTAAATATTAATTAGGTACATATTTATTGTGCATCCCTAGAATCTACAGTGTGAAACACGACCAGTGTTGTCTGACTCTCAAAGAGTCTTATGAGCAGGATCTTTCTAGTGAATCAAAAGCACCAACAAACAGTAAAGTACTTATTTCATATCCAACCTGAAATTAATAAAAATTTTCACTGTGCACTTATGTCTTATGAGACTTTGTAATATTCCACAAAAGTATATAACAAAACATATTAACAGTACTAATAAAATCAAAATTCTGGTTACAAAGTTGTCTGATTAGCACAGGTAAAATAAAAAAAAAAAAAAATGTTAAAAAATTACTAAAAAGTTATATGAAAAAGTCGGCTTTTACTTTTGAATAGACCTTTTTAATATATATTTTTTTAATTATTTATGTTACATCTTTATTTTTATTGTTTTTTAATCTTTTTTATTTTACCTATGCTAATCATGCAACTTTGTAACTTTTTTAAACATTATAATACTTTTTTGGAATATTAGAAAGTCTCACATGCCATAAGCGCACAATACATTTTTTTTATTATTAATTTTTATTAATCTTCTAGCGATCTTGTAGTGAAAATGCAATATTACCAAAAAAAAAAAAAAAAAACTAATCTCCTTGTTTAGGGCCAAGACTGAAAAAAAGTGCATGATGCACTTTTATGTGAGTTACAATCTCACCAGGTAGCTGTATTTTTATACAAAGTATTTTTAGCTGGAAATTCTGCACCTTTACTTTTTATAGTTAGTTCCTACTGATAGTCCAGATGGTGAGGAACGTATCACCAAAACCAAAACTGACAATCACAGTTGAACAAGCACACTTCCCCTCAATCAGTGTAATTTAAATAACATTAGGGGGTTTGTCATTAGATGAAGACTTCCTCTGCTGTGATGTATTTTATTGGCAGGAAAATAGATGGTAATCGCTCATGAGAAAAAAGTTACCTTAAAAATGTAAATCCTCTCATCTGCCATTCCATTACAGTGGGGAAAACAGGAAAGACGAACAGCGATCAATGCAATTCGGCATGATGCTCTATCAAGTAATATGAAATATATTGGCAAGTTAGCACATCTGTGGCTTTCAAACGTCAGCCAACTCTGTTGAAATCTATAGGAAGCGGCAGCTGAGAGAGGACAGGAAGAGAAGGCCAGCACTGTGCCCAGCACAATTAATTACTGTCAGACATGCATGAAACACATCTCAGATGCATGACCTTGACTGGACCACAGCTGCGCACAGCTAGCTAGTCCTCTAAATGCACAAGAGTACGTCCAAGGCTTCAAGCAGTGGCAAAGTGCACATGTGTACCTAGATCTGAAGCCCTCACGAGAGCCACATGAAACACCGGATACTATTAACATCGGCCCTTCATCAAAAGGGTTTTCATCAAAAGCTGTTTTTGAATGCTCGTCTGATCTGGCAGAATCGTGCTCTTGTTAATCATATAACATAAAGCCCAGGCAACTGGAGGTCACGCTCCCCAGCGGAGGGCCGAGTATACGTTAACAACAGAGCTCATTAAAACACAAACGTTGAGTAAAACAAGATCCAGGGGAAAATAACCCATGGGTGACGACAAATATGCCTCCTCACCACAATCGACTTGACGTTTAGTAGTAATCATTGGGGTTGAGAAGTGGATTCTAAAAAAAGAACAGTTTCTATTAAAAAAGAAAAAAAATTGTAAAAGAATTTAATAATATTCATGGCTTTCAGTTTCACTAGCAGTAGTCGAAAAATTGTTATAAAAAAACCTGGTGGCGCCGATAGCTATGTGGGCAGCGCGCCGACATACAGTGCTGTTGTGCTACGCCAGTGTTTCCCAACCTTTTTTTCTGCCGCGGCACAGTTTTGATATGTAAAAAATCCCACGGCACACCACTAAGCATTATAAAAAAACAAAATAGAAAGGGGAAATATATATATTTTTTCAATAATTAAACATGGCGTCATCAAAGTTGGTATTTTGGCTTTATATATGATCAGACACTTAATTTCTGAAAATCATACTCAAATGGAGGTTTTTGACGACTGAATGACAGAGATCTGTGTTTTGTCCATCATTAGAACGGCCGCATTTGAGGCGGTTAATTAATAGCATCACGTTCTCATCTGTTTGCAGGTTATAAAGTTTATTATAGCTATATGGGCGCTCAGTTTCTCTTGTTGTTTAATACATTTGGCCAAAATCTCACAATATAAATAACAAACCGCTATGCAGGATATTTAAAACGTACAAAAGTGTATTGGCTACAACTAGACAGCAAATGCTAAGACTCTTCTCTGCTCTTTAAACACACAAAAACATTAGACTTTATAGACAGTGTTTCTTGAGTAAAGGAAACGCTGTACTTATTCAAACATCAGTTCTTTATTTACCCTTGCATTGTGTAGAAGTAGACATCTGTCTTCAAACTATGAGTCACAGAACTTATTCTGAATGGAGGCGGGGTGGAGATATGAGGTTTGACTGACAATTAGAGGACCCAATGGCATTACGAGGTTTAGTCTTTAGTACTTTCCTGTAGCTCAAATGGTAGAGCATGGCGCTAGCAACGCCAAGATCATGGGTTCGATTCCCAGGGAAAGCACGAGCTGATAAAATGTCAAAAAACCTGTAACTTGAATGCAATGTAAGTCGCTTTGGATAAAAGCGTCTGCTAAATGCATAAATGTAAATGTAGTCACAAGCTCTTTTGAATGCTTTTCATTGGTTAAATATTTGTAAAACCCACAAACAGACATAACGATGACCAACAGCACTGATTTAAAATAGTAAAATGAAATATAAGCGATAAGGAAGTTTTTGATCATTTTCCACGGCATACCTGACAACCGGCCTAGTGGTTGGGAAACACTGTGCCACGGGCATCCAGAGTTTGAATCCTGACTCGAGGACCTTTCCTGATCCAAAGTCTGTGTGTGTGTGTGGGGGGGGGTCCCTTGAGTCAGGATCCGAACTTGGGACGCCGTAGCAGTGCGCTGCCCACACGACTATTGGTGCAGACTATTAATATTTTGTTTTAATAAGATGACGGCAAAGTTAAACTGAATGTAAATATAGGGGAAATGAGCACTTATGATTAAATATCTAATTATGAAAAAACTAAGGGATAAATAGCCAATTAAATATCTAATACACAATTAAATATCTAATATTGACCAGTATGGTAAAATCTCTGATATCGTACTGATTTATTGTGCATCTCTAGAATCTGTGAGTGTGAGCTGTTTCTTTTCAGTGAATCAAAAACTTGAATTATCCCAAAAGTTACTGTATTTATAAGACTCACTTAATGAACCACACATTATTAATTTCATATTCCAACTTGAAATAAACCAACCATTGTTACTGTGTTTTGTGAGACTTTTTCAAATAATCTACAAAAGTACTAAAATAATCATATTAAGAGTACTAATAGAATCAAAACAGATCCACAATCAATATATTCTGATTACAAATCAATTAAAATTTCTGTCCAAATAACCATGTTTGAAGCAGACAAATTCATACTGAGGTACACAGAGAAAGTCAACAGACTATAGTCCAGCATTCCACCTCTCCTTCCTCTATCTCTCTGACATTGCCATCTTAGTTAATTGTTCGCCTTAACTATCTTTCTCCTCCTCCTTACGGGCGAACGCAACGCCCCATCCCCCGCCGGCCATCCGACCTGTGCGATAAATAAATAAAATGCATACAAATGATTTCCCGCTCATGAAAACAGACAACTAAATGGTTGATATATGGATTGGTAACTCTTTTATGAGGAGAATGGTGGGCTCAAAATTGAATTCCTGCATGATAAATAGCCTGCATTATCTCCCCTTTGCCCGAAGAAGCCATTGGAGCTACTTAAACAGAGTGGTGATGACACTGGAAAAATGCTCACAGATGGACACCCCAGAAGGCTAAAAACATTAGCGTGGTCCACTCCATCAATAAAGCGCGCCCATCTCGGAAGGAAATTGGCCGCTCTTGGCTTATCTCCCCTCTTAAAAGCGTGGCATAGCAGCAGAATTAAGTGGCCGATACCCCGTTGCAGCGTACTTCAGGGGCAGTGCAACTGCAGACTATCAGTCATTTACATCGGAGCGCATTAATAACGGTGACGGCCGTGCGAGAGGAAAGAGGGCTGCTGCAAACGGGTTGAACTTTCCATGTTTGATTTCTATCTCTGTTGAGTGAAACAGGAAACGAAGCCTGTGGCACAAACAGATAGAAGGACAAATATCACTCATATATTGCGGATATTTACGAAAGCATCGCTTTTACCCAGATAAACACCAAGCTAATGACTCTTCCAGATAATTACAGCTATTTGGGCCTTTTATAGAAAAAAAAAAAACACCCCCACAACTGAGTCTGGATTCCATAACCCAAATACAGTCTAGACTGTAGTGAGAGCAAAAAGCAGCTAATGAGGTGTTTCAGACGTAATGCTTGTACCGAGGTCATCAATTTTTCAAGTCATTTCTCGGATGTTGTTGGTTCACAGGCAAATGCTAATTTGCATGCTGAAACAGTCGGGTGGAAAGGAACATTTCACTTGACTCGTGGTTTTCTAATAGCGATGCACGTACCTCTTCAAATCAGAGAGGAGCATAAAACATTATTAAAAACAACATCTTTTACAACTATTTGGCCTAATTAGTTGGGAATTTAAATGTTTGAAAGTGTGGGTACATGACTTTTTAGAAGCTGTAACAGTTCAACAAAGTTTTTTTCCTTATTAATGAACTTTTTCATTTCACTAGAATGGCTAATTTAAATTTATTTATGGTGCAACAAACTAATTTTATAAATAATTAAAAAAAAATAATAATAATTAATAAGCTTTTCAAGACTGGCTTAGGCCCCAAGTTAAATTCTAAAATGCAGAATTTTCCTTTTTTATGAAATATATTTAGATAAATGTCAGCTTTTAACAAAATGAACACCCAAGATTTAATGTAAGATGTTTTTTTTTTACCATAACAAATTAATTATCAATTTAACTATCTTATTCAGAATTCAACAAAATGCAATAAAACGCTATATACAGTCATGGCCAAAAATATCGGCACCCTTGCGATTCTGTCAGAAAATGCAACACTTCTCTCAGAAAATTGTTCCAACTGCAAATGTTTTGGTATTCACGTGCTTATTGTTTTTGTTTGCACTGCAACAACATAAAAAAAACAGAAGAAAAGTCAAACTTGATACAATTTCACACAGAACTCAAAAATGGACTGGACAAAATGATTGGCACCTTGTCAAAATTGTAAGAAATAATTGCTTTTCAAGCATGTGATGCTCCTGTAATTTGTATTTAGACACACCTGTGGCAAGTAACAGGTGTGGACAATATAGTAATCGCACTTGCAAGCAGTTAAAATGGAGAAAAGTTGACTCAACCTTTGTGTTGTGTGTCACACTGAGCATGGAGAAAAGAAAGAAGTGTAAAGAGTTGCCTGTGGATTTGAGAGAAAAAATTGTGGAAAAACATGGACAATCTCAAGGCTACAAGTCCATCTCCAGAGATCTTAATGTTCCTGTGTCCACTGTGTGCAATATCATCAAGAGGTTTACAGCCCATGGCACTGTAGCTAACCTCCCTGGATGTGGACGGAAGAGCAAAATTAATGAAAAATTACAAAGAAGGATTGTTCGAATGGTGGATAAAGAACCCCGATTAACTTCCAAACAAATTCGAGCTGATCTGCAGACACAGGGTACAACAGTGTCAGCTCGCACTATCCGTCGTCATCTGAATGAGAAGGGACGCTATGGTAAGAGACCCAGGAGGACACCACTGCTGACACAAAGGCATAAAAAAAGCAAGACTGGAGTTTGCCAAAACTTATGTGACAAAACCACAATCTTTCTGGGAGAACGTACTGTGGACAGATGAGACAAAAGTAGAGCTTTTTGGTAAAGGACATCATGGCACTGTTTACAGAAAAAGAAATAAGGCCTTCAAAGAAAAGAACACAGTCCTTACAGTCAAAAATGGTGGAGGTTCAAAGATGTTTTGGGGTTGCTTTGCTGCTTCTGGCACTGGATGCCTTGACTGTGTGAACGGTATCATGAAATCTGATGATTACCAAAGAATTTTGGGGGGCAACGTAGTGGCCAGTGTCAGAAAGCTGCGTCTCCACCAGAGGTCATGGGTCTTCCGGCAGGACAATGACCCGAAACACTTCAAAAAGCACTCAGAAATGGTTACAAACAAAGCGCTGGAGAGTTCTGAAATGGCCAGCAATGAGTCCAGATCTGAATCCCCTAACATCTGTGGAGAGATCTCAAAACAGCAGTTGGGAGAAGGCATCCTTCAAATCTGAATGACCTGGAGCAGTTTGCAAAAGAAGAGTGGTCCAAAATTCCAGTAGAGAGGTGTAAGAAACTCATTCATGGTTACAGGAAGCGATTGATTTCAGTTATTTTTTCCAAAGGGGGTGCTACCAAATATTAAGTTAAGGGTGGCAATAATTTTGTCCAGTGCATTCTGTGTGGAATTGTATCAGATTTGACTTTTCTTCTGTTTTTTGTGTTGTTCCAATGCAAACAAAAAAAATAAACATGTGAGAACCAAAACATTTGCAACTGCAAGATTTTTTTGAGAGAAGGGCTGCATTTTCTGACAGAATTGCAAGGGTGCCGATATTTTTTTTTTCATTTGCTAATGAAATTGAGACTAGGAAAGACAAATACATTTACATATTTATGTAGCTAATAAAATACCCTGCAATTATACTTTTGGTTATACTAAACTGGTATACTTAAAGTCTGCTGAATTGGAACAACTAATTTTATATTTAATGCACTTTAATTATGCGGAAGTAGTGCTGAAGTCCAATTAAAGATATACTGAAGTATATTTGATATACTGAAGTATATTTGAGTTAAAATGGAACTATAGCAAGTATACTTTAGGTACGCTTTAAATATCTTGCATTTAAACTGATATTATTCAAAGTTCATACAATCCTCATCAATAGTGACATTAAAACACATTTTAGGCTTAATATTAAGAAATGTGCATTGTGCATAAGTAGCACTCCAAATAACATTTAATTATAATTTTCATATCAAGTCTTGAGCAATATGTCAGTAATAGATTTGGACTATAATCAGTATGAAATAAATGCATTTTAAATATATGACTTTTTTACTAGGGATGCACTGATGTTCACAACATATTCAATCAACCTGCAGCATCTTTTAAAGACATGTGATTACCGTAATAAAGAACTTTAGGGAATAGTAAACACAAATCAAAGGTTACGTTCAATACCTGGCACACAGAGTTGTTAGCTTTAAGACTGAAACAGACATCCAAGAATCAAGCTTTGATTCTCTGTGTCAATTAAGGGAAAACACTTGTTGTGGTTATACAACCTTGAAATCCAAAGCAGAGCTATTGTTAAATCACTGAAAATTGCAAGCGTTAACTTGACGATGTGCATTTAATAACCTCATCCTCTAAGAACGTGAACAACAAAAACAACAACAAAAAAACAATAAATAACAATAACAATAACAGCTCCTGCAGTCTAAATAAATGAAGATTGATATAATTTTAAAGAAAAAAAAAAACTCTTCGCTTGATGGTGGACCTTAATCAGGGCCTGGTGCGTCTATCTATCTGTCCAGTGTGACAGACTGGTTACACTTCAAATCATCTCGAAGATTGAGGTGGGAAATTGGGTCTTATTTCCCCATATGCTGAAAATAATCAGAGTAATTTCTCTCTGACGGCTGGAGCCACAATTGCATGATGAAAAGGGAGATTGATAATAAAAATCAAGCTGTCCCATTCTTGTTCTGGAAAGGGCAGGCGTGTGAGCACACGAGGCGCTGATTGCCTCCCTGTTGCAAACCGTCTACCCGTGACCTTGGAGCACGTGACCTCCACGTGAATGAACCCAAAGAATATTTAATAGCAAGTTTAGTGAAGATAAATAATATTATAATTACTATTCTGTTTTTGAAATGCAATAATAGCATACTGCTAACAGAATAATACATGTTACATAATGAATACTGTATAGACTACTGTTCAAAAGTTTTTGCTCTGCATTAAATGAATTAAACTTCACAGTAAATGCATTAATAATAACAAATAACCAAATTTGAATGCTATGTCAAATAAATGCTGTGCTTTTGAACTTTTTATTTATCAAAGAAGCCTGCATCACAGTTTCCCAAAAAAAAAAAAATGATAATAATTATTATTAGAAAGACTTTATGTTGGATCATGTTGAAGAACTGCTGAAAATTCAGTTTGCAAGCGATGAATAAATAAATAAAATACAAAATAGTTATTTCAAATTCTAATATTTTTACTGTTTTTACTGTATTTTTAATCAAATAAATGCAGCCCAGGCAAGTACAAGTTACTTACATCAAAAAAATTAAAAAGTGACATATAAATACAATTACTTCCAGGTTATCCATCACACTGGAAATGACTAGTCAAACTGACTGCACTGCATTGTGGGATACCGTATACTGTATTTAACACATTTTGCTGACATGTAGGTGTGCATACGGTGCACAGTAAATGTTCTAGTGCAGAAATTGTAATACTCTATTCTGAACACAGCCTATAATAAATCATCTTTGGCTAAAAGCGGCTTTTACATCACGTCATCAAAATACAGCATAAAATATGATGGCTATTGCCATCTAATTGGATGTGAATTACTAGAGCATATAAATCAGTAAATAATATGATTCAGCTATATTCAAATAGACCTTGTTGAGCAGTGGAGGAGGCCAGGATATTGTAATAGAGAAGAGAGGTAGAGGACTCTCGAACGGGGATGCTGATGACAGAACGTCTTGTATGAATGTATACCATCATCCAGTGCGCTGTGACCCTCTCAGCGGCCAGTGCATCTGGCAGGAGACACTCTATGCTTTTCGTCTAATGCAATTTATCAGCCAATTCCATCCATCATATACAAGCCCGGCACTTTAAGTCTCACACTACTTAAGATATTGCTATAGAGCTACCACACACACACACTTCAGAAGAGCTTATGGTACGAGACTGAAATACGCCGCCTGCAACTTCCTCTACCGACGAACCAAAACAAAGAAATAATGGATCTGCAGATGCACAAAGGTGGAATTAAATTAGATCATTTCATTATTTTAATGGATGATTGAGCTGAGTCAACATTTGGGTTTCACTGTGATTACAGCACAGCGGCTATCGTTGATGTATGGATTTTTCATAAGAGCAGACGAGCAAAGACTGTTGACTGTCAGTTTGCGTAACAAATCGGTCTGTCTTGAGCAGTTAACATTGATGTGGTCCAGGACACGGTCTGATTAGTGTTGAACAGCAAACAGGCGGTGTTTTGACCCAGATGTTACCGTAAAGATTTGACATTAAATTAGCAGAGCCGAGCATCAACCTTTAGTCTGCACGCTCCTTCTGAAATGACAATACAAGGTATTAAATCAAAGCTAAAATTATGTGTGAACCATCCATAAGGTTAAAGGGAATATTGACAAAAGCTCATTTTGCTAGGTAGAAGCAACTCAACCACGTCATACTGTAGCCCTGGATGATATTATCAGTCCTGCTTGATTATTTGTTTTCGTAAGGCAATGTATAGTCAGAAGATGTTGGTGATGCAGAAAATGGAGAGAATTGCAGAATCCAATCACAAAAATGGAATTTAATGTTTAACGCATAATGTCACAGAATTTGGCAAATTTTGAATGAATAAATTAAAAGTAGGGCTGTAAGGCAAGGCAAGTTTATTTATATAGCACATTTCATACACAGAAGTAATTCAACAAAATTTTACTATTAAAATTAAAACATGGAAGAAATGTTGTGTGATCATTACTTAAAAAAAAATAAAGTTTTAATTAGGGATGCACGATATGAAAATTTTTAACCGATACCGATAACCGATAATTAAGTCCTTCTCAAGGTCGATTCCGATACTGATACCGATAACCAATAAGTTCATATTTTTATATTATAATTATATTATATTTATAATTATATATAATTATTATATTTATAATTATATTATATTTATATTATAATTTTCATATAATCTGCTGTTTGTGCACCCAGGAGAATACAAAATCTAAGATGCACTGATGAAACTGATATTTTAGTAGCTCTGGCCTAACTATAATAGCAAACATCAGTCCTGACTCTTCAAATGTTTTTATTTTTTTGTGTAAGGCACCACAATACTTAGTAACAGAAATGGTTTAACAGGCTACGGCCTGTCTCCATAGAAATCCATGTTAAAATGGGGTAAAAAAGATCGACTGAATTAAAACTTTTTCAATATAACTCAATATAAAAATGTGAGGAGGGTTAAGCTGTGCTGTTGATGGCTGCCACGGTAACGGCAATAAGCTAAGGTATTCCTTTAAAGTACTTGTTTCGCGTAACAGAAAATCTGTCATGTCCGGCGCTGTATGCATGGCTTGCAGCGCTAAAGTTAAATGCTGAGTGTGAAATAATAAAATAATATGTTAAAATGTGTGCTCTTATCATTCTGTGGACAAAATCCTGTGAACTTAGCCCCGATCAGGAGCTTTATATGCACATGTGCGCTCATCTGTTTACAATGCAGCTATAACCTCGGGTCGCTTCATGTCATCTTCCACTCATTAAACTATGACAGATACTTTACTGCAAAAAGACCATCACTGCGACACTGTAAAGTGATGAAACTACGGCGCTATGTGCTTTTTAAAACCATTTTCATAGGTTTCACGTTATATTGTCGGCTTGGAAAATATGTAAATACGCATGCCCAGTAGCCGCAGCTGTAGTCTTAACCACAAATCAGACAGAAGAGCACATTAACTTCGGTGGATTTAAACTTGAAAAATGGTGTGTTCCGCGGTTGAAATAAAACACTTTCTGATGTTTATTCATGTTCATTTCGTGCTTTAGGTAAATATGAAAAGACGATCGGTTCACGTGTTTGAACTGAGGCAATACAGTGATCTGTCACGACACATTAAAGAGCCACAAAACGGTATTTATTGTTTTAATTTCTTTAAAAATGACACGGTTTAAAAGCTGAGGGTCCTGAGACCTTGTTTCATACCAGAAGTAACCTGCTCTGTCTTCTCTGTCGGTGTTTTGTCAGTTTCCTCTTTGCTCTGCGATGTATTTTTCACTGCGTGAGAACATGTGTAGTGTGAGAGCGGCATTGTTTGTCGGGCATAGCAACAGTAACTAAGGGTGGGCGGGTTTTGCGAACGGTCAATTAACAACTCATTAACAACAAATTTATATTCAAGTATTTCATGCATAAAGAAATGCATCTATTCAACATTTTTAGTGCATGAGGATGAGGAAGTTATATAGGGACTTTAAGCAACAGCTGCGAATGCAGTCAAAGCAGCTGTTCTCCCGTAGTAGACAGTTACAGTAGAACGCCACGAAGTAGCAGTTGAAGTCGCGAACGCGCAATATGACGTTGGAATACCATTGCCGTTCCAACAGTGGAGGCTGCTTAAAGTCCCTTAATACAGCTTCGCCGCGATGATGACCTTTCAAGTGAGATATAAGATTTGTTGTGTTAAAACTTGATGCCTTTTTTCCTCCTCTCAGAATCGTTGCTGAACATACGTTGCAAATAGCAATGGCATTGTCCTCTTCTGCCATCGAGAAAAACTTCCAGACAGGCGAAGACATGTTCACAGATGATGACGTAATGAGTGCGACACAAGCACTTGCACTCGGAAAGCGGATGAATCTCAGATAAATCAGACTGACTGATTGATTGATTTACCAGCAAGCTACTTTATCGGATCTAGTTATCGGATTTCATTTATTTATCGGAGCAATAAAAATTACGTCATTTTCACCCATATCGGTCGATAATTCATCTGTCCGATAAATATCGTGCATCCCTAGTTTTAATAATTTTAATAATAGCCTAGTAGTAGCAGTATGTACACTCTGCTGAACAATATTAATATATTTCTGCAGCAGTGTCTTCCAAATTAAACCGAACTTTTATTTTGACGGGTTGCCGTGAATACCTTTACAGTTCTGTGTGTATATGATATGATGCTAGTTTTACTCAAATCAAATGGTAAAATGCTCATGGAGTGACTCTCAGAGCAGTTCTGGAGATGTTCATGTGTTTTTGTCCTCATTTAGACGGCAGACGCTGAAATCACCACGAGCGCGCTTCAGTCTGTGTGTAGTAAACGAAACCGCGCGATGTGGAGAGCAGACTGATCTGTACGGTTTCGAATCGCTTTCGCGGATGTCAAACACTGATCAATCTGCAGCGCGCTGCTTCTAGTCGAACACACCTAGTGCTGCAGGCTTATTGCCTCTGACGTTGATGAGATTAACCCCTTAGGTATCAAAATTTGGTACCGAACGACAAGACGTTTTTCGATACTCGGTGGTATCGAGGCAATTCGGTCGGTGCCTAAAAAGTATCAAACTCGATACCCAGCCCTACCTCCGGCAAAGCAAAATAAAATGATTACTTAAAATGTGGGGGATAAATACTTAGAGAATTCTTAGAACTTGTCCACTCCAGTTATCATGGTTGCTACAACCCTGTACGGTTTGGAGAATCTGTTGGGAAGAGACCTACTAAAATTTGCAACACCACAAGCATAACTACATTTATTGTAGCAGTAGCGTGACAACAGCTCTCTAGGCTTTTCATGACAAGCTACTTTTTTTTCAATATAATGTAAAAATGCTACATTGTTTCTAGTGTCACTCATTTGAGTCCCGTGCTCATTTTGATGAATCATTTATTGTTAATGTTTTCAACACTGATAATAGTAAGAAATGTTTTTGAGCACTAAATCAGCATATTAGAATGATTTCTGAAGGATCATGTGACACTGAAGACTGGAGTAATGATGCTGAAAATTCAGCTTTTCCATCACAGGAATAAATTACATTTTAAAATATATTAGAACAGAAAAAAACTTATTTGAATAAGTAATAATGCAATTTAATTTTTATTTAGTAATTTAAAGTATATTATCTATATTTTTTGTTTATGTCTTGTCTTGTAACCTTTTTGAAAACTAGCTTGACTGCAGTTTAGCTACTTTCAATTATAAGGAGTTTATAGCTTGGCAAAGTACAGTTTCAGAGCAACACTGATCTGTACAGTAGTGAAATGCAGACATAACTCATTTTAATAAACACAGATGACAAAGAAACTCACATAAGTCTTTGCACTCAGTACACCTTTCAAGTAGAGATGGTCTCGCTTACAAAGTCCCTCTTTTACTTGCTCACTCTCTGGCACAAACACACACACAAACACACACACACACACACGGTAATAAAGCAAGTGAGAGATAAATTGCGCAGAGAGATAACAGATCAATCAGTCCTGAAGGCTTGACAGCAAGGGACAGTTTGTCTTATTTCAGCCACCCTCAAGCAGTCAAGTGCTATCAACTCCTGAGCTGTGCTGAGCTTATCCTGGCTGCTCAGAGCTCTTGCTCTTTCTCTCTGATTGTCTCACTCTCCAAGCCTGTCTCAATCTCCCTCATCTATAGTTTCCATCTCCTTTGCCTGGCCTCTCATTTGTACACACATTTCCTCTCTACCAACTTATTCTCTCTTTCCGCCACTTCAGTTTGACCCCCAATCTTCTTCGCTCTTGTTCTACCTGCATCACTTCATCTCTCTCTCTCTCTCTCTCTCTCTCTCTCCAATCATCACTTACTCTAACACAAAGCTCCTCAAACTGTACACTTAATATTAATTATATATAAAAAATAAAAAATAAATATATATATATATATATATATTTTTTTTTTTTTTAATATATAATTAATATTAAGTGTACAGTTTGAGGAGCTTTGTGTTAGAGTAAGTGATGATTGGAGAGAGAGAGAGAGAGAGAGAGACGAAGTGATGCAGTGATGCATATGATATATATATATATATATAAACACACACACACACACACACACACACACACTAGTTGGTACTTGGATGCTCTGACTCAGTCGAAGGACGTACTTGGCCTGAAAAGTCCGAGAACCACTGCTTTTACACATCAGCCAATATCTTTTGCAGCCTGTCACCTTTCATTCCGGGTTGATGGTGCATCTTGTTTACCTGGCAGGGTCTGAGTGATCTATCTGGGAAGTGTTAAGGCTACTGTGAGGTTCTGCAGACTGACCTGAGTTCAGAAGGTCTCTGTGTTCAGCATGTTTACTTTATATTGATGAATGTCACAGACCCATAGCAAAGCTGCTCTGCTTCACACATGGTGCCTACATGGTCAGAGAGTCTATATATTTGAGTACTAAAAGTGTTTTTGAAATAAGTCACCAAGACTGCATTTATTTGATTAAAAAAACACTGTAAAAACAGTAATATGGTGAAATATTACTACAATTAAAATTACCGTTTTCTATTTTACTATATTTTAAAATGTAATTTATTCCTGTGGTTTATTGCAGTCTTCAGTGTCACGCAATCCTTCAGAAATCATTCTAATATGCTGATTCTCTGCTCAATAAATATTTATTATTATTATAAATGTTAACAGTTGTGTTGTTTAATATTTTTGTGGAAATTGTGATTCTTTGAGTTTAAAAACAGCATTTGAAATAGAAATGATTTATAACATTATAAATGTCTTTACTGCCACATTTGATCATCTTAATGCATCCTTACTTAATAAAAGTATTAATTTCTTTAAAAACAAAACCCAGCAAATTAAAAATTTTCTGATTAATCTATTTTTTGCTGTTTAGTTTCAGATTGGAGGACTGGAAAGGGAGCTTTGCACTGTGAATGTCAGAATATGTTTACATGGTTTCCACGCTGTCATTTAAGGAAAGACTGAAAAATTACGACAAAATTGCTATCTGTTTTTTTTTTAAATGTCTGGAAGCACTCTTTGCTGATAAAAAGTCTTGCACAGTCCCCCAGTGAGTCGCTGTTCTAAATGCAACCTGCATTCACGAGTCCTTGTGGTCTTTTAATCATGTACTCTAAATGCATGATAATTTTCCTCCATCAACAGTTTTCTGACAGTCTGACACCAGTCACGACCTATAAAATTCAGCGAACGCTGGCGTCCGTAGGCCGTCTATTAATGAATGTGTCAGAAATTTTACCACTTAATTACCAGTCACGAAAGACCGGAGGATGTGCTATTGCCAATGAACCTGTTTTTGGGCTGCTTAGCACAGACGTGTACAGATTGCAGAGCGAAACACTAATGATAATTCACAAGGCAAATGGGATTTTGTCCGGCAAGGAAGGCTCAAGAGAACAGAAGACTACTCAACCCTTTAGTTCACCCTGTATAAAATTATATATATAAATCTAAAAGCAGTCTCACCATTAAACACCTTCAAATGGTCAATGAACTGATAAAATCTTCAAGCAGCAGCTGTGACCTTTCATTTCATAGGTCAAGCAATTAAATAAATTAAACAGGAAGACAATATTGACCTGCTTCTGTCAAGCCCTCCAATGAGGGTCACAAGGGCATCGGCCTCATTCTCATTTTCTGCTATTACTCACGTCCATGTGACATCATCCAGGGTCAGCACATATTTCCCATAAGTGAAGACTCTATTAATGTCAAGCCCTAAAAATGATGATCGATAATCTACAAGTGCGTCCTTAAGAAAATGTTGAGTGATGCTACATTACACAATGACCGTTTAAGGTTTGTGGGCAGAATCCAATTGAAAAATTATGTTAGTGGCATAGTACACACAAAAATTAAATTCTTTCATCATTTACTCATCCTCATGTCATTCCAAATCTGCGCAGCTTTCTTTCTTGTGTAGAGGATGTTGCCCATACAATGAAAGTCTATGGAGTCCAATGCTTGGATTTAACGATCGAAATATCATCTTTTGTGTTTATACAGGTTTGGATCAACATGAAGGTGAGCAAATGATGACATCATTTTTATGTTTGGATGAGCTATCCATTTAATATCAGTAAACACAACATTAATCAGAGTATTTTTCCAGGTTCCACACTAGCGTATACTATGAATTATTTTAGCTTATAAAATAGATAAATACCAGAGAATTATGTTAAACACAGTAAACAAACACAGCATTGTACACATTCTCATCAAGCAAGCCAGAAACATCTTGGACAATCACAAAAATAGCTCAAGTTTAAGGCTCTGTTTAAAATACTTAGTCAGTCCTTAGAATAGTCCTTGGCCAAAAACCTTGTATTCACCCCAAAGTGCATCAATCCACCAACAGCCCTACAACAAATATGAGCAACAGGTTTTGATGCCATACTCTAGGACAAATTACACATAAATAAAAATAAATTGACTTTGGATGACGGTGTAATCTAAAGTTAGCCTAATTTACATAAAATGCATATTTGATCTAAATACTAGTGCCTTGCTCAACTGGAATGCAGATGGTTTGCAAATAACAGTTTTGTGCTGAATGTGGCACAACTGTTTAGTGAAATCAACCTTCCACTAGAACATCTAATGCACAGAAAAGTACAATATTTTCTTGCTAACTTACAAGTATAGTATTATAAATGCCACATTGCATAATCACTGTGTGGTGTCCCTGTGAGTATCCACCCCTGCATTCACCACTAGAGTCATGTCTTCTGCTTCACACAACACACCGGTATCACTGTCACTCCAGCTGAATCTCCCCACCAACCCTATAAAATAAAAGTGATATGTGATTACCAAAAAACTTTTACAGCATCAAAGTGTCCATGCCAACCATGCCATCTCTGATCCAGCACTGGGCTCAAGGTATGACCAAAAATATAAAGACCACTAGTGCATTATAAAATAAGAAAATTAATATATAAACAAATCTATACATTATATATTGTATCAACTGGGAAATCAAGTGTTGTTCCACCAAGGTCCATAAAACTAAAATGATTATTTTATTATGATAGATAGAATGATATATAGAACAATAGATAGATAGAACGAACGAAAGAATTATAGAACAATAGATAGATAGACAGACAGACAGACAGACAGATAGATAGATAGATGGATAGATAGATAGATAGAATGACAGACAGATAGAACGAAATAATGATAGAACAATAGAAAAAATGACAGAACGATAGATAGAAAGACAGACAGACAGACAGACAGATAGATAGACAGATAGATAGATAGATGACAAAACGATAGAACGATAGATAGAAAGATAGAACGATAGATAGATAGAATTATAGAACGATAGAACGATAGATAGATAGATAGATAGATAGATAGAAGACAAAACGATAGAATGATAGATAGAATGATAGATAGATAGAACGATAGATAGAACGATAGAACGATAGATAGATAGATAGATAGAAGACAAAACGATAGAATGATAGATAGAATGATAGATAGATAGAACGATAGATAGAACGATAGAACGATAGATAGATAGATAGAAGACAAAACGATAGAATGATAGATAGAACGATAGATAGATAGAATGACAGACAGAACAACAGATAGTTTGTTAGAATGATGGATAGAACGACAGAGACAAACAGATCGACAGAATGATACATGGATAGAACAACAGATAGAATTATAGATACAGACAGACAGAATGATAGACAGAACGGATAGAATGATAGAAGGTACATTAGAATTACAGAACAACAGTACGTCAGAATGACAGAAAGACAGATAGATGTTGGTGCCGATAGCCTAGTGGTTAGTGCGCCGCCATATAGCACAAACTGTGTTCATGGTGACCCGAGTTCGATTCCTGGCTCTAGGTCCTTTGCCGATCCCGCCCCCCCTCTCTCCACCCAATACTTTCTTGTCTGCACTCCACTGTCCTATCTAATAATAAAAGGCATAAAATTCCCCCAAGAATATAAAAAAAAGAAAGACAGATAGATAGATTTGAACAGTATGTAAAACATTAATTTAATTCTAATTTGTCAAATTCTAATTGAACTTCTCCTTTACGGTCCATTGCAGGAAATGACTGCACTTCACCCACAAGGAAACTTTTAGACAGGTTTTAATACACCACTAGTGAAGTTCTAGGCTATTAGCAAGTTGAGATCTCAATTTAGCTGGACTGGCAACAGCGTCAGCAGGACACACAAAACAATAATGGCAGCTGACATGCCTGACCTTTCCTATTAAAAGAGCCTGGCTGTTTAATACCGGCTGCCTCCACATCTCATTAGCCAGCTCAGCACCTTGCTCTGTGACTGAACCCGGCATCTTCAGCCGCCACTCGTTAATTAATTTCTGCCCATTATACACCTTTCTAGCTCTCGTTTCTGGGGTGTGCGCATATACATGAGTGCATATATATGCACATCTGAGTGTGCACAGCAATTTTTTCTTATTTTATAAACCTGTTTTTCTCCCTCAGTCTCTCTTTCTCACACATATGCTCAACAAAATGCCTGTGTGTGTATCAGTGATTATACAGGCTTATGTTGTTCCTTATGACACCTTGGCAGAAAATGAGGGGAATTATTTATGTATATATGCAAAGAAATGTAAATGTGCAAACATACTTTTAAGACACGTAAATCTAAAAATTCACACTACCAGAAACCGTGAAATATTTCAGGAGTTGTTAAATATAATTATCCCAAAAACATCAATATTATTATTATGCAGTAAGAATGCATTACATTGACTTTTGTCTCAAAAAATATGCTATTTCTAATAAATGCTGTTCTTTTGACATTTCTATTTGTCAAAAGAATCTTAAAAAGAAAGTATAATGATTTACATTAAAAAAAATCAACATTGATGATAATAATAAACATTTTTTCTTGAGCACCAAATCATATTAGAATGATTTTTGAAAGATCTTGTGACACTGAAGACTTGAGTAATGGCGGCTTGGTCATCAATTACATTTTAAAATCAACTAAAACAGAAAACATTTATTTTAAACTGTAATAATATTTCACAATATTACAGATTTTGCTGTATTTTTGTTAAAATAAATGCAGGATTGTTGAGCACATTAGACGTCTAAAAAAGTAACAAATATTTAAAAATCTTCCTGACCCCAAATTTTGTAGTTTACATGTAATGTGTATATTGTTTTCATCTCACATATATCAAAAAAAAATTATGATATGACCCTTTTAGATGCATCAAATTCTATTTCTAACACACAGTGTTGCCTTTTATCGGTGGCATGGGCAGTTTAACTTCCCGTCACGGGAGAAAAAGTTCAATCCCAATAAATCTGAGTGTAAAATGACATGGCATGGCATTTTAAGTTCTTCGCCCGACGTTTTTTACTATAAAATGAAAAAGGCTGTTTCTTTGAAATCCTCACTCTACAGAATCTTTCTCAGGGGGCGACAGACAAGCATCATAAGCACTAGGAAATCCATCATTCCTGACCACTTCCCCCAGTCCCACAAGGTCACTCTGTTGAAACAGGCAGTCTGACGCTGGCTCTGTCACCTCAATGCAATCAGAACCTCCCCACAGCGGCGCACGGCTCACAGGTTTCAAGGAAATTATATTTATGAGTCGCAGACAGCGATCACTTTTCCACTGGGTACTACTGACACCCAGAACAATGCCACCAACACACAGGCAGGCCGACTCATGATCATCGTTTGTTTGAGATTTTCTAAGATGGGCCGTTTTGGGTATTGAGAAGAGACGTCCCCAAACGACCTAACAAATGATGACGGAGGAAGAAAAAATGGGTCAAAGCAAACATTTCCAACAGGAAAACAGTATGCATGTGTGTGTTTGGTTATAGTGCTACTAGTGTTAAATTACTCCCAACAGAGCTCGAAAGTGCGAGCATTTCAATTGTATTTGTGACTAAAAATAGATGTGTGCAAACTGGAAAACATATTTAGGAGTATGTGTGTGAGAAAAAGTAGGTCCCTGTGGGTCATAAAAAGTCTTACATATCTTAAATGGTATGACAAACGTCTTAATTATGAGGTCCTAAATTTAAGGCTGGGAAATAAAAATCGTGATATGGCTTAATGTGATTATAACATTTTTAAAGGCAATGATTTAATGAAATAAATGTGTACATTTCTACACTTTGCACATTCTACAGGCTTATGGTTTCATAAAAAAAATATATAATAAATGAATGCCATGCATTTACACCCAGCAATGATCGACTGTTTATCAAATGTTTATTGTATGCTTTTGATGGTTGTAAGAGCACATAATTTATCTCCATCATTTGTTTGAATGAGCAGCTCAAGTAATAAAGACATTTCAAAATAAGAATCCAAGTGTGTTTCGTGCTTGTTTATAATTATAAGTCCTGCATTGCGTAGAAAATATTTTAAAATATAAATATGTATTTTTAAAGTTTGAAGTCAAAATATTAAAAAAATGGAAATATATTTAAAAAGTTTACTTTTTGGATGAAAATTAACCAATCCATTTTACCTGTAAACATCTCCTTGTACCCGCTTAAGGAAAAACAAATTACTTGATACATTTTTATTGTGACCATAAAGTTATTTATGCGCACCTAAGTTCTTCAGAACAGGAGCACACATGCTCCTTGGGAAAGATATAAAAGTAAGCATCAAACCCTGTCCAGAGGAAAAAAGTTATTGTTCTGATCTATATATAGCTCAGGGGAGTTAATGAAGACAGCATATTCCCATTGAAAACTTTTAAACCAGCCTAAGCTAGTTTGATGATCTTAGCTGGTCTCCCAGCCTGGAAAAGTTGGTATATTGGCTGGTGTAAGAGGGTTTTGGACACTTTCCGCTGGTCAGACTGGGAAACCAGCTTTACACAAGCTTAAACAAGCTAAAACCATCTTAAAACAGCTTAGGCTGGTTTAAACAGTTTTTGCAACAAGGATGTGAGATTACTAGGGTATTTTGATAGAAGAAAAATCAGAGAAGCAGGACTTGAGTAAAAGTCTCCTTTTAATGAAACAACTGAGATATTAAAGAAATCATAATGCTATCTTAGAGGCATATGTATGCAATCAGCAGAAGCAACCCTACTGTGAGGTTAGTCTTGACTGGATTCCTTAATGTTTTAAATGAGTGCTAAATGGTATATCTTTAAAATATAGGCTAGCTCAGCACCCTGGGGTGTAGCCATAGCGTTTGAAAATCTAAGCACACCTCCTACCAAGCGTACCAGCAGTCATGATGGCTGAAAACAATAATTAAAGAACAGACTACTGTATGAGGAGTGACTCTCAGCATGGCTAACTAGGTAAGCTGTTGACACTAGTCAACCAACATGGCCTGTTTGATTAAAGCTGGTTGACCAAAGAATTCCAGATTATGCTAGTTAATAATAAAACGGTCTGAACTCCACACAGCACTCCAGCTTCCCTTGAGGACTGCAGGGATGTGTTTCTAATCGTTGAGGGAAGTCAAAAGCAATAACAATCAATTTGTCAGTTCCACTTATCAAAGCAAGCCCAATGACAGCAGATCAGCAAAACCTCATTTTAATTTATCTGGTAAAAAGTGTGTCTAATACAGCTAATATATTCCATAAAGGCTTCTCTTCCTGTGCTCTAAGAATGTAATTACATTTCCACACTGTAATATGAAGCCATTGGCAATGGCCTGAGGCACATTAAAACATGTGATCTGCCACCGTGTGCCCTGGCTAACAATGCCGTCAGTCTCCATAACCTGCTTCCATCAAAACCACCTCATGTGGACACCACACATCTGCTCCTCTCACTCTAATAGCCTTGATGGAACCCTATAGGTTCCTTTAAGAAGTGAAGGAAATTACACTGGATTTCAGAGCCCTATAGAGCCATTTAACATGGCTATCTTTGTGGCTATAATGTCACCTAAAATGTGGACATGGGATTGAATTTGTCACTATCATGAGACATACAGGTGAATTTCTTTGAAAAAGGATACTATCCACAATGCCATGTGCAGTATGAAAGCCAGTTAAAATTGGGCCAAATTCAAAATGTAAGACTTAACACACTTTCAGTTTATGAGCTGGAAGCAGAATTAAATTATCCACACCCAGTATGTTAAATAAGAATTTGACAAGAATTAGAATCACAAAAATTCCATAACTATATATAATGCTATGTTAAATATTATGTATTACATTTTTAAGAAAACAATAAAAAATAAAATAATGAATTATCTCTCTCTCTATATATATAGAGATGTAAATTAAATATTACATTTTATGTATTATAAAATACAGTAAAACAAAACAATAAAAAATAATAAAATAATAAATACACCTATTATTAAAAATGAAATGAGTTAAATATTTACTATATATTATATTATATATAACGCTATACATTAAATAGTATACCGGTATTACATATTATAAAATAACAAAATATATATTTTTTTTTAAATAATCCATAATACAAAATGTATCTCTAAAAAAGTACCTTTCTATGAGTGTGTGTGTGTGTGAGAGTTTATATATATATATATATATATATATATATATATATATATATATATATATATATGTATATATATATATATATATATATATATATGTATATATATATACATAAATGACATATTAAAAAACAATAAGCCATTATTCAAAACTTTGAAACAACACTTTACTAAGCCGAATTTCACAGTCTCCTTTGGCAAAGTCTGCTTTTCTAGAAAAGGTATGGACTGGAAATGTCTTCAAATTTTAATACATTTTAATTCTACTTTTTTTTTTTCAGGTTTATTTGACAGGGACAATGCACACCAATAATACATGAATGTACAATGTGCCAGAATTAGCCATAAGGCTATTTTGCATCTGCAGTCCCTGGACCGATGGTAAAATTGTCACCCTAAAAATATCAAACAATTAATCAAAACATAACAAATACATACTTCAAAATACATATAAAAATTACACAAATCTTAAAAAACTGTTTACATCCGTTTAAAAACTATACTATACCTAGTATACTATACCTACTTCCTTACATTCAAATTTTGCTTCAAATGCAACTCAAAAACTGAACTGGTTAAAAGATCCAGGTTTAAAAAAGAGCAGGTGTTGCTCACATAGCGTTCGAAATAAAGAAGGATGGCTGTGTAGTATGTGCTAGATATGGGCTTTGACCCTTCAGACCTGCAGATTCTCAGCTGACCAGAACAGATGTGGAACAGCCCACCCCATCAGCGAGAGCGCTTCTTCATCTGAGCCATGCCACAATGACAGATCACGCGTCAGGACAGCCCTCGCAGGTCCTGCAGCAACGGAGCCGTCCTTGACCAGGCATGCCATGGCGGTGTAAGAAAATCTCTTATCATGTTCCGATATGCAGAGGCACAGTCGTAATCAGGCTAAGTGCCATGCTGAGGCGTGAACCCTGCTAAAATGCCATTCCAGGCACCCATAAAACACTTGATGGAAAATAAAGACCAATCTCACTACTAAGTATCGATCGTAAATTATCGTAACATTTGCAGGCAGTCAGCAGAGAGATGTTAACCACTAGAAGTTATCAAAGGGTGTGTGTAGCTGTTCTGCTTGGACATGTTCACATGTCTTGTAAAGCAGCTGGTGGCATTGTTGACATCTTCGGATTGGATTACGTTTTATCTTCATATTACAGTTACAGCTACATGCAATCAGTTTAAAGGGACAGTTCACCCAAAAATAAAATTCTGGCATCATTTATTCATCCATATGTTGCTCCAAATGAGTATGACTTTCTTTCTTCCTTGGTGAAAAATGATGACAGAATTAAACTATCCTCTTAAATTACAAAACTGAAACTGTATTAAAGCAAAAAAGAAATGGATGGCAGTAGGCCTATGTATACATTGTAGGTAAAGGCAAACAAAGAACTGTTAAACCTAGATTTCAGCTTGGTTAAATATTTATGATTCCTCTGGCATCAAAAAGCACTCATCCTAAAAGCTTTTCTTGTAACAATATGTTCTCTGGAAACAGCCTTTTGGATTACAGGACAGCACGCTTTAAACAAGACAGTTAATACATTATCTTAGAATCAATTCACAAAAACATTCAGTACCAAATTTTGGATTTCAAATTAACACTGTTTTGAACTTTTGAACTTTCTATTCATCATTGAATCCTGAAAAAACTGTATCATAGTTTCCACAAAAAAATCTTAAGCAGTACAACAGTTTTCAACATTGAGAATAATAAGAAATGTTTCTTGAGCACTAACTCAGCATTTTATAATGATTTCCGAAGGATCATGTGAAACTGAAGACTGGAGTAATGATGCTGAAAATTCAGCTTTGCATGGAACAGATTTGGAGAATTTTAGCATTACATCACTTGCTCACTAATGTATCATCTGCAGTGAATGGGTGCCATCAGAATGATGCAACATCAGAATCAGAGTCCAAACAGCTGATAAAAACATCGCAACAATCCACAAGAAATCCACATGACACCAGCCCATAAATTAATGTCTTGTGATTAATTTAAAATAAATAAAAATAAAAATAAAATAAGTTCAATAAATCTAAAACTGTTTTCACTTGTAAATGGGGCTTGATTTGTGTATATTTCTCTCCTGATTGAGACAAAACAACTTCACTGGAGAAAGCAATATTACAGATAGAGGGTTCATATTGTAGCCAGAAGCAGCCGTTTGAAGTTGCAATCTCTTAATGATGGATTTGCTTATTAAAATATGCCATTTTTGCTTTAATGATGTTAATGGATGGATGTGTTGTGGATTACTGTGATTTTTTTCATCTGCTGTTTGGACTCTCATTCTGACGGCACCCATTCACTGCAGAGGATCCATTGGTGAGTGAGTGATATAATGCTAAATTTATTCAAATCTGTTCAGTAGGCATGATTCATTTTTTTCTATAACTAACCATACTAAATGAATGTGTCATATTGAAGGGTATATGATGCAAACAGAAGAAACTCACTCCAGCTTGATCACATTTCACTTCTTAGCTACAAACCACAAGGGAGGTGACGTCACAATACCATGAAGTAAAATACTGTCATTTAACTACATTATCTGCACTCTACGGAAACAGGTTACAGCTGACATATTAAGCATAAAGCAGGAAAAGACTGTGACATAAAAATTGTATGTATTGTATATAAAATCTGTATATATGTATTAAACACAAATGTGCATGCTATACTGCATATAAAAGTAACAGCGACTGAGAATAGAATGGATGATAAAAAAACATTTTACTTCAACTATGCTTGAACACACATACAAAGCTATGCAACAAAAATGCTTTTATTCACAGCCATTCTCTGGCCTGCCTCGTTTCGTTCTGCTGAAGCACATAAGCACTTTTGTCTGTATTCCCATGGGATCACATCCTCTAGGCTCTACCGCTGCAGTCAGAGGTAAAACGCTTCTGCTGTGGCAACAACGCAGAGGATTTATCAGCCAGGTGATACAAATGCGTTATGGGTATTCATATTTCCAGACAATAACTCAAGGGACTGTTTATTATTAGATCAAAAACTATAGGCAACCGAATTAGGGAGAAGATGTTCTAACAAAGTTTGCTGAAACACAGCCAAACCGCAAAAGATGATGGCTTCATTCCCAGATGCAAAGTGAGGTAACTTTACCGTAAAGCGACTTTCACAAAGTGGCCGGATACAACCCGTTAGGTGTGGTGGTGAATAATTTGATGGTTTTAACAATAATGGCAGTAGCAACGACAAGCAAGCAGAGAATCGGTAGGCTGTCAGTCTAACAGACTAATTAATGGAACTGATTACACAGCTTGAATGCAACAGCATTCACAAATGTGTTCAAAGACTGACATTAAACATGCATTACAGATGCAATGTATAATTTCTGCCTTTAAAAAAAAAACTGTTAAACCTGTCAACAAAATTAAATGTTGAATCAATTAAATTGTCAATGTAATCAAAAGAGATTAATAAAAGTGCATCATGATGACAATTAAATTAAATTTGCATCATGACAATAAATGGGTTTGATTTTTTTTAAATATCAGTTTTCGCATGTTTTTGTTAAAATGTTCATACATATGTAAATGAATATATAACATTCGAATATCTGGTTTAATTTTACATTTCGTCACCAAATTAAATGTCATTAATTTAGTTTCAATTAAATTAGATGTCATTTTAGTCACAGTAAAATTGACAAAAATGAATGAATGTGACAAGATATAATATTATGACATTATTATACATCCTAAATAAGCAAAACACTATTCTAAAACTATTCAGTGTTATTTTAGTATTACTAAGATATTGTAGTTTTGTTAATATTTTGAAAAAAGACTTATAAAAATTGTAAGTAATTCATTGTTTTTGTCATTTTAATTAATTTCTGTTGTTTAATGTCTATTTAATTTTTATTGCAGTTTTAGCTATTTAATACATCAACATGACAAATGTTGCCTCGTAAACTTGCTGAAAAAAATAATTTTATGTTTTTATATATTTTTATTTTTATATTAAATTTCAGTTAATATTTATTTTAAGTAATGAATGTTTTTTATGGTTTTAGTTACCTTTAATAACACTGAAACTATTGAAATATAAAAAATATATTTTTTATTGAAAAATAAAAATCCACACAATTCAGCTTTAAAGTCTGTTAGATAAGCCACTTGAAAGGATTTTTTTTAAAGATCTTTCTGATCTAAAGCCAAAGATTTTTTTCTAAATCTATTTGTATTCTCAGCAACCGGTCCCGAAATAACCATTAATGTGATTTGTGCACTTTATTATGTGAATGGCTTGGTTGGAAAGGCTGTGCCAAGAACATAAAATGCAAATTCAAATCAAACAGCTTCAGAAAACAAAACCAGCCAAAAGGCATCATGATACACATAATGCATTTCTTGTAATGTTCTGGGTTTTGACGGGTCAAAAGGGCAACTATGAGGAGTCTGGATCCTCCATGTTCAGCTACCGGGCAACATTCCAACATTTATACCTAGTGTTGCTAGGAGACATTCCCGCTAATGTTTACGGCTCGCCTCAATCAAACAGGAAGCTGGCAAATAGCGTGCAGCACAGCACAGGTATCATCACCGTAACCTTTTGTGTTCTGAAATCTCACGACTATGAAAGAGGCATCCGGGGCGGGAAAAGAAAGGTTAATTTAATGCCAATGGAAGGAGAGATGTCTGAAAAATGTCCTGCAGCAAAGACTTATTCCCTTCGCACGTTTGCGGCACTTGTGTTTATTGGTTTTGTTAAGCTGGGAATGATTTATAACATCTGAAAAGCCATTAAATCTTTCTGCCTTTTTATATTTGGATTGTGGTGTGGAGAAGCCAATTCAATTCACTCGCCAAATATCAAGGACTTCTTTTCCCTGAGAGGCAGCTCTTCAGTCGCAGTCACAAAGCCAAAGAGCTTCGGTTGTTCGCTATGCTATCCTGTCTCTATCCTGCTTGTCAATCTGGGATTCTTTATTGTCAAATTCATGAAAATATTAGCAAACAAAGCGATCTGATTAAACAATCATACTTACATAACAAATCAATGGATTTGCACCAAAGCATGACACCAAAGGTTTCCAGCGACATAAGAATGTGAAACTGCTGTCACAATAACAGCCAATCAGAGCATTTTTTTCTTGTTTTATATGCAGCCTCAAACATTAGTGAATGGTCTTGGGTTCGGTTCCCAGAAAAAGCAAGAGCTGATAATATGTATACCTTGAATGTGAGTCTCTTTGGATATATGTGTCGGCTAAATGCATAAATGTAAATATTTGGTGTTTAATATTCAAGGAATCAGATTAACCACCAATGAGATTGCATGGAACAATCAACAAAATGTTGCACAAAAATCTGATTTAGGCAACATGAAAAATATAGCTTTAATTGTGTAGAGGTGTAAGAGAGAACGTATGTTTTAAAAACGCAAGTTAATTAGCAAGTTTAAATTCATGGTGTACAAAAACATTCATTTATACATGGTAGATTTATGGCATCAATGCTTTGATGAGATATGTAAATATTTGGATTCATTATGCAAAACGGCTTCCTAAACCATCTGCCAGTTTTGGGAAATCAAGGTCACGTCGCAAAGGCATTGCATAGAAATTTAGAACAATATTCTGCCAATGCGATTGTTTTGTTTGGCAAAGGATCTGTTCGAAGTGCTTTCCATCTGTACGCTAAGAATCCGTTTACTTCCAATCCAAACAATGAGAGTTGTCGCAGCACTTTTACATGCTTACAGGCGAACTCAATCAAATATAATACAAGGCATTAACCTCAAAAAATGTACGTTTGGCAAATCACCTGCATTCAGGAGAGTAATTAATTTCAAGAGCACAAGCCTTTCTCCTGCATACAGCTGATTATGATGAAGGAAAACAACAATTAAACCTTTGTCTTTGTGCTGTTCCAAGAGGAAAAATGACAGCAGACATTCATACCAGTTTGAAAACAAAGCAATTATAGAAATGTTTAGCGCCAGGTGTAGAATACTTCAAGAGAGCTTAGAAATTAACTCACTTCATGACCCCAAGAACAACAGGTGTCTGTCAGTATCTGGGCAATCTGTTATTCACCAATGACTATCTAACATGTCATTTTTTTTCTCAATTTACACATTCTATTTTTACTCTTAAAGTAACATTTGAGTTAACAATCAATCTTGAGTTTATTTGAGTAAACATACATTTGTGGCTGAGAGTGATTTGTTTCCTATGACAGTACAAGGTGCAGAAGAATAGCATAAACAAATAAGAAAACAATAAGATGGATGAACAACATGATCCGAACCTGATTTCATAAATGTATCTGAAATGACAAATGCAGAAGCTGTTTAAAGTTAAATCATAAATGTTGAATGCATAGAGCATCTCTTCAAGTAGCTTATTAAACATCAATTTAACATCTTACTCTACTACAATTAATTACAAGAAAAATAATCCATAAACATGAACACATTTAATCATGCTCCCTGACTCATGCTATTCTACAAAAAACTTGCCAAATCACACTAACTGAGAGAAGACAACACAAAACGAATAAGGGCAGATGGACAAACTCGAATGCATAATGGATTTCTGTGGACTGTGATAGACTTCAATGATATGGAAATAAAACAAACAATATACTGATTTCTAAAGCCACTTTCTGTGATGTCTATTCAACTCTTGTGCCACAATAACATCTTTGAATTATCCTAATTGAAGGGATAGTCGCCTCATATATATATTTTTTTAGAAAACATTGATATTAATTGCGATTACTTTGATTTATCAGCATATCATGTCAATAATTGAACCAAAACATTTAGAAACAGACTCTGCAAATAGTTTTACAATATTTATGATTAAATAAAGACTATCAACACTAAATCTACTGCATATTGTAGTTTATTCTGGCCAAGAACTGCCCACTTAGGCAGCCTTCTGACCAACATGTAAAATGACCAACTGTTGTTGATAAGGGTGAGCAGGGCAGACAAATCTGAAATCGATGCAGCCACAACAACAGACTGGCCTGCAACAAAGTGGTAAAACATTCAAATAATGATGCTTCAGTTTCCACAAAAACATAGAAAGATAACAAGGAAATTAGAGCAAAATTTGAGTGAACCACACCGCCAGACCTTCCCTCAAGGACATAACAGAAGATACAGCATGTCTAAAACAAAACTCTTGAATAACTTTATGAGTTTTAATGCCATGAGCCTGCAACATCAGCAGCAACATGTAACCGGTAATCGACTGCCTGATAAAAAACTTGTGCACACCTGATTCCCAGAAGTTCCCTTGTGGGCAACCAAGTGGAACGGGCAGATTTCACCAGATGTATTCATCTTTGCGTACAATATGCATCAGACAGTCCATAGGGAGGCTGTCAGAGGCTGAAGCTAAGAGGACCGCTTTGACAACGGATATCAAGTTTTTCATCAGCCATAATAGAGTCAAACTATTTTACCAGATGTCCTTTATATGAATGCATCTTTGAGCAATCTCAATAAACACATCCCTTGAGTATACAATATTATTTTCTTTGCTTCCATGTCAGAATGTTGGGCCTCCAGGCCAGACTGTTGGACCACAGGCATTTATATTTGCCAGACACAAAAACCACCAGAGAGAAAACTCTTATAAATGCTTTAACTATGGACATTTTATCTGTGTTATAGCCTTAGGCAATAAAAAACGGTCTGCTTGGTAATTTAGCAGAGCTGGGTGCATTAGCTCCATTTGATTCGTTTTTCTACAGCCATTCCAACAGAAGAAAAGGGTAACAAACTTTTTATTTACAGCAACTCATGCCATGATGTGACATGGGTGCCCTACATCACTGGACAAAATGGACGACTAATGCACACAAAAAGCCAATCTGCTACATCAATTTCTTAGCAGATTAATCTGTAGACAATTTGCAGAAGTGCAATGCACAGTAAGTGGAAAGTAAGAAAGAAAGAAAGAAAGAAAGAAAGACCTTATGATTTCTAAGTTACATTTTGAGAACGTAATTCTGTTTTTGTTGCGTTTCAGAAAAAAGCTCTTGTGGTCTAGCAAATTACTTAATTCCCTCTTAATTTAATCTGCACATGTGAAATCTATATATCCACAGTGCAAACCACAGAAAAAAATGTTGTTGTTTTTTTTAAATCCTAATTTTCTCTTTGAGAGGCCATATACAAACAAATAGCCACAAATTAAAAAATAGCATTGGATAAGAATTTTTTTCTTCATTTTTCCCAACTCTGACAACACTACATCTATTGTACATGCCATCTTTTGGTGTAAAAACATTCAGTTGTTGGGGGAAATTGTGACATAAAAAATATCAACTCAGTATATTTCACATACTGTAAGATCATTCTTTAAAGTAGTAATATAAATGCTTTAATATATTTTGTAATTTTCTGTATTATTGCCAACTTTTATGCTACTGATTATAATAGTTGTCGAATATAAGTGATTAATGCAAAAGTTTAAGAGGGCCAAACATTAATTATTATCTGAAATCTTAAATTGATATCAGTGCATAAATTCATAAAGAGTGTCAAATAAACCTGCCCTCCTTAGTTTCTGTTGCTATGTCCGACAAGCCATGCCACTCTCACACTACACATCATGTTCTCACAAAAAAACACATTGTGGAGTAAAGAGGACACTGACAACATGCAGACAAGACAGAGCAGGTTACTTCTGGTATTAAACATGGTCACAGCTATCAAATTTTGAATACTTTAAATACCATTCTTTTTGCTCTTTAATGTGTCGTGACAGATCACCGTAGCACCTCAGAACCAATCGTCTTTTCATATTTACTTAAAGCACAAAATAAACATGAATGAACATCAGAACATATTTTATTTAAACTGCGGAAAGACGTCAACATTTTTCAAGTTTAAGTCCACCGAAAATAATCTACTCCAATGTCTGATTTGTTTGTCAGACAAGATTGCGGATTCGGCATTATGATCGGTCAGATTGCGTGTCAATCAAGCTCTTTGCAAAGGGTTACTTGCCATCAAGCTCCATGATAAAACCATATGTGGCAGCTACCAGCAACATATGAGCATTTGCCATTTATGTTAACCTGTAACCAATAACATGGAGATAAAATTAAGTTTAAATGGAAAGGCATCACAACTTCAGACTTTGGACATAAAAAAGCTTTTTTTATATATTGTGAATCACCCTTCTTTTCCTCATGAAGAGCGAGAACACTACTGACAAGAGGAACAAATACAAAACATTGCAATACAAGAATGTTTTTCCAACCCTTAAGATCATCCAACTGAGGGCATCTCAGTTGTGCTCAGAATGAACTCTCTCTCAGAATAGTAGCAAACATGGGGAAAAGGGGATCGGAAAAGGTCAGAGAAACAGAGAGGACAAAAGAGAGCTCAGATCAGAAAAAACGTGAACGCCCCTCAAAGTTTTAACATCAAACCGCACAAAACCCACCCTAATCCTAAACTATACCAAATCGCATTAGAAGACAACAGCTACTCAAGAGTAACTCGCAAGCTTACGATATCAGCCCACTCAAATGACTCGCTTATGACATCATCTCGCTCAAAGACCGGCTTCTAGTCATGAACACTGAGTAAGGTCTGATTAATAGACACCAGGTGGTGACATCACCCACTACGGCTGATTCTTCGGGTTAATGACCTGCGTGATACATTAACCTGCAAACGTCCATTTGGATTAGTGTAGTCGCGCTTGCCAGTTGTCATGTGATCTATCACGCACGCCTGATTCACCATGCCAGCTGGTTGGCATGGCGAGACTGTCGCTGGCCACTATCCATTACTGTAACTGAAAGAGTGATTCAAAAGGTGTTACAGAGATAGTCTGGGAAGAGTAAAATTACTCAGATCTGTGAATTCTCTCAGAGCGCAATGTTGCTGTACAAACACCAGACTGAAATCATCTTTTCAAATGGGACTAGATTAGAAAACATTCTGACGGTTATAACCCTCTCAAGCTCTAGCAGAAGCAATAAGTAATCGTTTTCTGCTTTACTAGGTCAATGAGACTTGGCTTTGCTTCTTTAACTTAAAACTCCTAATTGGCTGTCAGGACCTGTGGTAGTGGGAAGATAAGCATAAATGATAGTGGCCCCAGGCTAATGACACAAGCACTGTCTTCATGTGCACCATCATCCCTCCGGTGTAATATAACGAGGCAGGGTTTCCACATATAGCCCCATATTATCTCCACTAAGATTACTCACGGCCACGTACATCTTAGTGCCATATCACTGACCACTTGTCGGGTGGACACTTGGGTTCTTGAGTTCTCAGGTTCACTTCTGGAAGACATTACAGTTTTTGCACCATTACAAGTGACTGACTCTCATCCTTGAACCAAACCTAATTCCACAACTGTATAAAATCACATCAAATAACCAGGCATGGGCGTCCAGAAACCAATTCAGATTAAAAACCTAAGATAAAACCTAAGATAAAAAACCTGAAAGGTTGCAGGTTCAAACCCTCCATGAACTTTCACCCAAGCTTACTCGAATCAGACTGTCCCTGTTCATCAATATACCAGTTTTTTTTATTAGATTGAAATTAAGTTTGGTAATTCAACATCTAGACTGCTAACCGGAAGGTTGCAGGTTCGAATCCACGAACTATCACCATCACGGCAGGTTTAGAAATTACTTGAGCGTTATCACTTACCAATTGCATGCCACATATAAATGCCAGCGTGCATCTACCACTGCAACAGCCCATCTTGCCCTCCTTCGAGTCCGTGTTTCCACGTGGGTCGCTGTAACTCCACAAGATAACGCCGAGGCAACGGGTTTAAAGGGGTCTTTCTTCACTCCAAAGGCGATAGACGCGAATCAAATACGCCCTTCCGATGAAAGCATCCCAAGCGCTCCACCATGTAGGAAGAAGATATAAAGAAAACTGCATGTGTTTGTTAGAAAAGTGGAATTGAGCTCTAACGCAAAGTCAAAGAGATACGAACAGCACTTCCCTAAGTTAGTGGAGAAATAACGGTAGCTCCAAATCCGGCACTGAAAGACATGTCAGTGTGATCTTCCACGGGTCCGTGTCTCAGAAACAAAGCCACCCAGTGTTGTTTACGCTCTCATTGCTCCTCCCTCGCGAGAGAGAAACCGAATTAACACATTTTAAACAGCAACGATTCGCTTTATTTCTCTGGAAGCCGCGGTGCGCGTGTTTAACTGTCCAGCAGGAAATCCACGGGAATGGTGAGAAGAGGACAATAATCCAAGCGCGCGTCCTGTAGGAATCTTTCAGTGCAAGCTGAAACGGGTCCCTCAACTACTAGGCTATTGGTCCCTTCCAGCGTTAACTTGCACAGTCCGGGTGTAGAGGAGGACAAAGAAGCGGTGCATCTTGCACCATCTGACGCTCCAGATTGAATGAAGCGCACGCGGTGCTGCTCTCCGCGGGGATGCGACTCGGTTTGTTTATCTCGCAGCGGCTGGTGCTGATGCTGTACAGAGCGCAGATGAGGACCTGGACGTCCCTCAATGCGCCGGATGAGCTCTCTGCTCCCTCTCTCAGTGGGCGTGAGAGCAACACGATATGGAAATAATGACTGTGTGGTGTTGGGGGTCACTGGGCAAGATGCAGATATATAACGGGCTGTAATTGCTTCATTCGCCCTCAGGAAATTCCAGGTCTGAATTTAAACGGCGCCCTCGGGTTTCAAAGTCTACAATGAAAATAAATGTTCTTGTTAGCAATATAACAATTCGTTTCGTAAGATTCCATTAGTGTAGCCTACTTGAAAGGTTATTTTGAAGAGACTTTTTGTACAGTATCGTTTTGGCTGCTTATGGAGGGATTTATTTCGCGATAACGAACTGACTGTATTATCCCGCGTATTAGCCTACATGGTCAAACACGACAACAATAATAGCCTACTAATAATAAAAGGTAAACATAAAAAAAATGATTTAAGTTGAAATAACTTTATACTTCGCTATACATAGCTTCCGCTAAGAAAAAAAATCCACTACATAGGAATTAACGAGCCTATGCCAACAAGACAAACACTGCGACACTATTAAAAGTAATTTTAATAAAACCAAAGTCCTCCGAGGTTACTTTCAGTACAGTCCATAGGCTGAGGCGCAATATTGTTTTTTTATGAAACGATTCGAGTTCCCGATGTGACGCGAGGCATGAAAGTAGTTCCAATATCAGTCACTCGAGCGGATTGATATACAGCATTTGGTGACAATATTAGGAAATATACGAATGTCGCGATTGACCAATCAGAATCAAGTCCTATTCCATAGAGGCGTGTAATAATATGCAATGTATACTTAACACACTATACATACACACTTTATAAGCATAAATGTGTACTTGCTAAGTTGCTAGTATAGTAGGCCTATAGCCTTTATACTTAAAGTTAATGCTGGTGCGATGCAATCACTAGACATAAACAAACACAAACACAAGCCCACACCCACAAAGAAATACACACACAATCAGTATCTCTATCAATGTTTATGACATGCTTTAATTTTCCCAGCAATCTTGAGTGGCAGTAGCATGTATTTACTTTCCGATTTCCGGAGGTAATGACTTTAGGCAAAACTGTCCTGTCATGCTTGTCCTCTGGTCCAGTATATTCTTGGATTCATTTCACTTGTACCTGGGAAAGCGATAGAATTAGCGTGAATTGTGAATGTTCCATGCCACATGACGTAGGCCTATCTGAGTTTTCCAGCCATCATGTCTGGTCCTCACATTTGCCAAGTTTCCACAATGTCCAAGCAAGCAAACTATTATAAACAAGCCTGGAGGAAATGAAAGCCATTAACCTCAGCGCATGACAGAAAACACTACTTTTTTAACATGCCATATATGAAAAATCTAGTATATTGTTTTTCTAGCATTCATTTTTATTCCTTGTTCCCCTAAAAGTCATTATAACTCTTTGAGACATAGCTCTTTTCGATTCAGATCTATGATTTGATTTGATTTCATTCACATCACAAAATTTAAATAATCCTTCTGAAAGTGTCACACTGTTTGTATCTGATGGCTCTCTCAAATCTTAATCTAGATTGGGCAAACTGGGGCGAACCATTAAAGAATACGAAATTAAGGAGGACAGCGCATCTGTAGCAGCTGTATGGAGAGATATCGATCTTTTAAAAATTCATGAGCTACTGCAGAGCCCTGACTTCTATCACTTTAAATTGGACACCAGACAGATGCACTTTCCTGCTTTGTGCTTTAGTGAGGTTGAACTTTGGGTTCTCCTGAATGTTTTATTTGATCTGCTCTTATTCCATCAGCATGCTATCATAGGATTTTCACCTGCCTAACAGTGAAAAATCAGGACATTATTCTTTCAAAGGTACCTTTGCACCTTAAAAACGCTCTCGTTGACAGGCTGAACTGTGGATGTTAAAGCTGCATTGTATCATTTAAATAAAACAATGGTTATTTCACAGACTGATATGACAGTCGCTTTTGCTTTGAATGCATTTATAGGCCGACTTCGCTGCAAAACAACATATGTTCATATGCTCAATTGTTCCACTATATCTCATATCGAAATCTCTAGTAACTTTGTAGCAGCTTTAATCGCAATGTTATCATTTATTCACCGAGATGGAATTTTTATAAAAGACTTGTGACATATGAGCAGATGGTTGCCATGCTAAATAGATGTTTTTGAGTTGCAATGGGTTCAGCTAAGGGCTAAAGAAATTTACAAATCTTTATATACATTAATTCATGTAACAGAGGTTTTTATCAAAAATAATTTTCATGAATTATATGTATATATATATATATATACACAATTATTATATAATATTTTTATATAAATTAATAATAATTGATTGCTTTGGAATATATATAGCCATTTTTTTCAATAAATAAATAAATAATCCGTCCCACAACCTAATTTTTTTGTTGTTGTTTTTTTGTCCTTCCCTTTAAAACTCATTCTGTAAGCTTGTATATTACCTCAAGTAACTCTATTTGTCAACACACTGCAACTATGGGTATGCGTGATTGCAGCGAGGTACAGTATATTAGAGGTAATTAGTTCACAAAGCCAGTGTTAACAAACAGTAGCAGTCCTGCTTTATGCTACCTGTTGGTATGTCTTAATAAATGTAACACTGAGAGCTGATTACATGAGCTCCAATAATGAGGTGTTCAATAACAGCCTGCAGAAGGGCTGTTCAATTAATTTTTTAATAAGCCAGTGATTGGCCCCTCTGGGTGTTTCAGTGCCCCCTTGTGGATGTAAGATCATATTTCAGCAACTCTGCATTAAACGCTGCCATCTATTATATGTCAAGGCAGTCAAATGCCAATTTAAATGTGCTGATTACATAATTTTGCATTAAAATATTTACTTTAAAGCTTAACATGTCCACCTGGGCCAGAATTCCACATGCTCCATTTTGAAAATAATACACACAATTATCCAGTAAAGTTTGAAACAGCAATGCAAGGAGCAGAATTAAAAGTTATTTTCACACATGCACAACAGATGAATCGTGTTCACCACACAAACAGTGTCTTGGCATCAGATAAACACATCACACAATGACTGCTGCTGTGTTAGGGAAACCACAGCGCTTCTGCAGCACACTGCCAGTTTTAATCATTTAAAACCTGCATTCCAGAAGGTCATCAGATATTGAGGATAATTTCCTGCCCCCAGTTTGTTTGTTGCACTGCGACAGACTGTTTGATCAAAGTTTGCAAGTGATGCAAGTTGCTGTATATGTGAAGCAATCCACAGAGCAGACAAGAGGAGGTGAATAACTCTCAAAAGTTGAACTGTTTACCCTAAAATGAAAAATCTATCATTTACTCAACATAGAAACAATTTTCTCTTTTAAAAAGTGCTGCTAAACTTAAACAATTACAAATGGCAACAGATACAGAATTAAATGTGAAATTTTGAAGTAAAAAAACTGAAATTGCATTTTCTTGTACTCCAATAAATGTGACCCTGGACCACAAAAGTCTTAAGTCGCTGGGGTATATTTGTAGCAATAGCCAAAAATACATTGTATGGGTCAAAATTATAGATTTTTCTTTTATGCCAAAAAATATTAGAATATTAATTAAAGATCATGTTCCATGAAGATATTTTGTAAATTTCCTACTGTAAATATATAAAAACTTAATTTTTGATTAGTTATATGCATTGCCAAGAACTTCATTTGGACAACTTTAAAGGCGATTTTCTCAATATTTAGATTTTTTTGCACCCTCAGATTCCAGATTTTCAAATAGTTGTATCTCGGCCAAATATTGTCCTATCATAACAAACCATACATCAATGGAAATCTTATTTATTCAGCTTTCAGATGATGTATAAATCTCAATTTCGGAAAATTGACCCTTATGACTGGTTTTGTGGTACAGGGTCACAAATCAGTTTTATTTACAACTATTTTTTGGCCATTTTTTTATCATTTTTGTATTAACTATAATTTTATGGCAAAAAAAAACTGTACTACAATTGTCTAAATGTTCAACTTTTGTGTTCCTGAAGGAAAAAAATTATTGCATATGGGTTCAGAACAATGAGTTTTGTAAATACATTTACTTTGAGTCAATTTTCACCAATACATTTTTAAGTCGGAATTCTGAAATTGTACTTTCTTGTAAAATGTATTCCAACAATCTTCATTTACTACTTCCAAAAAAAAAAAAATTTACACAGTGTAATGACATAATTGTTATTTAAGCGAGTTATTCCGTTAACAGTCAAGCTGTAAGTCTAAACAACCACAGTGCAATTCACTCAACTTTCTATTCGTATTCGTTAAGTGTTCGTTTTACAAACACAGCTGACCCATCAGCCCAGACATTACACATTACCACCGAATGAGGCCGTTAACACAACCTCTGCAATTATCCTACACGTTTAAAGTGTGCATTTACAGCCTAGTGTTTTTCAGCACATTTTCTATCCCGAGGCCTCCACATCTGCTTTTATTGATAGCTGCAAGCGAGCTCTGCTAGCTGCCAGTGAACTTGAGAGAGATTGGTTGAACTTTCATAGTGACGCTCTTAGTGGCGCCTTTTAGTGGAGAGCTTTGAAAACGAATGAATGCCAGAATAACGTCTGCAATGCAGGGTTTTTAATTGATGGTACGGTATCTGAACAAAGAAAGTGTGGCAGGCAGGGCCGCAGCAGCTGTGCTGCGTTGCGGCTCCATTCAGGTGTCCGGCGTACTTTCCTTGAGTGGGAATCAGTGATGCCCATCTCAGCACTTTAATATGGGATGTTGCAGCCCTGTCAACTCTAATTACACATGAACACATCCAACAGTATTGGGCCGCATTCAGTTCAGAGGGATATGTTGCCAAAGAGCATGTCGCATGGCCAAATCTTTATACAACTCCAATAATATTGTGGACTTTATGATGGAACGTTTGCAATTTAGCCAGCAGGAGCAATCCCAGCTGAGCCACTATCAATATCCGGCTAGCTTTTAGGATGGGCTTTTATGGATTGGTGCTGTGGATGAGACCAGCATTACTAAATTGAAACCCAGAGAAAAGATAAAAAAGGTTACTTTTTCCTATTAAACGTCATTCATTACAACCTGATTACTTTAACTGATCTATGCTTAGACCTAAAGGACTGTAGCTGAACTTGTAAAAGCCTTCTTAAACATATTATGGTGATACTGAATGGGTAAAATTAGGGCCACTAAACTTAGAAATTCACTTAACTTGAGTATGAATTCTTAATAAAATGAATAAATGGGTTCACTGTTAAAATGACATGTTGAACTATGGTGCTTATGTGGGTGATGCATGTTTAAAGGAATAGATCAGCCAAAAATGAAAAAAAAAAATGCTGAAAATGTACTCATCCTCAGGCCATCCAAGATGTACTATAGTTTGTTTCTTTATTGGAACAGATTTGGAGAAATGTAACATTACATCACAATTAAACCTCTGCAGTGAATGGGTGCCGTCAGAATGAGAACAGCTGATTAAAACATCACAATAATCCAGAAGTAATCCACATGACTCTCCCCTAGTGAAAAAAATTGTATATTTAATTTATTCGTAAATACTTTAGTATAACTAAATATATTTGTGGCACACTATAAATTGCTATACTTAACGCTGCAGAAAACGATTGGATAAACCGGCATAACATTAGTTTTATTCTTGTGTACATGCACTAAAACATTTTTATTAACATTAAACATTTCATTTAATATTCGTATATTTTTATTATTATTATTAGGTTATATTAACTTGTTAGGGCTATATTTTTATATTTATTTCATATAAATATAATATTTTATTATTTCCCCTTTCAATTCGTGTATCGCTTTACCTAATTAACGTTCTGTATAATTATGCTATTTGCTACCATATATTTTGCAAATACTGTAAACGCCTGACAATTATGCCAATACTTTATGATTGTAGGCTATTTATGCCAGTGCGTGTTGATAAATGAGCTGTTGTGTTTTCATTTACAAATTAAACTACGTGAATGATTCATTACTCAACGAAACACTAGGGAGTAGGCTATAATATTAATAATTATTAATTCGCAGAAAAAAAAAGAAATATATGTTAAATTCAACCTTTAAACTGCATTTCCAATAGGCTACAGTGGTGTGAAAAAGTGTTGGCCCCCTTCCTGATTTTTTATTTTTTTGCATGTTTGTCACACTTTAATGTTTCAGATCATCAAACAAATTTAAATATTAATCAAATATAACACAAGTAAGCACAACATGCAGTTTTTGAATGAAGTTTTTTATTATGAAGGGAAAACAAAATCCAAACCCACATGGCCCTGTGTGAAAAAGTGCTTGCCCCCTAAACCTAATAACTGGTTGGGCCACCCTTAGCAGCAACAACTGCAATCAAGCGTTTGCGATAACTTGCAAGGAGTCTGTTACAGCGCTGTGGAGGAATTTTGGCCCACTCATATTGGCAGAATTGTTGTAATTCAGCCACATTGGAGGGTTTTCGAGCATGAACTGCCTTTTTAAGGTCATGCCACAGCATCTCAATAGGATTCAGGTCAGGACTTTGACTAGGCCACTCCAAAGTCTTCATTTTGTTTTTCTTCAGCCATTCAGAGGTGGATTTGCTGGTGTGTTTTGGATCATTGTCCTGCTGCAGAACCCAAGTTCGCTTCAGCTTGAGGTCACGAACAGATGGCCGGACATTGTCCTTCAGGATTTTTTGGTAGACAGCAGAATTCATGGTTCCATTTATCACAGCAAGTCTTCCAGGTCCTGAAGCAGCAAAACAGCTCCAGACCATCACACTACCACCACCATATTTTACTGTTGGTATGATGTTCTTTTTCTGAAATGCTGTGTTACTTTTACGCCAGATGTAATGGGACACACACCTTCCAAAAAGTTCAACTTTTGTCTCGTCAGTCCGCAGAGTATTTTCCCAAAAGTCTTGGGGATCATCAAGATGTTTTCTGGCAAAACTGAGATGAGCTTTTATGTTCTTTTTGCTCAGCAGCGGTTTTGGTCTTGGAACTCTGCCATGCAGGCCATTTTTGCCCAGTCTCTTTCTTATGGTGGAGTCATGAACACTGACCTTAACTGAGGCAAGTGAGACCTGCAGTTCTTTAGATGTTGTTGTGGGGTCTTTTGTGACCTCTTGGATGAGTCGTCGTTGCGCTCTTGGGGTAATTTTGGTCGCCCGGCCACTCCTGGGAAGGTTCACCACTGTTCCATGTTTTCGCCATTTGTGGATAATGGCTCTCACTGTGGTTCGCTGGAGTCCCAAAGCTTTAGAAATGGCTTTATAACCTTTTCCAGACTGATAGATCTCAATTACTTTCTTTCTCATTTGTTCCTGAATTTCTTTGGATCTCAACATGTGTAGCTTTTGAGGATCTTTTGGTCTACTTCACTTTGTCAGGCAGGTCCTATTTAAGTGATTTCTTGATTGCGAACAGGTGTGGCAATAATCAGGCCTGGGTGTGGCTAGAGAAACTGAACTCAGGTGTGATAAACCACAGTTATGTTTTAACAGGGGGTGGGGGGCAAACGCTTTTTCACACAGGGCCATGTGGGTTTGGATTTTGTTTTCCCTTCATAAAAAAAAACCTTCATTTAAAAACTGCATGTTGTGTTTACTTGTGTTATCTTTGATTAATATTTAAATTTGTTTGATGATCTGAAACATTAAAGTGTGACAAACATGCAAAAAAAATAAATCAGGAAGGGGGCCAACACTTTTTCACACCACTGTATAAATTCCAGTCAGCATAATCAAAGCTTTATTGGCATGTCAAGCATTTACAGTAGGCTTATTTACAAAACTAGTCAGAAGATTATGTAAAGAGATCAAAATGAAGGGAAAAAACAAATATAAAAATATAATAATAGGCTAATAATGATGATGATGATGATAATAATAATAGCTAATAATAATATACAAATATTATGGAAAAAGACCATCAATTAATGGACACACACAGCTAGCTTTCCTGTAGCTCAAATGGTAGAGCATGGCACTAGCAACGCCAAGATCATGGGTTCGATTCCCAGGGAAAGCAAGAGCTGGTCAAAATGTAAAAAAAAAAAAAAACTGTAACTTGAATGCAATGTAAGTCGCTTTGGATAAAAGCGTCTGCTAAATGCATAAATGTAAATGTAAATGTAAGCTAGCAAGACGGGATGGACAAAAATGTTTTCTTGTAGGTCTATTTAGTATTTTATGTAACATTTAGTCTATTCATGATAAACTTAATTTGAATGCTGTGTACATCGCGTGTCATTGCCTACAGTCTGGTAGCCTATGGTCAGTAATCATTTCTATAATAATTAATTTCTTAATTCAAAATAAAATATTAATGAATCCATCTCTGATAATCCCGGGTTGCTATGGTCACGTAGGTTTGTTTAAGCATTAAACTCGTGGCCACGAGAAAAATGTGTCGTTCCCTCAACATAAGAAGTCGTGGCCACGAGAAATGGATGTCGTTCGCTCAACATAGCATCTCGAGGCCACGACATAAGGACAAATAGGCTCATTGGAAATACGTGCCTCTACATACATTTCTGCAAAACTGAAAAAACTTACCTATATGTACGATTCCCTGCAGTTTCCAGTTAAAATGAACACTAGAGGCAGTAAAACTCTGACAACTTTTATTCCTTTTCACACGAAGTGTGATTTACAGGAACAGTTTTGATTATTTTCTCACAGTTACTTGCAGAATGGTATGTTATGACTTCAAAACAATTTTAACATCCTGCACGATTTGAAAACTGATACTTTTGAACGTTGTCGTCACATATACAGCTTCATATGTATGAGTTTACTAACTCAGTAAGTTTACTCGGTAGCTCACGCCATACAGCGTTGCACTTAGGTGATGAAGAGCTCCGGTACGAATCCCGTCAAACTACAGTTCAACAAAACAGCTCAAATCTGCATAAGGAAGTTAAAATAGCATGGCTGCATCAGCAAATAGGTTTTTATATTACTTTTGCATTTGTTAACACTTTCGGGTAGGTTTAGGTTTGGGTTTGGTGTAGGGGATACTTCCAACTTCATAGAGCTTAATCTTTAGCGACACTCACCGGATATTTGAATTATGAATGGCCGCAAAACATACCTCAAGCAGCATAATGAAAACACTGCAATACATGCCTGTACCAACGTAATAAAAACGTGTCACGGTCAAGTATTATTACGGTGTTGCAGAAATGTATGTAGAGCCTGGGTTGCATAAGGACACTCTTAAGAAAAATGGTTTTAAACAGTACCAGAAAAGGGTTCTTCGGCTTGTAACAATAGCAGAACCCTTTTTAGTGCTAAATAGAACCTTTTTTATAGGGTTCCATACAGAACCATGCTTTGAAAATGCTATATAGGACCTTAATGGTGTTATAAATAACCTTTTTAATGATAGTTTTTCATTAATATTAGTATTATTTGTATATATTATTTATTAATATTGTTTTTTTTACCCCTCTATCTGCCTGGTCTTATAATCTATCTTATATCTTATAATATACTTGTAATATCTTATAATATAAGTGTCTATTAAGGTTTTACATAAAATCATCGACAACAACAACAACGTGTCAATTTTATTATTTTTTTAATGACGTGAACTTGTAGCAAAAATGACAGTGTTCTAACAACAGTTATTAGTAGAATACATTAATGAATGACAATGGACATTGAACAGAAATAAATGCCTAAAAGAGTAAAACAAAATAGAACATAAAATAGTGTATTGAAGACCAAGCTCCAGTAAAATATCTTCACAATCCTCTATGATGCCTTCACGTTAATCATTATCTGTATTTTGGTGTGATTGAATGGCAGTTTCTCTCTGCAGATGATGAGGTTGTAGCATCTGAAATGCACAATAGAGTTTAGATATACAATGTGTCTCCTTTCATTTGTTTATGTGAAAACACTTATTTATGAAGGCCAAAAGTAGTATGTGAGCACTTAATAATTCCTAAAAAGTAATATAAAGTCATGGGATAGCTGGGTATGTTTATGCATAAACCCTAGTAATAAAAATATCTAACAAAATGGATCATAAATTCAATATCTTTGTTACTTACTTAGTGAAGAAGAGGAGAATATCCTTAACTGAATAGAGCTGGTCACACGTACATGTTCTCTTACACTAAAAAGAGAAAAGACAGAAAAACCAATTAGCAGTTGAAAGTTATCATTTATAGACATTTTAAGAAAGAAATTATTTACCTGTTCAGAGTGTTGACAGTCTGTAGTTGGATGGCTGAGCTCCAGAAAATCAGTAATGATGCATCTTAGAGTGTAGCCTCGGTTAGGGTTTCACATTAAAACAATAACAACAATAACCACAACAGCAGCATGTTGTGTGAATTAAGTATGTTTTTATTGACATGCAAAATTGTCAGTGCTTATAACAACAGTTATTAACTGAATAAATTAATGAATGACAATTGACAATGAACATGAACAAATACATAAAGAAGTAAAACACAAAATAAGAACAAAAAAAATAGATGTGATGAAAACCAAGTTTCAGTGAAACAATCACATTTCAATCAATATGATGCCTTTAAGTCCATTATTTTGGTGTGATTAAGTGGTGATTTTTCTCTGCAGATGATGAGGTTGTAGGATGGGATACATCTGAAATACACAATTGAGTTTAGAGTTACAGTGTGTCCATGTGTTTATATAAAAACAATTATGTTTATGAAGGCCAAAAGCAAAAATGCTTTTGGCCTTCACAATCTTTAAAGAAAAAAGTGATAAAAAAGTAATGCGATAGTTTTAATATTTTTTTTGTGACTGGGTATGTTTATACATAAACTCAAGTAATAATTTAAAAAGTCTAACAATATGAATTATAAATTCATTGTCTCTTTTACTTACCTAGCTTAGCAGAGCTGCACACACTTAGGCTATATGTGACCAAAAAAATAAAAAAATGAACATGTTTGTTTGGAAACCGGTTACAATTTTAAAGTTAAATTTGTATTTAAGTTTAAGAATGAAATCATTTACCTGTTGAGAGTGTGTTGAAAGTTTGTGTAGTTGGATCACTGGACTCCAGAAAATCTGTAAAAATCAGTGTTTTGACAGTTACAGATTTGAAAAACAAAAGGGCGGGAACAAAGAACCCTAAACTCTAACAAAGAACCATTTCAGCATAAAAGGGTTCTTCAGAATGCTATGGTTCTAAATAAAACCATTACTGCATGTAAAGAACCTTTAAAGAACCATATTTTTATAGTTACCTCGACAAAATGATCTCGTGGCCACAACATATTATCACGTTCCCACGACTTAATATGTAGTGGCCAAGACAAAACTAAGTGAACCGAAGACGGCCCCCCCGGGCACTGTAGGTTTGCCGAAAAAAAAAAGAAGAAAAAAAATTACACAGCATAATCTTAAAATAATTTAATCTTTCTCAGATTTGAAATACATGGTGAGACTTGTGTCTTTAGCTGCAATGAGTTTCTAGACTCTAAAGGTTTCTTCTGAAAAATGTGCCAAATCTGCAACACAGATTCCCAATAGTGTGCACTTTACCGAGTTCAGATGTTTAGCAAAAGTACAGCAAAACCGACTGTTGGTGAATTTCAGAGCTCATGAAAGTTAGGTGAGGAGAAACTAACTTATCGAGCCCTCTTGACTGAACATACTGTAGCCTATATTTAGGCTGATGTTAAAATCACATTATTAAAATACTAAGTTAAGACACTTTTAAGAGGTGAAAAAATATCAATACACAGAATGTCTCTTGTGCCATAGTCTTAGGTGAGAAATCATACAGCGGCCTTGTTTACTTAAATGATATCACAACATACAATACAAACAATCCCCACAGACATACATTATTTCGCCTTCATACAGCTACAGGATCATAAGATAAGTTGCTTCATCCATCCCTTACAGTAGTTGTTGGGCTGAGTGAGACATGTCATTGGGGTTATGAAGTGGTGTCCTCTTTCAAAGGTTCCGTCCAATTAGTTTATATGGGTATGTATGTGTAAAAAAACACTTTTAACAAGTTTCAAACATGTTGTAGATGGAATTAAGAACATAGCCAGTGTACTTTCTTAAAGATGAATATATACTGTATATTTCATCCTTCCCCAAATGCCTTTGTAAAAAAAGTATATTATTTTACAAATTAATTTGTAGTGCACTAAGTTTGTGTTTGATGAAAGCATGAAATAACTACATTTAGAATGTATTTTCAGTTAGTATAGACATTTATTTATTAAACAATTATTTTTAGTATACTTATCATGAAATAAATATATTTTAAATACAATTAAGTATATTATTTTTCACTAGGGTCATTATCAACTAAACACCATTCCCTGTTCTGTTTTGGTTGAACTAGTCTGACCAATGATATTTTAACTACTATTTGTCACTGTTAGACCAGCCTTACATATTTGTCATCTCATTCATTAAAAGTCCAAAACTTAATTTTTCATAATGCAGCCCAGGTAAATATAATACACATCATAAATGCCTCTATTTTGTTTATATTTAAGAAACAAATTCACTATATTTTATTTTTAAAGGTCAAAAAAATTATGAGAATGTAATTTTCCTCACCCAAATGCTATTTTTCAGTGGAAGTTTTAAAGTACATTAACAATTTTCTTTTCACACAACAACAGTTCACTCGCCATGACTGTCAATCTCTGAAAAAAAAATAGAGTAAAACAGCAATATTGCAAAAAAAAACAATTGTTTTAATATACTTTAAAATGTTATTTATTCCTGTGATGGCAAAGCTGAATTTACAGCAGCCTTCACATGATCCTTCAGAAATCATTCCAATATGCTGATTTGGTGCTCAAGAAACATTCATTATTATCAGTGATTAAAACAGTGCTGCTTAATAGTTTTTTATAAACACTTTTTTCAGGATTCTTCTGTGACACCATAAATGTCTTTACTATCACTATTGATCAATTTAATGCATCCTTTCTGAATGAATAATAATGTAATGAGCATTGTGAATGTAGCATCTGGTTTTTGAAAAACACAACAGTTTCATTAACAATTAACATATGAGGTGTGACTGGTGTAATTTAAGAACATAATGTTAAAGTCTCTTCAAGTAATGTTAAACACAGACCTATTTTACTTATTAAACTGAAAACCACTATGCTAAAATCCCATTCAAAACTCTAGAAGGAAACCCACGGCTTAATAATGCCAATTCTCTTCCAGCTTTTAGGACTATGAACAGCTCTATAAGGAGGCCTCAACCCCCCCCAAAAGACATCCTTATTCATACATTATGATCCCATCAATACTCCCATTAAACCAGAGGCTCAGTTTGCTCTGTGTTACCTATTTTCTTCCTTGTTTACGGCTCTGTTGTTGTCTAGTACAGCGAGCATCCAGATGGCCAGAGCTGACAGGACTAAATTATGATTGGGTTTGGCATGGCATAACAGGGGTTTGATGCACTCATAACATCCATAACACCCCTCCCTGTGAAATACAATGACAGAGCCCATTAGGCCTATTTTTGTTCATTTTTCCCCTCAAATTCCTGTTCTCCAAAAGCATTTGAATCAGGGCCTGACCTCTCCTCCCATTATGGTCATTTAGCGCTGCTTGCTATTGCACTCCAGACAGACTGTCTTTAAGTATTAATGACTTCATCAGCAGTTCTTTTAAATTACCCATTAAGATGCAGTTTTGTTCGATCCTTTACTGCTGGGTCTGCTTCCTCTCACCAACAGCTACAGATCTCACCATGTGAGAAGGAACAAAACCTGACGTCTATTAGGGAGACGAACGCTTCTTTAAGTTTCTGCCTGTGCCGAAGGATTATTTTCCGATGAAGCAGCCCAAATCTGTATCATGCCAGGTTAGTAATGCTAGTTTTACCTACTAAATGAAATGAAATGATTTGGAGATAGTGTGTTGTTGTTTCGGCTGACAATTGCAAACTGTAAAATACTTGGTTGTCAAACAGGGGATGCTATAAAAGTGAATGCTTTGTTTTTATAGACAAGTTTATGCATCACATTTTTGTCTCACAACCTGCTGGTTTATTGCTTTTTCTTTCCAGAAACTGCATTTGTATGGCTCACAAAAAGCCATTTCTTTTCTAAATTAGTTCTTTAAAATCATTCATGGATAGATAGAATTGGGCTACTTTGCCGGATTTTTCATCATTATTGACTCATCAGCTCTTTTATGGTTGTTCCTTTTTTATTCATTTTTTTATTTCACAGACCAAAGACTGAGATGATGTAAAAAACAAATCTGCATATCTTTCACAAAGCTTTTCGAAGAAACAGTAAGCTTTATAGGCTGTTGAGTTATCCGCCTTATACTGTATCACTGATTCTGTGTTACCCTTGACACATTCCCAAAATATTACTCAAAAACAAATCTGTAAAGTAAATCTGAATTTTTGTTTCTATATCTGCATCACTGCACTAGGTAGCCACATCCACAAAATCTCATTGGTCCAACATCCAGCTCCACATAAAAGGTCATTTTACATCAGAGATCCTTATTGGCTGTGACTGCATTATGTTGCTCACCAGTTTTAGTTCTGCATGGATTACTGATTTTGTTAAGTCATTACAGCAGTTTTACAACCCCTTGAAAACAAGTTCTTATTCAGAACAGGTTCCAATGATATAAAAATACCAGAAGTGAATGATAGTAATCATGTTTTCTGCACTACTTATTCAATGGGACTAGAACACTTAAGGAATCTACAACACAAATGATATTGCCCAATTACGAGATTCTTTTTGGTGATTTTGGTATGATTTCCAAACAAATGACTCCTAAGAGTTGGTTCTTTTTTAGTGGATCAAAAGCATGCAGCGCAACTATTAGAGTCCAATTTTCCAAATTAATAACTCCCAACAAGTCAGTCCTTTTTAATAGATCACAAACCAAGCAGTGCAACTAGTACAGTCCAATTTACAAACAGAGGACTTCTATGAGTCATTAGTTTTTAGTGGATCAAAAATATACAGCGCAACCAGTGTAGTCCGATTCCCAAATTAATGGGCCTGTTTACACCTGGCCACTTCATGCATTTTCGCAAATTGGATATCGATCTTATTTGTTAAAACCTTTCCATTTACACTTGGCCACATAAATGTCTCTTTGCAAAACAGATATAAATATGTTATAAATCAGATATAAATAGACAGATATAAATCAATTTCAATTCTCTGTATGTATGTACTGTACATGTGGAAGAATTGACAATAAAGCAGACTTGACTTGACTGACTTGAAATCCGATCTTCAATTCCCTCGTTATATACAAATTTAACGGAGTTTACATCATCAAAAGCAACAGATAACGGCTGCATTTTATTCATTATCAGCTCATTTCAAGATCAAAGACTGCAATAGGAGAGAGCGTGGCATCAGCACTGGAAAGTTAAGTTAGATTCACTAAGATGATTGTGTGTTGAGCATCTGGTCTTACTTTTAGTTTCATTCATAGTTTCGTCGGCTTGATAAAGAAATATTCAGCTACTCATCCACGGCAATGCGTGTTGCATTAGCGCCGTCATACTGTATCTGGCTATAACATATCATATAGCCTATAACACGCTCTCACACATTTATTGTTTTAACATTTTGGGAGAAGTAAAATTCACATATGTGGTTTCAACAACCAGATGCACTTGTCCAGTTTCGTCTGGAATGCGAAAATTAAAAAAACGAAAAAAAATAGTGTCTCGAAAGCGTTTCGGAGGGCATTTACACCTGGTCTTTTCATGATCGGATAGCTATCTGAAACATTCAGTGCAACAAATATAATCCAATCCCCAAACGAATGACTCCTATGAGTCTGTTCTTTTTAGTGAAACAAAATAAAAGTTAATGAAACAGTGAGGAAACTGGAATCTTTAAGAGGAAACTGAACCAAAACTGTTAAATTATTCTCTGTTCCATTCCTTAAAAACAACTGAACCTTGATTTGTTTTTCTACATCTGTTCCTAATCTTCAATTGGCTGTTTTGCTTATTTAATGCAATGACTAGTTATCCAGCTTCCACTTTTAGCATGGCATTCAGAGCACTGCTGATTGAGCCGTCTGCAAAACACAATGCTTTTCTTTTTTTTCGCCTTTGCACCATAGATAGAGATGCAGATAGTTTATTCAGACCCTTGGCAAAGTCTTGTCTCATTTCAGGGACTTGAGAATCTATTCAGTGAGGCAGCATTTAGATGTAAATCTGGCTGATATAAAACCCTGCTATTGTGAGATAAGGAGGTCACAGATGTCATCGCAGTGTCTTTTATGTGATAGCTGTTCAGAGACGACGAGCTAGGATTGAACCCTGAGGTGACATAGCAGCTCACTAAACAGGACAGAATGTGTCTGCGTCAACCTTCTCCCATCGTGGGCTCCGCACGCACACACAAACATACATGCATATGAAAAAACACCCGTGATTCGCATCACAATGCCAGTCATTTTTCCTCCTCATTGCACCCGATTTCATCAGACCTGCATGTTTCATCTTGACCTGCAAAAGGGTTGACTGACTACGACAGCAATGCAGATGAGTGGGTGAGAAATGCAAAGCTTCTGTTGTATATAAGCTCCGAAGGGACGAGACTAAAGATGCAAGTTTGTCTTCATGAACATGGGTCTTCCAATAAAAGGAATAAGAAAAAAATGTCAACTTTTAATGGTAATGTAGTAATGTTTTGGCTATTTTTTTTGTCCATAAACTCAAACCATTGGTTGAGGCCAGTGCTGCTATTGTGGGCTGATTGGGATAGTCAAATTTGCTACAGTAGTAATTTCAGATTTTAGTATGCTGTATTTTAGCTTTAACATTCCTCAAAATTTAGCTTTAAAATGGGAGATTTTAACTCAAAATTTAAGTATTGTAGCATATAGTCCATGTGTTACCTTTAATGTCACCTATGTGCTACTGTACTATAAGTTGAGAAACAATCTTTTAACAGCTAGATATAAATTTTTCTGCGAAAATAAATAAATAAAAATACTGATAACTCTTTTAGCACTTGTGGTTATATCCAAAGTTTTGTCCAATAAAATATTAGCAATAGCAAAGCAAGAGAATGACTGTCTACAAAAAAAAAGAAAAAGAAAAAAAAGGCTAAGCACAACTAAAGCCTATTGGCCATTTCTGAAAAATAAGTGACATCCCAACTTCCTGTTTCAATAGGACCTTTTAACATAAGAAAGAAACCTGTTCTTGTCAAGCAATTTCATACAATCCTAAAAGCACACTCATGTTCTGACATCTCAAGCTTTTCCCTATTCCCTGAAATATGGGGAAGGTACAGCTGAAAGAATAAAATGCAATTTGCTCTTTAAAGGTCAACTTTCTAAATGTTCCATTTGCACGGTTTATGAAAAAGGTTCCGCTTGATTTGCCTGAATATTTAACAAGCCACTGTAAACAGCTTAACCTGAGTTTATCACAGGCTCCGTTTCTCACATTCATTCATTTGCTTCACTACTGCTTCCCAATCTTAGCTAAAAATCTCTATTAAAGAGATCTATATGCAGTATATCATGCTTTTAACGTATAACATGCAATATTTCATTATGTAAATTAGCAGAAAATGGTCCTAAAATGGATCAAAATACACATTTCAGAGATGAATTTTCATGTGTGAGGTTGCCTTCCGCACACTCACCCGATGACAGCCCAACTCCTCTTCAGGGGTAACACCCCTGGCCTAAAAAGGCAAAACATAATGCCGTTGCTGCCGGGCACTCTAAGAATAAACCACACAGTCCAGTCACAGATAAGGTTACCTTGAAACCCGTCCTCCCCTCTCTCCCATGTTTCCTGACCCACACACACATCATGGGCTGGTAACAAACATAAGGACAACCTAGGGCTTGATTTGCTCTTTTGACAGCCTAGCCTTGTTTTTTTTCCCTTCCTGCTGGTACTTGGTCCCAGCTGGAAGTGTATAGTTTTTTTTTTTCCTATTGCCACTTTTTTTGCTTCCTTGTAGGGGGCCCTGGCACAAGCGCAAGTTTTATTGGGACTCTAACAGGAAAGGCACAGAGAGCCATTGTGGTGCTTTCGATCGGAAAACTATTCCGGACCGGGGAATCGACTCTTGAGATTGTGTTTTCAGCCTGTTAGTGCATGAGAGAGATGGAAGGTACCGTCAAATTCATTTTCCAGTTACATTTCTAAGTGCATTTAACAATAAGGTGCAAGTCAAACAAATGTTAGTGTATGTAATGTAAATTATGCTACTAACAGTATACAGTCAAGTATTGTACTTTAACTTAGTCAAGTTAACTGTCTCTTAGACAGCAACCATCTGCTTTGCAGGGGAATTTTATGGTTGAAAGCTGCTAAAAATACACCACATCATATGGCTCTATGGGAATCTGTAGTCCTTTGAAGCAGGCCTCTGATGTTGTTACAGCTTTTTAAGGGTTTTAAGGTGTTATCAACTGAAATACAGTTCAATCAGCTAGAGAGGAAATATATTTAAAGGAATAGTTCACCCAAAAAATTGAATTTAAAATGTTTTTTAAATTTACATTTCAAACAATTCTTGAAGTAATTTACTTACCCTCAAGCCGTTCCCAACCCGTATGATGATTTCACCATTTGTCTTCCACAGAAGAAATTACAATGAACAATTACAATGAACAGTGACTGAAGCTTTAAAAAGGACACAAATGCACCATAAAAGAGGTCCATGCTACTGGTACATTCTTCTCAAGTCATTGCAGTGAGATCACTGAGTCAGTGGTTTTGGTTTAAGATTTGGACTAGACTGATTCATGAATAAATCACTCACTGAAAAGATTTGACTTAAAACAATGATTGATTTACAAATCAACCATCACTACTTCTCTCAAGAGGAGCAGCTCTCAAGATAATCAGTGTAAAAAAACTGTGTAAAAGTATAAATAAAGTTACAGTAAGCTTTCAATGGGGACTGAAGCTTTTCAGGAGCCACAAAAGTGGTCCACATGACTTAAAGTTCCAGTTTCTCTTCAGAACATTTTCACTAATAGTTGAGTCGTTTAACTCCTAGATTTAAAAATGTGGTAATCTCAAAGGTTTTCCCAAGACATTGAAACCCTGTCAGTTTCCAAACCAAAAAAATGAATGGGTTTAAAAAGTTTGAAACCTTTTTAAAGTCATTATCAGTGACTTGAGATAGAGTTCCAAAAAAAAAAAGCCAATTATTGACGTCAAGGGCCTGCATAAATGAGCCCCAGTCTTGCGTGAAATGGCTTAATGTCGCAAAGACTTAAAAGTAAATTTGATATTCTGATTAAACTGTGAAAAGTCTCTCAGATCAGCCTGAATGAATCATATTTAAAGTGACACTTGAGGGAATAGCGGTGCAGAGTGTTTTTTATGCTGACTTCATTGTGTCAACAGCTCTCATTTACTAACCTGGGATAAGTTTCCATGGATATCCACACACGGATCTGAGGAGGACAAGGTCTCATATTAAAATATGCAATGAGAAAAGGGCCATTTTCTGTGCCACCTTCCGCCGCTGTTCGGTTTACAGCGCAACGCGAGTTAAAGTGGCATTTGCGCACTGTGTTGCCATGGAAAGATTTCTCCTAAGCCTTTTGTGTATACTATCTGTGATCTTATGTTTCTGTACAACCAGATACTCAAGCTTGTAGACAATCTGCAAGGGCGAAGTCATAACATAGAAAGATGCAGCATTACTCCAAACCAGATGCAGCTAAGCATATGGTGTCTACAGAAAGCTTCTTGAGTCAGCATTTGGATGGGACGTGTATTCCTAAGTTTGACAACAGGAACAAATGTGAAGAGCTGCAACAGGTGGTCTCAGCTGACACTTTCGGCGTGTGACGTGTATCAAACCCCCGAACACACAGACACGTCATTATGTTCAAGCAAAAGTGGAGCCAGTGAAAAACATTGGATCTCTGGGCAACAAGGCCAACAGAAACAAGAGCCACTGCCTTGATCTTGGCTCAGATTCACAATGGATCATCCACAAATTCATTTCTGTAAACACAATCACAACGGCATGTTTAAGAAACAATCATTTACCATGATTTAAGTCAACAATATTGGCAAAGATCAATCAAAGGGTCTCGTAAACGTAGTGGCATATATAAAGGTTACTTGTGGTGTATGTTTGGACTCTCTGAGCAGCAATTCAGACTGAGCTGCTGCAGGAATTTATATCAATTTAGAAAAGAGGCTTTTAAAGGGGCTCTGGTCAACAAATGACACAGCGCCAGCATTCCTCATGTGGCCTTGGAGATGTTTTAACGATGAAAAATTGCCATTGCAGATGTGTGCCCTATCTACAGACAACAAATTCAATCCAATCTCTCTGGCAGGCAATGCATTGATAAAGACAAAAAACAAACATTCATCTGCTGTCTAGCTGTCTTTGTCTTCATAACCCTTATGTCCTGTCTGCACAGAGAGTGAGCAACGTGACAGAATTAGATCACTTTTAATGTTATGTGCTTACAGTAGAAAGATTCTCTGAATATCTTTGAGCATCAAAAGCTTTGTTTCCATAAAATGTGAAAAAAAAATCACTCATATCTCCAAACATATTAGAAAACAAGGCATCCTTTCCATCCCATGTGTTAAAAAGTACAAGAAATTAGTGTAAAATACTGTAGAAATTAAAGTTGCAGCCATTGCGACTCATTTACAAAACAAATTACTCGCTGTTTGAAGTGTGCAGACAAAATACTCTTTTGTTTTGTCTGTAGATGCTCTACGCAGACTAAATAAACTATGTTTGTAAACTATTACCAGCAGATGCCTTATTTCTGGGAGCAACAACATATCAGATGGTTAAGGGAGTTAATAATAGCCAATCATCTGATTTGATTAGTTCACACAAAAAATCCTCTGAATTGACACAATCACTTTATATAATAAATATTTTAAATCAAATAAAGCCAAAACATAAAGAGGAACTGACATAATTTCTATTTTATGGTGAACTATTCCTTTAAAGTGTTCATCGTACCTGGTTTGATATTGGTTCAAACTCCTGGGCTCTAACACAACCAATATGTAAACTCCACCAGTGACTACAACTTTATGAAATTGAAACTGGACCTGATACTTACCATAAATTACCAGCTTGAACCAATTAGAATGGTTTCTTATGGTTTAACCCGTTTTGTACCCGTCTTGTTTGCATTTATACATCTCTGAACCTCCATCTGTCCCTACAGCGCGGTCCTCCACCACCACGACTACCATAGTCGAGACTAAGAATGACCTGAGCGCACATCCCACACGTTCGTCCAAACGAACCTTAACCGATGACCTGTACACCACATTCAGCTCCCCCATGTCCTGGATCCTTGTGCTGGCTCTCATCGTAACCTGGTCGGCCGTGGCGGTCATTATGTTTGACCTGCTCGACAGCAAGGGTCTTGAAGGTAGGTTCAGCTCTCTTATCTTGGTCCCTTCGTTGGAGAGTTATTTTGGAACAGTTTTCCTGAAGAGATTATAGGTTGGATGCAGCAGTCGATTATTTTATAGGCTATTGAGGGCTTTATATTATTTATTAACTCTCGGCTTAAAGTAAAACAGGACTCAGATGAGGTGTAATTGGATGCTTGGACGAGTATTTACGATGCGATAAAGCTCCGAGCTTGTTTTCTTACTGGAAGTTTATCAGCAGTGCCACAGGGCAAACTTGCGAGGCTTCTAAAAAGAGTGGGAGGGAGAGATATTGACTGGTTCCTGATAGCATTGACAGTGACAAGGATAGATAGGGTGTCCCGTTGGCCGGGCTGCTATCAGCCACCGCTGCATTCATGTGGAGTCAGAGAAAAGTCCTTGTAGGACACCATTTTACCTTGTATTACCACCTGATGATACATTAGAATCCATTGTTGATGCGAGGAAGATGATAGGACGCCTGTTTTGGTGCTGAATTGCTTGAAGTTGCAGTTATCTGTTCCTCCGTGTGTCAGTAGTTCCATAATGACAATTTTGAACTATTCAACTGTTTAAAAAAAATTGTCATTGTTTAGATGGATTTATCACTGTCATTGAGATCACATCTCATTCACAATTCATTCCATCACAAGCTCTAGAACACAAACACATTAACCCATTTTTGAAAGTATTTCAAAACATTCTACATAGTTCACTACATGATTGCACCGCCCCACATTAGGAGTCACATTTTCATTTACTTATTTCTAATAAGTTTCCCTCCTTTTTCCACCCTGTCCATCACCATGTGTCATCCTGTTGACATCCAATAAAAAGCCCATACATTATACTGTGACGACCCCTGTTTACCACCTGGTAAAGACTCTCTGCCTGCAGTTCAGTGCTAATGCCAGTTTTTGTGTGTGTGTGCGTGTGTGCGTGTTTTCCTGCATGCAAACAGGGAGCAACTGTCACTCATCTCAAACATTCGTTCGGACATGCAAATTTACTGAACCATGTAATCTGTCTGTCATGAACACAACATCACTTCTTCTAGACTGTCATGCATTCCATTCAGTGTGACACTACACCTTTGACTTTATCATAATGGCAAAGTGAATTGTGGAACTAAGTTCACTTTGAAAGCAGATTGCACTGTGCTTTATGGTAATAAAAAAGTGATTGCTTTGGATTTCAGACATCTGATTGGGTTTTACATTTACTTCAATCACCTCTGTGCCAATGCACAACTGTGCCATTAAAATTTCTCCATGCACCACAAAGAAAGATTAATCAGAATTTTTGTCTTGCTTTCCATTAGTAATAGCTAAACCCCTATAAAACAAGATCAATTTACTTCATAAGCAAAAATAAAGTCAAACTGGTTTTGAAAGAATGCATCTAAACCACTAGCAAAGAGTATGATCTCCTGTTTTGAGCATAGTTTACTAAATTTTCTTACATTTCTGATTAAAACAAGAAAAACATTTGCAAATGGGTAAAAATAATAATAATAATAATTCAAGATACATTCTTTGAAAATCTTAATACCCAATTTGTTTCAAGTATATTTATCTTGTTTACATATTTAGGTCTGTTAATTAAAATAAGGCTTTTTCTTTTAAGGAACAACAGTTAACAGTGTATATTAAAAAAGAAAAAAAGGTGTTGTGTCACCAGAATGTACAAAAGTGTTCATCTTTCATTTTCCTGTGCATAAAATAATGATTTATTTTGGTCTCTAAATTAAACATACACATTGCAAAATAATGCATTTGTAATTCCAGACATTTAAAAAAGATAAATAATAATAATTGCTTCAAATATTGTTTTTTTTTTTCAAATTAATTTGTAGTTCCTAATGTTGCTGTACATTGAAATGCAACATGAATCTAATTTAAGCTCAAGAGACAAAGATATCTTCTTACCCATTATATTAAAAAAATATGTAGGCTAAGTTAATCATAAACGTCATAAAATCAGACCTCATTTAATAGTATGGGCTTGATATGAGGGGTATAAAACAGTATGGCATCATCAAAATCCTTGCGGCACTGATTTCATCAGAACTAAAATAACAAAGGGAATGAACACCATTTTGATTCTAAGTGCAAAATGCTTCAAAAAAATCATGCGCATGCAGCAAAGACATTAACAATAATCTGAAATTCTCAGAAGAAAAATATACTAAACATTTTAATTCAAAACTGTGGACTGTATATCATTTGATAGACTTTAAACCATAATTTTATTTGAGCCGGCATGACATCAATAAGCTTTGTGCCAATTGCTCCTTTCCACCCTATGATATCCAACCTCCATGTATTGGTGTCTACTTTGCAATATTGCTTTCAATAAGCCTCAAATTATTCACTTCAATCAATTAATTATACTCTAACATCGATAACTATGCTTTGAAAGCACTGTAGCGTGACTTCGTTTATTAACTGTGTGGTATTGAACGGCAACTCCTCTTTGCCATGCAGAATGATTTGATTCTTTCTTCATTAAATGCATTGAGCAAAACAATGATATTTTACCTGTAGAATATTAATGAAGTATTCTATGTTGCAGATTTCTCACGTTCTTTACAGGAGAAGGAATATATACTTTAATTTCCCTCTCAATGCACAGCTAAGCCTGGAGAAATGGCGATGTGGAATCATGGGGAGGAAGTTGGCGCTTTGGCCCGTCTTAACACAGCCTTGCATTTACAGAGTCTTTACCATTTGCCTTCAGGTGGTCTATAAAGGTGGTTCTCAACTGGTTTTCCTTCAGAACCCAAATATTATAATGGACATGAAGACCCAAAATAGTTTTAAAACTCTACCCCACAAAAGTAAACAAAAATATCCATAAAAACAAAAAATAATTCATATTTATTTTACCTTGTGTAGCTTTTATCAATGTGTTTTTAGGATGAAGGATGTCAGGCAACATTTCATGCTGGTGTCTGTCTTCATTTTGCTAGCTGTCTAATTTGCACCAGAAGTCCCGCCAGCTGAGAGCCACCGGTCTACAAAACAATAAAACGAAAAAAATAAAATATACACAAGAGAACATGTATTTCCCCCAATTACATTGAATGGCAAGAATATTGTGATGACAATAAAGATTTTTTTTAAAGTAAAAGACATCAGGATTAAACTGACACTGCCACAGATAACAGGGAATTATGGCACATGTACAATAAGCCATTAAAATCAACACTGTGTATAAAAATATAATATATACATAGTTCATGACTGGTAACAAATTTCTCTAGTTCCCTTTACTGTTGGAAAGCTGTGGTCATGAAAAGAGGAGTTGAGTGCAGAGGACTGTGCGGTATGAGTGAAGGGTTAAGCTTCACGCACTTTCAAAACAGGATTCAAAGACCACTGTGTTCCTCAGTGCTGTGACTGAGATTCTGTTGGGAATCATTCCCCTCATGCTTGTGGAATAGTCTAGTGTCCTCTTTTTGCCCTGGAGCCTCAGTCAGATGACTGGTCTATGCAACAATATAATTCTAAGAACAACTTAAGTCAGCATAAGTGATACACATACTCACTTCTAAGCAACTGCATCAGAGTTCCTCAGAACATTGATGCAATTGAACCAAAGTACAAAATATTGGTAGCTGTAATGACCAGAACCAAACCCAATGTTTGTCTATTATACTGCTTTCTGTGATTTTGCCAAATAGGGCATGTTCTTTCATTTCTTGTTGGTGATAGAGTAACAGTATGATTTTCATTCGGGAGCATGTCCTACTTGGCAAAATCACAGTCAGCATATCATAGCCATGACAAATTGCAGAGCTAGATTTTTACCACCAATGACATTCCTGCAATTTTTTAAAAAAAAAATTCTTGCTAAGAATTTTCAGTCTCGTTTTCCTATATTTTTCATACCCAATTGGCAAATTATTCTTTTTTTTTTTTTTTTTACACACATGCATAAAACTAACAAAATTCAGTGAGGTTTAAAAAATATTTGCCAGAGGGTTAAGAAAAATTATTTAATAAATATTTACTTGGAAAAAAATCTTATGCTTATTTTATACTAGAAAAGGATGCCTGGACAAAAAAATCCAGATTAAGAAATTGATTTCTGCATTGATAAAAAGAGCAGACATATTACTATAGATAAGATTGAAACCAGCAGATGTGTGCACTGTGAACTCTCTGCACTTTGTCCTCAAGATATGTATAAAATGTGAAGACATTCATTCAGTTTGAGCTCATTGTATCTTTACTTAAGCATTCATCTGTATGGCTTTGTGTCTCTTATATTGATTTCATTGGTTCAGCAGCATTGCCCAGAGAAAAAAATATCTATGGTTCAGATATCTGTTATAGCTCAGGAAATTTATTGGAATTATCTGTTATGTAGATATTAACTGTCGTCTCAGAAAAATGAAAATGAAAACAAATGTCATACATAAACACATAATAATGTATTGGGGTTATATATATATAGCATGTTAGATTATTGGTCTTGGGGATCTTGGCAAATCTGATCAACCTGAGACACAGCCGGAGGGGTCACATGTAAGATTATAGGTTCTTCCTCTAAAGAAAATGTATGAGAATCTGGAGACATAAGCAAAAGTTTCCATTTGCTCTCATTTTATTCTTATTGCTGTGTAGAGATATTAAAGAAATCTCATTTGTAATTTTCCTTTCATGTGAGTTTACACGTCACACTCAAGCACCCAAAAATGTAAAATGTTGTCAGTTTTGAGTGTGAGAGCTTAGAGGGCAATACTGAATTTCCATAAAGTAGGTTAGGAAGTTAATCAAACAAATGTCACTGAATTCATCAGTATTGCATTAGCATTTCTATGTAAAGGAGATGTCACAATTACGTTATGAGGCTTGAATTTCAATGCAGCCAGAAGCAAACGTGAGAAAAGAGAGAGTGTGACAATTTAATTTGCCATGAACCAGTAAATGCTCTAAAAAAGAGACCATAATACAGTGTCTTATGTAACACATTCACACTACATGTATCCTGCCTCTACCTGTTTATGTTTTTGCAATATGCCGAAGTGTTTTTGTAATCACTGTGACATGGATTGATATGATATGTGCTTTTCACACCTTCACTGTGTTTTTGTGCCATAAGTGTGATTGTGTTTTATTTATAATGGTGGTTAAATTTCCCTGATTATCCTGCCTACAGTTTGAGCGTGCTCAGTGAGGACAAACCAATGAGAGTGTGCGTTTACAGTATGTGTGTGTTACTATCCCACACCTCTGCTTCTGTGTCTCTCATCCTAACAGGACCTCAGCCACACCGTGTCAGGAAAACATTAAAGGAAGCAGGCAGCCTTAGAGGCAAGCCATCTTATATCTTACATCTTACACATACCAAGTGGTCTTAGGCAGAACATTTGAAGTAGTTATTTAAATGACTAAACCAAGGTCATTGTAAAAAAAAAAAAAAAGAACTGTAAATTTAATTCAGTCATCCTGAATGGCATCTTCAAGCAGCATTCTTAAGAGAAATAACCCCTTTTCAATGTCAAGGTAAATGTATTTGTAGATCTATAAATGTGATATAAATGCAATTTTTGTTTGCCCTAAAATACTGACTCCTTTCCCAATTTAATGTGGAGAAAAGTTATTCACGTCAATTTCGCAGAAAAACACTGCAATCAGTATATTCTATCAAACACATATATATATATGTATAACTCAACATTTTGAAACTAAAACAGCTTTACTGCCCATCTAATGTAATTTTACAAGCTGAGTTTAACACATGCTTGAGAAATGTATAACTACTACAGATTATAGTAGCTGGCCGCCAGAATATTTTATAATCAAATACTAATTTATTCTAGCAGGAGTAGTGAACATGAGGGTGTTTAGAGGCTATAATGGAGGTCTGAGGAGTCTGGAGTCTGTGCATGCTGTCACGTCACCCCTGCATAATGGCTTCTGGTAAAATGGCTTTGACTCGGGTCATGCTGTTCGCCTGCTGATAACTGCAGACAGACAGGCACTACATGATGATGTGTGAAATATGATGAGCATTCCTGTCGATGGGCAGTGGAAAGCAGGAAAACCCAAAAGTCTCCCTAAATGAAAACATGTTTTACTGACTTGGCATTTATATTTGTAACTGTATATGCAAACATACACGCACCTAGCTGTTTTCAGTCATGTGGATGTTCAGTCCTTTCACTGCTGAATCTGAAACATCAGTTTGTCTTATTGAAGATGTCATTCAGGGTTGATAGCACATACACATAACCTGAAAAGAAGAGCTTCATACAGTACATGACTAAAAGTATGTGAACACCTGCTTTTAATGAAATACATAATTACTAAAACAGCATACAATTAAAGGGATAGTTCAACCAAAAATGACAATTTTGTAATCGTTTACTCACCCTAATGTCATTCCAATCATTTGTAAGTGTCTTTCATATGTTAAACATAAAAGAAGATATTTTGAAGAATGTTGGTATCAAACATTTGATGGTCCCTATTGACTTCCATAGCATTTCTTTTGCCTACTATGGAAATCAATGGGGACCAACAACTGTTAGGTTCTTCAAAATTCTTCATTTGTCTTCAACATAAGAAATAAACTTATACAGGTTTGAAACGACAGTTGGGTGAGTAGATGATGACAAAAGTTTCATTTTTGGGTGAACTGTTCCTTTAAGCACACAGTTAAACAATTAAAATAGGGTTTTCAGACTTTCTGATGGTAAGGACACTGAAATGATGATCTAATCTCAACAAATAACCTCCTGCATAAAACATTTTATATAACAGAAGAGAAATGATAGAGAGAAAATATCAAGATAACATCTTGTCTCCAAAATAAAATATTTGTATTTTATACTGTCATTATTTGCATACATATAAATATATATAGATATATATATTCTAGTGATGTCAAACGATTAATCGCGATTAATCACATCCAAAATAAAAGTTTGTTTACATAATATATGTGTGTACTGTGTATATTCAAGGGTTCAAGGTTCAAGGTTCTTGTTTATTTGTCACATACACAATCATACAGGGTATAATCAGTAGTGAAATGTAGGTCAGGACAGGTCCGCTCAATGGACAGTGCAAAAAAAAAAATATATATACATATTTATTATGTATATATAAATACACACATATACAGTATATATTTTGAACATATTTACATGTATTTACATGTATATGTTTATATTCATATAATTTAATTTATTTATAAATATATTTAATACATAACACATTATTCTTAAATATATATAATGCATGCGTGTCTATTTATGTAATAAATATACACAGTACACACACAAATATTATGTAAACAAGTACTTTTATTTTGGATGCGATTAACCTGTTAATTTGACAGCACTAATTTATTCATACATTTAATACAACAAATATTTTCCAGATGTGTGTGTGTGTGTGTGTGTGTGTGTGTGTGTGTGTATGTATGTATGTATGTATGTATGTATGTATATATATATATATATATATATGGAAAACATTTATTTATCTACCCAATATAAGAGTAAAATAGAATAGTGTACAATAGTATAGAAAACCAAAGAAACATTTTAATCCCATATTACATAAATATACTATAAATATGCTCAAATGCACACTTGTTTGCTGTTAAAACATGACTGTTAATAATATATTTGATAGAATTACATTAGTATAGAATTACACCCCCCAATTTTTTTTTACATGACTTCTAGACTATAAACAGCATAGAAAAAGTAACAATGTCCAATTCAAACATCAATAAAAACAACAAGAAGTGAACTACCTATTGAAAATCCATGCTTTTGAAATGTTCAACCACATATGGTTTGAGTGTTCAGGTGTCCGCATACTTCTGGCCATATAGTGTATTTTGTTTGTAATTGTTTTTGAGCTAGATGTTACACAGATAAAGATCTTTAAGTGGTTTTGTAGAGCTTTGGCAAAAGACTGTGACAGGTTTGAGGTTTTTACTGTTGTTAGAGCTGGTTTAGATGGCTGGAAGTTAATGTATGTTGAGCATATGGAAATATGTGTCTTAAGATGCCCTGTCTAAAACATGCTCTTAGGGGGTATTCAGCACATCAGCTCTGATCCCATGAAGATGGTGAACGAAGCCATGGAGGACTCTACCGATTGGATAACATCGATCTTGACTTTTATGACTAATTTGGTAGCACCGGAAGAGGAGGAGGAGGAAGGTATATTAATTTGTTGTAGCCTTCATTTACATTAGCAGCATGATTACATAGCAAAGTGTTTACTGTAATATCAACAGCATCTCAGAAACCACAGACTAACCCACTGCGGTTTGATCTGACGAGCCATGTGTACTAATAGGTCTTATTAGAAATCTAAGCTGGCTTTTATGGTCACGTTTTCCCCTTCTGCAGAAAACCTGCTTTAAATGGTTTCCCAAAGGGATTGAATATCACAGATTATATTTGTGCCAATATTTTATTTCAATCTATATTCTGACATAATATTATAAGATTAGCTAGAAAATTCGAAATGATGTGTTTCATAACCAAGAAATATTAAAGGATGGGTCATTATTTTACAGCTTTACACTACAACGAAGAGTTTTGAGAAAGAGGATGAGGAATTTCTACCAGGAACTGTCAGCCCTAACTCTGTCCACATGTGTGATTCTACAAAATAACAATAAAAATCAAACAAAACAGTATTACATCTCTGTCATTAATCTCGCATGTCAAATCTTCTTGGATTATTTTGATAATATAGTTATTCAGTGTTTGATTCACAAAAACTCACACATACTTGCTAAAATTGATTTAAAAATATTTTCATTTATGTTTATTCATTTAGGAGGTACATTTAGAAACTTATGAATAAGAAAACAAGCACTAGCAATTGATCCAAAGAGGACAACATAAGTAATGCTACTGTACAGAATTGCATTTAAGCACTAGGGCAGTATATATAGAGAATAGATTACATTATATTATAAAAAATATAGTATAATCTAATAATATAATACGTTTATTAAGAAGGCTAAAGTTATGTTCTGTTGTGAGGATAAATATAATCAATGTTTTTGATTCGAGATTGTTGTCTGTTTTCAGGGAAAAAAATTAATTAAATTAGATAAAATGATGTGAGTAAAATTGCATACAATACTTTTTAGAGAATGTATCTTACATCTAATTTTCTTACGTAATTGTCATTTTAAGCAAACCTTTCAAGAAAATGTGATAATAATAATAAAACAATTAAATCAATATTCATTCTCTGAAAATAAATTAACATCTTGCATTTAAGTACACTGAAAGCACTCACAAAAAAGATACATATATACTCAAAAATTGCTAGAAAATTTCACAATTAATTACAAAGAAACAGCAAGTAGCACATTAAACTAATATGAAATTTTAAAGGAGAAAGACTGAAATAGTATTTTCTTGTAAAAGGTACTCCAATAGTATTTAATTTATCTATCATCACATTAAAAAAATATGTTTTACATTGTAAAATCATTGCTCAAGATTGTTTCTATGTATTTTTATTTTTTTTGGAAAACAAGACAACAATACTGATTAAGATTTTATTTTATTTTTTTCAGTGTAGAACAGATGATGCATTGTTTTGGATAAATAAAAGGAGTTCTTCAATAGACCTTAAAATAAAAAGAATTTGTCACAAAGGGAGAACAATAAATCTCAGAAATGTGCCTACTTAAGAGGCAAAACAACCTGAGATATCTTAATCTCCCCTCTTTAATTTTGGAAGCTAATGGGTCGTTGTGGTCTCATTGAGGGCAGCTCATATGGCCCTGTCTTCAACCACAGATGCACTTAGAAAGGTCATGGGCAATGTTCATTAGGTGCTCTATCTCCTCTACTTTTTACCCTGATTTTGTATCAAGTTTAGATTAGTGGAGTTAATTTTCAATTGACTTCTTCAACCTTGAAAATTCTTCACATCTGTTACAAGACTATCCAAAGAGTACCCATACAGTGAGGGAGGTATAGTCTAAACTAGGCAAATAGCAAACAAAGCTGCCATTAAAACTGACACTTTTATTATAGGCAAATATAAGCTTATTTGCTTTAATCTAAAGATCAAAATCTCCAAAGATAAATAAAGACTATGAAGATTAAATAAGGCCTATGAAGTAATGAATCTACATTTTAATGACATTTACTTTCTGGTTAATTACCAGTGACCACAGAACTTAATCAATTGAGAAACCCCCACAATGCCTTAAGACTCATTATACAAGCATTTTAAGATCTACATGATTTACATTACTACATTTAGCTAGTAGAATATTTATCATTAGAACACAAGTGTTTGGAATCATCTAGCTGAAAACAGCAGAAATAAATGTTTATGGGACTGTCAGAGAACAGTAGGCTACACGTATTCACACTTTCAGAAACATTCATAAAGAGAGCTCAAAGCAGAGACACACACAATAGTGACATTGCCAAGATTGTTGAACCAATAACACGCTTGGCTAAGATTCCTCATAAAAGTCACCTTGAGGTACTCATTTAAAATAAATGCATGTGGATTGACTGCCACATTGCTTCAATAGCTCCAGTTATCAAGGAATGCTTTTTAAATTGATGGTTACCTAGCATACCAACAGCATTTTATGTAGATCATCTCAGCAAAACAAAAAACATGCAAGAATGCAAGGTATACAAACTGATCACAACACTATATGCACAAAGACAAATTATACGTCACATAGGCTATATATGCCTCTTATTTATATATAAACAAATGCATAATATCCCAGAATGCTTTACTAGTGCTGGCGTTTCACCGTTTTATTACTACTCAGAAGGATAGCAGTTAGTGTATTCAAACTATGGGTGAAAGGTGTGTTTACCTGCGGTACTGAGTCGTTCACTGAGTCGCAGCACGTGCAGGTAATGAACTTCATAAAGACCTTTTCCATGGCTGCAAACGATATGATATATGTCCACGTTTTATTTCAGTGAGTTAGCTCTCTGTGTACTTTGATATTCCGTGTTTATGCCGCGAGAAACCGCTCTCGAAGACTTCAGTGCGTGAGTGAACTAACTGATTCACTATTCTGAATCATGAACCGACCGTATATTAAACCCTCTGAACGATTCATTGATTCATCGCTTCAAAACGTTGATTCATTTGAGAATCGGGCATCAGTTTTGATTCTAAACCTACAATACCGGACACACGATAAGATAACTGAATTAAATAATGTAAAATGTTTTCAGACAACAATTTATCAATAAAAAAAAAAAAAAACGATTTTACAGTCACTATGCTGCTATGCATTACCTGTTGAATTTCTTTGAATGGATTCAGTAGATCTACTTCCTATGCAACATTATTTTTCTATAGTCTGTGGTTCCAACACAACTCTTAATATATTTATATTTACATTGATATGTAGGCCTATGTATGTAGGCTATGCACAGTATTATACTAGCTTGAGAAACCATATAATTAACAAAACAATTACTGAACATGACATGGTAAGCTGCCTGAAATTGAATGTTACAGCTATTAAACCTCCTACATGATGAATACAAACAAATCCCTGTCATTTTATAATACTGAATTACCCTGATGTATTGTATATGAATGTTTATGAATCAGAATGACAAAAAAGAGGAAATTACTAATTTGCAGTTGAAGTGATGCATTCTGGGAAATGAATGTGTTATATCAGTTCTTACACCCTGGTCTAAAGGTTTAAATATAAAGGTTTTAATTTAAATATAATGAAATATAAAAACTCAATACAAATTTCCATATAGGTTTCATATCTGTTGTCAATTGTGAATGGTGCACAACCTGATTTACTATAATAGTAGCTACTGTATATACAGTAATGGTGATTTATGATATCCAAAACATAACAACATTTCATAATCAATTCTAAAAATGAGAAAGTTCATAGAAATCATGAAAAATATTACTCAACCCTCTATGTAAAACCACCATGCTTTGCTCTTCATTTGAGCACTGACAGATATATTTATGGACCACACTGGAGTAAAACAGGCTCGGCAGATCAAATCGCTCAGCAGACAAACAAGCTGATTAATTAATCATTTTAATTGTACACATGTAAATGCATTTCCAGGCATAAAGGTAGTCTCACAATAATTAAGATTTAAACCTGTTATTTGCATGCAAATTAAATGGGTAAGTGTGAAAGACTGTGTGTATGTTTGTCAAGAAAAGACTGTGTGTGTGTGTGTGTGTGTGTGTGTGTGTGTGTGTGTGTGTGTGTGTGTGTGTGTGTACTTGTGTGTGTGTGTGTGTGTGTGTGTGTGTGTGTGTGTGTGTGTGTGTGTGTGTGTACTTGTGTTGGCATGCCCTTTTTTTCTTTTATAGAAGATCTAGAGGCTAGGAATAAAGTGCTGTGAATCGCAGACGAGCCTTTTCCCCTCTCTGATCCACATTTATAATTTATTCACCCCTCATCAATGTTTCAAAAGATCTATTTTGTAGGTTCTACTCTAACACTGTCTTCTGTATTCCTTCCTCCTCTACCAATTTAGGTGAGCGTCATTTTGTGAGGAAAAAAGGTTAGTATCAAACTCTGTGCTATACTTTGATCATGTATCCTACACAAATAAGAAATGCATCATTTTAAAAGTGCACTTTGTGATTTTTCCAACATTAAAAAAGTTTTACACATACAGTAAATAAAGTAAAACCAAGGTACACTAACATGAGATGAATAATCGTCATATCTGTAAGGGTAGGACAGTGTCCGTAGCCTTCTGCACATCTTTTATTCATATAATATTCATATAATAGATATTTTCCCCTCGGTGACCTTGTGAGCTGTATGTCCTTCTTCATGGTTTTCTAAAGCATTTATTCTCCATTTAAAGTGGAGCACTTATAGGGTGGCAAGTGGTGTTTGGCACAAATAATGATATTCAGCCAGAAGTTTTGAAAATTGATACATTACTGCTGAACTAAATGTCTCCCCACAAAACGCTTCTCACATTAGGTCCGTGAGACTTTCTGTTAATTGAGGAAGTATTAAGGGCAATATTTGAAGAGCAATCAGTTGCCTGGGAGGGGGGGGATATTTTTTCTGTTATTTAGGCTGTTAAAAAAGTTTTTTTTTAGTATAATTTTTGCTTGATTTGGAGTATCACATTCAAATTAAAGCCTCACAAAATGTACCAGGCTATAAAACTGTGTTCTCACAAAAGCAGTGTACATTATCAATGATCATTTATGATCTTAAATATAGATTGTTCATCATCATTAACTAACCCTCAAGTTGTTCCATACCCCTGTACAGATTTTTTCTTCTCTCAAACACAAAAGAAGAGGTTTTGCAGAATGCTGACACCACTTTTTTCCATACAATGCAAAGTGAATGGTGACTTGCAGCTAAGTTCAAAAATTCATAAAAAGGCATGAAAAAGCACATAAGCAACAGACCGAAATTCTGATTACTAAGAATTTTCTATTCTGTTACAGCCGTTGACGTGCCAGATTTGAATATGAGCATATTCAAATTGCACAAATGAGATATGAGAGGAAGAAATGACTATAGCGTACCACTTTTCTTAAACTTTAATGGTTATTTTTTTGTTGTTTTTGGAGCTTGACAGCCTGTGGTCAGCATTAACTTTCTTTATAACCATAAATATCCTGTCCTACATCTCCTTTTGTGATGTACAATTTTTTTTTTTTTTTTAATCATAGGGATTTGGAATGAAAATGGTTGGTAAATGATAGAAGAATGTTCCTTATCCCTTTAATTATGTTACTATTAATTATGTTTAATTACATTAGTAAGTTAGTATCATGTTTTAAAGTATGTCTCAGTGGCATAAGAAAGAAGAAAACTGACATGTTTACACCATTAAACAAGGGGACCTGAGACAGACTGAGATCATAGGTGAACAAACTTTATGAAGGGAAAAAATCAATAAAACAAAAACTTAATTAAGGGCCAAAAAATTCTGAAATTATAATTCTGAAAAATTGAATTCAAATGTATTAAGATAAAAAAAACAAAAAACTAAAATTAAAATAACATTTTTTATTTTAAAACATTTTTTAAATCTTTTTTCTACCTGGTCTCATGGCATAAATGTACCTGGGGGCACAAAAATAATAAAAAATAAAGATAATTAAATAAACAAAAAATGTTTCTATTATGTTCCCCTCCTCTTGTGATATGGCAATGAGGGCCAAATCAAAGGTCACCATGGGCCAACTTTGGCTTGCAGGCTTTGGTTTTTGGTTCCTGGCATCTCTGACTTAGAGACACTGTGCCGCATAAACAACTGCATCTTTATACCATGCATTAAACCTCACATTAACTACCTAATTTAATCAGTTGTTCTTATGTTCTGTGTCTCTCTCCTCTAGGAGAATTCTTGCCACCGAGGAAAAAAGGTTTGTGTCTTGAAGTGCGCTTGATGAGATTGCATTCATTAGAGAATACATAAACCATCAGCATAACAGATAACAGTTTGCTTGAGTCTGTAATTAACACATTTATAATACAGTTGCATTAGGAGGGCAAGCATTAGAGTATTTTATGGAGAATGGGCATTATGCTGTTATTGATTGTGTTGTTACATTCGGTGCCATTCATAATCATTTCCCTTTGTTTTCACACACCCTAATTATGCTCCCCATGCTAATCAGTGTTCCATAATGCTGCATGTATTTGTCCATTAACATCTTCATGAAATGATCATTAAGCCGTCACTAAATGGTAAAGCTAATGCAGAAAACATCTAAACACCATTATCAGTTTCAGCTAATGCAAATGTTTGTGAATAAAAATAGTCTCACATATAATAAAACATAATAAAAGTCTGTAATCTGTATTTGATTATATGGGCGACACATTTGCTGTTATTTGTCATATTAACACTTAAGGGAACTCTGCAAGCCTCATAAATTGGTGTGGCCTGGTTTTGCTTTAAAGGTACAGTCCATAATAGCTGACATAGGGACACATAAGAGACCAGGAAATTAGCTGTGCACTCCTTAGACATATAGGCAGTGTCACTGGAGGAGTATGATAAACCGTAATTATTGTTGTAAGAGGATGTGATACGCCCTGCAGTCACACAGTAATTTTAGATGCTGTGAACTGCCCTTTTGCAATGCATTTTATTGTACAAAAAATTAAAGATGCAATGATGTGGCTTAAGACTGCTGGATCCTTCCTGTGTGGAAAGAGGAAATTAGGGTGGGGCATATTTTTTAAATAACCACGTATTATGTATTTTTGTGGGCTAAAATCTGGAAACCAGTTAGCATTTTAACCCTTCTGGTTCCATCATCCTGAAGTCAATGGGTTTTCTGAATGTGTTTTTGGTTAAATGCCTGAAATAAGGTCTGTGGTTAACACAAGCTCAACAAACTCATTTTAACATTTTATTCTATGACATAAAACACATCAGTAATACCCCCATGTGATTTTTTTGAAGCTTTTACTTGTCTTGAAAAAGGCAGTTGTAAACCACTGAATGGGATTACAAAGGTTGTCAGGAACATTATGCCGAACAGAAAAAAAAATCCATTCACTAGTCCGCTTTTACAGCTTCATTGTGTTCATAACTTTTCCATCTCAAACTTTCAGAGAAAATGTTTTTTAAATAAAGACTAAAAGAGCTGCCAGAAACTTAATGGTGGTGACGTTGACATCATGCAACCATTGTATAGTTTGTTTATAGCTTACATTTGGCTTTTTACATTTGCCGATTGTATCAAAAATGAGTTGTGTTCATTTGTGAAGATCATCAAAATGTGTAAGAATCATTAACTTTGTTAGTCATAGAGCTTATTTTCCGCAATAATCCAAAAGCCAATGGCAAGGGAACCAGGATGATGCTAACTTCTGGGTTAGTGTACCAAAATACGTAATCACCTCAGTTGGCTTAAAGTTACTATTAATTAAAAACTGTCACATGTCACTATAGGAAAGAAAAAATTATCGCAATTTCAGTTTCAATGCCAACTTTGAGGTCTCATCAAGTTGAGCTATGTATTCCTTTACATTTGCAATCCATCAACATTTGCACATTCATTTTTTTAAAAGATGTAACAGTTTGCATGTCTTCTGAGTATTCAACTAGTAAAAAACATAATATGCATCATATAAATCTGATATGTTATGCATTGGATTGTGTATGTCTAGCCAAATATTATTTTGCTTCTGTCAAATCCTGTGGGGCTTTTGGTTTGAGCCCCATACATTCTTACAGCTTCACTGATATTTCTGAAAACCTAATGATATAGTTGCAGAGATACGGGCCAAGGAGATGTTAGAAGAGGAAGGGGAGTATGAGGAGGAAGAGGATGAGGAGGAGGAGGAGGAAGAAGAGGAGATTGCTGAAGAAGAGGAGGAGGAGGAAGAAGAAGACGAAGATTATGAGGGCGAAGATGAAGAAGAAGAAGAGGAAGAAGATGGTGATGAGATCGAGGAGGATGAAGAAGAAGAAGAGGATGAAGAAGAAGAAGAGGAGGAGGAGGAAGAAGAAGAAGAGGAGAAGGAATTAGCAGAGGAAGCTCTGGAGGAGGAGGGAAAAGAAGAGGAGGCTGAAGAAAAGAAGGAAGAGAAGGCAGATGCTGAGGAGGAAGAGGGGGAGGAAGCAGCAGCAGCAAAGGAAGCTGTGGTGGAGGAGGGAAAAGAAGAGGAGGCTGAAGAAAAGGAGAAAGAGGAAGCTGGTGCTGAGGAAGAAGCAGAAGATGAAGAGGAGGAAGCAGCAGCAGAAGAAGCTATGGAAAAAGGTAAGGAGGAAGAGGAAGCTGATGCTGAGGAGGAAGAGGAAGAGGATCATGAAGAGGAAGCTGCTGCTGCTCCTGCTGTCGAAAAGGAAGATACTTCTATCCCTGCTGAACCTGATGATGAGAAAGAAGAACAAGAACAAGTCACTTCTAAAGAAGCTGAGGCAGCTGATGAGGAGGAGGAGGACACAATTGATGTAGATAAAGAACCACCTGTGGAAGAAGATGGAAAAGAAGATACTCCTGCTGATGATAAAGAGAAAAAAGAAGATGATAACATTACTGATGATGACCAAAAAGATGACCAAAGTGAGGAGAAAGATGATGACGATGAGGTCGAAGAGGCTGATATCGCCATTGCTCTTGGTATTATAGCTGATTCTGGTGCTACAGTCACTGATGTTGAAGTGCAAGAAACTGGTGAGGAACCTATACTTATTAAAGCTGATAGTGATTCAGAGCTATTAACATCCATAGAGGAGAGTGCTGCTAAAGCTGATGATGCAGTAACTGATTTAGCTGACTCACAAGATGGCTTAGCTGCTACTGATATTCCATATGATGACCATGATGATAAGATAGCAAAAGATCTAGCTGATGATCATGGTGAGGTTACAGAAGACAGTCTTAAAGATGAGACTGGTGCTGGACTGAAAGACGCTGACTCTGAAAAAGATATAACAAGTGAGGGTGAGGGTGTTATTGAGGAGCCTGAGCTAGCTGATGATGTTGCAGATAAGGATGAGCAGGAGGAAGAGGGAAAAGGGGAGGGAGAGGAACAGATAAGGGGTGAGGATGAGGAAGATGATGATGATATTATAGTAACAACACCTGTAGTTAGTTCCGAACCAGGTGGAGATGAGACAACAGTGGTGGCTGATGAAGATGATGGCTCTTCACCTGAGAAAGGTACCAAGATTATTTGGTTTTTGACTCTAAAAGATACATTTTATTTATTTTTTTATGTGTCCATGTCAAAATAATAATTTAGCCAGTGATTAAAAAAAAAAAAGAAAAGAAAAAAGTTTTCACACATGCATTCTTCTGCTGATTCATCGGAGTACCATAAAATCTAGTTGCAGAGGTTCCTGGATTTATTCAGTAGTTCTGCAGCACCGTCACTGAATCTACATCGTGAAATGGCCAGCATAACCAATGTAGTCTGAACCCCAAACAACTTTTATTAACTGGTTCTTTTTAGTGAATCAAAAACATACAGTGTGACCAATGTAGTCCAATTTCCGAATGACTCAGAGTCTGTTCCTTTTTGTGAACCAAAAACAGAGCGCAACCAGTATAGTCCGATTCCCAAACGAATCACTCTGAAACTGTTCTTTTTAGTGAATCAAACACATACAACCCATCCTATGTAATCTGATTTTCAGTGGAGTGACTCTGTGTTGGTTCTTTTTAGTGAGTCAGAAGAATGGGTTACTAGTGTAGTCCGATTCTGGAATGAATCACTCTGAGACAAATTATTTCTAGTGAATCAAAAACGCAAACAATGTAATCTGATTCCCGAGCGAATTACTCTAATGCATCAACTCTTTTTGGTAAATTTATTGCGTTTTGTCATTAGTATTATATAAAATAATGAAATAAATATTTTAACACATTCTGTTTGTTTATATTTTATTGTTTTATTATACATTTAAAGCCATTTATTGGATTTTATTTATGCATTTATTTATTCCTTAAAAGTACTAAACGAACAGGAACTGTTAAGAAACCATATAAGAATTGAAAGTTGGAATTCTTTATGAATATGTAACTGTTATATCAGTCTGTAATTTCGTTTTGAAGACTTTCTAAAAAACTTGAATGTACTGCCTGTAGGTTTTCTATATTTTAACCAAACACTTTAAGCATTTATCACGCAAAAATAGTTTAGTCGAAGTTTGCTACTATACATATCCAAATATGCTGGTAGGAAAGGACCCCATTTGAGTTTGTGATTGAAGTCTAATTCATGCTGGGTGGATCAAAGAACAGCAGCTGGTGCATTGCTGCTCAGCTGCCAGTGAAACGGTTCGAATCCATGAGAGACTGCTTTCAAGTCAGCTGTCACCAAACACTTGTCTCCAAAGAGGTCATTCAAGGGCATCAAAGTTCTGGGTGATCAAGGAAAACACTGAGTTAAGGCAAATAAAGATGCACTTGCAAATGAGAGAAGATCAAAATAGGTTATGATGGCTAGAATGAGTAAAAAGTTAGAAATTGGTCATAATCATTGTCTTAGTAGCAGCAGCACATAAAGCTATTGGTAAGTTTTATGTATAATGCTTATACCTTTTGCTTTTTACTAATGGTAGTTAAACATAAGGCAGCTTGACTTTACCCTGCTAACTTAATTTAGCTGACTTGCTAATTCACTTTGCGCAAAGCTAAACCACCAGCTCCCTAACTCGCCACTGATGTTGTTAATGAAGTCTGAAGGATCAGTCTCAATAGAATAATTGAAAAAAAAATGTTCTGTATGTAAATTAAATCTGATTATATCTCTTTGTCAAATGCTAATGCAATCTAGCCACCAACAAAGGGAAAATTTTAGCTTCTGCCAAAATCGCTTGGCAGAGTTCAAGAATAACAGGTCAAAGGAAAATAAATTGTTACTGGTTGCTTAAAGTTGTAAAAACTTTGAAACAAAATCACGAAGACTTCTTGTGATCTATCCCGCGAGCCTTATAAATATGTTTGCTTTTTTTATTCAAAGAGATAACAACCCCGAAAGAAGAGGAGAAAGATGAAAAGGATGAAAGCGCAGAGGAAATGGAAACTGCCGAAAAAGCACCAGAACCGATCCCTAAAGGTACAGTAACAAACATAGCAACAGTTTGCTTGCATGAAGCATATAAAATGAACCAGAATTAAAATGAGAAAATGATGCCAACACTAATGAGCTCCAAGGTTATTGACTGTGGAGGAGTGGTGTTCTGACTACAACAAGCCTGATGGTGGTGGATGACGGGAGAAGAGGGCATGTGTGTGTGTTGGGGGGGGAGGGTTGAGCAGACCCTTAGGCCTCAAACTTTGATCTCCAAAGACTTCCTTATGGCTCATTTTTCCATCTACTCCACAGCATTAGGATGATCTAGTTGCTTGGTGTTCTGCACTGGTCTCTGCTGCACTCTCAGAAAAAAAAGGTACAAAAGCTGTCACCATTTAGGTACTCTTTGTTTTTTTGTTGTTGTTGTACCATTTAGGTACACTTTAGGTATTAATATTTACCTTTTGGGTACAAAGGTATACCTTTTGAAAAGGTACCACCACAGTACAGATTTTGTACCAGCTTTTTTTTTCAGAGAGTGTGTAACACTCGAGAGAGAGAAATTGTGCAGCTGAATTCACAAAAAACATACTCCCAATGAGGGGTCTGACCTCATTAATTAAACCTTTGACCCCTAAGAAACTGTTACCATACATATACTGACCATTTATTGAACTTTATTTATTGAACTGAATATTTAAGAATTTTTATATATTATTGTTTGTTTGTTTATTTATTTATTTATTATTTTTCATTATTTATTAAAAATATATATTTTTTAATTATCTATTTAAAATAATTATTTTATTGGTAATTTTAATTAATATAGGCTAATATACAAATGTTTAAAAAATGCACTGAATTCTTTTTTTTTTTTTTTACAGTTTTGAACAGTTTTTGAAATTAACATTTAATGTTTTTAATTTAATAAATATTTTGCATTATTTACTTAAAATATATATTTGTAAAGATTTGATTAAAATAATTATTTTAATATTTATATGATTTATTTATTATATTATTATTAATATTATTTATTATATTTATAGTATTTATATTATGGCCTATGTACAATTGCACTAAAAAAAAAAAAAATTCCCCCTCAACAATCTAAACAGTTATTGAAATTCATTGACTATTTATTTATTAAAATTGAATGTATATATATATATATATGCAAAAAAAGTATAACCTCGGCCATGTTAAAATGAACATTAAATAAAGGCACAAAAAGCACAAGGATCTCTATAATATGATTTCCTCCAGTGAGATGTATTCCTCCCTTTCCAATTATTCTTGTTATTTGATTTATCGATATGGTGTTGAACTAGAATTTTACTGAATTCCTCCTGAGGGCAAAGGACCCTACTGGGTATCAGATTAAAATCTGGAGAGGAGATTGGGGATAAAGCCATGTGTGTATTGTAAAATGGAAATGTAATCCCGCTCTGAGACAGTGTATGACACAGCAGTATCACAGACTGTGAGTTCAGAGGACTGACGGCTGCTGCTTCTGTCTGGGAACAGCAGAATGAGGTGTGCTTGTGCCTGCAGAGACAGCACTGGAACACAGTAACATACACACGGTGCCACAGGAATACATAGAGAACTGATAGAGAGGATCAAATACATTTGGTAAAGGAGAAAAGCTCATTATACTGTCGATTCAAGAGCACCTTTAGAAACCATAAATTTAACTGATAAACTTTTAGACAAGGCAAACTTTACTTTCTTAGTTAAATTTGTTGAGAGTCTGTTTTTCACCTACAGTGATTTTGCAGCAACATATTGATTTGCATTCAATCTCCTGCTGTTTGAGCAATGAACAGATTAAAAATGTATGTAACGTTTGTGGGCATTAATGCACACTGAATTTAATATGGCTCATGCATATTTCAAATTGACCGCTGCCTTTATGAAAAAAAAGAAAACAGTTTATTTTTAGCCATGCTTTCATTAAATTTCCACAGCAACATCCCTGATCACTACACAGGTGATGGCATAAAGCATTTTATTTTTATTTTATTTTATTTTATTATTTTATTTTATTTACAAAAAAAGTGGATAATTTAGAATTATTCAATAAATAAATAGGATAATAAATACATTGCACTGTGTATGCTTGCTTTGGCCCATATCATAGTAGTCATATTTTTTTTTTATTTAATTTAATTTAATTTTAGTTTATTATTTTTTATTTTAGTTTATTATTTTATTTTATTAACAAAAGGTGTAGAAGTATACAATGTGTGTGCTTGCTTTTACCCTATATATATATATATGTGTGTGTGTGTGTGTGTGTGTGTGTGTTTATTGCTTTTACCCTAATATATATATATATACGGTATATATATATATGTGTGTGTGTGTGTGTGTGTGTTTATTTTATTAAAGTGTATTAAAAATGTATAATTCAGTATTATTAAATGCCAGCAATGCAGTCTGATTGTAAAATGTTCATAGTGCAGTGTGTGTGTTTGCTTTGGCTCCATCATCAAGGAATATTCAGGAGTCTTTTTCCACCTGTTTCATTTCCAAAAACATCACAGGGTTTTGTGCTGCTGATCTGTTTTATTGACAAGGTTAACTCAAATAGATTTGACTTGTTTTTGACTTTACTACTTTGTACTTTAGTTCTTTCAAATGTTGTGCTCCGCAGAAAATTACAGCAATAACATCACCCCATTCCATTTACTGCAGAGAGCAGGCCAGAAAAATGAGAATCTCGGCCCTGCCTGCAGGCAAGCAGCAGATACTCTGTCATTCCTCTATCAAGAACATCATTAGATATGTTTCACACAACAGAATAAATCCCTGCTGAGAGAAAGAAGCCTGTTGTTAGGGGAGAGAGCAAAAATGTGGGACTTGAAGAGATCCATTTTGACCCATGGGGTTGAACAGTCTGCACAGAAAGTACAAACAAAGTACAAAAAAGATCTGTACATCAAAGTTGGCATTGTGTGGATGTGTCTCTCTGTGTGTGTGTAAGCAAGTACATGTCTGTGTCTTTTGTCTTTCTATTTTCTTTCTGGGCTGTAACACTCACCTTTTGTTTTGTTTGCTTTATTTCTTAAAACACCGGCAGCTGAGGAAGTGAAAGAAAAAGAAGCAGAGAAACCTGTGGCAGAGGCTGAAAAAGAAGGTCAGTACATAATTACAGTGCTGCTATTGTTTCTAAATAGAGTAACTTTTTATTTTATTTTATTTTATCTTATTTAAAAGGTCAGTACACAATTACAGTGCAAGTGCTACTTTTGTCCCCAAATACAGAATTTTTTTATTTTTTTTATTTTTTTATTTAAAAGGTCAGTACACAATTACAGTGCAAGTGCTACTTTTGTCCCCAAATACAGAATTTTTTTTATTTATTTTTTTATTTAAAAGGTCAGTACACAATTACAGTGTAAGTGTTACTATTGTCCCTAAATAGAGAAAATTTAATTTAATTTAATTTAATTTAATTTTTTTAAAAGGTCAGTACACAATTACAGTGTAAGTACTACTATTGTCCCCAAATAGAGAAAATTTAATTTAATTTAATTTTAAAAAGAACCATACACAATTACAGTGTAAGTGCTGCTATTGTCTCTAAATAGAGAAAAAAAAAATTATATTTAAGTTTTTCTTTTATTTAAGTTTTTTTATTGTATTTTTAAAAAGAGAAGAGTGTCAGTACACAATTATAGTGTGTGTAGTGTTGCTTATTTTTATTTTATTTTATTAATTTCCTTCAGAAATTAGTGACACTGACTTTAAATACACATTGAGCAGTGCTATACCAGCGCAGATAGTGTCTACACTGGATTGTGATTGTGGTTTACAGCGCAAAAGTGGCACAACTGTTTAGTGAATTTATCCTGATGTCATTTCATACGGAAATCTGCACAAATTCAATATATGAAGTTTCAATGGCAAATCAAAGTCATAGTGATAATATCCTATCTTACAGCTTTCAATGGCCCTGCTGATCTTAATCAGAAAAGAGTAAATGCGTTTTATTAGCTAATAAACTTCTGCACCAAAGGTCAGTGAGAAAACAGAGGAAGGAAGAAAGAATGCATGCTGTTTTAATAACACAGATCATGTACTCGGCTGCAGGGTTGACTGATATCAAAAATGGCATTAGCATTTTAGGGTAAAGGCATTTTGAATGACACCTCCCTGTAATTCCCCGCGAGCATGTAAGCAACACAATCAAAACTGGCTTTTTGAATTTCAATATAATTATTATTCAAAGAGACATCTTGGAATTCTTGCAGCTGCTAAAAACATTTCCCTGCTTCTCAGCCAGTATCCTCAGATATGTCATTATTGTTAATCTCCGTTTGTTGGCGAGGTTGTCAACCTGTTTTCATTTTTAGCTGGCTTCCTTCTTGTTACAATAATAATCCAATCTCTTTACTGATGGGGTGGCATTTAATCAAAAATTGTCACATTAATTCTGACAAATTTATGCTATCCAAACTTATAATGAAGGTGTCATATTTGTATCCTGTGATTTACTACCACCACTTTAAAAATTAATTTTGGTAATAACATTTTGATTTATGGACATAAAATCTGGCATTGGCCTCTGATGTCATAAGCACATTATGGGTTTTAAAGATAATGACATCAATATATTAAGCTGTAGAAGACATTTATCTCCGTGTTTGGCTGCCAATGCGATCTTTATCATCCTGTGATGATTTAAACAAGGCTAATCTAATACATCTCTCATTAGTCTGTGTCTTTTTTGAACACTTTCATCATTTTTTGTTCATGTACATCGTAATAGATTTTTTTGCAATTGATTTGATTGTGGTGTTGACAAGTCTGAGTGTGCCAACAAAAAACACATAACGACAGAACCGATGTTTGAAATGAAATGAATCACTGTAGTCAATAATGAAACTCACTATTTTGCATTTGTTTGTATCCAGACAAACAAAAAGAGCCCTCTACCTGTCCTTGTATGCATTCAGTAATACACAAAGAGCCTCAAAAAGCCCAAGACACTAAACCAAAGGAAGAAAAAGGTATTTGGTATTGACTTGCAAGGTCAATATCATGCATGTTGTTTTAAAATATAATAAAAAAGCCTGGGCATATTTTCAGTTTTCTGCATAACAGAGCCATTCTATAAGAAATCACACTGGCCATGTCTCATAGATAAATCATAAATCTAGTCAGAGACATGCCGGTATCTTTGTGGATTTGATTCTAACAAATATTATGAGCTTTTCATGCAAGAACAACTGACCAAGAGGTATTTTGTGTTTTGCACATGCAGTAAACTGCATGCTAAAAATATAATCATGGATTGGTGAATGATGTGTACCTAAAAACGGATTTGCATCAATGGTATAGAAGTTACTGAAGAGGTGTATGTACTATAAATTTATGAAGGCAATATATGCATGCACACACAGAGAGAGAGAGAGAGAGAGAGAGAGAGAGAGAGAGAGAGAGAGAGATGATTGTAAATTGTGCATTCAGCATGAATTATGGACCACATGGGTAATTTCTGTATCAGCAGATACAGAGGATATATTTGCTCTCTTACTGACCCTTACTCCTTACTATAAACTCATATCATTCTGCTTTTTAATAAATACTATTCATTGTACAATTTAATTTGGTTGTGCTTACAGAACAGCATATCAAGAACAAGCTGTGCTTCAAGATTCAATTTTGTTTCTCTCCCTAACCATGTCTGAAATTGCTAGACAAAACTTTGGCCACTAATGAGCTCAGCAAAGCCATGTTTGGTGGTTTGTATTTTTGTATAGAGATTGCTAATATAATGCAGACAAATGTGTGCACTCATAGTCGCCATCTAGTGGAATAACAAATTAAAGTCACTTTAATACTTTACATATTAATGTAAAGCTACATTAATAGTCACTCATTGTCCTTCTTTTTCTCTTTTTTTCTTCCAGCTGAACCTGATAAAGTAAAGAAAAGAGGTGTGTTTATTCAATAAAAGACTTGTATTGCAGCTAATAATAATATTTATTTATTTATTTATTGTTTAATTCAAATAAGCTAATAATATATACTTTTAAAAATACTTTAAGTATGTTTTCTTTGAGTATCATGGATTATGCTTGGGCATGCAAATATAGTATTTAAAAACAAATTAAACAGTAGATTTAAATAGTTTAAGTAAAATAGCTTTTCCATTAACAAACCACATTTCTAGACATTATTTAATTGTAGGCATGAAACCACAGATTTTTATATGACAGTTCTATGAACATAAGTTAATAAAAAGTAACTTGTAGCCTATTTTAGATACAATATAGTCTATTAGTCTGTATTTTAAAAGCTTTTCAAATGAATGAAAAGTATATGATCTCATCTATGACCTATAATAATACAGTTATCTGTTTTAGAGGACATCACTGAGGATCTTATATCAGTAAAATAGCTGCATTTTTTCTCTCACTTCCAATAGCTTTGACAAACACAATAGTGCCCCCTAGTGCATATCTGTTAATCTACCTATTTTTTTAACGAAACCTCAACTCTTAGGAATACTTTAGGACATTAGGAGTATTTCTGCTCTAATGTGCTAATTTGTAGAGAAGTCTAATATACAGCATCATGACTACTGATAGATCTGGCAAAGACTTTTTTTCCTCCATCAGTGCACTGACCTGTTGCTGCAGACAGTTTTCAACTCTCTCTAAACAAAGCAGTTTGGTCTGATTCATGTCTTTGTTCATGTTTTTCATTTCACAGCTAAAAGAGTCACCCTTGAGCACAAGAGTATGTGATGCATTGTTTTGTTTGATTAAAGCTGGTTTAGCTCAAGGCAACTGCTGATTTCTACAGCAAACTGCTTGCTTTAGCAGTACCGCTCAACAAGCCTGTGCAAAACTAGAAGTAGTAGACTAATCTATTGATAAAGCTCATTTAAGGGCTTTAAAGGATGGTTAAATAACTCTAATTAATAATGCAATATAAAAAATAAAAACAGATCATTGTGAGCCAACAGCATTATAGGACATTTCATGCCAATTTTTCACTTTGGGAAATTAATTTATTTCTAAATCCAAATTCAATTTGTTTATTTCCACAGTTAATAAAAATTAATAATATATATTTCCAATTAAATGTCCTTTATGGTGCATTTTGACACAATGTTCTCATTATGCCAGCAAACACTGTAAAGAGGCAAAGTTTGAAAATTAATTTTCAGCTGAGCAAATTTGCAGATAATAATACATGTTTTGATCTGAAAGCTAATTTGATATTGTTTAATATGTTTTCCTTCTCCAGAAGCGGAGACTAAGAGAAGGGAACCCCTGCTTAAACAAAGAAAAGGTGCAGTAGCCCTCTTTACATCAGAATTATTGTTTTGTTTTTTACTCAGATCAGAATATTAAATATAGATAGGCATTTGTTTGTGGAAGAATATTGTACTGAAGTCTTTTTTTTATTTTGTCTCCTCACTAACACTTGCTCATCAGAAAAAGAGGCTCCAATAAGAACAAGACTAGAGAAAGCAAAGAAAGGTAAAAAAAGAACAAGCACACTGTGTGCCTGCCTTTTTATATCATCATACCTTGAAAGACTTGTTTCAAATGATTTTTATAATCATAGCGATGAATATTGCAGAATCAAATTTGCTCTCTGCTTCACAGCTCCAAAAGCAAAGGCAGCGGCTGTCAACATACCCAAAACAAGAAGTAAATCCACAGGATCTGATCATACTTTACTTCTTTAAAGGGATAGTTCATCCATAAATAAAAGTTCTGTCATCATGTATTCACCCTCATGTCGTTACTAACTGTGACTTTCTTTAAAGGAACAAAAAAGAAGATACTTTGCTGAATGTTCACACACTCTTTTCCACATAATGTACATGAATGGCAATGAGGGACAGTCAAGCTCTAAAAATGACAAAAAGAGCACCATAAAAGTGGTCCATATAAGTTGTGAGGGATATTCCAAATCCAAAGATCCAAGTCCATATCCAAGATTCCAAATCTGCGAATTTAAATATGCACATATTTAAATCACACAAATTCAAACTACCATGGAGAGATAGATTTTGAGTGCCAAACAACTTATGATGATATGATTTCAGATACTGGGCACAAATCATATGCTGTTATAATGCTTTCATGTCATTTCTGGAGCCTGACAGGTCCTGGATACAATTTATTTTTATTATAGGCCTAGGAAAAAGAACAGCGTGAACATCCTGCGTAACATCTTCTTTTGTGTTCTACAGAAGAAATAAATCATACAGGTTTTGATGACAGATTTTTCATTTTTGGCTCAACTGTTGATGGCAAATTTGAAATTCCATTTGATCTAACTATATGACAGCGGTGCTTTCCCTCCTAATAACAGAATCTCGAGCCTCAGAGGACATGGAAGTGTCAGCTGCTCCAGCTCCGATACAGGATCGTGAGTGCAACTCATAGCCTTGTGACTTTTTAATATTACATTGCGTTACATTCACGTAATGCAAAAAGACAGCAGCAATAACATGCAATCTACAGTCAGGCTGTTGTAACTCTGAATCTTTCTTTTCACAACCTGGTGAAACAGTTCCTATGTGCCGACCAACACCTGTGTACTGCCCAGCGCCACCTGGCTGGTATGGTGAGTAAATCAGCCACCTACAATTACTGTAACATAAAACACCTTTAAACATACTTCAAATGTTCTTTAATGCCCTGAAATGTACTTTTATCTTACAGTGCATCATATAGTTACAAGTAGTCCATTACCACCATCGGCTATTCCAGGTATTCAAAACTATTTTAATGCATTTATACAGATCATTGACATCTGTTATTACTAATTAAATTATGTGGCTATCAATGCAAAAAAATAAGAAAAATCTTATTAAGAATGAATACATCACAAGAGTTTTTAACACCACAGTTTTCATTGTGTTTTTCAGAATCAGAAGTTCCGATTTTAACAACTCATCAAGCTCCTACTGTACTGAAAGGTGTTTATTGCAAAATATATTTGATATTTAATTCTATATGACAGCAATTTACCATTTTTTTTACCATTTGTTTCCTTTGCTTAAGAACCAGAAGCTGCTAAGGCAAAGCCAAAACCAGCCACTAAAAAGAAAGGTATAGTAGTAATTTGTCTTGAGTTCGTGCCAGTAGTATGAATGTATTATATTTTTCTAGTTATCCTGAAGCAAGTAATAACCCTTGACCTACAATTTCAGAACCAGCTGCTTCAAAAGAAAAAGCCAAAGCAGCTCCTGTGAAGAAGGGTGAGATCTGATTTAAAATTAAAAGGCAGTATAGTACCATTAATCATGTTGGAGAAGATGCTTTACTCAGTGTTTGTCATTATTATAACAACATTGTTATATAGTTTGTATGTGTGGATATTTGTGCATTTATATTTCATTTTGTACATTTGTACGGTGTGTGTTCAAGAGCCCACAGTTACTAAAACCAAAGTAAAACCTTCAGTGGCAAAGAAAGGTAAGGATAATAGAAAAATGATGGCTAAATTTAAATCTTAGATCTATTTTCTTACTAAATAAATCATTTTTTTATGATTTAGGGCCGATCGCTGTGAAAAAAGAGAGGTCTAAAAGGACAGGTAATTATGGTTCAGGAACTGACTTTGCAGTAGTTTTATATTAATGAGCAGTAGCTTATTATTTCTTCTTTTACAGAGCGAGTGATCACTAAAGAAAAGGCTAAACCTACCTCTACTAAGAAAGGTACATTTTATAGTGGCATATTATTTATAATATATTATATACACATAATGTAATATTATATTTCATGCATTTATCAATTTTATTTTTTTATTCCATCATAAATTCTCCTGTGTTTACCTATGAAATAAAGTGATACAGATGCTTCATTAAACATAATCAGAGAATAAACAGAATTGTCAAGAACTGATGAGATATTTGTTTTTCATTTCCTTTTATTTTGATTCTTTAAAACGAGTACCACCGATCTGGTTGTTTGACATCCAGGAATCATGAATCTTAAATATTTATTCTTATCTTTTTCTCACCAGAGCCAACAGTAACAAAGAAGGCAAAAGTAACAACAACCTCACATAAAGGTAACCTACTGCACAGTTTATACATACAGTACACATATATTTATAGCTTAAATGTAGAACTTTTCATACTCAAAAGCTTAAAGTTATGAAAGAAGGAAGAAGTCTTAAACCTCGTATTATTCTCTTGAATTAGTTCCTTTAATACTCACAGAAAGAGGTTCAACTGTATCCTAAACTGGGTGTTTAGAAATTGGTAACAGCTATAAATATTTGACACTGGATGATATTTGTCTCGCTTCTATAGGCAAGTGCCTGTTAGCCGCCCCGTGGCAATGTCATACAATGTTCTGCCATGCTGTTTTTTTAAAGTGTTGGTCCGAGTTTTGCTGAGAGTAAATGTAGTGGTTTCTACTATATTTGTTATACCTTTATTTGAATTCCAATTTATTTGATTAGTACATAATTCATCAAATAACTCAATACTCTTTTTTGGGGGGGTCACTGCATTGGAAGAAGTGAAAGCTGTAAAGGAAGTGAAGCCCAAAGCAGAGGGTATGTAATTTTATTGTAAAGTACTGTTTGCAATGAAAGTTTTACTATTGCTCAGATTTAAGGGTTAGGGGTTTGAACAACCCCCTACTGAATATTAAACTCATCTAAACTTATCTGAACTTACCATAATATATATATATATATATATATTTTTTTTTTAAATCTAAAATAAAAATCTAAAATATTGTTTAAAATATATATTTTTTGAATATTTTGAATTTCCTGTTTTTAATAAAAATGTTTCAGTGGGTAAACTTAAAATTTGTAAAATTAGTAATAATAAGCATGAATGTGTTGAAGACCGTTTGTCCTGCTGGATTTTTCAATCAGTAATCCTCCAAACAACAGCTACATTTGAATAATGATTTTGTCCATGTTGAGCCAAAGGTCATTGCATTTTAGATTGCTAATGGACTGTGTATAATTATTGCATGCAATACTTATCGACTTCTTGACAGGAATACAATATTTACGTGCTTTTAACTTCTTTAGTTCATTGACATCTTCAAAAGGCTAACACATCAAATGCTGCAAGTGAATAAAAAAAGTGACAAAATAATGCTCTTTAAAATATATACTGTATGCTGTGTTATAATGTATACTGTAGCATCAATCTAATATGTTTGATTATGTTTGATCATTAGTCAAGAAAAAGGCAGCATCAACACCAAAAGCTAAACAAGCTATTAAAGAAGCTGTGGGTGAGTTTTAATGATTATTTTAACAGTGCATTATAAAAAAGCCTGATAGACATCTCTGTATCTTTGAATATCCCCCCACAAAAGAGAGAAAACATCTTTGATTTCCATCACTAACAAGCCTAAAACTGGATCTAAAGTTTCCGAATTTTATTCTTGACAACTCACAGCACAAAATAGACAAGCATGGCAAAATATTGAGGAATTGTTTTTATATCAATTTCCCAATGGATGCTTTGTGTCGTGAACACTGGTACATGTTTTCTTTGTTTTTGTAAAAAACTGCATGAATGATTGTAAAGTGGATCAAGCAAAAATAAATAAATAATAAAATCTCACTAGACTTCAGTTGGCACAGGAAAATTGGATCTGTCAAGTTATATAACTTCAGATGAAGTCATGTCAGAATTTCTCTATTTTTATAACAGGAAGTGCACCTTTCATGTTCTGCTCCATGACTATGTAATCACATAACTGAGCATGTGTTCCTGACACCTAAAGAATAGAAATAACTCTGATTTTAAACTTGATTAAAAGACTTAGCATGGATACTTGAAGTGCAATTATGAAGGTGTCAAATTCACATATTATTGTGTAAATGTGAAATCATTTCAAATATGACAAGCACTATTTTCCTTCACCTCCAGGAAAACCTGTTCCAGATGAGAAGAAAACGGCAGAAGAAACCAAAGGTATGAAGCAGTCAATACCTCTGTTTTAAAAACTAGTTGACTATTTAGACATCATTTTAAAGGGGTAAGTCATCCAAAAATGAAAAATCTATTATTATTTATTTACCCTTGTCATTTGAGTTGAACTTTTTTTAAAAAAATATTTTTAATGATTATATAATAATAATTGATTATTTTATTTTATTTATATATTCTATTCTATTATATTGCATTCCTTTATTCCACAACATAAGGGTCAGTAAATATTTACTGAAAATCAGTGTTTATTTTTTACAAAAACAACACAAAATATTTAGGCCTAAATTTAAGATTTATAAATTTGAATTGCATATAAAATTTGGATTTCACAGTTAACTAATATATAAACTAATACATTTAGTTCATGTAGTGCAGTGAAATAGAGAAAGCAATCCCAGAATGAAGCTTAGTGGAAAAGTGGTTTATAAATATATTCCAGTTAATACAGAGAAGTGTTGAAAAAAATCCAATATTTATTTTGATCTTTTTAGAAGTATTGCATTGTTAGATTAGCAATATGTTAACGGCAAACTCTGTTGGAATCAGTTTATTAGTCACTTCCATGGGGAGCGCTATGTGTGTGCCGCTCTGCATATGTAGAGTGTTTCATGTCAGTCACTTCTGAGGTTCTATTTCAGTTAGAATGCTGCCTAATAAGACAGCAAGACATCTTTGGAACAGAGCGCCTGTTTTGCCATCGCTCACAGGTTGATCTTTGCTAACCACAATTCTGTCCTCAAATTTCTGCCTTCAGAGAAAGCAGCTGAGGCACCAGCACCAGCAAGTAAGTTCAGATGTTTTCTGACACCCATGAGGTGTGGAAGAGTATGGTGTGAAGCTGCTTTTTGAGTTTAAATGTAGCCTGTTTGCTTCATATACAGTAATGCTGTACCTAATCATTCAGAAGTCATAAGCAATAATCAAATGCATGCATTTGTGTAAGCAGTTTGAAACATCTGCAGACTACATTTAGAAATGCATTGCTAAGCATTCATAGTGATCATGCGTACCTGCATATTGTAGAACTTGGGAGAACTTCAAAAACTTCCAGGCGACTCTGAGGTACAATTCCCTATTCACCGGATGTATTAACTTCACCGTTTCAATAACTGAGCCGCAATAATTCACTGGAAATCAAATGAACCACATTGTTACTATTCAAGGTTCCCACTTAAACCAGAGAGATTAAACTATTTTTAAACAGCATTAGTGAAATTGCAAATTAAATGCAGCTATTAATAGTTAATACACTAATGCTGCTGGCTGGTTGGCCCTGTGTGAACTACTAATGCCATTCTTCTACTGTAATGCCCTCCTACTTTTTGTAACAACACAAATCGCTTCACTTGCTTGTTAGAGACTGAAGGTCAGATTTACTAACCGTTGTGCCACTTTAGTGCATGTTATTTCAGTGAAAACCCTGGGTCTTATTCACAAACCACTTGCAGTCTAATTTAACAAGGCACTATTCCATGCAAAACATAAGTATGTTTGTCTTATTTTCCAGTAGAAATAAGTAAGTATCCTTAAAACAAGATAAATTTACTTATAAAGTAACATTATAAGAGCTCATTAACTTTTGCTTAGCATTAACCCTATGAAGCCTACTGTATCATATTTGATACACAAAATTCCAAGGCCTCTAAATTTTTAACATGATCAAAACTTGATCAAACCTATTGTTCACAATCTACTACATTCCCTCTATCATCTGATTGATAGTTTGTATTTTTTTAGCAAGTAAAAGACCTTTCGGTAAAACTTTCTGTCATGTTGTGGCACACATTACTTTTTGCTGTGAAATCTTTAATCTGTGGGGAAGTTGTGGCCTAATGGTTAGAGAGTCGGACTCGTAACCCAAAGGTTGTGAGTTCGAGTCTCGGGCCGGCAGGAATTGTAGGTGGGGGGAGTGAATGTACAGCGCTCTCTCCTCCTTCAATACCACGACTGAGGTGCCCTTGAGCAAGGCACCGAACCCCCAACTGTTCCCCGGGCGCCGCAGCATAAATGGCTGTCCACTGCTCTGTGCGTGCGTGCGTGCGTGCGTGCGTGCGTGCGTGTTAAATGGCTGTCCACTGCTCCGTGTGTGTGTGTACTTTGGATGGGTTAAATGCAGAGCACGAATTCCGAGTATGGGTCACCATACTTGGCCGTATGTCACGTCACTTTCACTTTAATGGTTTTTAGGAAGTAAACATAAGAATCACTTTTATATTGTTAATATTTCAAGGTGAATAATCACTTGATTGAAGCAGCTTAGGTTTACTTGATTATCCACACATCAGTTTTTAGAAAATCATTCTAAAATATCAGTATCTAATATGATACATCAGGCTTTTGAAGAATGTTTATTTGTTAATCTCTCAATCATCATTGTATTGTATTGCATTAAAAAATAAAATAAAAAATAACACACACACACACACCATTTAAATATGGTCTTAGACAATTTTTGGAGATATAGTGACAGATCTCATTGTTTTACATTAAAAGCTATTAGAATTTCATCTTAGTTTTTGGCTGCATAAATATCAGCAACTGCACCAAATTGCACATTTTTGCTCAGTTTGTGCCTTTGAATGAACTGTGTCCCTCTTCATATGAGCTTCATATTCTCCTATATTGTGGTAGATGAACCATGAAAGCCTGATGTATCAAATATGATACTCAACTCAACTAAAATATAAAATAAAAATGAATAAATGGAACAAATAAAATAATATTAATAATATTTTGTCAGAAGGCTCAATAAACTTATTTCATATGTCCGACTTTAAAAGGGTTAAGGAAGTATAGATATTTTCATTGGAAAATAGCACAAAAATGGATGATTATGAAAATATTTTAATCTAGCCAACAATCAGACATGTTGTCTTTGGGCACAGTTCACTCTGAATTTCCTCCCAGTTGTTCTGATCCCTTCTGCATGTAATGCATCATGCGACAGCAAATTGCTTTGATCAGGACAATCCCCTCAGTTCACCTGCAAATACAACATTTGTGTTATTTTAGTGCCACTTACTCTTCAGATGACAATTTATTATGCTAGTTGACCAAGACATTCACATAAAAATGTGTTTCTCCTTGTAAGTTTAAGGATATGAAATCCCGACAAGGTCTCAAGTGACTTTATTCGCAAGCCTGGTTTTCATCCATTTAAAGTAGCATTACTTTAAAATTCAAGTCTTCGACTCAGTGGGGTATTTGCAGATATCATGGTCTGCTGCATGTAAAAAACGTTCCTCTGAGAACTGAGCTTTGTCATGTCACCTCATAACAACCCTGATAATTAAATGTTATATTACTAAACTGAAAGTCCTTGCCCTGCCATTTAAAGATTTGCTTCTGCAGCACTTTATATCATTTATTGAAATTACTCTCTATGTTTCAACTAGAAGACCTGAAAGCAGAGGAAAATGTCACAGAAGGCAAAAAGTCAGGTAAAGTTAATCTAATTCTGCTTAACTTGTCAACACCATACATTGCATTATAGTAGTTTGCTACAGAAATCATCTGTAACAGAATTGTAGACACTGTACATCATTATGTTACAGTGCGATATGCAATTTTGCATAGCACGTAACCTGTTGCCGGACTAACCTAAAGCACAACTTTAGACACAATATTGCTATTTTCTGTTTATTTATTTGAACTTAGATTTTGTGATCTATTTATTTATATGGCATATTTTAATACAATAATAAATGCTTTCTATATAATATTGAATAGTTTTTAATTATAAAATACAGGACCAAAATTAAACTAAACACATTCTTGATATTACAATAAATCTATAAATTGTATTTTTAGAACTGTTTATTTGTTTGTTTGTTTGGCTACAGAAATCTTCAGCATGTAACCTGTTGCTGTACAAAACTCAAGCACAGCTTTATATAAATAGAGACGCATTAGCTTTCAGTTATTAATATTATTGCTGTGGTTGTTGTTTGTTTGAACCTGGAGAGTGTGTGTGTGTGTGTGTGTGTGTGTGTGTGTGTGTGTGTGTGTGTGTGTGTGTGTGTGTGTGAATATAGAAATATTTTATATAATAATTAATAGTTTTTATTATAATAAAACTATTAATTTTTATGTTACTTTTTTGATGTTACATTAAATGTATAAATGTGGTTTTAGAAGTATTCATTTGAATAGTTTTAATTTTATTTTATTTTACAAAACTAAACTCTTTTTTTTATATTACAATAAATGTATAAATGTGGTTTTAGAAGTATTCATTTGATCAGGCTTTATTTTTTATTTAATTTTATTTAATTTTATTTTACCTCAGAACTGAGTAGTCACTCATTCCTTGTATTACAGGCAAGATACCGTACTTCCAGTGTGTTTTAATGAGTTCAAAATCCAGCCAATATCCACTGCGGCCCATGTCCCCTGCTATAAGTCCAGCTATTAACCCCACCATGATGAGAGCCATGATGGAGCATAGGGCTGCATTACTGCAGCAGAAAGCCCGTGCAGCTGGCCAGTAACTGGACGACAGACCCCATCCAGCCCTGGCAGGTGCAACTGCTTATGAACTGCTGTAAAAACACAGTGCTGCTGGGCTCTCAAGAGCCATCCTCCTAAACCATCAGAAACCTTAACAAATCATGAGTGGAGGTCCACTCGTTTCTCAATGGACGCTCTCCATTCTGTGAGTGATAAATGATTTTTGAATCTGACCAGTTTCACAATTTTGACAAAAAAGAGATATAAATTATAATGTACATTTTGAAATATATTTAATGCATAATCACCTTCCAAAGAAATGTTGTGTTACTGGGTAGATTTACTTTTTTTTTTTTATTTGAGATCTTAAATCATCTGTTTACATTTTTTTGCAGGGAAGATCCTGATGTTTTTTTCTTTCTTATTGTACATAAGACTACTCAGCGGTGAAGCAAATTTAAAACTGGTTAAATATTTAAGTGTTGCTCTAAATATTCAGATATTTATTTTTCTATGTCAGAGTATATAAACCCATTACGGAAAGAACTTTAACAGCACACACTCACTTAGGGCCTTATCTTTTGGCCCAGGCCATTTCCTTTGACTCACTGCTAATAAGATTATGAGTAGTGTGTCTGGGTTCTAGCAGGGTCTGCGATCTCTCTGCATTTGTATGCATGGCCATTAGAAAACAGGAGGACGCCATTTGGACCGAATCCGATTTCTATCTTAACCAATGAAAAGAGCTTGCATGCTTATAGAATTGAAAGAGACATTAAGAAATGAAGGCACACAAAAGCCTACAGCCTCTAAATAACGAAAGGCTTTCATTTTACTTGACTGAGACTTTTCTTGAGTATCTCTTTAGTTAATTGAAACCCCTTATTGGAGGTTATTAGATTTATGGTAGTGAATTGAATAGTGTATGAATATGTAAAATCAAAATGTTCAAGTAGCAATAGTGCTACTTGTGTAAAGGTAAAGTATACAGTAAATACAGTGTTTTACAGTGTTTGTCCGCCATGCCATAGTTTTCTCTGTTTTCCTAGATCAGCGGTCTTCAGCCTTTTTCAAACCAAACCCTTTGCAGATACACACATTAGCTGCATTTTAGGCTTGGCCTAAAATATAATACAAATAGCACCATGTTAATGTATTTATCATACATTTTTGCTGGAATAGCCATGAAGTAATTATTACACAGCCCTGTGTCTTGGAGGGGAAAAGGCCTAATATTACTGAATTTGATGATGCTGAGTTCATTTTCCTTCATGTACAGTTTTTACAGATTTAATGTATTTATCAAAATAACAAAAGCAGTCAAATGACAAAAAATAAGTATTCAAAAATAAGATTTTTCTCACAAAATCTGTATTTTTCTGACACTGGATGTAGAAAAACACTAATAGATGTAGCTGAAAACATCTGGTCATGTTTGAATTTTCTTCTGTCCCTGGCCATAATTCTAAACTTGAAATCAAGATTAGGCATAAAATAATGTCTACAGAATCATTCATACAAAACTGGCTGAGAATTGAATAACTAGCTGCAACCTGGAATCATGTATTTGTGGCAGTTTTTAAGTTTATTACAAGACTTAAATACTTCTTCACCCTAGGAATGGTTGTTGAAAGCAAATATGCTACTAAATTCATCATATTTTGTAAGAAAGTGTGATATGCTAAATCAAACAGGCTCTATTTTTGATCAGCACCCCAAAATTAGTAAGAAACAAGTATTGTATTTCATTCAGCAAATATGATGCAGGGTGATGTAATATAATGCTCTTAAAAATATTTATAATCGTTATTTATATACGGAGTCATTTTCTTGTACATTATTTTAAATTTGCTTAATATTTTAACGCGAGTGGGACAATTAAATATTTATCTTGATTTTGTTTACCAAATTTGTATTTATTTCACAAAAAAAATAGCTTGGCATTACAATAATTGGCAGACCCCTTCCAGTCCCACTGTTGAAGACCCCTGGCCTAGACAGTCATCAAACTATGTGGATTTACTGTGAAATACAGTCGTAGAATAAAACAGATGTATGTGTGTAATATTTGACATTACTTTGACCAACAGTGATTTTCAAGATGGTGATCTGAGGTCACTGTCCATTCTTGTTCCTGTAACATATTGCACTGTTCAGTGCAAATATAGCAGGTATGACAATTTCAACCAGAAATACTTTGTCTTATTCAAGAACACACTGATCTTTATTTTCAGTAACTTAAGGATCAGAATGACCTATATTTCCTTGAATGTATTCTCATAATCCACTGCAGTGTAAAAAAATCAAAATGACAAGAACGAGAGTAAACAGCAGGCCGCATTTTGAGTGCCGCTGTGCATATGGGCTACAGATGGTTATAGAAAGACTGTATACTGTTTATACTGTAGTGACTGCAGCAGAAGGCTGTTTCTCTTTAATCAGGACATATAGTGAGACAGTTAGCTGTAACGGCTTGACTTTGAACAGAGAAGTAGGCCAGAGAAATAATCTCACTTTGAAGTTACAACAAGCAGCTTCCTGCAACTGTACTGTGGATATTCCTATATGAATGAACAATACAAATATCAATGACACTGTCTGAAACATACATAAAATAGACATAATGTTTGTCTGACTTTGAGAAAAATCACTGTCAGTTTACAGCGAGAATGCAATGTTTACGAGGTGGAACCTCAACTGTTGATTCTCAGAAGGCTTTGCGCACTATAGATGTATAAAATTCATGTTTAGGGCTTAAAACTTTATATTAAGAGGTGACAGAAGTTGTTCTTACAGTTTTTTTTTTTTTTTTTTGAATGTGTTTGCTATTCGCATGACCCCTGAGAACACTGAAAATGTCAGTTTCTGATGTGCTAAATCAGCTTGTAACACTGAATTTCAACAGAGGCTGCTAAATGATCTTTCTTTCATAAGACTTGCGCTGATGACGTGAGGTTAAAAACCTAGAACTTGTCACCCTTTTTAAAGCTTGTATGTTTAGCTTATAAAAGAACAGATCGGTTTTTCTTTCACAAAGTAGACAACGGGGATTTTGTGGTTTGATTTAGCAGTTTAATGTGCCATAATTTGTCATCACATCACATTCGCAGTTTTAAATATGTCAAACTGTCATGTTCTTATGAATGTTGAATAAGATCTGTCAGTAGAACCAACGCAATTTTGACTAGTGTTGTTGTTTTTTCTTTTATTCACATCTTGTTGGATTTTATCTTGGAGTGGGCAAAATTCTGGTAATAAAGTAATCGCTTTGTGCAAAACTCGTCTGTGACCATTTCTTTTTTTCATGTACTTATTCATTTGGGTGAAAAATTTATATTTTATTTGCATAAATAATATGTGCCAAATGTGTGAAAGCAATTATAAATAAAAGATATGTATAATTCAGTCTTTCGAGGTTTTGTTATGAATGAAACATCAGAGTGTTTTTTCTCACAAAATGTTGGTGGGTTAGTAACACTCCTTTAAGTCTTAGCCAGTTTAATTTGTTTGATGAAACGGAACTGAACATGAATTTCATATGTTATCTATATATATATATTTCATTGCCTTTTGACTGTGATAATCATTTTTTAATTTATTTTGGCTCTAGTATTCCTCTGTCATTGCTCTTAGTAAAAACAAACAGCAAAGGAACCATTACAAAATATTAGTAGTTAAGAAGCCAAAAAGTTAATTTTTCTTCTCAGTTATTGTTTTTTCTAAACACTGTTTTTGACAAATTCCAGTATATTTTCCATATAAAACAAAAAAATATCAATCAATCAGTCAGCAAACAAACGGAAACTAAATTAGGTTAGTTTACTTGCTAAATATTATCTCAAATGCATTTTGTTCACAGTGTATTTAGTAACCTTTGGCCTTCTAAACTTTGATTCAAACATTGTGTTTTCCCAGCATGCTGTTACTGGTGGATATAACCACAGCTAGCTAATGTGATCTTGTTTTTTCAGTCTTAAAAATGTAAAAACTACCTTACCTTGATGACAGAAAGCAAGGAATCAAATCCACACAGAGGAAAAGGCTCAACCGGATATCCATGAGACATATTTTTCAGATATTAGCAAGTGCTAACTTGGTAGCTAGCTACCATCAGGTGCCTAGTCACAACATGGGCTGAATTCACAATAACATACTAGCATACATGCTACATGCATTGCAGACATAGTAAGAGTAGTATGCTAGTAGCCTATGCTATTCAGAATTCAGACTGTTTCTTAGTAGTATCCAGCAAATCTAGTATTCCAAATATACTTTTTTTTTTCACTGTAGCCAGTTTAAGCTTTTTTGCTTCATGTTCTTAACTTTAAACTATCTTTTAAAGTTCATCTACACTCAACTTCACAAAACTGTTAATAGACATCTTGAACACTCTTTAAAACAGCAATTGTGTACCTTCTCCGGTTTCTTATGAGAATACATGGCTGCTGTCTGGGTCATTCATATTTTTAATTGAATCTAATCTGCTCAGGAGAAGCTGGTGAATAAATTCTGACTTTGCTGCTGTAATTCCCTCTAGTCTGCCCTCTTCAAACCCACATCTGTTGAGAGCAACATAAAACGGGTCCACTATTTTAAGCCGAATTCTCTATGGCTGCCTGGCTATAAATAAAATACAGGATCTAAGCCAAGGTTCTGGATTCTGGGCCTCAGTCTGGATAAGTAGTGTGGCTCAAGCAGGTCACTTCAGCTGATGAGTGAAGATATCTGGGTCAGCCAGATAAATACATGACCGCAATGTGCTCAGAGCAGCTCTATATAAATAATTCAGAAAAGGGTGGGACATTTTTCTTTCTTTATGGAAACCAGAGCATGACTGAGTGACAACCATGTATGTACTCATATGTATATGTTGACAAATCTTCCTTTCAATAATTATTATAATAATACGGTAAAAAATAAATATTGTAAAATATTATTAGAACATAAAATAACTTTTAAAATATGAAAAGTTAAATATAATTTTTTATATATTTTAAATTATATATCTTTTCTGTGGTGTCAAAGCTGAATTTTCAGCGGCCATTACTCCAGTCTTCAGTGTCACGTGATACTTCAAAAAATTATTCTAATATGCTGCTTTGCTGCTCAATAAACATTTCTTATTATCAATGTTGAAAACAGTTGTTCTGCTTACATTTATTTATTTATTATACATTTTTCATTTTAGTTTGAATATTTTATTTTATTTACTTTATTTTTGTAACAATGTAAAAGACTTCACTGTCACTTTTGATCAATTTAATGGTCCTTGTTGAATAAAACTATTAATTTTATTAAAGTATTAATTTCTTTCAATAATAATAATAATAATAATAATAATAATGCAAAATATATAATACATTAACTTTCTTCCAAAGGTATATATAATTTTATAATCATATATATTATGTATATAACATATATTACTATAATTGAAATTTTATAATATATAATTTTAAAGTTCTTATTGTGAAGGCCTTCACTAATTCTATCCATAAACAACTTTGGTACAATCATCATTAGTACAATCCTGAAGCTAAATTGGCTTTTCTGTTTAAATGAACTGTATCTTATATTCAAAAAAATATATAATAATATATATATATATATATATGTGTGTGTGTGTGTGTGTGTCTGACAGAGACAACAGCTTCCCTAACAGACAGCATTTGTGCATATATGTTCACGAAAAAAATCATCCTCTGGTCTCATGTCTCTCCTCCTCAAATAAGAAGAAAGTATTTTAACACACTTGAATGAAAGTCTCATTGCAACATATCATGTTCAGTTACTGTGTCATTCATCATGGTTGTATTGCACGAACATCCATGATTCACAAACTCCCTGCTGCTCCATAAAAGCAAGCAGTCTTCCACTATCATCAGCAGTGAAGCTTCCTCCGGGCAGAATCAGTGCTTCATCTCCATTTAAAACAGCCCGGTTTAGACGAGGCCAAACTCTCCAATATGGAAACTGCTGTCTCGAGAAGACAGTGTGACTGTGAATCTCATATTAGCACTGGCATCCCATGGTCTCGGTAGACAATAAAAGCCCTGGAGATAAATAGGTCTGCACATGAGGAGTGCCTCCTTGCGAGTTTGTGGAAATAAAGAGGTGATGCATGCAGAGAAGAACAGGAAGCACCATTATGGTCAGCAGAAGTACAACATGGTCTTAAATATGACTAATGCTTTTTAATTAGACTCTCCACTGCAGTGTATTACACGTGCGTGGCCATCAGAGAGCCGCAGACTGATTGTGTGAGCTGTTATGATGACACCCTCACTAAATAATGCAGGAGGCCAGTGGTTTTGTGCTGCGTTTGTACTCGAGGGCTCAGGGTGTGTCCACAGCAGACTCAGCAGACGCTCTGAGTGGGCGGCACAGAATGAGATCAGGACAACCGGAAGATTTTGGCACCGCTTTTGTGCACTCTCAGCAAACAAACTGTCCCTTCAGAGTGTTAACAATGACTTTAAACGTATTAGCTGCAGACATAAGCTAAAAAGGCTTTATGGACTGTATAAGCATTTCCTAATCTTCTAAAACCTTGTTTACATGCTATGTGTGGCTATGATACCTCAAATCACGCAGTTTGATATATTACTTTTCTAAGCTATTGGACCATGATTTTCTAAGACATTTTATCATAAAGTATTTGTTATATGTTGGACTGCAGTTTGCAAAGGATATATTTACACTACCGTTTAAAAGTTTGGGGTCAGTAAGATTTAATACGGAAAGAAGTCTTGTGCTCTGCATTTATTTGATTAAAAAGTAAAACAGTAGGCTAATAATGTGAAATATTATTACAATTTAATATATAATAATGTATAACTACTATATTTTAAAATTATTTAAATGTATGTATGAAGTATGTAGCCTAGTAGTATGTAGTAAAAGTATGTAGTTTCGTGTTTTTGTGACTTTGGAGCCCCCTACAGTTCAGTGGGTGGAATTCACTGTCGTGAATAAGCAATACAGCTCTGCGCTGTCGTAACTGTACACGTGCATTCGTTGCTGCCATAAAGCAGTGCTCTATTTTCGCGGAATTTTGTACCCGTTTACATATTGAACAGAAGTTTTGGGGAGAGCTTGGGAAAGAAACAGAAGCCATTCACCGTATTAGAAGTCAACACCATCAGAATAAACCAATAGTTTAAGGTAAAAACTTGTGTATAGATGCTTTAAAAAATTTAAAATTCTTTAAAATCTTTAGTGTCACATGATCCTTCAAAAATCATATTTTTTCCTGATTTGGTGCTCAAGAAACATTTCTTATTATTATCAATGTTGAAAAAAGTTGTTTTTGTGAAAACTGTGATACCTTTTGTTCAGTTTTCTTTGTTCATCAAGTTCAAATGATCAGCATTTGGTTGAAATATATAACTTCTGTAACATTATAAGTGTTTTTGCTTTTACTTTTGATCAATTTTAATGCATCCTTGCTGAATAAAAGTATAATTTCCTCCTCAAAATATACATTTCTCTCTCTAATGATAGACCTAAAATTAAACAACCTGTTAAAACAAAGCAAAATTAACATCCGAGTTCAAAGAAACACTGATTCATAGGTTTAAACTATGTATATCAATATTTATTGGCTGCTTTTTTTCCTTTCGCAGTTTAGTTTCAGTTACATAATTTATCTCAGCAATTTGAAAGGACATATACACATATTTACTTCCATTCAACATGTTCCTTTAAACCACATGTATTGTTCTGCATGATAATACCTCTATACTGCATGGGCTTCTCAGCACTAACACCCTATTATACAATCAAAGTGATGTGGAAAAGATAAGCCAACAATCAAAGAAATACCAAATGTATTGTTCCTGTAGTCTTTAGAAAAGCAGGGGATAATTGTCGGTTTCCTTGACCCAGGGTTGCTTTGGTTGTAATGCAATACATGTACGTATCCATAGAAAGCAAGGCTAGAAAAATGGAGACAATTTGATCAACATTCCCATTGCCTAAAATACAAACAAGGCTGTTCATAATGCAGCATGACCAAAAACATATACAATACAGGAATACAAATAAATTCAAGGTGTATTGAAATACTGATCATGGCATTAACACAGCTCTACTAAATATATACTGTAACAATTTACACCATCGTTTGATGTCTTCCTGCTCATTATATCTGAACGTGACAGAGGCAATGTAATAATGATTATACATAACGTCATTCTCTCAACCCAAAGTAGTGACACTACTCTCTGGGAAATACATTCTAATTCAAAACAGCCAATTTGAAACTTTTTGTTCTCCCTGTTTCTGTTCAGGATGATAAAGCAAGGTTTTAGAAACAATTTTCGCTCCTCTGGATGTTAGAAGCCCAGTGAGTCATGAGAGTGGGCAGACTTGAGTTTCAGCAAATAAAAACCAGAGATCACCTATTTTAACACAACAAGCTGTCCACAAAATATAAAAAGTCATAATTTTGTTGTGGCAAGGAGAAAATCTGGTATAGATTAAGTTGTTAAGCCTATGTGTTTAAAGCTACAGATGGGGAAAAAGTTTTTTTTTATGTTTACATAAACACTGAAACGTACATAATTTATTAACAGCATCTAAAGCATTACTTTATGTATAAACAACTTTAGAGATAAATGCATGGAATTATTGATACATTACTGATTGTATGTAATAAATGACATATGAACTAAACATAATAGGCATATAAAGATACATTAGATGCTGTCAATGCGTCCATATTGTAGGTTTCAGCATATATGCAAGTGTACAACAATGCATGTGTAATAGTTCAAGAGTTGTAGATTTATATGAAATAAGAAAATAAAAATAGTACCAAACTGAGCCACTGTACAGAAGCTGTGCCCACAGTATTTTACATTATGTATCACACAAAATAGAAAGATAACTTCAGTATTCCTATTGACTCTTTAGCCAAGTTAGAGGCTTTGATTACATATTTATATTGTGAATTTTGTCTGGGAAGTACCACTTGTTTAAAATCAGTGAGGATGTGTAATTATTTGTTTCCTTTGAGAAAAATCTCAGAAAAAAGTTGAAGCCTGGAAGATTTGTTTGTACATTATGTATTTAAAATGTACTGTATATTGCCCTTGTTCCATACACACACACACACTTAAATAATAATAAATAAAATAAACATCCCTGAAATAAAACTGACAAATTCTGAGTTTTAAATTCACTCATTTGGGCTTTAAACTAAACTGCTTTAAAAACCTATTGCCAAAGACTAATGACAACACAGCATTCCATAATACAGCTGATAATTTAGAGTAAACTATTTTCACACGATCTAAACCATAAGCTGACCAAGATAAGCATGTGGAAGCATGCACTAGCATGTGTCACTGTACAGCACTTTTTTTTTATGGCTGTCAACCGCAGTGTTAGTGTTACAGTTTAACTCCATTTTTGTAATACTGAAGAATTTTAAATAATACTTTAAAAGGAATAGAGCAATCAAAAATGAACGTATTGTCTTACTCACCCTGTGAGTGTTTTTCCAAACTCCCCAAAACTCTCCTTTCATGTTTCATGGAAAAATATCAACATGTGGGCAACATATATATTAAATATATCAACACATATTTTTTTAGCTATTCATTTAGTTAATAAAATAATTAAAATATTACTAAACTATAATAGTATCTCAGTGATACTAAAATAACACTTCATATTATTTTTTGCAATGACGTAAGGTGAGTAAATAAACAGAATTCTCAATTTTGGGTGAACTATATTTCTTTAACTTCAGAAGCAGTGACTCTGAAGTTGGAAAGATTGCAAAGACTGTACTTTGTTTTACTCTTACTGGTCCTTGGTATGAATACAAATGCCTTGGAAACCAATTTAGCCTAATATGGAAATGGTTACGAAATAAAGCGATATTCCACGGCTCTACGACAAAGTGTAAACAACAAGGCCATCAGTGAAGAATCAGCTAAAGCCTACTAAATGTGACTCAACCCCTCTGGGATATAAGAATCCTAAGCGGAAAACACAGCTTACGTTGTGGTAGAATAATATTAGCAAACACTCGTTAGAAAAATCCTTTCTTCGTAAAGGGGTATTTGCTGTGAAACACTGAAACCAGGACCAACGATGGTGTTTTCTTTAATGGAAGTAGCATATGCCTGTCTGACACCGTCAACAGCTCTATGCGTTCCTTTCGAAATACTCCTGAGCGACTCCTGATTTGGGGATTATAAATGTAGGATACCCCAAAGCTTGCGAATCTTTATAAGCATGATTATCCATCCTACAGTACCATGTTCTACATAATAATCACGAGAAGCACACACAGGATATTCACAGCAGTCTTTACAGGTTCATGTCACAATTACTCCCTCAATCTCACGTCTAGAACTGAAGTGTATTTACAGATTTGAATTGGCACTTGACAATTACATACGGACGTCCGCCATTAGCTCTTTGCTTCAAAAATATGATTTTAACTGGCAGCTCTCTGTAGTGTTCCTGGAGGCTGGTCGTGTGTTCTTTCGCTTTTTAACATTTCCTTTCTTTGTACATTTTCTTTTCTTGTGTTATAGGAACAAGGTGTGCTCCTCCCCAGCGTACGGAGCTTGACGTTTCCTCGTTGCCTGGGGAATTAAGAGCCTTTAGTCCAGAGAAAGCAGCGGCTGCATGTTTTCTTCTTCGCTTTTCACTTTTTCTGGTCGTTTCAGGACACCTGGTTCCACCACGGACTGGGACCTGTGGGTATAAATAAAATATAAATGAACCGGATTTCAAGATGCACAACTGAGAAATGAAAAATCCTGAGAGTGCACTGAAAGCCAGGATGCAAAATCTAATTCAAACCTCAAAATAAACAAGAAAATTAATGACATGACAATGAACGGTAAAAATGTATTAGATTATTTATTACATTCTTTAAATTATTATGAATATTTCTAGGCTACGAATCAAATAAGAAAATCAGGAATAGTTCAACCAAAAATTGAAATTTGCTGAAAATGTACTCACTTTCAAGACATTCAAGATGTAGATGAGTTTGTTTTATCATTTGAACAGATTTGGATAAATTTAGCATTGCATCACTTGGTCACCAATGGATCCTCTTGCAGTAAATGGGTGCCATCAGAATGAGAGTCCAAACAGCTGATAAAAATAATTTATTTTTTATAATTAAAATAATTAATAATTAACTCCAGTTCATCAATTAACGTCTTGTGAAGTGAAAACCATCGTTTCTGGTCAAAATACTGGCGTCCATAATAAAAAAAAAACACTTAATTTACTGGAAAAAGTCCATCCCCTGTTGTCTGCTCACACCAAAATCCACCAAAATATTAGTTTGTAACTGTTTTGGACTGTTTTTGCTTGTAAAAATGCTCTCCTGATTCAGACAAGGCAAATTTTATCCTCTGGAAAAAGTAATATTATGGATAAAGGACTCATATTTTAGCTGGAAACAAGTTAAAAACATTTTGATGGATTTATTACAAACATGCAAGCTTTTCACTTCACAAAATGTTAATTGATGGACTGGCGTCATGTGGATTACTTGTGGATTATTGTGATGTTTTATCAGCTGTTTGGACTCTCATTCTGACGGCACCCATTCACTGCAGAGAATCCATTGGTGAGCAAGTGATGTAATGCTAAATTTATCCTGTTCTGATGAAAAAACTAATTCATGTACTTCTTTGATGTCCTGAGAATCAGTAAATTTTCAGCAAATTTGCATTTTTGAGTGAAATATTCCTTTAAATCTGAAATTAATTAAATGTTTCCAAATCTGACTAGATAGATAGATAGATAGATAGATAGATAGATAGAAAATAGTAACATTCACTCTCAGACATTTGGACCCAAATGAAACATTTAGGTACATAAACAGAGCACTGCACGCTCAGTAGTACAAATTAATGATGCATTGTGCATGTCACAAGCCTTTACAGTGAAGGATGTGTAATGGAACATGTCATCTTAGTGCACTGTGTTGGCCTACTTTTGATTTAGCCCTCTCGTAGAGGCATAAGAAGCTTTGAGGACAGTGTGCTGTCGTTCATCATGCGCAGATCTGGGGCAATTTCCTCTGACTGACGCATTTATGTATGAACCATGATTGTAATCATGAAAATTCAACAAAAACAGATGTTTCTTATCAAGCAACTGTTATATTTAACAAAAGAAATCAATTTTTCACGGCATTTAACTTCAGCAATGTGATGTATTTGATGTACTAAATATTCAGAAGGAAATAATGTAGGACAGGGTGATTCCACCGGGAACTGAGTGGATTGTGAAAAGTGGGCTATAATATGTTAGAGGTAATATACAGTCATCCAGTCATTACTGAATTTTTTTTTTCTTAAAAATAAAAATCCTTTCCTTTATTCAAAAGTAAATAATTTTTTTTTTTGTGTTGACTTTAAAAGATACGACTGGTCTAATTTGCCAGCAGTAAGACCCCAAAGGAACAAATTAAAGGTGCAGTAAGTGATTTTTTTTTTTTAAATACCAAACATGAAATAAACTATACTGACAGATATCACTGAAATGGGTGTCTGGAGAAATCCCACCTGTCTCTGTAACAGACCTAGTCTCAGCAAACAGTGAAACATGTCTGTGGCAAAGTCTGAAATCACTTACAGCAACCTACCAACCATAATAACACAAAAGATCTCGGAGGATAATTACTACATCTTTTTTCAACTAACAAATCACAGAATGATGCACATAAGCTGTTAAACTAACGTCACAGCAAGAATCCATGCTATTTGAGTGCAACCCAATGCAAACACAAGAGAAAACTGTGTTGGTGGAAAAAAGTGATGTCCATGTGACCTTTCCAGAGCAGACAAAATGACGAAGTGTGGTTTTAATTACTCTGAATAATTTACCCTTTGGAAGACTGTGGGAGGTGTTAGCTTTTTAAAATCAGACATTCCTAGGCTCGCACTCATTTTAACACAATGACATTTTAGGGAGTATATTAGAAAGTGGAAATTTAAACCACTAAGTTTATACTATACAACACTGTTGCTTGATTTATTACTGACTGGAAGTAGAAAAATATCAGTGGTGATGTATCTTGCATGTATATGACAACATATATATAAACATATGTGCATGTGTATGTGTGTATATATATAATATAGTATATATTATAACGTGTGTATATATATCATATTATTAGTAAAATTATACTATTAATAAAACTAATACTATTAAATAATACTATTAATAAAAATAATAATAACAACAACATATAATTAAAAACAATAGCTACAATTAAAATAGCTACAGTGCTTTCCACTGTAAAAAAAAAAAAAAAAAAAAAAATATATATATATATATATATATAGTCAACAATGCATCATGTTCTGGACACATGGTTTATCATATGGGGATAATGAATAAAAACAACATATTTGGGTATTTTTAGAAAGAAAAAATGCCTTTAAAAATGCCATTTTTTTTCACATTTCGATTGAATAAAATAAACTATACAAAAACTGCTGTGCACACAAGTACTTTAGTTATGACAGATTATAGGTGATGAGATGAAATGTGTATTTTTACATTCAAGCAGATTTTATTACAGCTCAAATAAATTATTAATTGAGTCTAATGGGATCATTTCTCACTCTTGTAAACCAAAGCCCCAATATATGACCTGTTTGTGACTGTGTCCATAGGAATTGAATATCAATATATATATAGATCATCACCAGCGATCTGCTCCCACATCTAAAACATGATCAACTATGTTAATAATACAGCACTAGAGAATTATTCACAATACAGTGATGCAGGATTCCACCAAAGCTTATTTTTTTATGTACATAGATGTGTTATACGCGGACTTGGAGGTTTAGTTTAATAGCCAAAGCTTTTTAAGGAACAGTACTTTGATCTTAGCAATAGAAAAACATCTAAGACCTACTTTCTTCCAAATACTGCAGCGTCCCCCAGACGCTTTGGTAGAATTCAAACACTACAAACAGTTGCTTTAAATGTGAGAGCCAAATAAGCCATTGCAAACTGATATATTTGGTAGCCAACGTCTCTGTACAAGTACAGACCCAGCTGCAGAAGGCAAAGAAAGAAAGAAAGATGTTTGTCACAAGTAAACCTCTATAACCTGTTCTTTTACGCTCTATATGTGTCCATGTATAGCCAGTGCATCATTTAATGCAGCTCACGGCAGCAGCTTCACTCCCTCATGCTGATTTCATGACCCAGTAATTCGAGACACCTCACCCTTGTCTTGATCAGTGAAACAAGCTCAAGTCGCTGGGTCAAACCCAGACTGTAAGATCATCCCAAAATGCTTATTTTATTAAGAAGAGCTGCATTTTATCATAAAACTATGGAGTTGGTTGCTAAGCACCATAACCAAGAAGAAACATAGAGTATGCAGCTCAAATGTGACTCCTTTAACAAACACTGTAGCTTCCTTTACGCCCCTAGCAAAGCTGCTTATTTTTGTTATCCAGAGCGACTCTCTTGATAATTCTACTTGAATGAAGACTGCGAACAAGCAAATGCTGTTTCCATGGCAAGCCACCAAATGATGTCATTCACCAAGCATATTAGAAATAAACAACAACATACATAATATGGCCAGTTTGGTGACCTCATGTGCTTGTTTTAATGAGCACCAGTGTTCAGGCTGACTAAAACTAAAATCAAAACTATTAAAAATTGTTGTAATGAAATAAAATATATAATAAAATATTGAAAATATATCAAATAAAATAATATTAAATGAAATTTAAACTTAAAAAACTTAAAAACTAAACATTTTGCCTTAGCAACTGACTGAAATAAAGTGAAATAAGTTGAAAAAATAAGTTGAAGTTTTAAATTTACTAAAACTAAAAAGGATGAAGTAAAAATAAATTAAGCTAAATAAAGATATTTAAAAACCAAAGCCAATAAAAATGTCAAAAGCACAAAGAAAGAAATACAAAAAATACTAAACACAAAAATTCAAATGAAAACTGAAAATATAAAAATAAAAGCTAATTTAATATATTCATAAATACTATAATATATATATATATATATATATATATATATACTATACTAATACTAAGATAAATAATAATACTAAAACATTCCACTAAGCTTAAACATAAATGGATGCAGATAAAAGCTAGAACATCAAGTAACAGACCTCTTCATAGTTTTGGGGGACAGGTCTTTCTCCAGGTCTTTGACAGACAAGGTGTAGGATTCGGGGCAGTAGTCCGTCTCCTCGTCATACGCGTGGTCAAGCAGCGTTCTGGCCCAGGTGCCCATGTCGTAAGGAGGCAGCATGCCACCCAGCTCAGACGGCAGAATCTCAGGCGAGATCAGCTGCTGCAAGCTGTTCAGATTGTTCCCATGCATGAAAATCTAAATATACAACACATCAAATATTGTTATTTGCCTGGTTATTTTTCCATAGTAACTGTAAGCTGCAGCTTTTACTGTTTATCATTCAGTGGTTTGCACTAAATTCTATGGCATTGCATTGTGCATTTTTTTGCATGAACATCAAAAGCCTGTATATTTTAGTGTTTATCACATGTACATAAACAGAACAGTTAATAATTATATGTGATAAATGTGATTGAAGAAAACAGACACACAAAGTCTGAAAATTAAAAAATTCTCTCACCCTTTTTCTGGTTTTGTCCTTGAGGAAAGGCCGGATGACTGTGTACAAAGCGTGGATGTACCAAGGTTGGTTGACAAAATGAATCCCTCCAAACCTTGCTGGAAAGCTATCCTGTGGGTAGTAGAGAAAATAAATAAACAAAAAAATATTATTAGATTTAACATGCTTATAAAATATGATATTATATAAATAATATTTTATAAAACTTTCAAAATTAAAATTACTAAGAGTAACTGAAATAAAGCTGAAAATAAAAGAATGAATAAAATATATATTAAAATAAAATAAAAAAAATAAACTAGTTCACTCATTTTTGCTTAAAATGAAACCAGACTACACTAAAAAAGGGTGGTATAAACAATTTTCACTCAGAAATTGCTAGTACAGCACAAGAAACAACACACAGAATTGTGTGTGAAATGTGAAATTTTGAAGTAGAGAAACTGAAATAGTATTTTCTTGTAAAATATACTCCAATAATCTTTGTTGTATTTACTACTTGAAAATGTACAGTGTGTGTATGAAAATGTACAGTGTGTGTTATTTTCTGTAAATAAATGTCTATGCATATTTTGTAACTGAGGAGAAAAAAATCTGATTACATGACACCAATGACCACCTCTCCCGCCTACAACCTTAGCTTTTTCAGAGTTACTGATGATCATTTGTAGTACCTTGAGACAAGTTCATGATTCCACAGAGGATTACACCAAAAAGCGGGCATAATTCCCATTTCTCCTGATATCACACTGCTGAAGCTGATAAATACTTTGCTGTGTTCACTAATCTGCCCTGAACAGTAATCCATATTCATAAAGCTGACTGCAAGGGTTCCGGGAAGCTTCATAATGATGCTGTCTTGCGATCGTTCGCTAAGCTCACAAAAATCAAGACATAAGTAATGACGGTAAAGACTTACAAGTCCCAGGTTACAGAATGTAAACTTGTGTCTAGTTAAGTCATGTGAAAGAAGCCCCTCATGCTTAGGCTGCATTTATTTGAACAAAAATACAGTGAAAACAGTCATGTGACTTTTTTCTACTTGAATATATTTAAAAATGTAATTTATTCCTATGATGCCAAATAAGCTGAATTTTCAGAATCATTACTCCAGTCTTCAGTATCACGTGATCCTTCAGAAATCATTCTAATATGTGACCCTGGACCAAAACCAGTCATAAGGGTCAATTTTTTGAAACTGAGATTAATACATCATCTCAATCTTTCTATTGATGTATGGTTTGTTAGGATATGACAATATTTGGCTGGGATACAACTATTTCAATATCTGGAATCTGAGGGTGCAAAAAAAATCAAAATATTGAGAAAATCGCCTTTAAAGTAGTCCAAATGAAGTTCTTAGCAATGCATCTTACTAATCAAAAATTAAGTTTTGATATATTTATGGTAGGAAATTTACAAAATATGTTCATGGAACATGATCTTTAATTAATATCCTAGTGATTTTTGGCATAAAAGAAAAATCAATAATTTTGACCCATTCAATTGGCTATTGCTACAAATACACCCGTGCGACTTAAGACTTAAGGTTTTGTGGTCCAGGGTCACATATGACGATTTGGTGCTCAAGATGCCCAACTTTTTAATTCAGTGCTCGTCATCACATCATGGCCTTGTTTACTGCTTCTCATGAACTCTCATATCATAACAGAACTGTGTTGTTGGCACCACTGGCGTAATGCCGATGATGGACAGCTGCAAGCAAGCGTGCCGTAGCTACCGAGGCCCCCAGGCTAGTGTCCGGCGGCAGACCGCAGGCTTGTGGGCGTTAGATCTGGCACTGGATCTGACACAGAAGCAGGTGATGGTGCAAACGCATGCCGATTGGCTGGCGCTTCAGAGGAGGGGCTATGAGGCATTTGCCAGCAGGTGGTGTCGGCACACACGATGATATCTCTGCTCTGAGACCCTGCTGCTACCGAGCGAGATAAAGGTCTCAGCTGCATTAAACATGAATAGCTAAACTCTGATGTGAGCTGGTGAAACCTGATTGATCTGTGTCCCTGTAGTGTGACAGTGGGAGGAGACAGAGGTAACGGGGGAGGGGAAGCTGCCATAATACTCTCTGCTGGATTCTAGAATTCAGAATTCACATCGTCTGATCCTGCGATGCTGAAAAAGCATTATTAAATGTAAAAGACATGAGTTCTCAGGATTAAGCTGGGGCTCAGTTCTACAACCTAGTGAGCTGAATTGCAGTCTACACTAAAAGGGTGTAGATTTCATTCAGAAATTGCTAGTAAATTTCACAATGAATTGCAAAGAAACAGCAAGTAGCAGTGAATTAAGCATGACATTTTATTGCAGAAAGATTGAAATATGTACTCCAATAATCTTTGAATTACAAATATTTTTTACAGTTTACTGTCTACATAGGCAGCTCACTTCAAAAGCAGCATCCCTAGAAATGGAAAATCTTTACAAAGGCAACAACTAATACAAATCATACAAAAAATGACATGAGCTGAATAATGACACGGTTGTTCTCCGTAGAGCTGCTTATAGCTGAATTGAACTTGTTTCATAATTAATGAACTTGGGCACATATTAAACTGAATTGAAACAACACTGAACTAAAGTGAGCTGAATAATGATGACACTACTGCCTTCTGCAGCTAAACTTTTATTTGTTTTTCAAAATTAACACTCTGTTTTTCTGTTTATTAATGTGAAATTGATTTGAAACAATCTGTATTGTATAATTGTATCTGTAGCGCTATACAGGGAAATGTGACTTGATAAAGCATAACTCACTCAAAGCACAACTGCTCACATTTGAATACTCTAATATAAAATACACAGCGCACACTCAAATATTGGGCAATCCAGTTTACATAGATCCAAGGCGGCCGACTAAACTCCAACTTTCAAAACATATTGAACTAATATCCTTACAGTACATACATTTTTATATATTTTAAAGCAGTTTCTTTCGCTTTTTGAAAGGGAAAAAACCTTAGAGGGACAGTCCCCTCAAAAATGAAAATTTAAAAAATTAAAAACCCTCATGCTGTTCAACAAAATCTTACAGGTATAGAAAAACACTAATTGTGAGTAAATGGTCACAGAATTTCCAAACAATGGCTTTACTATTGAAAACCAAGAGGTTTGCTAAACAAATGTTTACTAAGTAAATGAAAAAAGGTGCACGTTAAACAAAAGTGGTGCTCAATGTCCACTTTATGCTGATAGACAACATGTCTAAGACTGCAGAAGACTATTTATATTTTGGGATCGAGAAACCTAAATGCTCTTAGAAAACAGGTTTCATATCCAGGAATCCTGTCACAGAAACTAGGACAGCTAGCTTCGCAAAATCAGTTAGGATGAACGTCACATAATATTATTAATATTCATGAGCGAAGTCATGCTTGGCACTCTTTGTGCACTGAGCTACTGACAAAACATTAATTAAAGTATTTGACGACAAAAATGTGCAGTTTTATATGCATAGTTGTCACTGTAAAATTTCAGGCCAAATTTATTGAAAAAAATGCAGGAATGGAATTTAAAAGCGTGTCATATGTTTTCGTTACAGATTGTTTATACACTCCTGCATAAAATACTTTTTGCAGAAGGTCACCTCAGTAGAATGGAAAGCTGATAAAAACACAGATTTTTGTTAATGTCATGAACTACTCATAAAAATATAAAAGACTCTTAGGGAGTGATCTGGGTTTTATGCATAATGCTCCTGTTTTGGTCAAGTGATGCACTCAAATGGATTGTTGGAAAAGGCTTTAGTTTGCTTGTATTAGCTTGAATTCAAAGCCATCAAGCAGCTATATAGATTCTGGCAGCAGGTCAGATTGACTAGAAAGGAGTAGAGCCACAGGATAATTGCTCTTAAAAGTGCCTCATTGTGAAATCAGGAACCATTTAAAACATCAATCTGCAATGTTAAATAATTACCGGTTTTAAACAGCGCCACTAAATTACAGTTTATCAAAGAATGGCTTTGCGTAGAGCTTTATGGGGTTGTTTTTAGTCTCTGTATAAGCTGATGGACTGCTGATTTCATCTGTGCATTTTGTTTCAGTGGCTTGACATGAAACCTCCATCTCTTTTCTTGTCTGGAGTCACTGATGATGCACGACTGAACTCCAGCAAGGTAATTGAAAAAAAAAAATGAAAAAAAAAATCCATTTGCTGGAGTCCGTTTGAAAGACATAGCCTGAGGAAAAGCTTGTATTTTACCAAATAATACATATCAGTCAGAGTCAGTGAGCTGTCCTAGTTTCAGTGACAGGATTCCTGGATATGAGATCTGATTTCTGAACGTCTTAAAAGGAGAAAAACAAAGGTTTTGTGACCCTAAAATACAAATAGTCTTCTGTAGCCAGACTTTTTAAACTATCAGCACAAAATGTGGTCCACATTCTGGCCTATAATGCTCAAGAATCGCTTACTTTTTAACAAAATACTTGTTTACAAGTGTTACCGCTAGTTTTGAGAACATTATTTGAACATGCAAAATTAATTGATTCAACACAACCTAATATTGAGACACTTAAAAAACTAAAAATAAAATAAAATAAATATTTTCCAGAAATAACATCTAAACATCCTTACTGTACATAAGATCTGAAAAAAACGTCTCAATTTCTGAGAGATCTAACAAAAATGAATGAGGTTTATGCTTAAAACAAGAAAAAAAATGTTGCCAGTTGAAAAAGAAAAACATTTGTTCTCCCTTTAAATTAAATATACTACATTTAACCTTTTAATTTTTTTCTCTCTTTTTTCATTGGCAAATATTTTTAGTTTTAGATATTTATGTTCATTTTCAATGAAATAATATTTCAAATTCCTATAGCAACTAATTTTATATAATATCATATTAGATAATCATAAATAAAACCATTTTATTTGACAGACAAGTGAAAAAGTTTTGTTGTTACCCAATGAAAACTTAAAACCTCTGTAAACTCTTGTCTTATCAATTTTGCACACTCTGACATACAGAAATTGTGCAACAGCCAGATTTGAGCTCACTCTTGCCATTTTTGAGTGTAATATACACCAGGCTGTGTTTTCTGAAGCTAAGGCTAACATACAAACAGTTAGCATCCCGTTAGCAATACTTTGTCTAAAACTAAGACCAATTAACCATAACTGCGCAAACCAGTAATACGAAGCTTCACGCTCTGACACATACCATTGCTCACATCAATAATTGAGCTCTACAGGAGACATTTTATCTACACTTGCCAGATCCAGCCCACTGAGCTTAGCAACGCAAGGCCGCTAACACAAAGACGAAGCTCTACTCACTAGCTGACAGCTCTTCTACAGATCAGAACAGCCTCGTTATAGTGCGATAAACAGAGCACGACCATAACTGTGCCACTTTTCAGAGAGCAAAACAATTAGTCTAACTCCAGTCCTGCAGGCCCAGATATGTCTAGTGGCATTTCCCAGATAAGCAAGATGCGTAGAAGCTCTCTGCTTTCTGGGAGGCAGCAGTGGATTGTAGCATCCACATGAACCAGTCAAACCAACTGACATGAGAGATGCAAACTCTTTCCATGTGCAAGTTGCTCTGTTGATTAAATAGGGACTGAGAAGGGCCCTCTTCCCTGGATCACGCTTTGCTGTGTCTGCTTATGGGACAAAGACTGCCGGGCACTATAAATATTGCACAGACCTCATGCCCTGAGCACATAGCTGTTCAAGCAAAGACAGTGAACTTGAATGAAATCTCTTTGTATTGGGTACTGCAAATTAAGAAGAATGCATTGGTGTTGGAAACAATTTAAAGCACTACACTCTTAAAAATAACAGGTTCTTTATTGACATCAATGATTCCATGAAGAACATTTAACATCCATGGAACCTTTCTATTCCACAAAAGGTTCTATATAGAGGGAAAATGTTCTTTAAAGTACTAAAATGTTCTTTGCAATGAGAACAAAATGGTTCTTTTAAAAAACTTAATTTCGTAGTTCAGCAAAAGATTAACGAAGATGAGTAAATGATGACATAATTGTAATTTTGGGTGAACTATCCCTTTAAGAGAAGTTACATTCTATAAGAGACATTATTTGTGGCAAAGGCGTAATGCTGGTGTGCCACTGAAAGGACTTTAAATCCATCTATTGAATAAGTTACCAAAATCAAATCAAATCAAATCAAATAAAATAAAATAAAATAAAATAAAATAAAGCACTTGTAATAGTAGCATTAAAACAACTGACATCAGTCCCAGACAAGCAATAAAAACAGTGCAATAAAAAGTACACACAACTAATACCAACAAATTAAATTAAATTAAAACAAAATTTTATTAAATTAAATTTAAATATAAATAAAATAAAATAAAATAATTGTAAAAAATATAAAAAAATTATATTATTATTGTTATCATTATTATTATTAATAATAATAATAATAATTGTTGCTGATACTCCAACAACTGTCAGTCTCAGCAATAAAAAACCTTACAGTGCAATAAAAATGACTTTTTTATAGGAATGCAACGTGATGCATGTGAGTCTGTCAGGATAATGAACTTCTTGTGCTTTCTAAGATGCACTTTCAGTGCCCTACATAGAAGCGCACATACGGCCACAGTAGCTGAGTGACATGAGTGCGTCTCTCTCTGTGAGCACAGCCCATCTGGAGGGTGCATAGCAAGGCGGTTGGACAGGTTGCCAGGGAAACTCGGCATGGGGTGGGCTGGGGAAGATTGGTCCATTGTGATTGGCTGCAAAGCGTGGGTTATTTCTCAAGACTAAGAGAGACAAAAGGCATGTCCAAAGCACAGAAGCAAACAACAGAGGCTGGAACAACAAAGCACTGCTCCAGGAAAGCCAATACCACTTTCTCTTACTTCTATTCGACTCAGGAGTATGTTTCTGTTTATTGATTTTGCTAAGAACGGCCATTTTCTGTGCATCAAGTGTTCTTTTCTGAACCACCATTTGCTAGGGAACGTATATGATAGATGCCTCTACTGTAAACTGAACAATAAACACATATTACCTCAAATAACACAAAATAGCCATTTCCTGCAAACCATGAGGATTTTTGGGAAGAATCCATTAGTTCTTTTTTTCAACCCTGTTAAAACACATGATAGTTTCTGGCACAAAAAAGGTATTTTCAATAGCAACAGATTCTAGTTCATCAAATGGACTCAACAGAAAAAAATTAAAATGAGCAGAGAACATAAGGGACTTATATATTCTCTCCTCTTCCTTCTGTCCACATTCTTCCATTCTTTCTGTTTCTGTCATTCTGTCTCTCTGTCATATCCGTTGACTCAATGATATGACAATAAACTAAGCTAAAACACCAAAAAGCACTGAGCCATCAAAAAATGGTTTTGATGCTTCATTACATTGGTGATTAAGACAGGCAGATGTCCATATGAACAATGCCATCCATCAGATTGATGTAACGCTTCACATGACCCTGCACTTTTGGGTCGGAGAGCTGTGCGATTTCCCCTCCGGCTGTAAACGTCATGTTTAATGACTCAATGTACATACTGTGGGTCTGTCAGTGTCAAAATACAACCATGGGGCATCACACCTCTCATTCTAGCCTTCATCTTCTGACCTATAAGCATTTAGAAAATGCTGTCAGCATACACTGCTCTTCAAAAGTTAAGATTTGCTAATGTTTTTGAAAGAAGTCTCTTTTTCTTAAAAAGGCTGCATTTATTTAATCAAAAATGCGGTAAAGAAATGTGAAATATTATAATAATTTAAAATAACTTTTTTCTGTTATAATGCATTTAAGTTAGAATTTATTCCTGTGATGGCAAAGCTGAATTTTCAGCAGACATTATTCTAGTCTTCAGTGTCAAATTATCCTTCAGAAATCATTCTAATGCTGATTTGGTGTTAAAGAAATGTTTCTTATTATTATCAATGATGAAAACAGTGCAGTTTAAGATTTTTGAGAAACCATAATGCGTTTTTTTTCAGGATTCTTAATTTTTTTTTATAGAAATTTCAAAAGAACTTTGAAGTTGCATTAATATTTGAAATATATATATTTTTAACATAATAAATGTACTGTCACTTTTGATCAATTTAATGCATCCTTGCTAAATAAAAGCATTAATTCCTTTAAAAAATGATCATACTAACCCCAAACTTTTTGCACAGTAGTGTATATCTGTAAATGCATGCTTTCAAGTCGCTCTTTGTAAATTTTTATGCATGCAAATCTGATCAAAAAGTAAAAAAATCTGGATTCCTGTAAATATTTACATATGTAAATCCTGACTTCTGCTGACAAGCTTGCTGCTGAGGACTCTTTTGAACTGTAACTAATTAGCTGTGGCTGTTTTCCCTCAATCTACGCTATTGTTTCCCTTTCAAACGGCTACAAAAGCGATGTCCCACTCAATGTGAACAGCACATTGTGGATGCAAGATGCTAATGGCGGCGATCAATTATTCACCAGCTAATCTGTCTGAAGAGGCACTGGAATGTGGAATAGGCTCATCATGGACCTGCATTAATATTCAGTCAACAGGCCTCACTCTGCACTGCCTACATGTCATATCAGACCCAAGCCCTCCTCAAAGGAGCGATGTCTAAATGAGAGCTTTCAAGAGGCTGCTTCTGGAAATGGATGATGTCTGTGTGCAGATTAGCTATTGTTAAATGCACAGTGACCATTTTATAGCACTATGGACAATTGCTGCTCGGTTATGTTTAGTAGTGATGTTAAAATAGTGGAAGTTGTACATTTTGCAATGTGAGTGTCTGCAAAACACAGCGGTAGCTGAAGTATCTATAATATGGGGTGCATTGATATTACTCAACTCCTTTCATTTTAAGTATATGGGACAGTTTTGCTCATTTTATCATCCACAAGGTGAAAAATGTTGGTCCAAACTCTTTAAGAGAAAATTAAGAGAATGCAATAAGCTGCGAATTTCAGGTAACAAACAAAATGGGATGAGGTGGTGTAGTTTGCTAAAAATGCCATAAATGCATTTTTTAGAGACATTTCTCTAAATATCTCATTTTATGTCATACAGATTTGGAATGGCATGAGGGTGAGAAAATTATGACTATTCCTTTAAGGATTTATTTAAATCCTTAAACCTAAGTATGAGCAATTATAATAGCGATGCTTAGCAAACACCACTAATAAATGTCAAAAATGTGTTTCACTTCATTACAAAGAAAGGGAATGGATCTCAAAAAAGATGCTTACTAATATAAAAAGAACTTGGATACCTCCAAACTATTAGCACACACTACAGACATTTCCCAATGCATTCCTATTTTTTGCATATCCAGCCATTTTGACTACTTTTTAGTTTGATAAATATGATGTAAATTAAGCAAATTAAACTCATTCTTGATTTCTATGCAGATTGTGTTCCCTTGCATTAGATCATTGGGTCAGCTCCCGTTCATGTTACTAACAAAGAGAATGGCAAATGTTTGACGGGAGAGGGATTCCTCTACAAGCACCTGTTCAGCCTCACACAAGCAGAATTTCCCTATGCATTTCTCATTATTCAAGCCTGAAGCACACTTTATGAACATTACATATTTGATGTTCTATTGCTTCCAAGAACACGTATTTAGATGCATGAAGGTACAAGAATGCATTGTGATATCCATGTTGATTTTTTCGATATAAACATTAGATTAAAAACAGACAGTAGTGTTACCTGCAGGCCCTCAATTGCCAATCTCAGCATGCTTGGAGTTAACTTGGAAGCTTGCTTGAAAGTGAAGTTACTCCAGTCAATGATCAAGACAAATCCATTTACTTGTAGCTCGGGGTCTTCTATCATTGTCTCCAGAGAAAGTAAAATAGCTCGCAGAATATCCACAAAAGTGTACCTGCAGATAAACACAAGCCTTTAGGAAGATTTGCAAACAAACTCTAAATGTGCACTATTTTTTAATGACACATGACATTTTCTCATGTAGTTACTGAGTAAGTTTGCTTCATAGTAGTCAGAATTTGTATTTAAACTTCTACAGGGCTTTACATTTCCCATAATGCTGCAATAAATGTAGCAAATCAGGCACGACTTGACCCTAGTGTTCATCACACATTGTTCCTGTGAGAGGATGCCAAGAGCCCTGCCATCCGAGGCAATGGTGCGACTGGCATGAATTCAAAGGCTGTTTGATATGGACTCGAGCACTATGTACTCTCCAGTCTAAAGAGGTGAGACTAAACACCAACAGTTAGCGGTATGATTTCTCACAACATTAAAACAAATTAAATTTGAAGAAATACGTATATCATTTAAGTAATTTTATACATCAACTCACGGTGCCTAAACAAATTAATGCACATATTTATGTACTGCCATTTACCCCCAAAAGTATTTGGACACTTAAAATGTATGAATGTCATAGAATTATACAAAATACCTGCATGAAAAAGTATAGTAGAGCTTTTTGTTCGAAAAATGATTTAAAGAAATAGTTCACCTCAAAATTTAAATGTGCTGAAAAATTACTCATCATCAGGCCTAACAAGATGTAGATGAATTTGTTTCTTCATCAGACCAGATTTAGAGAAATTTAGTATTATGGTACTTGCTCACCAGTGGATCCTCTGCAGTGAATGGGTGCCGTCAGAATAAGAGTCCAAACAGCTGATGAAAACATCACAATAATCCACAAGTAATCCACACCACTCCAGTCCATCTTGTTATAAGTGAAATTTTGCATCTTTTTAAGAAACAAATCCATCATTTAGGCCAGGATTTGTCCATAGTCCATAATAAAGCTTCCTTCAGTGAAAAAGTCCATCCCCTGTTGTCTTCTCAAATCAAAATCCACCAAAACATTTGTTTAGAATGGTTTTGGAGTGTTTTCACTTGTAAGCATACTTGATATGTGCATATTCCTCTCCTAATTCAGACAAGATGGCCTTTTCACTGGAGAAAGCAATATTACAGATAGAGGACTCATATTTTAGCCTGAAACAACTGTTTGAAGTTAAAAACATCATAATGATGGATTTATTACAAACATGCAGCTTTTTGCTTCACAAGATTATAATTGATGGACTGCCGTTGTGTGGATTACTTGTGGATTATTGTGATGCTTTTATCAGCTGTTTGGACTCTCATTCTGATGGCACCCATTCACTGAAGTGGATCCATTGGTGAGCAAGTGATGTAATACTACATTTCTACAAATCTGTTCCAGTGAAGAAACAAACTCATCTACTCATCTATCAAGGATGGTCTGAGGGTGAGTAAGATTTCAGCATTTTTGGGTTAACTATTTTTTACGTGTCCAAAGATTATTGAGGCCACTATATATTTACTGAAGTCTTGGATTTGCGGTATAAGTTCATGCTGAGTTACAAGGGTGAATCAAAATGATTCAACTTGGAACTTTAGGCCACACTTAAGATCACATACTAGTATATATGTTACAGTTGATACAACCCACAATACACTTACTGATAAAATATATAGCTTGATTACTCTTTAAGAAATGTGATTTATTTGATTTCATAATGTGCCATTTAGTAGAACACTTACAGTGCATTTATTGCATGGACAGTGTCCCTGGAGTAACCTGGGATGAAGTGTTTTACTCAAGGACACAGATGATAGATTAACCCTTGTTGGATCTGAACTCTCAGCCAAGCCTCGGCTGTTAACCACTAAGCTGAAACATTACTACATGAGGCTATATATGGGTAATTTTCATATCAACTGATCAACTGTTCAAAAATGCATTAACAAATGCATAAATACCTCCTATTTGCCTAAACAAAGTCAGTGCATTTTACATCCATGTAGCTATTTTGTCATGTGACAACAGATCAGAGACCATTAAACTGTCATGACCGTGACAAGGTCATTTTTTTAAAAAATGAGACAATACATTTTGAGATTTTGTTGTCAAAAAAAAAAAAAAACACAATGACATATAGAAAGGACCATCATGCAAAATAATGGGTCAGGTCAAAGGTCATCAGGGGTCAGTCTTGGAAGATCACACCATGGCTAAAATGTCTCTTAAAGATCTATCAACTGGTGGACACCATCCTTTGGAAGGGTAAATCATATTTGCTGTAGAAAATTGTATAAATGTTCTTTAAAAGTATATGAAACCAACATTAAATTTCTAAGAATTTGTTTTTTTTAACATTTCTGATCCTTATTTGTCATTGACCCATATATAAATAGTAACATGGAATATGTGTAACACTGTAATGATAAGTTTAAGTAAAAGGTAACACTTCACATCCCTTAATGGCTCAACATCATGCTCTAGTGATTGACAGAAGACTTGTGCTGAAAAGACAGCTCTTACAGTGCGCGTCATTACCCACGATTAGCCAAAATCCAATAGCACCCTACCTGCTCTGATCCCAGTTCGCCGCGAACAGAACCAGAATCTTCCTCCCGTATCTATCCAAATTGGACAGAACCCCAGGAAATCCATCCTTCAGAGCCTGCTTGATCCCCGGATCTGTGGCCTTGAGGTTCTTGAACATATCTAGGTTCTGTTGCCGGTACTCAAAGTACTGGGCCAGGAGGCGGAAGGCCTCGAAATGGTTAAATTTCCGGGCTCTAAGAAAGCGCAGGATGAAAGCATCGTCTGTCCTGAGAAAGCCAATGTCTGGACGGGTGATGATCATGTCCCTCACCTCCTGTATGTCCTGATGCAAAGTGTCGGGGTTCTCCTTTAACTCCACCTTGGCTTTCTCCAGGGTTTCTGGAGACAGGCCTGCCTGTAAATGAGTCATTGTCCTTCCTTGCACTGGACCAAGACTGACTATACTGTACTCTATATACTATCACTATATATTCCCAATGTAGCTGATGATGAAAATACCAATCATAAAGAGCCCTATCACTGCAGTGCTTGCAAATAAAAACTTGACTTTGGAGATGGTCCTGAGTGTAAGCTACGACACTGTTAGTTCACCTCATATACTCTTCTGAGTTCACCTGTATTGCGGGTTTATTAATGCTTGTTCTGCAACGTAAATTCACATACATTCATCTGGTCGTGCTCATCGATTGTATGTGTGTATATGCATGTATGGCTTAAGCAGGCTGAAATCGTCTTAGTTTGCGTATGATCAAATCTGAGGCGTTCAATCGAGTACAAATCCCACCCCAAAAGCATCTAAGAACGAGCATCACGGTTAAAAGCGCTGCTCTATCCTACCATCGTCAAGCGGCCAGGCAATGCGGCACCCTGCAGCATCTCTTGTCATGAGTCTCCATTTAACGCGCATTTCAAATGTTGCCATGAATTGGAGTCCGAGCATCATCACGATCCCAGTCTCTCTCAGCGCTCCGTTTCCATCCTATACGTCCTTCGGAGGAGACGATATGGTGTCGGTCCGGGTCCGTATGGTTCCGGTGATGTGGCTATGGTTTACGTCAGTGCTGCTGCTGCTGTTGCTTCGCTTTGTTGCTGATGAGAGTGACTTCAAGCATCGCTCCGGTGATACAGTCTGTCCGTCATCACATGGCGGAGGAGGGGAGAGCGTTGTATCCCCCCGAGACTCACTAAATAAAGCTTTGGCCATTTTTTTTGCCATTTGCCAGGATTATTTTATGTTTCGCACATAGTGGTATTTGCCTTTTTTTTTCTTTTGTAAAAAAGTACAACAGTAATAATAGTAATAATAATAATAGTTGCTGTTGCAATTTAATGTGTCAGTATTTAATTTGTATCATGTATTTAATCTTTGTTTTTTTAAAATATGCCGTCGTACCCTAACTATAATAATAATAATAATAATAGTTGCTGTTGCAATTTAATGTGTTAGTATTTAATCTGTAATCATATATTTAATCTTTTTTTTAAATATGCCATCTCCAAACAACAACAATAATAATAATAATAATAATTGTATTATTATTTCGAATAATCAATCGTTATCTTTATAAACATAATTATATATAATGAATAATAATATTTTTTTATTATTATTACATTATTATATTATATAAATAATAATTATTATTATAATAGTTTGGGGGTGATGGCATATATTTTTTTATATATATATATATATATATATATATATAACAAATTATTAATAATCAATCATCATTTTTTTATCAACATATATATAATAATAATAATCAACAAATTATTATTATTATTATTATAGTTTGTGGGTGGGGTATTTAAAAATATATATATTATTATGACATGTTATGAGATGTATCATGTCATAATAATATATATTTAAAATATATATATTATTATGACATGATACATCTCATAACAATGTAGGCTAAATAATAATGACAACAATATAATAATAATAACAATAATAAAAATATTTTTTCAAATCAAATAAACAACACTGTAAATATTAAAGGGGTCCTATTATGCTCTTTTACAAAATCTTGATTTTGTTTTGGGGGTGTACTAGAACATCCTCTCATGCTTGGTGGTTCAAAAATCGCATTATTTTTTCACATAATTTACATTATTACAATACCTTTCTCCCCAGCCTTGCACAAACCTGCCATTAGTTCCGGGTTTGATGAAGGCCTGCCTTCCGAAAAACGAAATGTGTTGTGATTGGTTAGCTGTCCCAGTGCGTTGTGATTGGCGAACAGCTTATACTGAGTTTCATTACTGCCCAGCCACTTGCCAAAACAGCAAGTTCTCAATATTGCCATATCAATTCAGATAAGTGCAATGGGTTAGGGATAATCAACGACTAGCCATGCATTAAAGGATTTTAAATGCAGGACGTGGAGGCAAAGAACCGCCCGATGCGAAGCGGAGGGTGGTTGCCTATAGGGTGGTTGTCTATAACTTGGTCATATGCCAAGTTATAGACAAGTTAAAACTAGTATTGCTCTTTGCAGCGCAATATTTGACCGAATGGGTAAAAATTACAGTTATTTTCGTCAGTTAAGGCCCGTTAGCTCAGCATTCTGCCCGCTTCAAATCAGACACAGAGTTACACTATTTGTGGCGGCATATATATGCAAATTAATTTTCTGCCAGCGGGAGGCGCTGTTGGAGCGGGAGAGAGCGAGGTTTCCCCGGTAACGCTGTACACAAAACAGAGCTCCTCTCACAAATGCTTCTTTATCAGACATTACATGCAAGATGAAATGAAAATGACATCCACATTTTCTGAAAACAGTTGGTTTCCATCAGAAATACAGTGATACAAAAACACCCGCACTGGGTTTCGATTTGTGCAGAGCTCAACCAAGCGTTCTCCCCACCCGCCAACCATTCAAATTTCCGTAGGCGGGATTTACAATTTGTGATGTCACAAATACAGGAAAACAACTGTAGTCCAAACAAGCCGTTCGTTGTAGTTCTTGAAAACTGATTTTTTTTAAAAACAAAATATCTCCCTTTGGAGTGGACTTTGAGATTTGTAACTTTGTAGATCGTTTTATGCCAAAACATACACACTGCACACTGACTAAAATTCAAAAAGTGAAAAAGCATAATAGGACCACTTTAAGGTTCGAATGTCAGGTAAGCTAAAAATATGTTTCATGTGATAGCAATTTTCTGGCTTATTACTTAATCAACCTGACTACATTAGGTAACATCAACAAGGTAATTATATGGATCAGATTGTATAGAAATAGCCCCTTAAGGGAACATTTGCAAATTTTCATTTCATATTGTCATTGCCGTTAATATTTTCATTACTTAAAGCTTAATCATGATAACATTCTTTTATTATATAAATTCCGCAGTAACATTCATTTTGACTAAGGGCTATTGCTTATGGGTCAAGAAGCCTGGGCCTCCTACACAAGGCGGGGCTTTGTATTCAAATTAGATGCAGGCAAAGTAGGTGTTTGTTGTAATGCGTTCTGCCATAAAATAAAAAAATGTAGAATTTCACAGGTTAAACTAGCTACAGCCAAAGCAGTGGAACAGATCATATTTACCATCTGGAGAATAAAACACACATTCAGAAACAGAAGCCAAGCCTTTAGGCTGTCCGTGACCATCCACTAGTTCAAGCCTGCAAAGCACTCAGTCGGTCTAAAACGCATGAATACAAACACATGTTAAACTGAAATGCACACACCACTGAGGACACGTATATATGCACATATGGTCAAACAAAAGCTTGCACACACACTTACAGGCAGGTACTTGACTGAGTGCAATCAAAGCCCTCAAGCACCATCTGTGATGATGCAGTCTCTTTCTATTCTGAGTGGACTGATTCTGTCCTGTGGCTATGATTTCATAATAAAAACCTCAGTAACGAGGCTGTTTTTTTAATGGATTCTGATGAATTATCCTTAAAATATAAATGTAAATGAAGTCTTTTCGAGTCCTGCACCTCTGGACAGCATTAATTTAATTAGCATATTTCCTAATATTTTACCTTACCTGTACATTTATACATTGATTTTGTCTATTTCCCTCATTACTACGGAGATAGTTACAGTGACTATGTTAACTATTTTACCCTCATAATCTCACTCTAATTTTAACCCTCTGAGACACAGTTTAAAACATCTCAACATTAAAACATGCTAAATGTTCCATAATAGGATGGGATGTCACATGATTTGGGAGACAGACCCATAAAAAAATAAACAACAATAATTATTAACTATTATTATTATTATTATTATTATTAATAATGCAATATTAATAATATTATTATTATTATTAAATATTTATTTATTTATCTGCATAGTAATAATAATAACTTTATTATTATTACAATTTTAAATATATAGTTATATTTTAAATATATAATTATCTATTGAATTATGGTGATTATTATTATTATTATTACTTATATTTATTAAATATTGTTATATTTTTAAACTATTAAATAATAATTATTATTATCATTGTTGTTGTTGTTGTTATATAAGTCCCAACTGGTTTTGTGTTTTAACTTTCTATTATAAGGCTGAAACGGGAGTCAGTGGTGACTGATCCTGGATCAGACACTGTGTGGAGATTATGAAAGTCACACAGCTGGCTAGGTGCTGGTGGGTGGCGACAGTCGGGCGGGACAGGATAATGTCACATGTTCAGGTGGGGGGAGGGCCGAAGGGTCAGTCACAGCTGAGCCTGGAGGGGGAAGGGCTCCCTAGGGACACTAGATGGAGGGACGATAATTACATTCAGCACTCTGAGAGATGTGGAGGAAATCAAATGAATGGACCTGCTTGCATTTGAATTTACCTTTGTTGCAGAAGAGCAGCTGTCAGTTAAAATGGGTCTGCGGCCATATTTGCCTTTCTTCGGTCTGGCTTGATTGTGTTCCTGAAGTAGATAAGGGGTTATGTCTCTATCTTTTTTTAAAGACAAAGAGCTTGAAAGAAGTATGACATTTTAGCATTATGCAATGTTTATCTCAAAGAACACAGCATGCAAATAGTGCTCTAAAAAGGAAAAAGGCTCTTAACTAACAGATGATAAAAAAAAAGTCTCTCCAGCAAGACATTAATGCGGGTCAATTCTCCTTGATTTGATTATTCAGAGGCATCAAACCCCAACCTTGTCAAACAGTGCTTTCAGCACCACTGGACAGCAATATTTTTTAGCCTTCAGTGAATGTAATGAAGTTGGGTAAAATTTGCAGTTAATAATTAATAAATATTAATAAATAAAAATGTATTTTCATGAATATGACAAAAAAAAAATCTGGAATTGAATTGGGATCTTTCAGATTAGTGTTAAATTGAATTTGCTTAAGAACTTGTATAAAACAATTTGTTCAAAGTAATTTTACCTGCATTTTCAATACAATTCTTAAAGGCACAAATACCTGCTATACATACAGGTTTCAGAAAAAAAATGATTTTTGGCAGGTTTCAGTCAGTGATTAAAATGGGCAACATTTCCAATTAAGAATTAATAAATATTAAATATATTTTATAAGTACTATAATATGAAAAAATGTTAGGATTGGAATTTTCACATCAGTGAAAAACAGAATTATTGATCTTATGACGTTATTTGAAATAAAAGTGCATTGAATCATCAAAAAGGTTTTAACACGTTTAGAAACAACTACTGTGAAATTTGAAATTAAAGTGCACATAATCATCCGTAAGTTTTCAACATGATTAGAAACAAGAATTTAGACACCAAAGTACAAATATTTATTTTATATATAGTGGGGTTATGCCATGCTATGATGCTTCAAATTATTTAAAGAAATAGTTTAAGAATATAGAATCTCTGTAGACATAAATAGGCACAAGAGAAAACCACGGGTGCTACAAATGCTACATATCAAGGCAAAGTCCAAGAGCTTATCGTTCAGTCCAGATGGTGAGTTCATGTGCCCTCGGTCTGTCAAACTCTCTGTAACACATAAACAATGATTAAACTCTACAACACTTCACTCTCATACTAATTGGAATCCTCTTTTAATTAAGGTGATGAACATTTATCATGGGTTCACTTTTATGAGCTATGAGAGTGGATGGGTAAACTGATGCACTCGGTGGGAGCAGCTTGACAGTTTATCCTGACTGTTATTTAAATGGCTTAAACTGCACTTGTTTTACTAGTATTTGCTAATATACTCAGAGTTTGTGTATAATGATATTTCGAGGGGGCAATACATTACAGTCCTGGCATAACCCATAATAAATTACACACCAGATGGTCATCTGCCTTTTAGCAGTGGCATGAGCCGTTCCTCGTAATGGTGACATCTGGGCAGACATACAGAGTGTTGTATGGTGAGACGAGTTCAATTATACACTTGTGATAAATAGACTGTAAAAGCCTGGTCCGTATCCAAAACGCCTATTACATGTAGACAAATAATGTCATGTTTAATTATTGCATGCATATGTGGAGTTCATTTCCCCAGTGTGGCTCTTTGTGTGGTATTCAACTAAATTTAATGATCACCTTAATGAACTCATTTTGTAAGTGCTATTTACAGAATTGGGCAAAATTCAGCATTAATATGTTCACGTCCCATAAAATGATGAATTTGAAAGACAGAAAGAATTTAAAGAAATGAAATTCAAAAGAAATCAAAGAAATGTATAATTTTGTTAGTCCAGCCCAAGTTTTCAGACAAAACATACATAAATATATATACTTAATTTAGACACACTGACTAAACACTTCCAGCAATATACTGTCAAAACAATTAACACAGCCATCAAAACAGATTTTAATTTAGCAAAAAAAAGTCAACCATATTGTTTTAACACAATTAATTAAATAATAATAATAATTATTATTATTATTATTGTTGGATTTAATGATTACATATTGATGCTTGACTTTCTGAGAAATTAAGTGTTATTCTGACATGGTCAGTAAAATTATAGTAAATGTATGAGTTGTATTAAATATTGATAATAATAATGAAATTAAATATTAAAATAGAATGTTTAAAATAATAAAACAACAAAACAATAATAATTTTATTGAAAATACAATGTTATTTGAAATAAAGTGCATAGAATCATCAAAAAGGTTTTAACACATTTAGAAACAACTACTGTGAAACTGTATTTTAAATTAAAGTACACAGAATCATCCGAAAGCTTTCAACATGTTTAGAAACAAGAATTTAGACTCCAAAGTACAATTTTTTTTTAATATATAGTGGGGTTATGCCATGCTATGATGCTTCATAATTTAATAATAACAAAATTAAATATCAAAATAAAAATGTTTAAAATAATAAAACAACAATAAAACAATAATAATTTTAATAATAATAATAATAATAATAATAATCATCATCATTTTATTGAAAAATACAAAAAACATTTATTATTATTGCACATTTTGCAAATTTAAAAAATCAACAAAAAATTGAGACATCCAGTTTATATACAATGCAGGGAGAGGCAAAAATACACGAGGGCTCTCTGTACCTAAACTTTTAAAAGAAATGTAAAGATTTAAAGACAACTCAATCTTATTTTATTTTAAAGCATTCTCAATTCAATTCTTCAAGGGTTCACCCCAAAATGAAAACGCTGTCATTTATTAATATCTGTCATTAATTACTCACCCTCATGTCATTCCAAACCCGTAAGACCTTCATTCATCTTCCGAACACAAATTAAGATATTTTTGATGAATTCTGAGAGCTCTCTGACCCTCCTATAGACAGCAAGGGCATTACCACGATCAAGGTCCAGAAACTTAGTAAGGACATCCTTAAAATAGTCCATATGACATTAGTGGTTCAATCGTAATTTTATAAAGCTATACAAGAATACTTTTTGTGCACAAAGAAAATAAAAATAATGATTTTATTTAGCAATTTTTCCCCTCCACGTCACCCTTACTACGTTTCTGTGCCTTAATCGTGGTAGTACCCTTGCTGTCTATATGCTGGGCCTACAGTACATAGTAGTTACAAATTGACCGTTAAGAAACTATAGTTTTGTCCTGTGACATTATGATGTCATTCTGTACTCACATACATCCAAGATCTGTGTCTGAGTTATGAATTTGCCATAGCCATTGGATATATCTAGAACAGACTGAAAATAATTCATCTTGCGGTTTAATAGCCTGCATGATTGTTGTCTACGTGACCAGATGATGGCAGTATTGTGCTACAACTGTGGATCAACAGTGTGTGCATACAATATACCTTCACTTTATATGTGCTCCATGTGTCAGCTGATGCTCCTATAGACTGTAACAGATGCCATTATACAATGAAACACTGTAGAAATCACAATGAACCTCCTCATCCTTTAACAAGACCATGACTCGGAAGTCATAAACAAGGTATATACTGTAAGATTGCACATATTGTGTTATATATGAGGGTCACAAGAACACGATTATTTCTCTGGAAGAGAAAGGACTGTCAAGGGTGAGACCGTAATAAAAGAGGAGCATGTAATGAGCCAAACTGTCTCTTCATAACGGTGTAACCTTCAACTCCGGATCACCTCAGGAGAAAGTGACGGCTGAATGCAGATCTGGCCATGTGGAATAAGTCAACAACACTGTGACCCACTCTCAGCTCTGCTATTTTGTTTTTCATGCAAAATCACAACAGCGTACTAATATTACCATGAACTCTACTGGTCCAAAATGCAAAAATAATTACATGACATAAACTACCATTCATTTATGAAATTCAGCAAGGATGCTTTAAAAGGATAGTTCACCCAAAAAAAAAAAAATCCTGTCGTTTCCTCGCCATCAAGTTGTTCCCAGTCTGTATGGGTTTCTTTCTTCTGCTGAACACAAAAGAAGATATTTTTAAAAATGTGGGTAACCAAACAATTTCTGGTCCCCATGAACGTCCATACTATTTTTTTTTTTGATACAACTTGAGGGTGAGTATTGTTGAGCTGAGTTTATTTGATTCAAAAAGTAGCAATTCACTGTTACAACCTTCTTGTCAAGGATAACAATAAAGTTAAAGTAACTTATTTCCATTGTGGTCCTTGCAAGTACATTTTCTTGCATGAACGATACCTTTAAAGTTACAGTAAAGACATTAATAATGATAAAAAAGATTTGAGACTTTTAACCTTTCATCAAGAATTCTGAAAAAAAGTATCAAGGTTTCCACAAAAATATTAAGCAGCATGTTTCATGGGCACTAAACCAGCATATTAAAAAGATTTCTGAAGGATAATGTGACAATGAAGATTGGAGCTTCTGAAAATTCAGCTTTGCCATCACAGAAATAAAATACATTACACTAGACCTAATATTGTATTAGTATGAGCAACCAATGAATTTGTGCCAAAATACCATAAAGTTTAACTTGACTTCAACAACAAAATATATGGGAATGGTATGACACATTTTTGGATTTGCACTTCTTTATAGTGCATAAATGTTAATTTAACACTATTTGATATCTAGCATATTCTGTTTTATATTCAAAGTGCATTCAAACCGCATGACTTCTGAAGACTCTTCTCCTTTCAACATTCCTTACAAGCCACATTCTGAGTCAGACAGATTCCTTTTTGCTCAGTCTTGCTTTGTTGCACATTGTATTTACTTGTCTAGGCAGCATCTCTGAAGGTCCAATGAGGACTTTGTAGCGGGTTCATTCTTTGCCAGAATGCCATTCTGCAATCACAAGCATAAAATCAGGGTGAGTCTTGCATGGGCATCAGCTGACATTGATGTAAGGCCTGTTCTCGCCTCTCAAAGACATGAGAACAATCAGCTTAGGATTCAATAAAGTTTGAAACCCTACTGCTGCCTTCATACGGGTTAATAAAGGACAAAATTCCACTCAGGCATGAGAATAAAGGCAAACCGCAGTTGGGTGTGCTCCCCTGCCTCTTCCACCCACCCTCGTTTTGGAAGGGAATTACACAATCGTTAAGGCTTTTCCCAAAAATTCTCATTTTGTTAACTCTCATTAAAGCAGACAGCTAACAACTACACACAAAAAACACAACGTAAAAACTGCACAGCAACAACCTAGCAACCATTACATGCATATTACATATACATATACATACATAAAAAAGTCAGAATTGTAAGATGTAAACTTGGAACTGTGAGGAAAAAAAAAATCTGAATTCTGAGTTTATATCTCAAAATATTTTTTCCTCAGAATTGAGAGAAAATAGTGAGGAAAAAAAGGTCACAATTACCTTTTTATTTATTTATTTTTTAACTGTGGCAAAACAGGCTTCCATAATATACTTATACTGTATTATTAATGGCTCAAACCATTACATGTATTCATAATGTCAAATGTCAAATTCTCATAAGCTCATCAGCCAATGTCTGAACATAATTAAAACGCAGTATGACTCAAGAAATAACACACGAGTGCCATTTAATCCTGATCCAGCAAGCAAGCATTCTTAAGTTCAATCACTCAGTTGTCCTTGAAAGCCATGAGAGTGCAGCTATAAGGGCCGGACCATTGAACAGACTAGATACTGTTCCTACTGAGCCTTTATAAGCACAGTGTCATGTTATCGAGACAATGCATGCCACAAACGGAAGCTACAGTGCATTCACTGTTCCTCAGTTTTTGAACAGAAAGTAGTTCTTCCTAGGACTTGTGTCTGTGGTTTTAACAGTAACTGATGTGTCAGATCTCTAAGACATTTCAATGTGACTCCAAACGCAAACTTCTGCATTGCGCCAGACAAAAGAGCTCACGGCTAAAAAGAAAAAGAGGAAGAGGCTTACAGCATTCATGCTGAATGTGCAAAAAGTCACATTGTAATGCCACAAATTATAGCTTGCACAAAAATGAAGCTTTTGTCATCATCAGCCCTGTAATAAACTGGCAATGGCAAAACAACTACTGTCATTTATATGTCGCTAGAATGAACAGGTACTTTTTCTACTGGAAAAAGAGGTTTTTTAGAAATATCAGATGAGTTCCCATCCCGTTCGATGTTAGATGATGATTAAATCTTCCATTATTAGGTCTTTCATTTCTTCTGGCTAACCAATTAGATTTGAACAGCATCATGAGATTAAACAGGAGACCCTTGAGCTCATCCTCTACTGAAAGTCTTCCTGCAGTCTAGTCACTCTCAGAAATAAAGGTACAAAAGCTGTCAGTGGGTGGCAGTACCTTTTCAAAAGGTACATCTTTGTTCCTAAAGGATACATATTGGTACCTTAAAGGTACATATGATATTAGTACCTAAAGTGTACAAAGTAGTGCTTAAAGTTAGTGCACCTTTTGAAAAGGCATCGCCCTAGTGAAATATTTTGTAACTTTTTTTTTTTGAGAGTGATATAAGCCATCTGTCCTTGTGTACTTCAACAAATGTGTGTTAAAAATGTGAATGAAGCACCTTTTTAAAGAATTTACTGAGACATGTTAAAATGATCATAGTTAAGATCCCAACTGCAACCTGCAGAATTTCATACTATGTGTTCAATGAAATATTAATGTGGGCTACCAAGAGCCTTTACATTCAAATGATCAACTACTGCAGTTTGCACAAGCGGAATAGTCAATAATGCAGATATTTTAAATATAGAAACTCTACATTATATTACAGTATGGACTGCATAAATAATTGCTTTGATAAGAAAGGGAGTGTAAAACTAATAGTAATGATATCAAAAAGAACTTCAAATTGTCTCATTTATAAATCACTCATGGGAGAACTTTGTTTGGAAGAAAATGTTAAAATCAATATTCATGACAAATGTTACACATTTGAAACAAAATATACTCTGCTACAAAAAAAGAAGACTTTTTGGGAACACATTGGGCACTTTAAGCAGTGAATAAGTTTATTTTCAATGCTATGCTGATCTCACACTTGTCTCAATTCACATACTTTCCATATAAAAGTTTGCAAGACAAAAAGCACACTAAAAATAGAAAGCCAAAGAATACAACAACAAACCTCCTGAAACAGAAGATAAGGAGCTACTGTGGGAGTTCTTGTTTGATTTTGTTCTGTGCAAGGTTGAAGCTTCTGCAGCATTTTTAAGTATATGAATCTAAAAATTGAGTAATAAGCTAGTAAATTTTAATTATCCTACAACTTAACTCAAACGTTATTACAGGCTAAGCAATTGTAATCCATTTAGCTAGATGTTAATATATACAAAACCAGCAGTACCAAACAAAAGGGCATTTCAAAACACAAATTTATGATGTTGTAGTGTATCCACACTCAAAAGGATAGACTTTCACCAGCAAAGTACACCCTACATAATATAAATGTGCAAATTGGGACACAACATAAAACCATTGTATTAGGCAAAGTTTTAGTCCACAATATAAGTATGCTACATGGAACAGCCAACATTTATGCTTTTATTCCCTGAGAACCAAACTCATGACTGTGGTGTTGTGGTGCCATGATCAATTGTTTGAGCAATTTCAATTATGCAAACTGAGATGTAGTCAAATATGAAATCTGTTGCATACTTTTAGTGCAATATAAGTGCAAATTGGGATGTATCCTAAATAAGTTGAAAAATAGAAAGACTCTTTTGTTGGTCACAGAGGTTATCTTCTGCAATAATCCAAAAGCCAATGGAAAAATTCTGTTGGGTTTTGTCAAAGGAAACAGAGTGATGTGAACTTCCTGGTTGGTCTACAAAAATACGTCATCACTGCAGCACTGGGACTAGCATAACTACAGTATGTACTGTAAATAAATAAACACTATTTTAAAGATTCTGAAACTCCAACATCTAAAAAAGGGATGAAAACACATTGGTCTATAACGAAGCTACATGAAAGCAGGTCAAGAGCTTTGTAATAATTTCTCTACTGAACTTAATCAACTGGTATGTAATCCCTGCCTCAGCTCATAAAATTAACCGGCATATTCCATGAACTCCAATTCCCTGGGGGCTGCCATAGTTACACAATCACCACAGTAATCCACAGCTTAAATAGTGCAGTATGTTAAACAGGCCCATCAAAGCAATAGTCTGAAGACTGAACAGGCTGTGATGAGGGTTTGCCCAAGCGTAATGAGGCCCTGTAATCAGTGGCGAGTTGACCCATGCCGGTCTCTAGCACTGACCTTCCCTTTTACAGCTCTTTAACTTTTAAAGTAGACACAGGACTGCCAGCCGAGCTGAGTATATGTGACAGCAATAACTAGCTAATCGGCCAGTAAGTAATCTGTTATGATTAGACCCTGGGGTCTCATATGTTTACAGCAAAGGACATTTGGCGGTAAAATGAGGTTCGTAGTAAGCAATGCATCCTGGGACGATTCACAAACTGCTAGTTTATACCATAATATAAGGGCCATTCTACAAAATGTCTGGCAGGGGTGTCTCCAGGGATGTCACAAAACTCAACACAACACACTTATGGACAGAAATTAACCTAGCATTTGAAATTCTCTCCACGCTATGTATCAAGTCCATTACTATAATATTTTTTCCAAAATTAAAAAAAAATGAATAAATAAATAAAGTACAATAGAAATAATGAAAAATAAAATATTACTATAATATACTATATTTTTTTCCAAAATTTAAAATAAAATAAAATAAAGTGGACAGAACTGAACCCAGCATTTGAAATACTCTCCACGCTATGTATGAAGTCCATTACTGTAATATTTTTTTCCAAAATTAAAAAATAAATAAATGAAAAATTAATAATAGAAGTAAAATAAAATAAACATAAAATAAAATAAAAAAATAAAAATGTTAAAAAAATATAATATAATAAAAAAAATACTGAACCCAGCATTTGAAACTCTTTTTTCCAGGACAATGTCTTCTGCTCACCAATCCAAGATGGAAGACAAAAAGCTCTCTGAGATTTATGCGCCTGTCAAACTCCAGCCCACCTCGGCACAGCCTTGTGTGGCCCACGCTTAAAAAAGCCATCCCTCCTTCAGCACCGCCAGTGCGGCAGGGCAAATATTGACCCGTCCCGTTACAGATGAGTCTCTATGGGGAACTCTGAGGGAGACGATTGGCAGAGCACTGATGAATGCTGATTAGAGCATCTCAGCCAGTCGTTAAAACAACCTGCCAGAGTTACCACGGTGCCCCTTTTATCTCCGTGTCAACTTTCTGGCTCCACAATCCTTTCCACAAACCATTGTGAGTCATCAAAGACAGTCTAGCATTAGAATGCCAATGACCACACGAGGAGGGGGTCCAGACAAATGAACTAGAGAACATTTCATAAGACCCTCAGTGGAGGCAGTGAGCAGCGAGGGGTCCGAGTGTGTATGGGGCCTCTGGATGGGGTACAGGGATGGAGGCTTGGTCGGATTTTATGCATGGTTTTCTTTTTAAAAAGATTAACAGGTGACCAGTACTAGTACAACTGTGGTGTGTTAAAGTATGACAAGTTATATCAGGTAAAAAAAAAAAAACTCGAAGAGAAAGAAGCAGGTTCAATTTTATTTTTAAAAGTCTCTAGAAAATGATGCATAATTATTTGTGTAACTACATATTTAATCGAGTATAAAAATCATTACAATCATTGACAAAGAATTTTATAAACAGATTTTAAAGTGCCTTAAAATTAGTTCAGTTTTCACAACTAAATCTAATAATAATAATAATAAAAAAAAAAAAACTGTCAAGAACCAGGTATTGTTTCACCCCAAAATGAAAAACAAAAAAATATATAATTCGTATAAATAAAATTAAGTATTGAATAATAGTATTAATTGTTGTACCCTTTTTTAATTTTATTTGTATTATTTAATGCAGCATCATTTTTTTTGATTATAGGTTTAACTGCAATACAATAAAAAAAAAACTATAATAAAATTCATCATTCAGAATAATGCCAATTACAATTTTTTTTATATATATATATATATATATATATATATATATAAGAATGATGATTTTGGGAATTTCTGTGGGGAAAGGTTTATGCTTAAAAGGTCATGAACATAAAGTAACAGTGCAAAATATATACACATATACATACATACATATATATTTTTTTCTTTATATAAATGAGAATTTCAAATAGCTTTTTTTATCCTTTTGGTCTTGGGGTGAAGTGAAATATGTTTTACTGAGATTCACTCTTGTATTATTATTCTTTAAATAAAAGGTTCCCTGATTTCTTTTAAACCAAAAAAAAAAAAGTTTAAAATCATCTTTTTAGAGAGATGATCAAGTTTGAAGTGAGTAATTCAAGTATAAACTCTAGAACTGTAACAGCTTACTCTATATGCCTGCTTTCGCAATACATTGGGAGTAGGTTTCTTGATCTAAAAAGTGCACAGCACACACCTGAATCGTTTTGCATAAACCCTCACATGTGAGGCTGAAGTTGTAGCTCACCATAAAATGGTTAAAATACTTGTCAAAGTCTTTGCTCTGTGGCTGCTCGAACCTAAGAGCAAGTTCATGCAAGTTGTGAGGCTGAATGTCGTCAATATCAAAAGCCTCAGTCATAATGTATTCCAGCTTCCAGTCTGATTTTTTTTCCAGGTTTGCTTCTGTGAGATTTAAATAGAACTGCCAAATATCCTTTGGAGAAAAAAAAAAAAAAAGAGAGAGTGATTATTAGAAGGGATGCAATGGAAGAGAGACACTTTGAGCTGGCACCTTGATTAAAACACACCATGTAATTAGAACTGACGCTACCATTAATCATTCAGAAACAGGAATTGCACAACGGTGGTGAAGTTATTTAAGCCAAACCTTTAGCTTCAAACAACTCAAAATATCAGAATTTAAAGATGCATTTTAACACAAAACAATAATAATTGTAAGGAGAATGTGCTAAAAGTAATTAACTCAGTGCTTGAACTTACCATTAAACCATAATTCTCGATACAACTAAATTAAATGAAATATAGTAATTGTGGACAGAACTGAACTCAACATTTGAAATATTCTCCTCCAGGCTGTCAATGCAATAATAATTGTAAGGGGAAAGTGCTCAAAGTAAATAAATCAGTGCTTAAACTTTTGTATTTTGTGCACACTTACCAGTAAACCATAATTCAAAAATAAAAAAATAAAAACCCAGCATTTGAAATACTCTCTAGGCTATGTGTCAAGATCATTACCATATTGTTCCCAAAATAAAATAAAAGTAATACCAAAACAAAAATCGGGAACAAAACTAAACCCAGCATTTGAAATATTCCATAACATACCGTTTTTAACAAAACAAAAGTGGACAGAACTGAACCAAAAAAGTAAATAAAAGTACTAAAAGCTAAAAGTAAATAAATCAGAGCTTAAAGGGGTCATCGGATGCCCATTTTCCACAAGTTGATATGACTCTTTTGGGTCTTAATGAAAAGCCTATAACATGCTTTAGTTAAAATTTCTCAATGGTAGTGTAAATCAACATGCTTTTTACCTTGTCAAAAACAGATCCATTCACAGCAAGCCATTTCAGTGCATGTCCCTTTAAATGCTAATGAGCTTGGCTCACCCTGCCCCTCTCTTCCTTTAGCTACGGAACTTGCTAACTAGCACATTATTAGGAAAGGTGATTTGCAAAGATTCATAAAAAAACCTTATACTCATTTCTTCTGTAGGTGAAGCTGGATCATGAATGATTTGCGCAAAGATAAACGCATTTAGGTAGATCGGAGGGTGCATTCCCTTCAAAAACAAATGTAATCCACTGCGTCTTCAGCGGCTCAGATGTCGGGAGTAAATGTTGACTGCTATGTTCATTACTACATCCAACAACAAAACACCTCATTCGCTTAATCAGAGACATTCTTGTCTACTCGTGCTCCGGCTTCGAAACAATGGTGGACTTTTGACAGCTCACTCAGGGCGGGTCTACGTTAATACGGCCATGTCAGTCAACAGTCGTGGGAGGGGCCTGTGGAACTACATCACTCTGCCAAGTATTTCAGAACAGCCTGATCTGAGAAAGTGATCATTATTATTGGGGATTAAAAAAAAAAAAAAAAAACACTGGGAGGATTTTTAGCATTATAGGGTGGATGTGTACACACTGCCAACACACATTTATGTTCAAACAACATGTAAAAGTGAATTTTGCATCCGATGACCCCTTTAAACTTGCTAGTTGACGGACACTTACCAGTAAACCATAATTCTCAGGGTGGTACAAATATGCACGGACGCCAGGATTGTTCGAAAATGGCTCCAATAGACTTTTGATAGGTGTAACAGCAGGTGTGACAAATATAGAGTTCACAGGTTTCCCTTGAATAAAATTATGAATAAGACAAATTAGTAGGTTTAATGTTCTGTATCCATATAGGCTATCTGATTTACCTACTACAATCTGAGCAATATACTGTTTGTCAGAGCAAGTGGTTTCAAAGACTGCATCCCACAATGCAATGCATTCACCACTTCCATGTTAATAAATTAACCAAATTTATATCAATAATTAATTCTTTACATATTTTCCTTGACTCATGTTCCAATTTCATTAAAAATATAAATGTTCTGAGTAGGGCTGTAAAACGATTAATCGCATTCAAATAATTGTTTATGTTTACATACTATATGTGTGTGTACTGTGTATATTTATTATTAATTATGTATATATAAATACACACACATGCATGTATATATATTAAGGAAAAATATGTTAGATTTATATATAATTTTTTTATATATAATATAAATTATATACAAGTATAAACAAATACAAATATTTTTTTAAATATATACATTGTGTGTATTTATATATACACATAATAAATATACACAGTAAACACACATATATAATGTAAACAAACTTTTATTTTGAATGCGATTAGTCGTGATTAATCGTTTTGCAGCCCTAGTTCTGAGGCAAATTCTATTACCTTGTTGATCCAGCAGAACCATTATGCTGTCTCGATGAGTGTGACCGTAGAATTGACCCTCAACGACGTCACTGTAGTTGCGAAATATTTTGACAAGTTGTTCATTGTAGCTTTCTCGGACGGCTGTTGTATTTATAGCATAGGGTAGGTAACCGATGGGGACGTGAGCAATTACATAGACCTCAGAGGAACAGATGACAGTGAAATTAAGGTCAGCAGTCACTCACACACCACTGCTGTCACTTACATGGGCATACCACTATGCAAATGTTAATTTACAGTCTTGTAATAAAATGGCCCTGTATGATCAGTGCAGCGGGTTCTTTCTAAAATTAAAATGCCTTGTAAAAGCAAACAGAATATACTCACCTTCTCCAGCTTTTGTCTTGACAGCTCAAGCGTTTCCTGCAGCCACTGGAACTGCCCAGCAGGGTCAGTCATATTTACTGTCACTTGATTAGGACTGTAGTACAGGTTTGTGTTGAGACTCACCAGACGGAGGCCAGGTTTGATCACAAGAGAGTAAAAGCCACCTTCACGCAAAAAAGTGACATACGAAGAGTCACAAAGAGAGAAAAAAAAGCTAATTTTAATTTAAAAAAAAATATGTGTGGGAAAAAAAAATATGCAGTTTTTGAAGTTTAGACTGAAATGATTAATTTATATACATTTTATATACTTGTGTTATATAATTTTTTGTTTTATTTTTTTTTCTGAAAAAAAATAAAAAAATAACAGTAGCTAGATGAACGAAGGTTTTGCATTATACTGTTGTTTGCATCCAAGTATTTTAGCATGGCTAAAACTCTGTATTGACCAATCAGCATCCATTATCTCCAAAATAATCAAATCATTTAAATGTTCACACATGTAGTGGAACATCTTCCTTTTTATCAGTTACCTTTTTGCAAAGTAGCTACAGCTTCTGGGTTCAACCACGGAGACCAGAGTTTGGCTACAGCATCATAAATCGCATTTGCAGATGTTGGCAACTGATCCTAAAAGTTTTAAAGCAAGATTTAAAAAAAAAAAAAAAAAAATACATAAAAAAATAAATACATAAAAAGATTCAACATAGCAGAAAATATTTTGTATTTTCAGAATACCATATACTAGTTTTAACATTTCAGCAAAAGAGACAGCAAGAAGTTTCAAAAATGGCATCCCATAAAATTATTAATAATAAAAAAACAGTTTTCAACATTTATAATAATACTAAAAGTTTCTTGAGCACCAAATCAGCATATTATAATGATTTCTGAAGGATCATGCGACACTGAAGACTGGAGTAAAGACTACTGAAAATTCAGCGTTACCATCACAGGAATAAATTACATTTTAAAATATATTAAAATAGTTATTTTATTTAGTTATTTCTAAAATAGTTGTCTTAAAACAGTTATTTTAAATTGTAAAAATATTTCAAAATATTACTGTCTTTTTGATCAAATAAATGCAGCCACTCAGTGCCAAAGATAATGTTGTGTGAATGTTTGAAATTTTTTCATCACAATTTTTTTTATGTTAAACTATATAAATACATTTGTGTTTTTTTGTACACAAAAAATAAAATCTAAAACTATTTAACCAAATATTAATATGATTTTTTTTTAGAAAAATAACTTTTTTTTCAGTGTATACAAGCAGTATGCAAATGTTCCATTCAAACAACCCAAAACATTTGCACTTTATTTGACCCCATAACTATTGTCTTGGATTGAATTCCTAGCCAAAAACTGTAGTTGCCCTTGGGATTGAAATACCTGTGGCCAGTAGTCGTGGTTGCCCAGGGCAGGATAAACTGGCAGCTGTGGGAAAAACTGACGTATGGTGCGAGTCATATTGGCAATAACATCAATCACTACATCAGTGGACAGTTCTTCTTTCGGGACGTGAGGAGGGCTGTCTCTGCAATGAGGGGCACAACATTTAAAGCAAAAAAGATCATAAAAAAAATTAAAGAACAACAAATCCATGATGTGTTCATTAGCTCCCAAATTCAGTTATCTCCCACTTTAATCTAAATTTAATAACTCAAGTAAAATCACAGAACAGCTGCAAGCCAGTAAATGAGACTGCTTTATACCCTGTCCATATAATGAACTCAGGCTGCAGGTCTGCTTGTTTCATGTAACTGAATGCTGAGAGAATGAGCTGGTACGGGGAATCACACAGGAAATCACCAAAAACTCCTGGGTCCAATGCAGGAACACCCTTGGAGGAAAAACAGACTTTGGTGTGGTCTTCTGTGATATGGTAGGTTGGATCCAAGTGCAGGTCTGAGATATGCCAGAATTTAGCTGGAATTTAAGATGCTTGTGTTACATTCATTTCACAAATATGTAAAATACTCTCATCATACACTGATATGTCAAATATTGTGTCTCATTCAGGAGCTGTGGAGATATTTCATTGCAAACCAGGTACAATGTTAAAGCTTGTCATGCTTTCAAAGTGCACTGAACTTTAAATTAATATTATTGGCTGTTAACTGTTCATTTGATTTACTTTTTTTGACTACTGTCCAGCATAATTTTATATGTATGTACGTGTATAATATATATATGTTTGGGGATTAACGGACCCCAACAAGAACACAAATGATTCTTATATATATATATATAAAAAAACACAGGATTATGAAACCAGGAATCTTAAAATTGTGAAAAATTGTGAAGTATCAACCTACTTCAATGTCCAAGTTAAATATTAAATAACCTTTCATTTTTCTCTTGACCACAGAAAATCTCATTTCACTAAATCTCATTTCAGCACAATTACACATTTGTTAAATGTCTACACGGCACGCTCTTCTTAATGTAATTTAAGTAATAAGTTTATCTTTCAAATTAATTCATATTTGTTTGACTTCATTCAATTTGAGAAAGTTAAACTGATTAAGAGTAATTTTACAGTATATTAAGGACACTTTATTGATCTTTACACACACACACTTATATTGTTTGGTGCTGTATACAGCTTCATTACCAGATGTTTCCATTTATTCCCCTAATTAGGCCTGCCTATATATAGATAGGATGATGCCGCAAAATCATCATAATTATAATGTAGGCTAAATGTTCATATTCAAATATATAGCCCATTACAATCTATCAATACTGGCACTTTGATGTTAAGAGATGCATATTATAATATTATATTAAATTACATTATATTATATTTATTAAATTGTTTTATTTTATTATTATCATTATTTTTGAACCAATAAAACAGTCTCAAAGTCCCAAAGAGTGCAAACTAACAGCAAACCTGGGATGAGTTTCACAAAAGCATCGTAAGTTCCGCTAAACTCTAACGTTACTGGTAACGACGTAACTTGCGACTTTTGATTTTGGGAAACGGACCCCTTGTCAACAACAACAACAACAACAGATAAGATTAAGATGGTACAGGCCCGTAAGATGGACCACTGTAAATGTATACAAATCTGACTCTATAGGAGAAACGACAAGGCGTGTCTGTTAAAACAACCAAAAAAGAGCAGCAAAGTGTGCGCGACTTACGCATAAAGCCAACTTCAGGAGACATGAAGTACCTGTAACAGCTGATGTGACTCTGAAACACTTACGTGCGCTCTGCAGGTGTTTGAAGGCATTATTAACCGGCGCAGCAGAAACCTGCAGGTTACAAACATGACCAAGCAAACATAATAGAACGAGTAAAGCCATTGCTGCGAGTGTCTGTACTTGTGTAAACCAAAACAGGAAAAACAAGCGGCACTCACGTGACGCTTTGTTTGCGCAACCTTCTGCATTCACGCGCACTGATTGGACATCATACACATCTGAAGCCTGTCAATTATGACATCATCTACACACCTTACTCTATATATAAATATAGCACAGAAACATACATTTAAATCAATAAACTGGCCTCAATCTTAATCTCATCAATGAACACTCGAGCCATCTTTATTTTGTCTGATTGTTTATTACAAATGAATCGTACTGACTCAAAAGTATTAAAATAATGGATCAAAAATATTTGTAGTCCATGCTTTTATATTTTGAGGAATGAAGTGCAAAGTTTTTCTTTCCGTTAAACATCAAAGCACATCGTATCTGTTGCTGCCTGGAGAAGGACAAATCCTCATAGTATTCCCAAAACTTATGCTTTCTCATAGGTCCGCTCAGCCACCACGTCCCCAAAGGTGAGTTTCTATAATAAAATTGAAATCAGCAAGTAATTAAAGTTATCAAATACCTCTATATGAACAGTGAAGAGCTAATGTTGAGTTTACTGTCTGTACTGTAAAGAGCCTTACAATCACCATCTCCCCGTCTTTGATCTCCCGGACATGAGTGGTCTCTTTTCCATCCCACTTCTGCACATGAACAAGCTGGTCTCCATCCATTACCACAGTGGACTGTAAAACAACACATCACTGTGCATTCATCTCAGACAGAACACATCTCCTCTGTATTGTTCCCTGTGGTAACACTTCCCATTAAATCATGTTATGAAACATATTTTTTTCCAAACCTACTTTACAGTGTCGGTCATCTGCGGTGGTCTCATCAAACTCCTCTCCCAGTGTGAATGAGATCTCAGTGTTCTTGAAAGTACTCTGTGTTTTTAGGACCACTTTGTCTCCCTCTTTCGAGATGATGTGCGTCGGTTTAGTCACATTTCCAACTTGTCTTGTTGCAAACCCAATACCTTAGAGAAAAAAAAAATCAGATGCATTGAAGTCATGCAATGTTCACTAAAACCAGGGTCTTTAATACCCTTGGGGTGTGTCTGTAATTCAAATAAAATGAATTCAGAAATAATAAACTATATTAATAATTATTATTACTGATATTATTATGATCAAACTTACCTAGAGCTTTCATATACTCATCAAAGTTGTCACTGCTGACCAGTTTCCATGTGCCACAGAAAGCATCTACCATTTTTAAAATTAAGCTTTTCTGATCAATAAACAAATACAAAATTTTATATTAATGCTCTGTAGAACACGCAGCTGTATTTTCTCTTTGCAAAGGATCTTAAATAGTTTTTTTCAGCTCCAAGACAATGATTAAAGAGGAGTGGGAGGAGTCAGCTTTCCCATTGGCTGTTAGTCAAAACTGAAACATTTGATTGACTGCTGAGTTTGTAAAAGTTTCTCATAAACTGAATAAACAAATTTGCTTTCCATTCTATCTAATGCTTTGTTTAGTTCCATTAACAGCAACAAAAATGTACCGCGTATATGCTATATATATACACAAACTATATAAATACATTTGTGTTATTTTAGGTGAATATTGATATTTATGCTCTAAATTCTACATCTGCAGTGCTATTGTGTACATAAAATCAAATGCTTTGTTTAGCTTCAAAAAGTTAAAAGCAACAAAATTTTACATAGGCCTATGGCACACATACACACACACACAATCTATAAACTACATACATTAATAGAAACTTATTTTGTTTTGTAATAGTGCTGTCAAACAATTAATCGCATCCAAAATAAAAGTTTTTGTTTACATTATATATGTGTGTTGTGTATATTTATTATGTATAAATAAATACACATACATACAGCATATATTTCGAAAATATTTACATGTATATATTTATATTCATATAATTTATATCATATATAAATATATTTAATATATAAACGTTACATATTTTTCTTAAATATATACATGCATGTGTGTGTTTTTATATATAAATAATAAAAATACACAGTACATACACATATATTATGTAAACAAACACTTATTTTGGATGCGATTAATCACGATTAATCATTTGACAGCACTATTTTGTAATGATATTATGTTTTTGTTTGTTTGTTTTTCCAAAATAAAATCTACTGCAATATGGTGACTTTTTTGTGCCCTCATATTATAAAAAGATATCTTTGGTGTCCTCTGCTGGTTACATAAATCACCACCACTGGTCCACAGTCCAAAAAATTAAACTACAAAAACTAAGCACAGGATTTATTGTAATTTTACAATAAATAAACATAGCATAATGGCATTTTATATGTAGCTTACAACTGACAAAATGACACAAGATTTATGGCCAGGTAAAAAATGAAATCAAATGTAATTTTCTGATGGAAGCATGATGAAAAGATGAAAGAGAGGAAGAACAACAAGTCTCCACAATTTTTTCCACTGCCACCGACAACAGCAAAGAAATATCTGAGACAAGCACTTAAGATGACGTCCGAATGACATGACCACGGATGTTTGCAGCAATACATCAGACAGCTAACAATTCAATTTCAGCTCACGCAGGGCAACACTGACAGCAGTTACGCACAAAACAAAAGGCTTTTAAACAAAACTAGCAAATATAATGTACAATTCTGTATTTACAAGAAGAAAATATCATATTTCATGTTATTCAGCACTGTTTCTTATCCTCTGCTAGAATGTTAACAACGCATATCTTTACAATACAAAACACAGAAGATGTGGTGTTGTACAAGGACAGACAAATATCGTAAGATAAAAAACTTTACTTACATCACCAAATGGAATGTATTTACTTTTTTTTGTGCAAAAAGAGACATTTTTGCCACTACATGTCAACATTCAGAGAAAAATGCTATTATGGAAAGTCTGAAACAAAATGTTCCTTTTTAAAATTGGAAAGCAGGTCACATCTGTTTTCATAAGACACACAAAACAGCCGGTCGTTAGGAAAATCATGACAGCGAGTCTTTGGGAAAAAAGTCAAATTTGACAAAGTCAAAGGTATGAAATGAACAACCGTTGATATTTGAAAAACACGATTTCAGATGAATTCCTGTGATATGAGCTGTTTCGAATGCCAATCATAGGGGGTCTCGATGTTGCATAGCACAGAGTGTAACAGTTGTTTGGTCAATGGGACAAGAGTAGAGGCAGGTCATGAGGTCAGATCACTGCCGAGTTATGAGCCCTCTGTCTTTGCCCCCTCTGTGGTTTCTTTAGGTGGGTCGGACGAGGATGAGCTCTCTCCGCCCTGTTCGCCATCATCTGCGTTGAGGCCAAAAATACTCATTAAATGCAATATTCAATGTGAATTTGTTCTTTAGCAGACATGTTCATCCAAAGAAATTCAAACACAAGCAAATAATCAACAACGAGCAGCATTAGCAGTGCCACATTAGGCAAATTCAAAAGAAATTCGTACAAGTAAAGTGGATGTTAATTTATACTGTCAAGCCACGAAAACACTAAAAGTATTATAAATATGGTTTATAGACTGGATGTAATAAATTTAGCTCTTTTCCTCACATAAAATTACAGTATAGCTTCGGAAGATTTGGAATTAATGTAGTTTTTCACTGATAATTTTACCTGTAGCTCTCAAATCTCATTTCTGCCTATGTTTTCTATGTCAGTTCATCACATGACGTACTGGAAACAATGGCGCTTTGCATTACATACCTGCTGTGACACAAATAATAGCACCATTTTTGATTTAAACCAAGTGTAAATGAGATTTGAAAGCTCTAATTTTGTTTGTTCCTCACACAAAGCTACCATATAGCTTTATAAGATTTGAAATATAGTGTACAAGTTGTATAAACCAGGGGTTTTAAAACTTTTTGATGACTGAATAATATAAGTGTCTATTATTGGCTCTGTATATTTTTTCTAGCCACCATAAAAATACTTTTAGATACACTTTTAGGTACAAATCTGAAGAGAAACACAACATGTTGACTGTAAAATAAAACAATTCTCATGATTTCTGATCAGTCTTTATAAGAGAAAACAGTAAAAATAACAAATTCTGTAGATTTTAACTTTTTATTTATTTACACTATTTTTCTCTGAACTTTACTGCATACCCCCTAGAACTAGGGCTTTATTATAGTTTTATGGTGATTATTTGTTCTTTTTTAGCTTGACAGTATTCATCACCATCCAATTGTTTTCATATGAGAGGAAGATTTCACTCTTTGAACTTGGTTAAAAAAATAGTTTTTGTACTAAAAGACATTTCCATTTTGTAGGACAATTATAAGAAAGGCCACTAGACGGCAGAAGAGATAGTTTATGATTCAACAGGACCCAGTTACAGAACATTGCTTTCATGGCAAAGATATTCTGGAACGACATAAGGGTGAGTAAATGATGACACGATTTTCATTTTGGGTGAACTATCCCTTTAAGACACTAGCACAGAAACAGTATTGTGTTTATTATTATTTAAAACAGGATAAATAATGTATGATGTGGAATAGGCAGCAGATTCAACACTGCTGAGAATCTCCAGCATCATCACAAATCACTCATGGAACATCATTTGCAGGGATCACATGTGATGCCTTTGAGGCTTATGGGTAACAGAGCAGATCAAAAGTGTTTGACTGCAGGCAGTTATTGATGCACAGGAAGGTTCAGTCATGATCTGATCCTCAAAAGACATTTTGAATTCATATTTATCAGAAGTGTATGTGTTGAATCAAGGTCATTGCCTAGGGGTTTAAATCGCTGATATAACTCTTTTTGAAGATTTTTAGTTTAATATTGATATACTGGACACATGTATCAACATGTGTCTTTGAAAATCACAGGTTTTCACCGGCTACCACGGAAACCATGACTAAGGAATGGCTTTCTGACAGCATCTGGTGGCAGTCTAACTTCCAGCTGACCCCCTGATGACAGCTCGATCACACAAAAGCACTTAAGCATTGAGGAAAGTGTATTTGTGATGAGAGAGTGCTCTTTTCTCTGTAGAAAAGCACCTTTTAAAGAGAGGTGTTTTTGTCAGTCGCAGCTTAGTCTCACACAGGGGTGTGATTAGACTCATAGCTACATTTTAGACATCAGAGGTAGATTAAATTAGCCTTGTTAACTTATGCACTGCACTATAGTAGAGAAACTATAGTTTCAAGCCCTGTTAATTGCATAATTCCTTTGCATAAGTTTGCAGTTTAATTACACTGCAGTATTTCATTCAGGTTATGTCCTTATATGTATACTTTTAATTAAAATGTTATTTCTTTTTCCTTTTTTATGTATTGCTTTTTTTTGTTGCTTATTATGTATTCATATTATTTTGCTTATGTATTGCTTAAATAATTTTAGATTTATATTCGTATTTTCTCTCTTTATTATGAATTTGTTAAGTACATTTATTTTTAAAATTATAGTATTTGAAATGTGCGATATAAATAAACTTGCCTTGCCCACGATCGCCAAAAGTCTATATATTATTTTCATTTACATTATACATTACTGTTCAAAGGTTTCAGTCCATTATGCTCACTCAGGCAGCATTTATTTGATCAAAAATGCAGTAAAAGCAGTAATATTGTGAAATATTATTACTATTTAACTGTTTTCTATTTGAATATAACAGTTTATATATACAGTGGGTACGGAAAGTATTCAGACCCCCTTAAATTTTTCACTCTTTGTTATATTGCAGCCATTTGCTAAAATCATTTAAGTTCATTTTTTTCCTCATTAATGTACACACAGCACCCCATATTGACAGAAAAACACAGAATTGTTGACATTTTTGCAGATTTATTAAAAAAGAAAAACTGAAATATCACATGGTCCTAAGTATTCAGACCCTTTGCTCTTTGCACCCTGTGTATGCCTCACACCGTTTCCCTGTTCTCTAGTTCTGACAGGAGCGTCACCCGGTGTAGGTCTCTCCTGCTGCTGTCAGCCCATCTGGCTCAGGGCCATTCAAGAACAGTCACGTTGTTGTGAAGCCACTCCTTCAGAGATGGTATTAGCTGTGTGCATACCATTGTCTTGTTGTAACGAGTGGTGATGGAGAAGGTTTTAGTTACTGTTGCAATTCTATCATCTCGATTGCAACCAGTCCTGTCCCTGCAGCCATTCTCCTCTGACCTCTGACATCAACAAGGCATTTTCGTCCACACATAACTTAGAATTGCCTTGGTCTCACTGGATCTTATTTGTCACCATCTTTTTGGAGTCCTTCTCTGTAGCAAACTCCATGCGGGCTTTCATGTGTCTGCACTGAGGAGATGGTTGTGCGGGTGCCATAAATCCCAACTGGTAGATCAGCAGTGATGGTTGACTTTCTACAACTTTCTCCCATTCCCGAATGCATCTCAGAGCGTCTTTACCTCTCTCACCAACCATCTCCCCCGACAGCTCAGTTTCAGCTCTAGGAAATCCCAAACTTTCTTCCCCATTATGGAGGCCACTGATGCTCGGTTTGAACCTAAGTGCAGCAAGTCGCAACCTTCACCACATCTAGATGCCTAAATGCTAGTTCTGTCTCTGAGTTGCTTTGACCTCATGATTTATTTGCTCTGACATGCAACTGTGAGCTGTTACCAAGGTCAATATAACAGGTGTGTGGCTTTCCTAATCAAGTCCAATCAGTATATATATATATATACAGTGGCATGCAAAAGTTTGGGAACCCCTTGTAGAATCTGTGAAAATGTGAATAATTTTAACAAAATAAGAGAGATCATACAAAAAACTTGCATGTTATTTTTTATTTAGTACTGTCCTGTGTTTTTCTGTAAATATGTTTACATTAATGAGGAAAAAAATGTTAAATGATTTTAGTCCAAATGGCTGCAATATAACAAAGAGTGAAAAATTTAAGGGGGTCTGAATACTTTCCGTACCCACTTGTATATATATATAACCAGCCACTTTTTAGGTACACCTTGTTCTAGTACTGTGTGGGTTGGACCCCCTTTGGATGATCTTCAGACTGCCTTAATTCTTCGTGGCATAGATTCAACAAGGTGTTGGAAACATTCCTCAGAGATTTTGGTCCATATTGACATGATAGCATCACACAGTTGAACTGCAGATTTGTCGACTGCACATCCAGATGCAAATCTCCCGTTCCACCACATCCCTGCTCTATTGGATTGAGATCTGCAGTGACTGTGGAGGCAGCATTTTTGAGTAAACTGAACTCATTGTCATGTTCAAGAAACCAGTGACTGAGATGATTTGAGATCCATCTTTGTGACATGGTGCATTATCCTGCTGGAAATAGCCATCAGAGGATGGGTACACTGTAGTCATAAAGGGATGGACATGGTCAGCAACAATATTCAGGTAGGCTGTGGCATTTAAACGATGCTCACTGGTGCTAAGGGGCCCAAAGTGTGCCAAGAAAATATCCCCCACACGATGCATTACACCACCACCGCCAGCCGGGGGTGAACCTTTTTGAATTTGAAGATCAAGGTAGGATGGATCCATGTACTTTAATTGTTCTTTCCGGGAAACATGCAAGTATCTTCTGTTGACCCTTCTGAATGTCGCAGCAGTAATCGAGACTCATCAGACCAGGAAAAATATATTATTTCAACAAAAGAAAAAAGTCTTCTATTGTCCAAAATTTTGGTCAACAGAGCCTGTGCGAATTGTAGCCTCGTGTTTCCTGTTCTTAGCTGACAGGAGCATCAGTGAATGGTCTTGAACCTGCTGCTGTAGTCCCCATCTGTCCTTCAGTGTTCGACGTGTTGTGCATTCAGAGATGGATCTCAAAATGCATACAGTCACTGCTGTTGTAAAGGGATTTTCAAAGTTACTGTTGCAAAAATGCTGGATCTCTAAAGTCTGCATTCTCCTCTGAATCTGACAGAACGTGGAGGATTTGTCTGAAGAACAGTGCTCAGTTCAACTGGTTCAGAACTGTAAACTCCAAGATGGACTCATGAAAAACCAACACAAAACAAAAGAACAGTCGTGGATCATCCAGGTAACCATTCACACAAAGTATTAAGAACCAAGGTATCTTCCCAAACATTTGCATGGGGTTATTTTTGAACTTCAGCAAGTCGTCTTATTCTAGATGCCTAAATGCTAGTTTGCACATTGTTCACAGATTCTAGCAATTTAGGGGTTCCCAAACTTTTGCATGCCACTGTATATATATTTTTTTTTTTTTTTGGAAACTGTGATACAATTTTTTGTGTGTGTTTGGGATACATTGATTATTTGATGAAACAAAAATAATTTATAATTAACATTATAAATGTCTTTACTGTCCCTTCTGATCAGTTTAATGCACCCTTGCTGAAAAAAGTATTAATGTCTGCTGCTAATATCCAGTGAAATCCTATCCTAGTGAGCTAGTAGGGTTGGTTTCTTTAATTTTTATTCATTTGCATTATTTTCAATTATTTTTCCCATATTTTGCCTAGTCATGATGCTGATCTCCCAAGCACATACTTTTGATTATTGGCATATACATTGAGACTAATGCACATATAACAAACCCAGCTGAACAAAAGACAAGATACAGTACCTCCTACTGAAAGCTCGGCTAGTTTATCAGGAAGGTCGGCAGCTCCAGGACCAGCCGTGGAACCTAGAATATCTGGCAATGCATTCCGCCGGCCAGTTCTGCCCGTGGCTTCAAAGTCAGTGACAACAGGTTCCACATCAGTCATCTCTGGTGGTCTTCATAGCATCATCTGAAACATACCAAACAAAATGAACTCGATCAGTGACTGACATCTGAGGGTTAAACTAGAGAACCGTTTAACAGTTCTTTAACAATTCTACACATATGATACAATACTATGTTAGCAGAACTCAAAAAAAATATTCAATTTAATAAACTCCAAGATTCAGTTTGTAGAACTTTAGATTTTGGTTTCATTTTACTCAAGCAAACATATGATTGATAGATATGGTGGGGTTAGTTTTGGTTTCCTTATCAAATTCTGTGTGATTAATAAAACAGAATACCACAACCAGCTGGGTCACAACTAGAGTTTAACATTTTCTAAAGAAAATGGTGTTGCTTGCCAGTGCAAAGGCTGTTCTTGATAGAGCTTTGAATATTGGTTTTGTTCTGCACAAACATATTAATTGCGCTTAACTTAAAATATTGAGTAAGGTAAACCATTCAAATTTAAAGGGATAGTTGACCAAAAATTTAAATTCTGTCATTAATTACTCACCTTCACCTCATATCGTTTCAAACATGTAAGACCTTCGTTCACCTTCGAAACACAAATTAAGATATTTTTTAATAAAATCCGAGAGCTTTCTGACCCTCCATAGACAGCAGCGTAACGTTTAAGGCCCAGAAAGGTAAGGACATCGTTAAAATAGTCCACCTTGTTTGCAAGCAGAAGAAAATGTTGAATAAAGTCGTTATTTTTGTTTTCTTTGTGCACAAAATGTATTCACGTATCTTCATAAAATTTAAGTTGAACCATTGATGTCACATGGACTATTTATCTATTATCATCCAAGTGGATGCTGCACACTGGTGGTGGTTGAGGAGAGACCCCCCACATGATTGTAAAGCGCTTTGGGTGTATGGCAATACACAGTAAAGCGCTATATAAATGCATCATTCATTCATTCATATTTTAATGATGTCCCTACTACCTTTCTGGGCCTTGAATGTGGTATTTGCATTGCTGTCTATGCAGGGTCAGAAAGCTCTCGGATTTCATTAAAAATATCTTAATTTGTGTTCCGAACATGAACAAAGGTCTTACAGGTTTGGAACAACATGAGGGAGAGTAGTTCGTGACAGAATTTTCCTTTTTGGGTGAACTATCCCTTGGTAGATATGATTAGGTTAGTTTTCAGTTTATTTTTCAAATTCAAAATTAGTAAGTAATGCAGAATAACATAACCAGCTCGGTCACAACTACAGTTTTATGCTCTCTAAAGAAAATGAAAGTGTTGCTTGCCATGCAAAACGATTATAGCTGTCCTCTATCCTTGTTAACCAGTCAAGAGTACAAAAGGAGCATCAGCGTCAAAATAAGCAGAGCTTTTTCTCTACTGCATCTCTAATGACATCCAGGGAGTGACTGAACCGAGTCGCTTACTCCTTATCTCCCCACACACACCACCCACCCTGCTTACCTTCAGCCGCATGACAACATCCCTCATAATTTCCTCATTGCGTTGTCACTAAATGGCCTATTGGGGGATTGTGTTTCATATTTACCTTTCTCTTATGCCTCATTCAGCCGAACACACTATGCAAGGCAAGATTGGCTTTGAGGAATTTGGCCAGCGTCCCTTCTGGGATGTACACTGTGTCAAGGAGGATTGCAAATAGCATTCATTGTGCTGGCAGTACAAGACAGAATTTCCAAACCGCTAGACAATGCCTTCAATCAGCAGAAACGCTTGATTAGCCTTTAGTTAAGTGATTCTTTAGTCTGAGCGTCGTTGAATCAGATGTGACTGTACACATAGCTCGCGGGGGGAAATTCACTACTGGAAAGGGCAGATGGGAACGTGGGAACAGATTGACTGATAAACTGCACCATCAGCCTAACCAAAAAAACCTTTATTCTTATCCTAAAAAACAGATGGCTTTGCTTATCAGATAAAACATATGATTCCAAAAAAACAAAACAAAAAACAACAACAACGATAATATCTGGGTCAGTTAGTCCAATATCTTGATTCTATGAGCAACATCCTGATAACTAATCAATATCTTTATAGATTTTTAAATAATTTCACTGCATCTGACTATTTTTCCTTTCTCAGAAAAATCCATATCCTGCCCGGCTGAAACCATTATTACAAATTAGATGGCACCACTGCAGCTTAATCATAAAAAATTCCAATCGATTTTCATCCGTGCTTCACAGGTGCTAAATTTAATAAAATCAAAACATCACTTTTGCTAAAATGAGCTATTTATATTTATTTATGTTTATATTTAGTTGGATTCAAGCTGGCTTTTCTTTACATATTCAATCTGACCAGCAGAGGGCATGCATTGCATCCATCAAAACTGAGTTTTCACATTTAAGAGGCTAAAAATGCCTTTTTGTTTAATGTAAAGATGCAAAGACATTCTATAAATTCAGTCATGGACTATCAAGTCTATTCTTGCACCCTTAAGCTGTAATGCCAATTCAAATTCCCCTCAATCTGTTACATCAAGTGAAATGCAAATTTATCAGTATTATTTTCATAATATTAATATTATAGTATTTATTATTCATTTAAGTTTTAATAATTTTGTTATGTGTTTTGTCATTTTTATTAATTTTAGTTTTTTATATTTTATTTAGCTTGAATTTATTTTATTTCATTTTTAGTTTTTCATTTCAGTACTTATTTCAGTTAGTTGTCAAGGCATTATTTCTCATTTTAGTTCAAGTTTTAAGTTCAAGTTTTTCATTTTATTTCAGCTTAATTTTTTTGTTACAGATGACAATTAAATTGCACAATTATTTAAGATATTAAAAAACCTGGCAGAAATCACAAATTCATGTTTAAATTTGGTCAGTCGAGCTGAATGTCATGTCACTTTTTCCTGTGGGGAATAAAATGGATTATCAAAATGTCAAAGCTGTTCTTGCATGGTAATCATTCACAATCATGTTCCGATGCAATTTTTCTTGATATATTATTAATAAAATCATGCATCAGGTCAGGGTTGGAACCTGAGGCACCTTGCACATTAAATGAAAACCTCTAGACGAACACATCTCACACTTCTGCACAGAACTCATATGTTAAAGCTGTTTTCTCCTTTAGTCATGTCTTGTCTTGCCAAGGGCACCATGTGTGCCAGTACTGCACCGGTGCCCTCTCAAAAATGAATATGTGCATGACGCCTCTGCATGCTGCCATCATAAATAAACGTAACATCAATCAAACTGTATCTTTCCAGCTTCTTCATATTTTCAGCTGCTCATTCTTATTCTCTTTAAACCTGAACACAGCTTTTAAACAGGGGCTGACCACTTGACTAATGTCTATTTCTTATGCTACTCTTACAAAATGGAGCTATGAGATAAAATATTACAGCAATACGAAAAATGAAGAATGACTTTTGAAATGGTAAATGGTTCCTGTGCTTTTTGGTCAGTAGTGGTAAAAGCCTTGGCTGGAGGTTTAGTAATGAAGAACACATTGTTGCTAGGAAATGTGACAGACTGAATGGCTTCAGTGTGTATTGTTTGGTCGGCTCTTGATGCAGAGAGATGTGGGACACCAAATCATCAGAGACATCTGCTGCCACTGCATCAGCCCAATGTTACTGACTACAGGAGCCTATACTGAAAGCACAGACTCATAGAGTGAAATAATCATTTATCATTTGTACTAAATTAAAAGAAATCTATTAAAATTGATGTCAGCATGAAATTCAAATTGACCATATGCTTTCATTAAAAAAGTACTGGTCTTTTTTATATCAGTGTTTTATTATCTTATCTAGGATACAAAATTTAAACAAGATTTACTCGAAAAGCAAAATTGCATATGATTGCACATGAAGACTATTATAGAGATATTTTCATATATTATACAGTATCTCTACTTAAATGTATTCTTCTTATTCTATCTGCAAATGTATTGTTTTGAAGTATAAATCTATGAGATTTATTTTTAAAACAAGAAAAACAACTACTTAATATAAATCTATAAAAAGTACATAAATATATACAAAATACATTTAGTATCTTGATTAATTTATGTTGTTTTTAAGGGATGTTTAGATATTTTTTTCAGATAAGAATTTTTTTTTTTTTTTTGGTTGATGTCACCAAATGCCTTTATTTTTTTCTCCTCTCCAATAACATTTCTCATTCTAAATAAATCTATATGTAAAACAAGAAAAACAACTGGAAATATCTAAAACTATACAAAAAGTATATGACTACTGTATTTTAAAATTGGGGTGAGAAAAGTAAATTAATTCAAGCTGTTTTAAGGATGTCCGGATTTTTTTCTATACTGGAAAACAAGACAAAAATAAGAAATGTTATTCCAAAGGGGGGAAAAATATTATATGTGAATATAATATATGTCATCAAACCCTCTTTTTTTCATGCTACCCCTCCAATAACCTGATTTTTCTCATTCCATTCAATCTGTATATCAAATCATTTTTTAAATATTAATAAAACTATCTAAATGGAAAATTGTTTTTTATTCAGTAGTACGTAAAAAAATGCATTTTAAATACCATTCAACATTGGCTTTAAGCATACAAAAATCATGCACAATAAGAGCTTTATGTTTTAAGAGTAGTATGCTGGAGTAGATGCACAAATGCAAATATGCAAAAAAAAAAATGACAACTACGACTACGACATAACTAACTAAACAGATGGCCCATCATGAGTAGGTGCTCCAGAGGAGGGGCAAATATTCACCAGCTGGATTAAGAAATTAAACCAAACACCGCCGGTGTGCTGTACTTTTCCATATCTATTTATGGACTCACCTTGTTGTCACCTGTAACACTTAAGTCTGCTCTGCCTCACTCAATCCCGGGATCAGACACCACTAAAATCGAGGCATACAGTGACTTATAATGACACTACAGTACAAAGGCTCCTCATGTGTAAGTAAGCTCTGTGCACAATGCTCAGTGATGAGACTCTATCAGTAATCGTCTGGCTGGAAATGACTCTCTCACCACCAGGCCTCCACAGCAATCATAATTGATCTGGTTCCACACAAATGATGCCAGCAGGCTGGACCAGCCTCTGCTGAACCAGACCACCAAAAGATAACATCTCAGCATGCTGTTGATGGGGTTTGGGCACAATGTTGTTCAATTTTTTTCACAGTTTTCATTGACAAATATGTCCTCTAAATGTATATACTGTCATGTCTTTTCAGTCATTTTTACTTTGACTTGAGTAAATAGTATAATTTAAGTCCACAAAGTGATGAAAATGTATCTGCAAACCAAACTTTAATCATCATTTTATTTTATTTTTTTATGTAAAAATTTAATATTTTGCTAAAATAAAACATTTAAAAGATTTATCAACATAAAATAGCATGAAATTGAAAAACGAGCAATACAAACTTGAGTAAACTTACTGAATTATTAACAACTGTTTAGAAGTTACTGTGAATTGTTCTTGCTTTAGAGATTTGCGATTTTTTTGTGTTTTAGAGACGGTTTAGGATATTGCGTAGCACATTGTTATGGCAAAGGCACATTCAAAATGTAAGTTAGGATATGTGGGTGAAATTCATGTGAAAATCTTTGCGTGACGGCAAAACAGTTTCACACACAGAATTTTGCTCATGTTCAAGTTTTTCATAAACATTTACCACAATGACCAACAGAAAGCTGCTTGGCTTTGAATAGGACTTCTGTTTGAGTAGTGCTTTATACTGTACGTTACTAAGCTATTGGCAATGGATCTTTTATGAGCATGAATTTTTCTCTAAAATATTGCTTATGTGACCATACGCTTAGATCACATTACTGAAACGTCGTCAGCAAAATACCTGTAGGTCCACTGCCTATTGTTTATAATGAAGCACTGCACACACAGAAATCACTTTTAAAGTTTTCGATGAATACACATGACCAACCTGAACTCATTGTGAAATCTGCACAGATACATTTTTCGCTCTCAGGGAATTTCACATATGGATTTCTATTGAAATTACTAGATTTCCCTGGTGATAATTTGCCAAACAAAGGTAAATGTGAGCAGACATTTACTCATTCTGACTAGTGCGGTCATTAGTTCAAGTTCACTTGTGCATTCAGTTCATTCCCTGCACACATGCAAGGTATAATATTATGTTTATGTTGTGGATATCGCTTTTTCAACTCAAGTGGGTCAATTGCCAACATTTCGAACTAAATGAATCAGTTCTGCAGCTAAACCTCTATGCTAACTCTTCTGCATCCTAATAAAATGGCAAACTGCAAGAAATCTCTCACTCAGCCAAATTTGCTCTGCTTCAGGACAATTCTCTCAGCTGGGAAGAGCTCTGCCACCTGAGCCAAACAACTTAGCAACCAGCACCAGAATGAGCAACAAGTGCGGGAGCTTGCTCTGCGAGGTTGAGCCCTCTCGTGAACCCGACAACAGAGATTTGCGCCAAAAGCTGCGCATCTGCTACCCCACACACCTGTGTCCATGTCTCTATAGGCATTTACCATGTTTACCAGTAGCAGTATAGTCCCACAGAGATGTCTGTGTCTGGTCAAAAAGTCCAAAACAATTTGTTTAGTCATGTACTGCAATAAAAATAGATGTGTTTTTATATATAATAAAAATATACCAGCGCACAAAAATGCTTATATTAAGCATGTACCCCAGATGTGAAGTTCATGCACAAAAATGTGCTAAATATAAACAGGCATTACTTTAAATGTCATAACAAACAAGGTTAATCCAGTCTTAATCCATGTACAGCCCAGTAACAAGCTTTAAAATAGCCCTAACAGAAGGGCTGAGGTGTTTTTTCCATTTACTACTTTCCTTTCCGCACACTTACAGCTAATTTTCTGCCTTAGATATTCAATCTGTGCTTCAATTAAAAAATATATAATGACATTCCCTCTCATGGACAACACTGCAAAGAGCATGAATGAAATGGAAAAACGTGACTGAAATAAAAAGCAAAAATGTTAAACACATGTGCAGTCTAGTTAAATCTCCTTGTAATATAAGGCCTATTTTTAGCATGCATTTATATGGATAAGGTGGGCTGTTTTTACAAACATGAACATGAGGGATTATACATAAAGAAAAAAATGTAGTGGTGATGATTTGCTTTGATTTTTTTACAGGAATAATTTACTTGTAAATTAAACACCTCATGTCGTTCCAAAACTGAATTACTTTCTCTCTTCTGTGGAACACGAAAGGTGAATTTGATAATCCTGACCACTATAATTACAAAAAAGCATCATAAATATCATAAAAGTAGTCGATGTGACTCATGCACTATTTTCCAAGACTTCTACAATCACACAATAGCTTGTGTGTCTGACATTTAAGAGATTATTCACTGAAATTCTTGGCAATTTCATGAGAGAATTGACGTCTGGTTTAGGAATTTGATCCACTTCACAAAACCAGTCACTTTAGGCCAAAATACCAGTCCATAATCCATAATAATGCCTCCTCTTGTAATAAAGTCCATCTCCAACATCAAAATCCACCAACATATTTGTTTAAAACTGATTTGAACTTGTAAATGGTGTTTGTAAATCTGTGCATATTTCTCTCCTGCTTCAACTTTTTCACTTGAGAAGGCAATGCTATGCATATAATATGATGAACTGGAGTTGTGTGGATTACTTGTGGATTATTGTGATGTTTTTATCAGCTGTTTGGACTCTCATTCCGACGGCACCCATTCACTGCAGAGGATCCATTGGTGAGCAAGTGATGTAATGCTAAATTTCTCCAAATCTGTTCTGAAGGAGAAACAAACTCACCTACATCTTGGAAGGCCTGAGAGTGAGTAAATCTTCAACAAATTTTCATTTTTGGGTGAACTATATTCCTTTAATTTTGAGCAAATGAATCCTCCAACCAAATAGACTCTTATTTTGTATTGTACTTTATTCAAGCATGAGTAAATCAAAGCATTTATCATAAATCAAGAGCACTCAATGGCAAATAAGTATTCAACAGCTTGCTTTGCCTAATGAAGCACCACTTTAATACTGTGATTGCACATCAAAAGTGCATTTAGTTCACATTTAGAGGGTCTCTATAACAAAGAACAATTATGAATATAAATCAATAATTAAAATTAGACAGATAAACACTCAAGTCAGCTATTGAATATAAGCACAGGAAAAAAAAATCACACAAACAAAAGTCTTATATTTATTGGACCAAATACCCAGGGCCCCTCTGGGCCTTTGTCCAGGCATACAAAACACGAGTGGGAAAACAGAAGCTGGATTTTCCAAATAATCTCCGCTCCGAGGACCAAGGACAAGAGCCTGATATCATCTTCCACTCGGCTTCTATTCGGCCTTGACAGTCTGCAACAAGACAACCCAACCTTGTAGAGCATGACTTGACAAGAAGCAAAAGTAGCTCTCAGTGCCATTGTTGCGGTGACGGCAGCGGTAAATAAATAGCTTGTTTGTGATTGGTCGCACTAGGTTATGTAATAAAAGCATTGCTTTTGACGGCTCATGAGGACTGAACAAAGGAGTCAGAGGAGCAGTTTGTGCAGGAAAGACGTCATGCATGTTATGCGCAGTCTCCCAGCACCTAACATTTAAAGGTCTTGTCTATTTACTCATCTGTTCAGCCTGGCTAATGATGCTAATGGCACAGTATCTGCCAATCAATACGAGTGAGAACAATGTGGCAGATGACCTACAACAGCATGGGCTTGTGTGATAAGCCGGTGAGAAAGCAGTTTGTCTGATTTGATGGTGCTGCATCGTGCGGAGGTGTTTATTTTAGTGCATTTTCCCTCTCTGGGATTTTGTAAGGTCAAGCGATGGAAGGACAGCTAGCAATTTATCAAGCGCAGTGACCTGAGGCTGACAATATAGCGTAAAGGTGTTGACTTGCTGGGTCTGGGAGGACTGTTAACATTTGCATTAGGAACACAAATGCATCACTCATAAAGTCATAAAGTTGTAACAATCTATGGTAAAATGTAATGTATTAACAAAACCCCTTAACAATGGTTCTTCTGTGTTTCTGCTTCACACTCAAGACACTTCTGAAAGCAAGATTTATGTATTTGAATTGCATATAAAATTTCCATCTAGTTGGAATACATAGTTTAACATAAACTAATAAACTTAATGTGATGCATATTTGTCAGTCAAGGTAAGAACTATCTCAGATTTCTGTTTTCCTATGAACTGATATTTTTTTTAAATGCATTAATCCAAATAAATTAGAATCAGCATGATCTGTTCATTGTGAAAAATGGTTAAAATATGGCTAGCTATGATACAAGAAATATTCAATTAATCTGTAGGACCCAGATTTTATGCACATAGAAATATGACATTTCAAAATGTGTCACATCAGGTTTGACACCCATGATGCTGAGTTGGTTTTCATGTGTTCTGTAACTGATCATGACATGCATATTTGCACATTTAAATCGTAACAGTTTAAATTTGGTTTTATAGAGAATTCTGTGTATGCATTTCTTTTAAGTTGCCTTATCATTGCTTTTCATTTTTAGAGCTTGACATTAGCCATCAAGTGACAATTCAACAATGTAAAAAATGTTTACAAAAGTAAACAAAATGTACAAAAGTAAACAAAAATGTTCTTAAAATCAAAACCCTGACATGCATTAACATTTACGGTATAATAATCTGTTAATGGAAAACTGTCTTGAATTTTGTTGGTTTCATAATGTCTGCAGCCAATAATTCTCTGTGCAAAAAAAGAACACAATATGTTGTTTACCATGATTTTTTTCCCATGCTGAAATATGGAATATTGTTGACATTTACAATAATGATTTTAGTAAATGTTTATATCCAAAAAGCAACTTACAGTGCATTCAAGGTATTATATTATTATGCATTCTTGGGGAAATAAACCCATGACCCTGCTGTTGCAGCAACATTATTTTGTGCTATAGGAACATGGCTAAATGCTTTTTTTTTTTTTAGCTTGTCTTTACTCTTTATAGGAAATTGGAGTGTAGAGGAGAGAGTGGGGGGGGGGACCTTCCAAACCTAGGTCCCGTGAGCCAGAAGCTCTTATATCTCTTGACCATTGTCACAGTGCTGACAAAATACAGTTTGATTTGACACACAGCCCTTAACAACAAGCATTTTCTTCCAATGCTTCTTTTATTTGCTTGATTATGCATGATTATACGACCCATTTTTTGTGAGAATCACTGTCCTAGATGGTTAAAGGTACTGCAGATGCGCTAGACTACATTCCCATAACGAGAATTTTATAATGAAGCTGAAATGCTCAAAAACTCCAAATGAACGTTATCAATATATGTCAAACCACTTTGAGACAACTGAAATCATCATTTATCCTGATTAATGAATAAGCAAAGCATGAACCAGCATTCCATCTTAATTACTCGCATTTACTCTATGCTACCATTCAAAAGTTTAGGGTTGGTAAGATTTTTTTAATGTCTTTGAAAGAAGTCTCTTATGCTGACCAAGGCTGCATACAGTATATTTGATCTAAAATACAGTAACATTGTGAAATATTATTACAATTAAAAATAACATTTTCTATCTTAATATACAGTATATTTCTATTCAATATATTTAAAATTTAATTTATTCCTGCAATGTTGTGCAGATTAATATTTTTTGTGGAAACCATGACACATTTTTGATGAATAAGAAGAGCATTTAATGCGTCCTTGCTGAATATTGGTTTTAATTTCTTTCAAAAAAAATAAAAAATCTAACATGTACCTGGGGTAACCAGGTCCATGGTTTCAGTTCACAGACCCGGGGTCAAATTATATGGACGAAGCCTCCCTTATCATAGGTCCCAGGATGAGGTTTGTGGTTGTCCTACTCCTGATGAAAGTCCTGGGCATAAACATCACTCATACAACCTACAACAGCTAATAGAACATTGATTAGGGCATTTGTGTCAAACCCAGATAAATCCAAGCAACCTCGGAACCACTGATCCTTAAAATAGCTGCCTGACCTCTTACTGCGGGACTGTCATGACTGTGCGTTTCCGTTCTCAGGAGGCTTACATTGACACAGATAAGTGGATGAGCAGTGAATAGTAGGTCTGCAACACCACGGTCACTACAGAGACTTCACTATCCTGTTTCCACCCCAATGATAAATGCCACATACTGTATGCTTCACACACTCCTGGTCTTCAGAGCTGGAGGGGATGATGGTATATGGGTATTTCATGATGACACAGAGTGTTTATGTATGACACAGAGTGTTTATCTTTTCAGTACAATGAGAGTGAATGGGGATTCAAGCTCCAGAATTGACAACAAATGCATTATTAAACCAGCTCAAAGGTGGTCCATATGAAATGTGTGCTATAATCCAAACCTTCTGAAGTCAAATGACAGCTTTATGTGAGGAAAAGACCAAAATGTCAATCTTCTAAGTAGCTTCATTGCTTTTCATTGTTAGACCTTGACATTTTCCTGACATTCACTTTGAATTGTATGGAATATGAGTCACAACTATCCTTTTTGTAATTTTACTTTTATTGTTTTGATTGTTTTTATCCAGTGATGCAATTTTGAATAATAATAAACACAGTTCTTTAATATACACTTCTGTTCAAAAGTTTGGGGTCAGCAATTTATTTATTTTTTTTATTTTTTTTGGGGGGGGGACTTTCATTCAGCAAGGATTGCTCAAAAGTGGCAATAAAAAATGTATTTTAAATTAATGCTGTTCTTTTGACCTTTCTATTCATCAAATAATACGGAAAAACAGCTATTTTAATAATGTTATATTACTGTTTTTTTCTATGAAAACCATTTAAAAAATCTTACTGACCCTAAACATTTGAACAGTAGTGTATATTTTTTAATTCCAGCTAAAATATTTTGATATATAATATCTTTAGAAATGACTCACACTAACACAAAACCTTTGGTCATACCGCCCACCCTTACTCTTCTTCTTACTGTATGACGATATGTGACCACAACCTACATGACCTATGAGATTAGCTCTTTGGTTCTTGAGGGGGTGTAGGTCAAGAACTCATAACTTCATGGGGGTGGTGTAATAATAAATCCAGCTGAACATACTGCACCTTCACTTGTCATTCCCATGACTGTCATACAGCTGTGAAAATATCAACACTCTGTGCAAATAACATCTTTGAAAGCACATGATGTAATTCTTGTTTGCTGACAGGATCTCAGGATCTTCTAAATAAATCTGAAAGCATGAAAACTATTTCCTTTATTTGAGTTGTTCTCGGTCGGGGTTTCTTTTTGATTGATTCTAAGAGAACAAAGCGAACGCCACGATCACACTGTTTTGACACTGCTCTGTTGTGCAGTTTCAGTAACAGATAGAATAAAGCTTTTGACAGCTATTCCCTGTGCAGATTCTGAGCCATTAAAGCTAGTCTTTCCCAGGTCAAAAGACATCAGCTCTTTTCCAAAATCTGAGAGCTGCTATGCTCTACATAAGTAGTATCCTAACTGTCATGGAGCAGCTTCAATGCTGCCATATAGAATTTTGCCAAACCAAGGTGTTTGATACAGCAGCATGATGTTACTAAATCTCTTTTGTAACAGCTTACAATGCCTTATAATGTTGTCTAGATAGGCAGCTCACTAGGTTTTAAAACTAATGTGAGGCTGCCTATATGGACTCAACTGATATCTTCCATCTTTGGACATACCAGGGGAGTGACCATAAAAAATTATTCTCACACTGAAATAACTCGGGTTTTGGAGCTGCTGGTTGTCGTGACTAATTAAAATGTTAGATTTTACACTGAATATCTGAATATATATAAAAGCCTGAGGTTCAAAACACCAATTAATTCCTCATATACAACAGCAGGACATTTTTTAAGGCCACATCTTATTACTTAACAGATTTATAAGCACATCTGAAAACTAATTGCTAATCTGGACCTCTTATGAAATGTAGCCTAATATTTGGCTGTGGAGAAGCTTTAGTTCCATGAATCATTACCCTTTTTCCACTGTTGTACTTATATGATATTCCAAGGTATTTCAAAGAATACCATGGTACTACACATGGTAATTCCATGGTGATACTTTGGTGCCTCTCCCTGTGCGCATTCATTAGCTGTGTTTTTTGATTAGAAAATATCATGCAGTACAAATCTGATGACAAGCAGCAGATGCAGAGTTTAAACTTTAACACTGACAAACGATAGAACACAGGTTTGATTTAAATTGTTTTTTAGCCTAAATATTTGAATTCATCTGATGCTGTCTTTGTGAGAATCTGTTTAAAATGAGTCCATTTAATTATAAATGTGTGCTGTTCGAACGATTCAGGCTGATTCACAAAGCAAATCGTTGCATGAACTTGTGAACGATTCATTAAAAGATATCAACTCAAAAAAGTGATTCATTTTTTTAATTGCATATAGTTCTACTTAAAAACATCCAACAGAACATAAATAACACAAGAGTTTTGACATAATATTTTAAGTTCTGTTGGATCGCTAGCTTACTGGAAAGCTGCAAGAATGAAAAACACTCCTCACAACCGAAACCTCACTAATGAGAAATGTAGCTTCCTTCACTATTTGTAGTGACAAAATTATTTTAGTTCTTTTAAATTATTTTTGGATCGATTCTTTCTGCAGGTTACATGGACCTATGGTAGATATATGGTTATGTCAGTATCACCAATCATATCACCAAACCTGAGTGAATCAAAGACCGAATTAAGTCTTATTATTGTAAATTTAATAAATGCATGTCTACAAATATAAGACAATCCAGGAAGGCAGTGAAGAAGAATGATTCGTTCACAAATTAAACACCACTGCTAGCGATGCTGGAAACCAGTTAAACACCACTCTGGCAGGCCAGCTAAATTAGCTAAGACACCGTTTAAGTTTACATTTTCAACAGGGTTACTCAAAGCAAATTTCTACAGAAGGAATCGAAGAGGATTTAATACCATTAATGCTTGAAGGAACTACCACCACACTACAACTATCAAACAGCTCCAGCTGTGTCAGATAACATGGCTCCGAGCTTCCCCTTGTCACACATTTTTTTATCTGCTGGCCTTTATTCCACCTCAGACCTTTGAAAATTATGTTTTGACTGCAGCATCTCTACATCTAAAATGCATTGAAATTCCCTTCCATTGTAAATGGTGTTATTTTCAAGGTCTAAATAAAGACCGGTCACTTGTTTGAATATTCCAACACCTTCACCGACACATCTGTGCATGGTGAACAAAGCAAATTAGCGCTGCATTACAGCGACATCTCCAGCCATACCCATAGATATCAAAGCTGTTTACTGCATCACATCACATGTATGGCCAAAAATAACACAAGCCAAGTTACATCCAATCATCTACAGGGGATCAGAAACAAACTTAGCAGCAGCAAATTGAAGATGAACTGTAGGTTAGCCGGACAACAAGGGTTTTAATCTCCACCTATTTATAGCAGATGCCAGCCGCTTGAGGGCAAAGCCCATTCGTGTGGGCTGGAAGAACAAAGCACAGATTACATGTGATTCATCTTTTCACGTTTGAAAAGCAGACCTTAGTTTCCTGCACAGTGCATCCCCAGGGAATGATTTTCCCATTGGCAATCTGCCTCCCCAAACAAAGATCGTGCTCAATGACGCAACATTGATGTGCACCGGACGCTGCTGAAATACCAAAGAAAGGCAAAGTGGCATCAATCAGATCTGACATTTTCCAAATCTATATTTGGACTGATGATAATACAGAGCATGAAGCATTTAACTATATATTATTTATAAGCTTTTACAAGCTAGTTGCAACCGAATCAGTTGGCTCATCTGTAAAATTGTATCAAATATATCATAAATTGTGATATGTTTTCCAAATGTATTTCAATAAGACTGATTGCAGTGTTGATTGATGTGATTAGTGATATTTGCCAAGACAAGAATCACTATTAGTATTCCTCATACTTTTCATTCAGCACTGTCTGTGCTACAAACATGAATGATATCTCAAATTGCACAGCTTGTGTGCTATTACTTTGATATGTGATCTAACTTACAATTTCCACCAAGCAGATGATAAAACGGTCCAGAAATCTCATAGGAGGGATCTAGGAACCAAAAGATGGTGTTGATCTTTTGATTTAACTGAAACAGTTAGCTACCACCTAGAAAAGACCTAACAACCACTCCAAACACCATAACAAGCATTATTGCGACTACAAGCACCACTAAAATTTTCTATACAAAAAGGTTAAAATCTAGTTGTACAAAACAGTGCAGTACTGTAAAGCATTAGAACAGATTCTCACAGGGATGTTGCACTGTCATAAAAAAATCTATTTGTTCTCTGATTTCTTTTTGCAGAACAATTTTCACGCATCTCAAGGGTTTGCTATAACCTCTTTGAACCGGCACCAACCAACAATTTTGCTGACTCCAACATGTGCAATGTTTTCTACTGTGTATGCGGTAACAAACCACAAGACAGAAAGAGCAATAAAGTAAATGGGCTCTCTTTCTTTCAAAGAACATCTAAGCGAATCTGCATGGGAGAGATTTCACAAAAAGCGGCCTTCAATAAAATGAAATCAATTAGGGTAATTTATCTAAAGCTTTATTTAGCAAATCAATATATGCTACACTTAAATGCTCCTGCATTAAATTAGTCCATGCTAGCTATTTTTAAATGATTTTATTAGTCAGAGAGTTAGAGGGCTCTCTGCTGTTACTTGGCACAAACTTTAATGCCACTACTCCTATACAGTACAAAAACACTTTTGAAAGATTTATGAACAGGCTGTATAGAAAATGGCATGAAAGGAGAGGAAGGCAAACTAACACTGATCAATAGCAATGCAGCCATAAGCAACTAAAGCCACAGAAGCTTGACCTTCAATCTAAAGCCCCTAAAAGTGTTCAATTAGAGGGGAAACACTATCAAATATCCTCATGTCTAATACGCACATTTATGCTCATCAATATGCCATTATGGATGCACAATTACTTAGTTGGGCTATGATGGCTGTTAAATGTTCAACTTTGAGAGCCACATACAAATACCAATAAAGTTCTGTTCACACTGACAGCAACCAGAAATTATTAAGGTTGGGAACAGAGAACTGACTAATGCTTATACTTTTATTATATATATATATATATATATACAGTCATGGCCAAAAATATCGGCACCCTTGGTAAACATGATCAAAGAAGTCTGTGAAAACTAATCTGCATTGTTAATCCTTTTGACAAAAATCTAACCTTTCATTGGATAATAAGAATTTAAAATGGGGGGAAATATCATTATGAAATAAAAGTTTTTCTCAAATACACGTTGGACACAATTATTGGCACCCCTAGAAATTCTTATGAGTAAAATATCTTTTCCCATTCATATTCCCATTCATATTCACAATTTTGAGCACTACAGGGTGATTATGAACATGAAATTATCCAGCCATGGCTTCCTGTTTAACAGAAATATAAATAGGAGGGAAAACAAAGCCCAAATTCCCTTAATCATCCATCACAATGAGAAAAACCAAATAATATATTTCTGACGTGCAGCAAAAGATAATTGAGCTTCACAAATTAGTGAAGTGGCTTTAAGAAAAGAGCTAGAGCAGTGAAAATCCCCATTTCCACCATCAGGGCAATAATTAAGAATTTCCAATCAACATAGAATGTTACGAAACTGCCTGGAAGAGGACGTGTGTCTATATCGTCCTAATGCACGCTGAGGAGGAGAGTTTGAGTAGCTAAATACTCTTCAAGGACCACAGCTGGAGAATTGTAGAGAAAGGTTGAGTCTCGGGGTCAGAAAACCTTTTAAAAAATTGTCAAACAGCACCTACATCACCATATGTTGTTCGGGAGGGTTTCAAGAAAAATTCTCCTCACTCATCCAAAAACAATCTCCAGCATATTCAGTTATCAGACACGACTGGAACTTCAAATGGCACTGGCTTCTATGGTCAGATGAAACTAAAAAATGAGCTTTTTAGCAGCAAACACTCAAGATGGGTTTGGTGAACACAGGGATAAAAAAGTACCCCATGTGTACAATGAAATATGTTGTTTAGATACATGGCATCACTGATTCTATCAAATACCAACAGATAAAAATCAATAAGTGACTGACTCTGTTAGAAATCTTATAATGGGCCATGTTTGGATCTTCCAACCGTACAATAATCCAAACACAAACCTCAAAAACAACACAAAAATGGGTCACTGAGCACAAAACCACGCTTCTGCTATGGCTATTCCAGTCCTCTGACCTGAACCCTGCAGAAAATGAGTGAGGTGAACTGAAAAGAAGAAGCACCGCCATGGAGCTGTGAATCTGAAGGATCTGGAGAGATTCTGGATGAAGGAATGGTCTCTGATCTCTTGTCAGGTGTTCTCTAACCTCATCAGACATTATAGGAGAACATTTAGAGCTGTTAAACTGGCAAATGGAGGTTTCAAAAAGTATTGAATAAAAGGGTGCCGTTAATTGTGGCCAATGTGTATTTGAGAAAAACATTTATTTCATAATGATATTTCCCCCCATTTTAAAATCTTATTATCCAATGAAAGGTTAGATTTTTGTGATTTTTTTAAAATAAAGGATCAAAAGGATTAACAATGCAGATTAATTTCACAGCCTTCTTTGATCATATTTACCAAGGGTGCCGATATTTTTGGCCATGACTGTATATATAGCGTTTAGACCACACAGTGTGTGTGTGTGTGTGTGTGTGTGTGTGTACAGTATTTACTGCATAAATATAAGCTATAATGACTAACTAGCCAATAATGATTAATGACTAATAATTAGTGTTTTTTAATGAATCAACGCAACGAGTGTAGTCAGTATGACTCTTATGAGCCATTTTTCGATATGTAGTCCGATTTGTGAACAAATTATTCTTATGGAGTTGTTTCTTTAGTATAGTCCGAAATCAAACATACAGCCTACCGCTCAAAGCTTAAAGGCTTTGTATGAGTTTTGCCAGTATTAATGCAGTATGTTGTCACATGGTTTGTTTGTTTAGTATTTATCAAACACTTTTGTGGGCTGCATTTATGACACCTAATAAGATTGAAAAGTCTGCATAAAATCTTTTGAATTATTTAAAATGTATTTTAAAATTAAATTTTGGTAATAAAATTGCATTTCTTTTTCTTTTCCATTTTTTGCAAAAATTGTATTACTACTTTAGAATTATTAATGACACACTCCATTATATTCCTATTCCTATTTATTTATTAATAGTAACAAAATGGTGATTCCCAGCAACAGCAATCATTCCGGTGACATAAACGACAACAAATCGCTGTCATAATGCAAACGGGGCTTAACACAAGCATCAAAGGGTTTATAAAACTCTCAGTATGTTGCAAACATGAAATGTCAGATGCAAGACAGGCCTTTTAAAACAGCATTGATTGTATTTTACAACACTTCTCCGTGCACCTACAGTCTAGGCTTATTCAATTCAATTCAATTCAAGTTTATTTGTATAGTGCCTTTTACGATACAATCGTTGCAAAGCAGCTTTACAGGAAATTAATTTTCTACAATATATTTATATATTGTAGAAACTTAATATATTTAACTTATGGCAAAATTTGGTAATTCTGTATGTTGTCTGAGGGTTGGCATCCCTTATGACACACATTGTGTGCCATGCATGAAGACACTGTGCTTTCATAAATAATTCACATCTGCGAGGGTTCCAGTGTAAGATCGATAAGAGCTCCTTGTGAATGTGACTCCTTACTCTGCCGTCACTGGCAATTTATCCAGCGCAAACACAGACACAGGCTTTATTTGACAGAAAGTGAGAGTTTTAAAGCTTCACAACATGCAACAATCTGTTTTATTTACTTGACATATGGTACGTACAGCTCAGAGCAGACAATAAAATGAGCTGCTGTCTTGGTGAAAGACATTTTGACAGTTAGCAAGGGAAGATCAAACTGAAAGCCAGGATATACCTTGGTCCCTAGATAAACCCTTGGTGTATTTTTAGGTCCAATATGATGATGTGCTCAAATCCGGTGATTTAAGATAAGAGATAACAGTGAGACCTCTGGCCCTTTATAACCCTCTGTTGCCAGACTTTACACAAGCCCTGCTGCAGTATATTGTAGAGCCTAGGATTAGGCCTTATCGCTAGAACACGGTGTGGTCTTTAACTCCTAACTGAAGGAGAAACACCACATGATGCACCCCATATGGTGAGATGCATAAAAGCCCACATGTCATTAGAAATGTGCACCTCTGCAAACTACCGCTGATCCATCAGTGTCACCTCCAGAAAACACCTATTCAGTTACAATAAAGGGTACTTCAAAACAAAATCTTAATTTATATGTAATTTCTTCATTTGACCGACAAGTCAAAAAGAACAAGTCAACTTATAATTTACAGTGAAAAAAACGTGATTTGACATGTCCAGAATTCTGTGACACTTCAAAATTTATATATAATTCATCTTTTTGACCACTAGATGGCCACAAAATACAATAAAGATTTGTTTAATTTGAAATTGTTAATTTAATTTTTTTCGTGCCACTAGCAGGTATCTAGCTAAATTGCATAAACAATAATTGTTTTCAAACAACCCATCTTTGTTAAACAGATAAACAGAGTCCGAAAAGACTAAACAAAACATTGTAAGTTGTTTAAAGGGGTCCTATTATGCTTTTTCACTTTTTGAATTTTAGTCAGTGTGTAGAGTGTATGTTTTGGCATAAAACGATCTACAAAGTTACAAATCTCAAAGTCCACTCCAAAGGGAGATATTTTGTTTTTAAAAAAATCCCTTTTCAAGAACTACAACGAATGGCTTGGTTGGACTACAAAGTTGTTTTCCTGTATTTGTGACATCACAAATTGTAAATCCTGCCTACGGAAATTTGAATGGTTGGCGGTTGGGGAGAACACTTGGTTGAGCTCTGCACGTTTCAAAATCGAAACCGGTGCGGGTGTTTTTATATCACTGTATTTCTGATGGAAACTTGCTGTTTTGGCAAGGGGCGTGGCAGTACTGAAACACCATCTAAGCTGTTCGCCAATCACAACGCACTGGGACAGCTAACCAATCACAACACATTTCATTTTTTGGAAGGCGGGCCTTCATCAAACCTGGAACTAATCGAGTCGTTTGTGTGAGGCTGGGGAGAGAGGTATTGTAATAATGTAAATTATGTGAAAAATAATGTGATTTTCGAACCACCAAGCATGAGAGCATGTTCTAGTACACCCCCAAAACAAAATCAAGACTTTGTAAAAGAGCATAATAGGACCCCTTTAAGTATTACATATACAGTAAATGCCAGAAAACTGTGCAGTAGCTCTACTTCAAGTTGCATAGGGCAAAAAACTTACTGTTAAGTAATAACTATCTATGATTGTTTGTTGCATGCTGCAATGCTTTTTATTGTTCGTTAACGTCAGAATATTTATGTAATGCATGGACCAATCGGTGGAATGAATGGAGAGTTGAGCTCTCTTGGGATCTCGCCAGTAAAACACTAGAACAGAAGCTGTCATGCCTTTCACTAAAGCCTTGATGATACTCTGAGGGAGGCTGAAACAGAATGAATATCAGCTGTTAAAAGAGAAGAGAGAAAGAGAGAAAGAAGCTGTGCTGCTTCAAGGCCAAAATTTGATCTGCTGCATATTGTCGGCTTAAATCAGTTTAATCTTTTCAAATGCCTCCCAGTGCTTTGTAGTAATAATATGTTTCAATTTACTCATTACAGTAATCTGTTTAGAATGTGTGTCACTTTAAAATGTATTGACTATAATCCTCCTTGAACTCCTGAGGCTAATTTTGAAATAACAAATAAATGCTGTATATGAAGTATATGGAAGCTTATTTTTAATTGTTTAAAATTTGCAATTCTAAAAAAAAAAATTGTGGGACTGTGAGATTAAACATCGCACTTTACCTTTTATTCCCTGGTGGAAACAAAAAAATGTATTATGAGATATAAAGTCAAAATTCAGATACATTTTTTTCAGAATTGCTCTGAATCGTGAGATATAAACTCAGAATTGTGAAATTGTGAGAAAACAAGTTAGAATTGTGAGATAAAATGTTGGATTTTTTTTAATTCTGTGGTGGAAATATGCTTAGAAACATATAGAAGTATGTAATTTTGAATGTTTTCAAACATTTTTCCAAAACACTCCCACTGCCTGCAATTGGTCAGTAAACAGATAGTCCAGTCTCCAAACTTGAACTTTTGTTGGTGTGCCTGGATTGCAATAGAGCAATGTTTTGACGTTATGGCAGACTCAACCTATCATTAAGGGCTTTAAATGCTTTCAATTAATCCAAATATGCAGAAACATTTATAAGATTATTCTAATGTTAAACATTACATCAAATAATATTGGAGCTGCATTTTACAGCTATTGCATAACTGCTTGGTTTCATTACTTGTGATTTGATATAATTAAACTCTGGCTTATGATTTTCTAACTGCAGCATTTTGTTAAAAACCACTACTTTGCATGTTAAAATAGCCTAAAGAAATAAAACAACAAGTCTGGACATCAAATCTGCTTTTTTAGCAGCAAATCTGTCTAATTGCCGATCTTGTGACATATGTGTGAAAGCAGACGAGCAAGTGTGAACGTGCAGCACCAGCGGTAATAGAGAAAATAAACTGTGCCAAACGATACTGTCTAGTCCCATGAGCACAATTAACTTTATGAACAAGCAGACACCGCTGCAAAGTTTCTGTTATCATCAACAAGGCCAATTAAAAATAGATTCTCCATGGGCGGCACTCAGCAGGGCGCTCTACTGTACCACAGCACTACGTTCACACACCTCTTTGTGACGAGACACATTCTGCCCTTGAGATTAATAGATGCATAAGGGCAGCTACTATATCACAACAGTTGATCATGAATTTCGATGTATGCTCTACATAGAGATTTCTATCTACATGTTAGAAATCTAGAAAACAAAAGATAGCCTTAACACTAATCATGCATGTTAGATATTATTATCAGTAAGTGTGCTGATAATAAAATAACAGCTTTTGAAAACTAGATCCTGCCCTCTATCAGTAAATATTTTGAGGGTCACTGAGCTGTTCTGGGGAAAGATGGGACGTATCAATGTGTAATTTCATGTGTGATTTAACCCTGCTGGAGGCTCATCCATTATCACCGCACAGCAACATGACAATCTTTTGTTACCAACAACACCAATGTAGTGTACAAAAATAGATGCATCCATAACAACAGACAAATTAACAACCAGGCTGTAAATGCAGGACTCATTATAATAGAAAGGACATGGTGCCCGTTTGAGTAAATGCCTCTAGATGAGAAGATAATGAAACTGCTGTGTCTCCTAGGCAACTTTAACCGCCTTTAACTTAGTATGTTGCAATTAAACGATCACAAATGTCACAGTATCTGTTCTGCTCATCATACCCATGGGAACGGCAAAATTAATTAAAAATGGGGGGGGGGGATAAATAAAAATGCTCATGACTTAAGAAAATTATTATTATTTTAATTTTTTTTTTTTCTTTCATTATTTTAATTGTAGTCTATTTGTGTTTGGAAAGTGACAGAAAGGTGCTGCTTAGCCCACTGTAACTTTACATTAGCTTTTTTATGTGCATTATTTTACAACCATGAAGCATCATTACTGGACACATAAATCATTTACATACAAATTCATAAGGTACAACTGCAATAATCCCTGCTGGAAAATCCAGTTTAAGCTGTTTTGAAACTGTTTCTAGCTGGTCTAAGCAGGTCATTAACTGGTTGACCAGCAATTTGTTCAAAAAACCAATATGATTGACTTAACCTAGTATGACCAACTGGCAGCTGGTTTGTTGATGCGTGAGTCTAATATGGTGCATGGACCACCTAATGACCACCTTTGACCAGTTAGAAGCCAGCTATAATAGAAACAATTTCATTTTACAACATCAAATCCAAGGTCATGGAGATTTCAGACACATATAGGCTACATCAGGAATAAATAATGTCAAATAATAATAAAAAGTCTACAGTTCCGTTCTAGCATAACCTTATATCTAAACCTCGTTGTAAAGAATGCAACAGCCTCTTTTTACCATGTAAACCAGCCAAATGCAAAATGCATTCATATTTTAAATAAAAACAAGACTTCTATTTATATAGTTGATTTCTTCATGTGTCAGACGCGTAGGGAATATTGCATGATCACAGTGCATATGAACTGGCGGATGACACTCGAATAGGAACAATAGATTTTCTCTACGACAACTGGGATTGTTTAACTACATCCATACTCATTCAAAGCACGTGGTTCATTCATTTAGTTATTGTGCTGTCATTTAAGCGGCATGTAAATGTACGCACAGCTGTAATGCATCAGTGAGAATCTGGATAGAGAAGTTCAAAGCGCGCAGTGATGCTCTCCACATACGCGTCTGACACATCTCTAACCTTCAGTCTTTCTTGAGACAGTCCTGCTGCAGAGCTTTTACTCACTCCGAACATGAAGCAACTCCTCGAAGCAGTTATCCGGGAGAACACTCCGAATCAGTACCAACAGAGGCTATCCGCGAGGGGAACTCCGCGTATTGAGACCATCTTCGTCGTGATTCTCCTTCTCTCTGACACTGAGTCCAGCGCGAGCGAGCATCACTACCTCGCGCGCCGCTGACATCACACGAGAGCGCGCATAGCCAAACGCTGCCCGTCATAGTTACACTTTAGACACAGAAAAGTACGTTATTTGTCTATTTCGCTATTTCCAGTGTGTGTGTGTGTGTGTGTGTGTGTGTGTGTTTGTGTGTGTGTATATATATATATATATATATATATATATATACTGTATATATATATAATAACATTTTAAATATGTAACTGTAACTACAAAAAAATTAACCTCATTATATTATATTATATTATATCCTATGTCTCTTTATATATTTTTTATACATTGTATGTGCAAAATTAAAGCCTTAATTATATTATATCATAAATGTCTTTAAGCTAAATTAATGTAGTAATCTTATAAATTTAATTCTCTAGCTTCTAATTTATAATATTATAATTATTATTTTTATTATAATTCCCATAACATATTAAATAAATAACTCCCATAATATTCCCATAAACAAATTAAATGTCTTCAATATATATATATATATATATATATATATATATATATATATATATACAGTATATATATGTAGCATATTATAATGGAGTATATTCTATATTATAATATAGAATTATAATATAATATAATATAATAGAGGCTTTAATTTTTGCACATATACAATTATGTATTTAATATGTGAATGGGAATAATGATATATATATATTCCCAGTTGCATATCTCTATTTGGTCCTTCTATAATCAAAGTTGACACCTCATGTTCTATTTTTACCGGATAACTCAGTGACCCACCGCCCTCCGGGTCACACTGTAATCTCTTTCTTACAACTACCTTAAGCACCTTATGCAAGCACAACCGTCCCTTTAACAAACAAAACCGTACCCCTCTGAACTGGCTGAGGATAATTTCTTCTGTACAATCCTGCTCCACACGACCACACAGCTGCCACTTCATCCCATTTGTCAATTCCAAAAATAAAATGAACTCTGGTGGCCCAAGGGCATGTGTTTAATTATGAAATGATAGAGGATGTCTGTAGACCAAAAGAGTATTGATCTAAAATAGTGACTAAAAGAGATTTTTTTCCTGAAAAATTTATGAAGAAGTTATTAACTATGAAAAAGGCAACCCAGCTCTCTTGAGAAAAGGCAGATGGTGCAGGAGGGAGAAATTGCAGCTACCAAACTGAATAACTGTTCGTTAATTTGATTATTAAAGCAATAGGAATGAATCACATGTCCTGTTGCTTTGCATAATTTGTTGGTTTGTGTGTGGTAAATTACCTGTTATCAGATAAATGTACAAGATGAAACCCAACTAAAGCCTTCAAGTCAAAGGTGTTTAAATGACTGATTAGTAGATAGTTTAAACTATCACTGGATTCTGATGTGATGGTGACAGTGACTTGATAGAATTAGAATACAGTGTCCTTAATCGTCCCTGAGATACATTAATATAATTAGCATCATCTATTTGGAATACAGAAAGACGTGAAAACGTTGTACATAATGAATATTAACTTTAAAATGGAAATGTTTCTAGAGTTACACATTTGTCACTTTCCCTGGTTTGGAGACATTCTAGGCTGACCAAGTGTATCACAGACCGGTGGCCCTTTCATAAGACATTCTGTGCCAATTACAGCTCTTATGTAAAGTATCAATTCTGCCTCATCTCACAAATAAGCCTAGAGATAGAAGTCATTTTAAAACTGGCTGTGGAAATGGAAAATATAAATGTGTTTAATCCTCACAAATAACTAGCTACAAAAGAGGCGAGTCTTGCAAGATTAAGACTTCAGCATCTCAGTGGATGAATATTACTGCCATTTTAAATGATATGCTGCTTCTAAAAATAGTGCATGCAAATCCAACATTCACATCAGACTTTGACCGATAACATTTCCCAGAGCGACTTTCTCAGAACACAGATATTCTAGTGCTCCGCTTTATTTAATCATTTGCCTCAGTGCCAGTTATTACCTGGACTTAGCAACAGCTTGACTTCCATGACGGCACAGCTGTCTACATTAACTGACTCCAGATTTTCTTAGTTTCTATTTCATTACTGAATAATTTTTCATGCATTAATTATGTAGACATTTGATTTCACAATAATGTGAATTTAAATGCTCTGCCTTTTCTCCCAGTGTGTACAATAACTGCACACTTTCTGAACACCTTGTTGTTGGGATTTATTGTATAATAATAATAATCATCATAATCATAATCATCTGTAAATTACTGTAAATTTGTAAACATGCAATAAACAGTTATTACTAACACAATTTATTCTGTTTAAGAATGTATATTTTAGCACTTATTTGGAAGGTAATTGCTTGTTACATAACTTTTATTCTGTATTTATAAAGGTTTAAAAACATTTGTACATTGCTTTTGAAACCTCTTATAGACTAATAAAATGATCTCAAGATTTATTGTAAGAGTATTAAAATCAAGAGTAAGCTGAGCCAAAAATAAATATGTCAGTTCTATTTTAAAAGTTGTAATAACTATTCTATTCTATTCTATTCTATTCTATTCTATTCTTATCTAATTATGTAATCCTTTCTGTGTAAATTTCTGTGGAAACTGTGTAGGCTATATATTTGAATAAACATGGCACAATTAAAAAAATAAAATAAAATACCTTGGCCATCAATCCCAGATTACTGAGCAGCCTACCAAAAAAATAAAAGAAAAAAAAGAAGAAAGAAAGAAAGAAAGAAAAACATAAACAATGAATATGAAGCAAGAAACAATACTGAACCCTGTGAAAATTAAGCTGGAACTTTCCATTCTTAAAGGGCCATACAAACAAGATGAAAGAAGCTGTTCAGTTTGTTGTCCTTAAGTCTTGAAAAGCGTTTTTGAGCAATTTTGAGCCATGGATTCCCTCGAGAATTTTCTATGGGATTTCAAAAAGTCTACATTTATGTAAAATGAGGTCTGTCTGACTTCCATGTTTTTGTTCTCAGGTAACTTTTGTAACAGACTGCAATAATGAATATACATGAAAGAATAACTGTGTGCAATTAATTTACAACAAAATGTGAATAGGGATAGCCTACAGACTGACTTCAAACATCACCAAACTTCCATTTTCATTACTATATTTTCCACAGTTTTTTTTTTTTTTTTTTATAAATTGTGGTTATAATGAATTACCTGTGTTTTTATATTCCTTACTTTTTTGTTTTAGATTGACTTAAAAGAAATGTTTCATTTTCCAGCGCCTTCTTTGTAATTTGCGTGAAAGACCGACGTTTTATTTTGAAATGTTGAACGTGAAAGTAACTTGTGGTTTCCGGCTTCATCAGACAGTGGAGCTACATTGTAAACACACAGCGTCCATTTTCAAAAACCCGTCCGGAGAAACATCGCGCATCACTGCTGAACATGGGGGCCGTACTTGGGCTTTGTTCCATGGCCAGTTGGGTAAGTTTACATATCAATACACTGATGAAATATAAATAGAATCGTATAGATGTGCGAAGGAAAATAACTATTTGGTTTTTAGCGAGTTTATCATGCGATGCAGATGACATCCGCATCGGGAAAAAAAGCGAAAGAGAAAATGGTGTCTGGGCCCTTCACGATGCTCTAAATTCATAAAACCCACTGAATCTTTTGAATATTTACAAAGAATGACACACAACAACATGTTAATTCATTTCATCATGTTTTGGTTTGATTGAAATCAGTTGTTTTGCTTTTCTAGATGTTCAATATCTTGTTGGGTGGTTCCCCTGTTGTGATGAAGCAAAACATGTTTTTGTATTAATATCAATTGTGTGTTATGTTTTGCGTAATTTGTACCACCAAGTGTCATATATTATTACTTTTACTCGTAATTGCAGCCAATTAACGTTAACGTTACTCGTAGATAAACAGTATTTTGTCGGCTATTGTGATCATGACAGCAACTCATTGTTTGATGTTTTATGGGGGGTTTAAATGGGACACACTTATGATAATAAATAGGACACACAGATGATCTTCCACCATAACATGAGGTTGTCAAAGAAGGTCACATGTTTGTTAGGATTTCAGGTGTTGCGACATCAAAACACCGATTAGATGTCAGTTTATGACACAAACACACACAGGAGAGATGAGAAAACATGGAGCCTGAGGCTATGTAGCAGTATTTACTGTTCAATAACACTTAATAAAATTAACTTTGATTCTTTTTTATTTTTTAAATATTATTCAAAAAAATCAGCTTTGAATAAATTACATTTTAAAATATTATTAAATATCTAAAATAGCTTGATTCAACGTATTAAAATAGAAAACCACTATTTCAAATTGTAATAATTTTTTACAATACTACTGTTTATACTGTATTTTTGACCAAATAAATGTAGCCTTGTTGAGCTTAGGAGACTTCTTTAAAAAACATAACAATGGCATAATAAAAATAAATAAATAAATGAAAACCTTAATGTTCTTAAGGACTCCAATATTTAGTAGTGTGAATATTTTTATAAGATGTTTATCCAGACATTTATTTTAGGAGGCATTTAATGTCCTCTTTAATCACTTCTAAACTCTCTTTTGTTATGTAAAGCCAGAACAAATTTAGCCACAAGCTTTGCCTGGTGTTTTACCCTGACTACAAATGAAGGATGAGGCCTCTTTAATTAGACTATTTTTTAAACACTGATATGAGTCACTTTGAAGTCATGTTTATGCGTCACCCAGTCCTGCTCATTTTGAAGAATTAAGCTGTTTATGTCTAGGGATGATAAATCAGCTTCATAATGGTAATTGAAAATTTAGATTTTTATTTTGTTATATTTTTAATTGCCCATCTTTCATATGTTACATTATGCTGTTGTAATGGCAAAATTAACTTATATATAATATTCTGCTTCTTATTGTTAAAAATTGTAATTTATCAGTTAATAGCCAAAAAATAATGAAAAAAAATCATATTGATTTTATAGTTATCAGTCACAATATCTTGCACAATGCATGCCTAATTATAACTCAAGCAACCAGTGCTTAATATATATATTTAGGGGGTACTACCTGACAGATTTCACAGAAATATGTATGCTGAGATAAAACAACTATGACAGCCTTAGGGTCTGAAAAAAAACAATCTTGTGATCTGAAGAGGGAGTGTGTGGCTGAAGTTCACAAAAGATCTGAAATGGCTTACATCACCTTTAATGTACTTTTTTTATCTTCTCTGCAGATTCCTTGCCTTTGTGGCAGTGCTCCTTGCCTGCTGTGCAGATGCTGCCCGAGTGGAAACAACTCCACAGTCACTCGGCTGATCTATGCCTTCTTTATGCTGCTGGGTGTGGGCATCGCCTGCATCATGCTCATGCCAGGCATTCTTCCTGAGCATGCTGCTGGGTTGCAGCTGAAGTATTCTGACCATCGTCACTGCAGATCATCGCATCAGTGCATGTGAACAGGCAGGCTGGAGGGGCATCATGATCATGGAAGGTGCACCCAGGACCCAAGATGCATAACTGTAGGCGTTGGTGTGACGTTTCTTGGCCTGTAACTCGAAGTGAAATTGCAAGATACAGGTTTAGCTGTATTTAAAACATGCAAATAATTTCAGAAATGTCTTTGAGTTCATTTGCAACGGGATTATTCAGGATCCGATCCGATCGCATAAATCTGACCATTCTACTAGTGACATGTTTGTTTACACCTGGTCACTGCAGCATTCTGGACATGTGGCATCTTTACGTGTGAAGACTGAGGGACATTCAGGACTGGTGGTCGATGCCGCAGGGAGTGCCAGAGGTCATGTGAACAGATGCGAGCTGTGCTTTTGGTGGTGCTATATAGCGCTGTGTATCGTGTGTGCTTTGGGATGGCCATGTTCTTTCTTCTCTTCTCTCTCATCATGGTAAAGGTCAAGAGCAGCCAGGACCCAAGAGCTGCTGTGCATAACGGGTATGTAGGCGTTGGTGTGACCTAATGGTTAAAGTCTTGACCTGTAACTCGAAGGTTGAAGATCTGAATCCTTATGTGCAAGATACAGGTTTAGCTGTATTTAAAACATGCAAATAATTTCAGAAATGTCTCGTTGAGCTTCACTAATCTTCATATCTTCCACAGGTTTTGGTTTTTCAAGTTTGCGGCTGCCACTGCTATTACAGTTGGAGCTTTCTTCATTCCTGAAGGCCCTTTTACTACTGGTAAAGTTTTATTTTATTACCTTAAATATGAAATATGCATGCAATTACATGTTTACAATGTAAAGGTGAAAGGAATTGACTTTAAATGTCTGTTTAACACTATCAGCAGTGACCAAATTAAAGGGGTCCTATTCTGCTCTTTTACAAAGTCTTGATTTTGTTTTGGGGGTGTACTAGAACATGCTCTCATGCTTGGTGGTTCGAAAATCGCATTATTTTTCACATAATTTACATTATTACAATACCTCTCTCCCCAGCCTCACACAAACGGCTCGATTAGTTCTGGGTTTGATGAAGGCCCGCCTTCCAAAAAATGAAATGTGTTGTGATTGGTTAGCTGTCCCAGTGCGTTGTGATTGGCGAACAGCTTAGAAGGTGTTTTAGACAAATTAATTCTCTGCCAGCGGGAGGCACTGTTGGAGCGGGAGAGAGCGAGGTTTCCCCGGTAATGCTGTACACAAAACAGAGCTCCTCTCACAAATGCTGCTTTCTCAGACATTATATGCAAGATGAAATGAAAATGACTGAAAACAGTTGGTTTCCATCAGAAATAGCAGAGCTCAACCAAGTGTTCTCCCCACCCGCCAACCATTCGAATTTCCGTAGGCGGGATTTACAATTTGTGATGTCACAAATACAGGAAAACAACTTTGTAGTCCAAACGAGCCGTTCATTGTAGTTCTTGAAAAGGGATTTTTTTAAAACGAAATATCTCCCTTTGGAGTGGACTTTGAGATTTGTAACTTTGTAGATTGTTTTATGCCCAAACATACACTCTACACACTGACTAAAAGTGAAAAAGCATAATAGGACCCCTTTAAAAAATAACTGCTGACTGTGTGACCTAGTCAGTGTTAATTTCGTTAACGAAGACGACGACGAAAAATAATCGTCAACAAACCTTTTTTCTGTGACTAAGACTAAACGTTGACGAGCTAAAACTAATATCTGATGATAAAAACTATGACGAAATGTATGACGCGTCTACGTTAACAAGACGAGACAGGAATAAAATGTTATTTGAGGACTACCGGACATTCAAAATACATCCTATAGGCTAAGTTAACTGACTTGTCTTTCAAATTGTGCGTCTCTGTCATTGGATTACAATCAGATGAGGGGCGTTCGCATATCTAGTCTCAGTATGGCAGCCACAGCGGACAGAAAGGCTACCAAAACGCGAACTAGCGATCTGAAACAATGGTCTCAGCACCCGAAGGGTTAGGGACTGGGTGACCAGACGTCCCGTTTTTCCCAGGAGTCACAATTCGTTGTCAATAGGCGGAATCGCGCTGATAGAAGTGCTCTCTCTCTCTTGTGCGCACGCTCCACTTCTTCAGTTCTCATACAGCGCGCGATCAGTTCTCAGTGCTCAAATACACACACAGCAGTCCACATTTCTGTAGAGTATCTCATGTAAATACAGTCGGTTATGGCTTAAATGAGCGTATAACAGGTGGGTGAAAACTCAATGCGTGCCAGTATTACATGCATACCTTCCGTCTTAAAGGGGCAGCGTTCCTAAATAAATACCTATGTGTCATCAATGTTAACCAACAAAAGATGTTAAATAAATGTATACTTGTTAAGTAAACCTACTGTATCTGAAAAAAATGAGTTTAATTTGTATTTCTACCAAAAAAATGAAAATTAATTCCAGTTTTTCCAAATTCAATCCTTGATTCAAATTCCTCATATACTTAATTGATTTGGTCTAAAGAGAGAAGAATTAATGACTACTTTTGTTTGAATACTACATATAAAATAGCTACCAAAATAAATGTTGGTAACTGCAGTTTGACTAAAAGTTGACAAAAAATGCAATGACTTTTCGTCGACTAAAACTATGAAAGACTCAAATGACTAAAATGTGACTAAGACTATTAAGCATTTTCGTCTCAAGATTAAGACTAAATCAAAAATGCCTGCCATAATAAACACTGGACCTAGTTTTACATTAATTATACATTATACAGTCTGCAGTGGAATTTATCATAAAAGATAGCAAAAACAGCACAGTGTTTAACCAGCTTAAGTGATGAAAGAGTGAGATTAGGCAGACTTGAGTTGTTTCTCAAATTTATTTGTGAGGATCTAATGATGATCTTCTGCTGGGTCTCTTCCAGTCTGGTTTTACGTAGGCATGGCTGGAGCGTTCTGTTTCATCCTCATCCAGCTGGTGCTCTTGATCGACTTTGCTCATTCTTGGAACGAGTCCTGGGTGGAGAAAATGGAGGATGGAAACTCTCGCTGCTGGTATGCAGGTATGCATTAAGAGAACTTGATTTGTTCCGTTCCACATAAGAATCAAAAACCTTTTTCCAACAAGCAGCAGTGTAGCACAACAAAAAATATACATGTATACTGCTGTTCAAAAGTTTGTAATTTTTTTTAAATGTTTTTGAAAGAAGTCTCTTATGCTCAGCTTAAAAATACAGTAAAAAAAAAAATCAGTAAAAATAGTAATATTGTGAAATATTATTCCAATTTAAGTTTTCTATTATAATATATTTGAAATTTCATTTATTCCTTTTAAAATGTCATTGATTCTTATTATTATCAATGTTGAAAACTGTGTTGCTGCTTACAATTTTTGTGGAAACTTGCATTTAAATTAATTTTTTTTGAATAGGAAGTTTAAAAGAACAGAATTTATCTGTCACTTTTGATTTTGAATGTGTTGCATCCTTACTCAATAGAAATGTCTTTCCAGAAAATCTTGCCAAATTTTTAAATAGTAGTGCATATCTTTAACATATTTAAATTCATTTTTTTTAACATCATATTTATAAAGTTATTGTCCCTGTTTTATGTTTAGATACTTCTTACAGTGTATGCAGTCATAAAGAAGATTGATTGTATTGTTCTAACGTTTTTTTTTTTTTCTACCATCCATAGCTCTTCTGTCTGCCACAGCCATCAACTATGCTCTGTCGCTGGTGTCTCTGGTCTTGTTCTATGTGTATTACACTCACTCTGATGGCTGCACTGAGAACAAAGTCTTCATCAGCATCAACATGCTGCTGTGCGTTGGTGCATCTGTCTTGTCCATCTTGCCTAAAATCCAGGTAATGAATACAAAACATCTGTTTGTATGACTAGTATTGAAACTGTGATCATCTCATATACTTCAGTATTGCTAAAACTTTTGGATATGTGTCGTATCAGGTGAGCATTAAGTTGTTTACTTTCTTCATCTCCTCCAGGAGTCCCAGCCCAGATCTGGTCTCTTGCAGTCTTCCATTGTTACTCTGTACACCATGTATCTGACCTGGTCTGCCATGACCAATGAGCCTGGTAAGGACTGTGATAGATTTGTTTTAAAGGAACGTTCTCTTGTTCATAAAATCGGTCTAAAATAATTATATTTTTTCCCCTCAAGACCGCAGATGCAACCCTAGCTTGCTTGGCATTATTGGCCTCAACAGCACCACCCCTGCTGGTCAGGACCGTGTTGTTCAGTGGTGGGATGCCCAGGGTATTGTGGGCTTGATCTTGTTCCTGTTGTGTGTGCTGTACTCCAGGTAAGAGAGTTTGCATGTGTTCAAATATATGGTCTGTTTTTGCAGCTATTTTTCAACACAGCAGTCAAATTTGTGTTTTTATTTCTTCAGCATTCGCAACTCTAGCAACACCCAAGTGAACAAACTGACCCTCTCCAGCGACGAGTCTGCTCTGATCGAGGATGGTCCCGCTCCAGAGAACTTTGAAGTGGGTGATGGCTCCAACCGTGCCGTTGACAATGAGAAGGATGGAGTCACCTACAGCTACTCTTTCTTCCACTTCATGCTTTTCTTGGCTTCCCTGTACATCATGATGACACTGACAAACTGGTACAGGTATGTGCCCATGTGATGTATTTATCAGTTTCATTGCACAATATATTAGTTATCGTGTTTTAGTTTGATTAAGCCAATTTTGTAAGCAGATCAAGTGAAAGCACTTTTCTGGTTACAAAAGTGCATTAATATGCATACAATTCTGTACATAAAAATATACATACTGAATTGCAATTCAATACAATTTAAAAATAAAAGATCTCTATTGGCATCAGTGGTTCCACATAGAACCTTTACCATCCATGGAACCTTTTCATTTCTCAAAAGGTTCTTTACAGTGGAAAAGGTTCTTTAGGCTACGTTTACACTAGTGCATTTTCATTTTAAAACGCATAACTTTTGTGATGGTTACGCCTGTTCTTTACACTAATCCGGCGTTTTTGACCCACCAAAATGGAGACTTTTGAAAATGATGGCGTGGCTGCCCACATTTGCTCTGCGTATCCTTGGCGACAGTGTAAACAATAACATCATATTCATTGTTGTACCCATAGATGTGTATAGATAGATTCCCCATTCGACAGCTCCAAGCACATCTAAATAATAGGGAATCTACATATACATATCTATGGTTGTACCTGCATGAATGGTCATGTTGCCATCATTACACTGTTTTAATATATTTAATTATTATTTATTTTAGATCTGTATAGTCTGTTAATAATAACCAGTGTTGGGGAAAGTTACTTTTAAAAGTAATGCATTACAGTATTGCATTACTCTATTATAAAGTAACTAACTGCGTTACTTTTTATGTAAAGTAATGCATTACATTACTTTTTGTCACCTGGGCTGGGCTCGCTTATTTATTTTTATAACAAAAAACCCAAAAGTTATATTTTTGGCAACTGTAAAGGCCCTTTCACACAAAGAGTGAAATTAATAAGCCTCTGGCTGAAGAAGATGCCTCTTCCTCTACACTTACTCCCAATTTCTCTTAACACGGGGACAGGAAAGGTGTCAGTGAATAAATAGGAAAACAAAGTAACTTGCGTTACTTATTTGAAAAAGTAACTCAGATCTTTTCTTGTTAATTTAAAAGTAATGCATTACTTTACTAGTTGCTTGAAAAAAAGTAATCTGATTACGTAACACTCGTTACTTGTAATGCGTTACCCCCAACACTGATAATAACTGTCATTTTCTAACTTTTATAAATGAATATACAGGATGTATATACAGTATATATTCATATATTCAGCAAGGATACATAAAATTGCTCAAGTGTATCAGGGGAGATATTTTTTTATGTTATAAAAAAATTATATTTCAAATAAATGCTGTTCTTTTTTGAACTTTCTATTCACCAAAGAATCCTGAAAAAATAATTAAATAATAATAATAATCATTAACCAGCACAACCATTTTTAATATTTATAAAAAAAAATGGTTCTGACCCCACACTTTTGAACGGTGGTGTATGTATATTTTTAATAATGTTTACTAATTTTTTTTAACTAAACTCTTAAAGCTGTTCTTAATAAAAACAAATTTAACAATCATTTGTATATACACAATATCATCTGGCATTTTGTTGTCACCTATTTATATTTAAATGTTTATGGTCAACAAGGTTTACAGATTTATCTTTAAACTCTGAATTCATTTTTTTTCTTATCAATTTTATAGCCCTGACTCCAAATATGAGACTATGACCAGCAAGTGGCCCTCTGTGTGGGTGAAGATCACCTCCAGCTGGATCTGCATCTCTCTGTATGTGTGGACCCTGGTGGCTCCACTGGTCCTCATCAACCGTGACTTCGACTGAGAGGACGGATAGAAATGAAAGCTTGCAATTAGAATCCGCCATTACTTATGTGAATATCCACATGTATAGGGGGGTCTAAATGTAAATACCTGTGAGTGTTTTGTTTGTTCAGGTGACCCTACAAGATTTTTTTTAACCTTGCATGCTTTTATGTAGTGTTTATTTGTTCATATATGAGCTGAAATAAATGAAGAACATGGCTTGGGTTTCCTGTGATGTGATGTGAAGTTAATATTTCCTTCAAGAATTTGTTCTTCAAAATTAAGGATAAATTAACCTTGATTAATAACCTCTGTATGGTTAAAAAATAAAGTATCTTAAGTTATTTGTGGAGAGTAGTGATAAATGCAGGTCATGTTTTCCCATAAATCGTGACATCCATAGTTTCCTATAGAACGTGCACATACAGTAGTGAATTAGCATGTGAAAAATTTGCAGGCAACTTAAAATTGTAGATTTTGTCATGCTTTTCGCCTCTTGATGATTTGCATCATGATCATGACTAATTTTGACTGTAACAGTGCTAACCCTTTTGCAACTTGCACATGTTAGTTGTTTGCGCACTATTAATTTTATGCTTGTAGCAAATGTGTGTTAAACAATGTTTTGCACTGAATATATTATCCTTTGCTGATAAAAACTGAATAGATGACTTGTTTTGCTTTACCCTTTATTGTAGCCTATTAAAGGCACGCTAGTGGTTTTCTTGATGGTAGTTCTCACTTTTTTTTTAAATGTCAGTGTTATTTTTTGCTCTTTGACAAGTGCATTGTAATCACCAAATATGTTATCTTATTAAAGGTTTAAAACCCAGATTATGTTCTCATTGGTGTTTCAAAATATTACCAGTTATTGGTACAGATTTCAGGATTTTATTACGATTTAATCACAATTACGGTTCAGGTTTCCGATATCGATTTACCTTAAAATATTCAGGTATATGTATTTTTCTAAATGAAAAAAACTATTAATGCTGTAAATTAAACAGTGAGCCCTCTTGGTACATTTTGGTAGAGTTTTAACATACAGTAGTTAACATTTGAAGTGGATCCAAAAAAAAAAAGTTAATCAAAGTTGTCCTAAAACGAAAGCGTTTTAGGATTTAGGACAACTTTGATGAAAGGTTTTGATTCACTTCAAATGTTGACTACTGTATAGGCCTACAGTTCTAATTATATTATACAGTTCTAATTATCTTCTCAATTTAGTTGTTTGAATATATATACAGTGGGGGAAAAAATAATTTGATCCCCTGCTGATTTTGTACGTTTGCCCACTGACAAAGAAATGATCAGTCTATAATTTTAATGGTAGGTTTATTTGAACAGCGAGAGACAGAATAACAACAAAAAAAATCCAGAAAAACGCATTTCAAAAAAGTTATAAATCGATTTGCATTTTAATGAGTCAAATAAATATTTGATCCCCTATCAATCAGTAAGATTTCTGGCTCCCAGGTGTCTTTTATACAGGTAATGAGCTGTCCAAGGATGTCAGGGACAAGATTGTAGACCTTCACAAGTCTGGTATGGGCTACAAGACCATCGCCAAGCAGCTTGGTGAGAAGGTGACAACAGTTAGTGTGATTACTCGCAAATGGAAGAAACACAAAATAACTTTCAATCTCCCTCGGTCTGGGGCTCCATGCAAGATCTCACCTCGTGGAGTTTTAATGATCATGAGAACGGAGGGGAATCAGCCCAGAACTACACGGGAGGATCTTGTCAATGATCTCAAGGCAGCTGGGACCATAGTCACCAAGAAAACAATTGGTAACACAACGCCGTGAAGGACTGAAATCCTGCAGCACCCACAAGGTCCCCCTGCTCAAGAAAGCACATGTACAGGCCCGTCTGAAGTTTGCCAATGATTCAGAGGAGAACTGGGTGAAAGTGCTGTGGTCAGATGAGACCAAAATCGAGCTCTTTGGCATCAACTCAACTTGCCGTGTTTAGAGGAGGAGAAATGCTGCCTATGACCCCAAGAACACCATCCCCACCCTCAAACATGGAGGTGGAAACATTATGCTTTGGGGGTGTTTTTCTGCTAAGGACAACTGCACCGCATCAAAGGGATGATGGACGGGGCCATGTACCGTCAGGGCCAGGGCATTGAAGCCAGCCAGGGCATTGAAAATGGGCTGTGGATGGGTATTCCAGCATGACAATGACCCAAAACACACGGCCAAGGCAACAAAGGAGTGGCTCAAGAAGAAGCACATTAAGGTCCTGGAGTGGCCTAGCCAGTCTCCAGACCTTAATCCCATAGAAAATCTGTGGAGGGAGCTGAAGGTTCGAGTTGCTAAACGTCAGCCTCGAAACCTTAATGACTTGGAGAGGATCTGCAAAGAGGAGTGGGACAAAATCCCACCTGAGATGTGTGCAAAACTGGTGGCCAACTACAAGAAACGTCTGACCTCTGTGATTGCCAACAAGGGTTTTGCCACCAAGTACTAAGTCATGTTTTGCGAAGGGGTCAAATACTTATTTGACTCATTAAAATGAAAATCAACTTTTTTGAAATGCGTTTTTCTGGAATTTTTTTTGTTGTTATTCTGTCTCTCACTGTTAAAATAAACCTACCATTAAAATTATAGACTGATCATTTCTTTGTCAGTGGGCAAACGTACAAAATCAGCAGGGGATCAAATAATTTTTTCCTCCATTGTAGATAGATAGTATAGTAGTGAATGTGCCTATTTTGGCTTTTGCAAAATGCTCCTTTCGTTTGTGACATGTTCACAACACAAACTGATTTACTGACGTCTTTCCATGGTTCAAAACAGAGATATTTTATATTTTTAGTTGTATGGTATTTAAAAGTGGAAGAGATTATCGATTCGCGTGGGCTCCGTGATCTTTCTCGCTACAATCCAGAAGCTACAAATCTGTATTTATTTCTTTACATTTCATGATGAAACCATCAGAATAATTTAAGTTAATTTTTAAAACTAACAAAGCGTATAGACTATGCACGATCGCTTCCGTGTTTGGTCTCAGCCAGCTCAGTTGCATCCGGTGCTGCGCCGGAAGCCGTTTTGGCTGTTGGTGATAACTGTGTGAAAATGGCGCAGGGGAGGATGACATATAACACTCGCCGTTTACAAGAGCTTCCCCGGATTACCATGAATGACATTAATCGTATCGTGAGGCAATCAGCTGTTACACCCAACAGTAAGAAAGAGAATGGCTTCAAATTATTGTATGCAAATAGTATTTGGTTAAGTTTTACTGACGAATCAGGACTAACAGACAGAGAAAATGGGATTTTGAAAGTTTTTCTTTTTCAGTTTGTTAAAATCATAGAATAAACATTTCAACCCAGCCCTATTTGAAAACCAAGAAAAAAACCCACCAGAATCAACGTCTAAATTCCTTTAATGCTACTGCAAAGCTTTGTATAATAATGAAAAGCTCACGGTAACAAGAATCACTGTGTATTGTCCAACATTATGGAACTAACCATAAGCCAAAGTCTTCACGTCTATTTACAGTGACATTAGGACATCAGGCAGGCACTTCTATACCATATACATAAAGGATAGCTGTAACGTTTTCTGAACTGCTCAATAACAAAACAAGAAAACACGAGCTTCACAAAACAGTCAGCTGCAATGTAAACCAGCAACATAACTGCAGCCTAATCTCCTGCTAGAGATTGTGGAAAGGACACTAGCTAGTGAACAGTAACTAGAAGTATCTGTGAAAGGAAGGAATGTCAAACTCATGGACAGACGGTACCAAAAACATTCTGGCAAATAAATATCATCATTTTGATGAATATTTACAAGAAATGAAAAGGTCTGTTTTCCAGGCTGATTAGCTTTCAGATATCAAGCTCCAGCGTGTCGGCACTGGCCAGGTCAGAGTTCAGTTCGCACAGATAGAACAGCGTGGTCTCGCTCGCCTCCGCCTCTGTGAGGGGCTCCAGACGGATCAGAGAGCTGCGACGGGTCTCGGTTTCCGACTCCAGGGCCTTGTCCAACAGGTCTGTGGGTTCTTCAGGGCTCTGGGGCAGGATAGGCTGGCTCAGGTTTTCAGTTGGAGAATCTGGTGGGGCCAGAGGGGTGCATCCATCCATGAAGGCCAGCAGAGGGCAGGTTGTATACTGGATCAGCTGCTTATCTGAATGAAGGAACCAACACGCTAGTAAACAAAGCACAGTGAGGGCACACAAATAACACTGATTTATAAAGGAACATGCAACAATTACCTGTGTTGTCAGACTCAGGCTTCCCTTTGTTGGCTTTGTTGATGTTATCCTTTGTTTCCGAGACAGCTTCCTGCCAAAAGAAAAACAGAGCTTTATCAAAAATATGACAACGCAGAATAAAATTAAACATGTCATCATGGTGAATTATTGCAGGTGAGCGATGCATCATTGGAAATTATTTTAGAGCTTTTCAACAAAAAATAAATAAAATAAAGGAAGTAAACACATTATGGCTTATGGAATCTCCAAACAAACCTGTATGATATCTGGGTCAATGCTGAACTGTTTTCCATACAGCATGGCCTGGAAGTCTTCCAGACTGCAGTCAATGCTGTCCAGATAGTCCATCAACTCAACTCTGCAGTGATTTCATTTACAATGAAATGTTCATTAAATATGCTTAAAGCAGAAGTATGTCATTTTTGCACTACAAGTCTCACCAATAAAAATAAATAAATCAATAATAAAAAATAAAGAAGAGAAATGAAAAGTTTGAATTTTGTTGAACCAATTATTTAGTATTTCATTTGAATGCTAATTTTGAATGCTAGTTTAATTTGAATTGAAGCCCATTTCCTCCACATGAGAATTTTTTTTTTGACAGACACCAAGTCATAAATATGAGTATGAGGGAAAAAATGAAAAATTATGAGAAAAAGTCATAATTATGAGATAAAAATGTAAACATCAAGAAATATCAATTATCAAGTAAAATCAATTCTGAAAAAAATTTAAGAGAAAAAGTCATGTAAAATAATAAAATTATAAGATAAATTGAAATTATTAGTTAAATTAAATTATGAGATAAAGATAAAATTATGGATTATGATTTACCAAAACATGATTTTCTTTCAAATGTGGCAGAAAACGACTTCCATAAATATGTTCTCAGAGTTAGAATAATATTTGTTTACCTCAAAACGTACAAAACATTTTTTTTTATTTCTCTTGGCAAGTGAGAAGCTCATCATGACAGATATTAAATCTCAGCAGCCTTATATTACATATGGCCTACTACTTACTTGCCAAGAAGGTTTATATTTTGTGAAATGGCTCCATTTTCACGGAGAATGGAGTCCATCAGCTTCACTGGATCCTCTGAACTTAGAGCTGAGGGTTTGTTCAATTGCAGGGCGCTTGATGAAATGTCAGAGATGCTTTTGGGTGCTGCTTCTTGATGAGCGGTTGAATTTGTTACAGTTCCGTTTGTGCTGTCGTTTCTTATAGTTGGGCTGCTTTCACAAGCAACTTCCACAATTTCAGCATCTCTGTAAGAAATCAAGAAAAACACAGATCTCATTTCTAATTTTCTGCCACAAAACTTTAGGCAAAAGAGGTTCAATGGTTTGAATCAAAACCTAAATGCTTACCCTTGGTCAGCTAGTAACGATACGCCATCTATAAATTCTGCATCTTCATCTGTGATGTCACAGATGACGACATCTTCAGAAATGTCAGAACTGTTCTTCAATTCATTGAGTCCATTCACCACAGACTAACAGAGACGGCAAGAGATGAGTCTCTGACAAACATCTTCAAGTTTCAATATTAAAGAGAATATCATGTTTCTATAAATAAATCGGTCCCCCACCAACGTGAATTTAACTGACGGTGATTCTCACAATTTAAGGTTCATATCCAGGGGCAGGACAATTTCACACAAAGTGAACCCTGCCTCAAATCTCATTAAGAGAGAAAAATGCAAGATAATGAATAGCAACATTACATTTACAAAATAACTGACAAGAGCACATTTCCTCCTAGCAAGGAGAGACAAAGTGCATGGAACCTAATCACCCCTGGATGGTTCTACACCTACTTTGCTGTGGTCCATAGGTTCCTCGAAGATCTGGTGGATGCATTTCGACTTCTTTCCATTGCTGTTCAGTGTAAGTGGTCTGAAATTAGATAGCAAGTAAATTACATATTAATAATAGTGTAAAAATATATTGATATTTGTTTTTAATTTATAATAATAAAATAAAATCATATTTAAAAAATAAAAATTCTTTCTCTCTCAAAATTACTGAAAGAATCATTGCTGAATCAGAATAGGAACCAGGAAGATACATATACATACATACATATATTTACAATACTCATCTTTTATTTCAAATAACTGGTTTCTGTTTAAATACATTTTAAAATGTATTTTATTTCTGTGATAGCAAAGCTGGAATTTCAACAGCTATTACTCAAATGTTAAAAACTTTTCAGCTAATTAATATTTTTGTTAACTGTTAATAAGTTTTTATTCAGTATTCTTTAATGAATAGAAAGTGATTTATTTGAAAGAAAACATTTATTTGAAACAGATTTTTTTTTTTTGTAATAATGTCAAGTCTTCGCTGTCAAATTTTTTTTTAATGCCGGTAGTGTACTTTTATTAAATGCATACACATGCATTTTAGTCTTACCTTTTGCGTTTTAAATTTAACATACGATTGTTCTGAACAAATGTGAAGATAAACTGCACCAGCTGCAGGGAACAATACAAAAAGTGGCATCAACATTCAAACCTGTGCACTAGATCATGCACTTTTTATGCTGATATGCAATAGAAATGTCTGCAAAACTGCTATGTGCAAGTAGAACGTACCTCCTTTATGACCTGCTGCTGCTGTGCATGTTTCTGTCTGAGGTCTAACAGCTCTGTCCAAACAGCTTCATTCTCTCTGGAGAAAAGACAACAGAAAAGAGAATGAGAGGTTTACATTTTCTAAAAAACATGCCATGATGTCAGAGTGTAGTTCTTTGTTGTTGCTAAGATATTCGGAGTGGTTTAACCATGTTGATACTTGCGGAACAGGGCAATATTAGGCACAACTAGTGATTAGACTCTCTGTTTCCTTAACTTCTCGGTAAATGCACATGGATGAGATTAAATGATACAGGATAATGTAAGGCACAAGCACAGATTAAAGCTTCTAACAGAGTATTTTATCACCTTTTCAGTGTAGCAAGTCTAGCATCCATGTTTTCTTGCTGCTCATGTACGTTCTGAACGCTTGTCAGAATTTTAGAAAGACCTTCTTGCCTTACTTTGCCATCTTCAGGGCGAGCATTTGACACCTATATCAAGAATAATGACAATCAACTTCAGCTTAAATTCAGATCTTACTTACAACAATTTAAATTGTTGTTATACAAAAATGTTCTCTAAATATTTTCATTTGCATCTTATTTTCAGGTCTCCACTTTCTAATTTTGTCATTTTTAACAGAGATTTACCTTTCTTTTAATGTTCTCTAGCAGGTCATCTTGCCCATGTTTGAAATATGGATGCTGGAATTCAACTGGTCCATCTCGCTCTTGCTTCACTATGCCCGTGTCAATGTGCATCACCTTGCGAAAACCATCTGTTAGCAAAGGAAAGGAACAAAGTGACAAAGAAACGAACATTAATCTCAAATTACAGCTGAACAATGAGGAAGGAGGAGAATTTCGGTGGAGCTGTAGAGAAACCACTTACACATGTTGAGCTGTCGGACAAAACTGGCCATGTTGTTGTGCTTGAAACACTTTGGGAGAATCTCTTTTGCAAACCTTTGTTCATCCAGTACAAGGAAACTGTTCCCTTCCTATAAAAATAAACGAAGAGCATTGTTAACTAAATAAAACAGACCTGTCATTTTGTATGTTGTTCCTTATTCTGTAGAACACATTCTGTGCTTTTTTTTGTTGAGCTTTACAGACATGGTCAATATAAATTCTTGATTGAATAGAAGAGTGTTTAAATTGAAAACACTCACTCAAAACAAAATACATATTTTTGTATTTCACAGAGAAATGACAAGAAAAAATAATCAAAAGAATACTGTGAAGGTATGGAACAAACATTAGGGTGAGAAAATAATAAAAATTAATATAAAAATTAATTAGTATAATAAAAGATCTATTGTAAATAAATAAATATATACACACACATATATATATATATATATATATATATATATATATATGTTGCAAATCTTAATACTTATATCATAGCACGACATCCATGATCTGACTCACATCCATCATAATAAACATCTAATCGCACAGGACCCGGATCACAAATAACGGTGTCACTATAAGCTAACGTTAAGCTAGAATGCTAACAGTCAGGTCTTTTCTTTCAATTACCTGGCTCCAGCAAATAAATTCATTTGTATCCGAGTCTTCGACGAGGGTCCAAAGCTTGGTGAGAAATGCGGGAACGTTGGAGTTGTGTTTCATTTTGCTGGAATGAAAATGAAACGCTGCAAAGAATAAATAATATGAGTCAGATATATATATTTTTTTCTTGTGCTTTAGACAAAACACGAGAACCAGTGAAAATAGCGACGCAAGTACACAACTTCCTGTAGGATTCGAGAGCTCTGATTGGTCCGTTGCGGCCTTACGTAAGATTTTTCACGTGTATTGTCAGCCGTATGTTGGTGGTAGCCAATAAAAACGCTACGTTGAAGAGAGAGGGACCTGATTGGTCACTCTTCCACCCCCAAGAGAAATAAAACGACACCAGCGCTCAAAAATAAATTGCGTGTTTTCCACTGTTAGTGTTTTTTTGTATGGCTGTCTGATGCACAAATCGCACAACATCAAATCTAATTAAATATAGCGTTTTAAACGTTTTAAGCGTTTAACAACATTATAATTGATTTAAAGCGTAAATTTGAATATTTTTCGTGAATTATGTACTCCAAAGAAAAATAATTCAAAAATATTTATATTTATATTTATGCTATAGCACGGAAATAAACTTAATAAATCCACACTAGCAACATATTCGGATGAAAGTAGATCCACTGGTGTTGATTGTATGGGGTCTGCGTGGAGCGGGAAATGGAAAACGCGGAGTGGAGTTACAGCCGAGTCAGGCTGTGAGTGCTTGAGCGAAATCAGTTTCGCTCCGTTCCACTCATTCGTGATTCTCCATAACGGTCTTTGTGTTTCCTTGTCACATCAAAGCTTGATGGCTTAGCTTGTTTTGAAACTATTTAATTCGTTCACGGAGAAGAAACATATGAACTAGCTGGCCAAATTAAGCATAAAATGTAAGTTATTTTATATTATTTACTAGTGTTTGGAACTGTTGTATTAAAATATACAGTTTACTGAACACGTTTGCTTCGGCCTGCAGCCTTGTGCCAACAGCTGAATCACACCTGTGAAGATATTCACAACAACAGCACTCTTGCTTCTGTGATATTGCTTAATGTTACCTTTTATATTGTGGCTATTGTAAAAATCATGCTGTGCCTCAAAAGTGTTTTCTGTTAAGAAGAAGAAAAAAGTTCAATAAATAGTCTATTTGTGACAACTTAATGGCAGGTGCCCTATCTTGTGACAACATGCCCCAATAAAAGATTTGCGTGTTTTTTAAAATTATTATAATTTTTTTTTTCTGTAGCCATTTAACTATACCTCAAAGGATCATTCATCAATTTAACTTAAGCTTTACAAATCAAATTTTAAACTAATAAATAGATTGTTTGTGACAACATGCCTCACAAAACAGTTCTGTAAACTGTATATTCTGTAAAAAAGAATTTGATGGTAATATTGGTAAAAAATATTCAACATCTTTTAAAAAAAATTCTAGCCACTTGCCAAGGCTTCCAAGTTGCATTCAATAATCAAAATATGTTAAAAAAATATTCATATGAAATGACAAATCCAGTCATTGTTAGTGCAGATTTTTTTTTACATGGCTTATATCACATGACCAACATACTTGCTTTATCTTTGTTGACCCTCCTGGTATTGGACACTTTTGCTTGTGAAATAAATTAATTATAGGTTGTATTGCTACAATGTGATCTATAAATCGGAATCCTTTTGCAAAATGCTGAATCCATGCAGACGAATGTCATATAGTAGGCTAAATGTCTTTTGGAGCAAAAGTGTGATAACTAACCCCAGTCTTCCATTTTAACAGCAGATCCAGTTTGCACGTCATTGCAGTTGCAGTTCATACAGTTTGCACAAGTGAGTATTATTAAACTTAAGTATTTTAATATGTCACTTTCACTTATTATATCTTTTTCATTGGGTTACATTTTGCAGTTATGGTGCTGCTACGTTAATATAGTCAAAATACTTGCCAGCAACATGTGTAATGGTGGAGTGAAGGGAAACATCTTTTGAATAACTTATAGGGAATTGAGGATTGAATGAAATTTATGATGCATGTAGTCGTTTGGCCCATATTTGGGTCTTATTAGAACTAGCACTGGCATATTCTAACACTAGAGGTCAGCATTGCACAGCATATATTAGTAGTGAAATCAATCTGATCTGAAAAGTTCAGATACAGATGATATCTTGATTATTCTGTGTCATTACACTTGTCGATGACATTCAGATTGTTCAAGAACAGTACATTAAATAAAAATGCATGCTAAAATGTGGTTGTATAAAGCAGAATGCAAGACATTATTGCAAGCAAGGGGTTAAAAGGGCAGCGTTTTTCAACAAACCTAATCACCTGCGAGGGAAAGCATGGCGAGATTAAACTTTTGTCCTCCTCGATGCCCTTGAGTCTGTTGTGAAGAGGGTTTTACCCACGCAGCTGCAAAAAAGAGCCTTCTTATGCTGCCCAGCTCTCTCTCCCACACGTACACACATGTGATAGTAATTTCAGCTTTAGCTGATGTTATAAATAACTGATTATTGTGCTTTTTAAATGCTTAGCACTTGATTTAATTTGTTAAGCCAGCTGCAAAACAAATTGCCTTCTGAGAGAAATAAAAGGCTGTATTTAATTAACCAGACCTGATGTTGGACAGAGTAACTGTAAGTGGACTAACAACACTGAGACGAACATTAAGGTGAGCGTAACAGAGAATGAACTTGACAGGCCCGACTAATGAGAGCAGACAGTAATATTCACATCAAACGATTACATCAAAGAGTCTTTCCTAATAGCCATAATTAGAACATTCTTTGATTCTTGGTAAAGAGAGATTATGGAGATGGCAAAAATCAGTGTGAATTATAGTTAGACAAGTGATAGAAAGTCACTACTGCCTAGTATATAGAAAAAGTGCAATGAACACTTCTTTCTTTCTTTCTTTCTTTTTTTTTTTTTTTTTATAATGCCAAACTGATTATATCACAATGGCCTTATGTGAAGTGTTATCAAAACAAAAAAGATTTAAATATATGGACAAATGGATTTTGGATTTTATCTGATAATAAGTATGAACATTTTAGATAATAACTGTTTTAGTGGATTAGAAACTACTAGATCGGTGCAATTTACTTTAAAGTTGATAAGAGAGTAACCAAAAAGATTAGAAAAACAATTAAAAACAAAATATTGTTATAAAACACAATTTTTAATACACATTTAAAACATAATTTATTATTATTTTTTATGTTTTATTTTATTTTTTGCAAGTAATCCTGCTATTTGGTTAAGCCACTGTTGCTGTGTCAGTCTGATCGGGATACTCAAACAGAGCAATGCTTTTTATAGCACCAGAAGGTTTTATGAATAATCATACATCAATATTAATCTTCGATAGGTGAAAATGTTACAGCATTCACAGTGAAACCTTTTAAAAACATTGGAAACGGCATGTGCGCAAACACATAGCATGCACAATTGCTAAATTATGCAGAATTGCACGAACGTAAGGTTTATGGCACGCTCATAATGTAAACAAACAATCAAAAACAAAAAACAGATGTAGGAGTCACCCGAGGTTAACTGACACACTTTTTCATTGAACACGTTTGCTTGGACAGGCTTGATGTCTTCAGGTAGGTACTGGTTGGGAAGCAGTACACTCACTCTCCCTTGCCCTCTCTTTTTTCTTTCATTTTCTTTTGTTTTTTTTCCAACAGAGTTGGACCAAAAAAGCCTGGAAGGAATTGATATTTTCCATTGGATGTAGAACTTGGACCTCTGTTTTATAGTTGTTGTTCCCTCTCATTATTTGATTAATCCTGAAGTCTAAGAGAACCGAAATGAAACAGAGAAAAATATATTAGTGCTGAGCTCAGCAGATTTATTTTTTACCTAATGAATAGATAAGTTTGGATTATGCCTCGCAGAGCTGCCAAGGAGACCATTTTTATTGCTGTTCGAAACATCTTTGATTAAGTGAAGCTGAATGGTTATGCCTCTCTGTATTAATTGGTGCAGTATTTTCATATTCCACCACACAAATTGAAATCAAATGATCTCATCATGCAACGAGTTGCTGTTTTAGAGCCAATGTTTTAAACTGCAACAATAAAACACACCTTACCAGTTGGATGTCAGGGAGAAAAACTTTTTTTTCTTCACTTTGAGGAAGTTCTTTTTAAAGAGAACATAATATCCATTTCTTTTCTTTCAGCTCGGTGAGACTTGGAAATGGTTATAGACGATATGCTAGCCAGAGGCAGTAAAAGGTATGTTTTCACATTTAGCCTCAACATCAAGGAGTCTTAGGTTTGAGAGGAGACGTCGCCACGTATGACCTCACGAAGCTCAGAATCAAAGGTTAAATTAGGTGAAGAAATTGTTTTTCTCCATTTTACAAATAAGAGAGGTTTCAGTGACACAAGTGTTTTCATTATCATACACTCTGCTATATGTAATTGTTGAGTGAATGAATGTATAATTAAACAATGCAAAAGAAAAAAAACAAATAGGGCTACATGCATTCATTGTGTAGTGTTATAAAATGGAATATGGAAATATATTGACATTGAATGGTGACATTGAATAGTATTTGTTGCGTTATTCTGATATGCAATTAATTTTTAATCATTTGACAGTATTAGTCAAAATTAATTGAACACCAAAAGGTGTGATCTCACGATAAATATGATGTTAGTCTTTTTCCAGTGCATCCAGCTCTCCTGTCACCTCATTAACGCATTAGTCACAATCGAAGAGGGGAAGACGTTCACATCTGGCCTTTGTTTCTTCAGTTTTGTAGGCTCATTACATAACTTGAAGCCTTTCAGGCCTTTGTTTGAAATCTCTAAACTTTTACAATTTGTACGCCTGACAATCCTGGTTTCCATTTAAATGGCTTCACTTCTCTCAAAATTTCTTTCCTGATTCACCTCCATGATAATGAAGCAATTTAGGCAGCATGTATTCTGTTTTCACTCCATCGGGGGTTATCATAGCATGCCAAGTGTCATAAAAGTAAAGAGATAAATAATGTAGCCAAGCTCTCAGAACCACCTGGCATGTACATTTATATGCTTCGGTATTAACATTTGTTTTGTGCTTTATTGCTTAGAAAATGCTTAGCGCTGTGTCATTAGGCCACGGGGATGTGATTGCCTGTTTCACATGACCCAGGTGGAATTCCATTGTGAGCAGAATTTAGGATATCGTCACAGGTATTACAATTTAAGGGCTAGTTGTTCAGATAAGCAAAATCTTTGTTCCAAAACTTGGTGAACTGTATGCGAGATGAGCATTTTAAAGCACAATGCATGCACTCCTGATCAGTTCGCATGTAAATGTTGTTGCCTTCTAAAATACCTTGGCTGCATTTTAGAAAAAAAACAACATAGTACATGCATAGTACTTCCCTACTATATAGGTTAGTAGGTGAAAAACAGTGAACAGAGTAGTATGTCCGAATTCACAGTATTCATTAAACAGGAGGCAAAAGGTCCCTGGATAAACTACTATTTCTTGCGTGATTCTGAAGTGTGCATCTGATGGACAATTTAATGTTCCATTAGGGCACAGGAGAGGATTTGTGAAAGTCAGTGAAGTGATGAAACTGATGCTGGTAGGTCACATGACAATGACAAAATGACAAATGTACATTACATCCGGATTACCAGAGAAGGCAATCCCATAATGCACTGCGACAAGCTACTTATGTTCTACAGTGTTTAGGATGCTGCCTTAGAAGGCAGCGAGTCAGCTCACTAGGCCTAAATGTTGGACAGATGGAGTGCTAACTACCCTCAAGAGAGCACGTTATGAAGCTTTACCTTGCCAGGTGTTTCTCATTTTGGTTATAGTGAAGTAACGTGAATCGCTTTTCATTGAAAGACCCGGTACAAAGAGTGGATTCAGAGGGAGATATTTGATGATGCCAGGTTTAAGACTCCCGTTGTGTCTCATATGCATATTCAGCACTTCCCCATAAACACAGAGGCTGTAAATACAGAGGAACAGCCAGCTGTGTACAAGTTGTAACCACTAAAATATCCCTGGCAGACCGCAAACCAGGAGGTTCGACGAGGTGTGTGTGCTGAGAATGACTTTACATGGGAATTACAATTTAAAACGATCTGCCTGAGGGTGTGAGATTTCTGAGGCTTCAAACTTCTCATGCCTTTCAGAAAATCCATTTAATAATGTGCACTGCATGTAATATAGTAGTTCATTTATTCCCTGCACTGCAAAATAAATACATTTAAAAAATCTTTCTCAGCATTTTTGTCTTGTTTTTCTTGTACAAATATCTATACCTTCTTAAATCAAGTACATATTTGAGAAGCAAAATGACTTAAGATATGGTTAATATCTGAAAATAGAAAAAAAGTTCAGATCGAAGAAATTATTAAAATTGAGTGATTATGAAGTTTTTGGTTAAAACAAGATTCCTTAATTTTGATACAAACTTATTTTTGATATGTTTTTCAGAAAACAAATCATATTTTAAGTCAGTTTGCTTCCCAAGTAAATGTATCTGGATGTTTAGATATTTGTACTGGAAAACAATATTGAGTATGAAAATCTTTAAAGTCTTTGTGGGGCATTATAGTAGTAACATATATCAAAATACAATATGATATAATATATATATATTTTATGTGCCATTACAACCAATGAGATCTCTGTAGTAAACTGTTGAAATTAGACATTTAAATTAAAATTTTAGTCACCACAGCATTTTTTATAGGAATCATTGGAGAAAGATGTTTTTTGCTTGATAGAGTGTGTAATTACAGCACCTACCACAAGGGGCAAAATGTGCTGAACCCCGACTGCTGGTTGCATCTTACTGTAACAAAAGAGTAAGGACAGACAATATTGCAAGTGTATGAAAGGAGTGCAATAATGATTAGATGGCAACATTGTGAAGACAATTGTGGATTGCTCTTGCAAGTTAATGCAGAACTTCTGCTTAAATAATCACATCCTTTTTGCCTTAGTCTTAATTGCTTTAGAAACCAAAACTGGATTGCTTTGCTGTTGTAATCTAACAATTACATTGTATGACATTTAGCTAAAATGAACTTGATCTTCTTGAAATGTTTGATCTTCACATTGCATTTTTGGAGACTAGATACAATTTCAGCTGGCAGGGGCTGGTTAGTGTGCAAATGTGTACAGTCACCTCGCTAACATTTTAACCATCTTTTGGAGTTTACCTTCTCATATCCAGCATGAAGAACTACATACGTTTTTCAAGCATTTAAAGGTTTTATGCTTTTCGTTCAGGAATGAGTTGTTAAGCTCCAGCCACTTGCTCTGGGCAAGTCTGCTCCTCCACCCACTGTCTGGATTTACTTTCTAAGCAAAGCTGTTTTTAATACAGGCTATTTGACATCCAACTCTATCCTCCGTGGTCCACGACTTGTTTTGGCATATGATACGGAGTGTGACCATTTTAGAGGCATCGACTTGGGTGTCCTCTAGGTTTAGAAGAAATACAGCCACTGCCGAACATGAAGGTATAAAACCAGCCAGTTTTTAACACTGGACCTTTAGATTTGTTAACCCATTCAGACCCAGTATCTATACTAGTGAACAATTTATTTGTGTTTTTTCAAAAAACATTTTTTTTATGTTTTTGTCATTTGGGGCCATCCATATCATTATTAGTTTTATGATGCTAAATTAGTCCATATGTGACCCTGGACCACAAAACCAGTCATATGTAGCAATAGCCAACAATTTGGTCAAATTGTATGGGTCAAAATTATCAATTTTTCTTTTATGCCAAAAGTCATTAGGATATTAAGTAAAGATCATGTTCCATGAAAATATTTTGTAAATTTTCTACCATAAATATATCAAAACTTAATTTTTGATTAGTAATATGCATTGCTAAGAACTTAATTTAGACAACTTTAAAGGCGATTTTCTCAATATTTCACATTCCAGATGTTCAAATAGTTGTATCTCAAATATTGTTCTATCCAACCATACATCAATACAAAGCTTATTTATTCATGTATAAATCTCAGTTTCAAAAAATGTACCTTTATGACTGGTTTTGTGGTCCAGGGTCACATATATGTTCTATTGTTTTTTGACAAAAATGAAATAAATAATACATTTATTATTACAGAATTTAGCTCTTTTTTTTTTACAGGTGTTTTACATGTATTTTGAATTTTACACTGCATTTTTGTTGCAATTCAAGTTTCTTAGTCTTCTTTACTGTCACTTATGATCAATTTAATGTGTCCTTGCTGAATAAATGCATTAATTAACACATAAAAAATATTATTGACCCCAAAATTTTGAATGGTAGATGCTGTTTTATTTGGCAGCAAAATGCATATTTCTACAGCTATTCTGAGTGAGTGAAGTGACATACAGCCAGGTATGGTGACCCGTACTCAGAATTCGTGCTCTACATTTACCCATCCAAAGTGCACAGACACAGCAGTGAACACACACAAACCGTGAACACACACCCAGAGCAGTGGGCAGCCATTTATGCTGTGGCACCCAGGGAGCAGTTGGGGGTTCAGTGCCTTTCTCAAGGGCACCTCAGTCGTGGTACTGAGGGAGAAGAGAGTGCTGTACATTCACTCCCCCCACCTACAATTCCTGCCGGCCCGAGACTCGAACTCACAACCTTTGGGTTACGAGTCCGACTCTCTAACCATTAGGCCACGACTTCCCTTATAGAGCTATTCTACAGCTATTCAAAAGTTACTGTGTATTCTGACCATTTTTAATTATTACCAGCAATATCACAAATGTTTCCATTATTTTAAAGTAGATTTTTGATGGCTCACAATTGCTAGTAGTGAAATGTTTGGGAATGTACATGTTTTATGGTGCCATCAGACACTCAGCATTTTTTTCTTCTTCTTCATAATATCATTATGATTTCTAGCTGGCCTTCTCATGACACTATAGCTCAGGTAATTGCCAATAAATGAGTACAATAGATACAATTTTTGAATGAATGTCATCAGAAGAGTTTCATTGTTGTACAATGACAACAAATTAGACAAAAGCCAAAAACAAATGAATTATTGTTAAAGATTGTGTTTCAAATGATGTTGACGTCAGTTTATCTTTAATTTCTCACACTCATATTTGTTCAGTCGCAGCCTTGCAGGTGAGCCTGCGAGAATTAGATACGGATATTTCAATAACAATGTTCTTTGTCTCTTCATTATCTGCTTTGTAGCTGTTTGATATTATCTTAGAAAAAATATGACAGTCGGATACAGCTGAAGTTATTCTTCGTGGCTTCTTTGTGTGATTACAGATAGAAAGACAGAGGCCTTTTCATAACATAGCCTTGAGCTCATCAGTTTTTCTTCTGTGATAAATTACTGCTGAAACTCTTGTTGACCCTTTAATTTCCCTCTATTTTTAATTTTCCCTCTTTGTTTGAAATAGTGGAAATAAAATATGTTAGAGTCCTAAAAACACCTTTAATTAAGTACTTCCTTTTCTTGCCAAAATTAAACATTAATCTTAAAGGAATAAACAAGAAAGGAACGTGTGGATGTTGCAATTTTCATGTAAGATTATTAGTAAGCAACAACTTTCATTTTCAATTATTAAATGCAGTGCTATTTTAAAGACTTAAATATAGTGCATGAGTTATGTGGATTACTTTCATGCTGCTTTTTGTCTTTTTTTGCAGCTTGAAAGCTAATATTGACATGGAAAAGAGCGGTGTTAACATTATGCTAAACGTCTCCTTTTGTATTTTAAGTCATATGAGTAAATGAAGACAGAGACTATTCCTATAAGGTGCTTATTTCTTAAAAAATAAATAAATGAATGGGCATGAAATACTGATTGTAGCTGAAATAATTTTATTGTCCATGTAGAAAGAGGCTGCAGGGTGATACAAGAGACAACCAGCACAGCTGTGTAGGAAAAAATAACAATTACACAGTTTATCATCATTAAACATAGTGATAAAAAAAACATGTATAGCCTGAATACACTGTAAGTCGCTTTGGATAAAAGCGTCTGCTAAATGCATAAATGTAAATGTAAATGTAAACAAAAATATCTGACCACAGAATGATGCAATTGACCAATCAAGTTCTCCAGAGAGCTGTGTAATTAAAGTCATTCAGTAAAGCCAATAATTATCATGACTTCCCCATTGCACAGGAACAACTGGCAATGCAAATAAGCTCATACTGTTTATTGTGACACATCAGCATGTCCTTCTGATATCTTCTATAAACTCACAGGTGGTCTCCAGCTACTCCCTGCGTTATCAGCTTGCCCTGAGTGTTTCTCTGGCTAGTGTGACCTTGATCTCTGCACTGAGGTTTAAGAAGCAAATACTCTGTTCTCTAAACTATGTTCTTTCCCATGTTTCTCCCCTTGTGAAGACACTTAAACGTTCAACACACTTAAAATCCAGCCCACATCATGCTGAAGTGGAGGTTATGAGTCAATAGCTATGATTCACCCTGACTTGATGACTTGTTTTTGCCCTTTTGGAGAAATTTTAAAAATGCTTGACAATTATCTGGTATTTGTCAGAAGAGCTGGCTGATGTCAAACAATGCTCCTTTAAACGAAAAGAAAATTGGTCCCAAATTCAAAGATATGTGCTTTGGAGCAACCGCTTATACAAATCACAGGGTGTCAAGAATTTCAAAGCATGCAGTATTAAGTAGTGAGTATTTACAGCCACAGTTGTGTGCTGAAACTGAAGCGGCCATTCATTCTTCTCATGATAATCTTTATTAGATGACTGGTGACAAATTAGAAATGGTGTGTAATATGTTTGACTGGTTATCCCTTAAAAGTTTGAATCAATGACCTACTTATAATGATGAAGAACTAGTTTCACAGAGCTAGATGTCTGCATGGCCCTTTGCAGCTTTTTCTGTCTAAGAACTGCCCTCTTAAACAGGAAATATTTGCCTGATTGACATATAATGTGGCCAACCACAGTTTTAACATGCTTTTATGAATATACAGTATGAAATAGTTTCCAGAATACATGATTCTGATTGGTCAATCTCTGCATCCAGTGATCAGATATTGTAGTATTTTACTAGCTTTAAAGAATTTGTTCAACCAAAAATGAAAATTTGCTGAAAATTTACTCATGCTCAGCCATCCAAAATGTAGATGAGTTTGTTTCTTCATCGGACCAGATTTGGAGAAATTCAGCTTTACATCAGCTGCTCAGGAGTGAATGGGTGCCGTCAGAATGAGAGTACAACTGATAAAACCATCACAATAATCCACAAATAATCCACACGATTCCAGTCCATTATAAATGTCTTGTGAAGTAAAAATCATGCATATTTTTAATAAACAAATCCATCATAAAATTAGTCCAAACTTGTTCAGTGCAAAAGAGTATGTTGTTTGCTGGTTTTACAGCTGCAAAGAAGACAATAATACAGAACTGGTTTACACCGCACATGTGTGGAAAAACATATTGGATCCGTAGCCTCCTGCAAATAGTGACTTGTGAATGTACAACGGCGCGAGTCGGTGGGGCCAGGCCTTCGACCATTGATGCTTGGCAGTGTTTTTTGTTTGATATACGTGATTGTATGGATGAGTGACTTTTGTGTTTTTGGTGTTCTTCCCTCTCTCCCTCCCTTTTGACTGGACTTTGAGATGTTGAGTATGTGTCTGTTGTTTTGTTTTGTTATATTTTGGATGCTGTGTTGTTGTGTGAAAAAAATAAAAAATGAAATAAAATTAGTCCAAACTTCAGACCAAAAATATGACACTCCTATCCATAATATTGCTTTCTCCAGTGAAAAATCTAATCTGAGTTGGGAGAGAAATATGCACAAGCACCGTTTACAAGCGAAAACAGCCTTAAAGAGTTGTAAACAAATATGTAGATGCATTTTGATGAGAGATAACAACAGGGGATAGACTTTACCACTGGAGGAAGCGTTATTATGGATTATACTAGACTCCCATTCTAATGGCACCCATTGACTACAGTGGTGTGCAAATGGTGTAATGCTAAATTTCTTAAAATCTGTTTTGATGAAAAAACAAGCATCTACATTTTGATGGCCTGATAATATTTAGTTAAGCATTAGGTAGTTTGTCAAGAGATCTGAAGTTAATGAAATGAGAGATTGAATTTTCTGGATTAAATTAGTGGATCTCAGAAACAGCAAGCAAGCTCTATTTTAATTCACACTCAAGTCTTTCATCCACCATAAGTGGGGAAATTATATAATTCATGATGAACTCAATGGCTTCCATCAGTCCCGCTGCATTTTTACTTTGTTGGTCGTATCAAAAGCGCAGTGTTTGCCAGATGGAAAAAATAAACCATGTCTGTTCTCCAAGTGTGATTTCACATAAATGGCTTTGATTTCATGACATCTGAAACCAAGCTTGTGTTAATAACCTTCTTCTGTGAACTTGTTGACGCTTTGAAATGTCATTGATGCACGTCAAATAATTGTTTTGTGTTGTTTAAACATCCTTAAAAGGGGTCAAAGTTAATCATATTGTACATATTGTAAGTGAGAGGCATTGGTGTATACAGTGCCTTGCGAAAGTATTCATACCCCTTCATTTTTTTCACATTTTATGTTGCTGCCTTATGTTAACTGCTTTAAATTAGTTTTTTTTTCTACATCAGTCTACACTCCATACACCATATTGACAAAACAAACAAAGAATTGTCACAACTTTGTAAATTAATTACAAATAAAAAAAAATTAAATAAGTTAATTGCATAAGTATTCATACCCTTAACTAAAAATTTAGCTGAAGCACCTTTACAGCCTCAAGTCTTTTTTTGTTTGATGCGACAAGCTTTGCTCATCAGCATTTGGCAATTATCTGCTATTCTTCTCCTCACCTCTTCACCTCTCAAGCTCTGTCAGGTTGGATGGGGCAGACGCACATTTTCAGGTTTCTCCAGAAATATTTGATTGGGTTCAAGCTCAGGCTGTGGCTGGGCCACTCAAGGACATTCACAAAGTTGTCTATAAGCCACTCTTGCTGTGTGTTTAGGTCCATTGTCCTGTTGGAAGATAAACCTTCTGCCTGTCTGGGGTTCTGAATGCTCTGGACTGGGTTTTCATTAAGGCTATCTCAATATTTTGGTGCATTGAGCTTTTCTTCTACTCTGATGAGTCCCTCAGTCCCTGCCGCTGAAAAACAGCCCCACAGCATGAGGCTTCTACCAGCACACTTTACTTTTGGGATGGTACTCTGCATTTGATGAGCAGCGCCTGCTTTCTTTCAAACATGATGCTTGGAATTGAGGTTCATCAGGCCAGATAATATTATTTCTCACAGTCTGAGGGTGCTTTAGAAGAAGGTGCTTTCTAAGTGTGTTTTCATGTGTCTACACTGAAGAGAGGATTGAGTCTTGCCACACTGCCATAAAGCCCAGATCGATGGATTGTTGCAGTGGTGTTTGTCCTTCTGTAGATTTCTCCTATCTGCATATACGATCATGGAGCTCAACTAGAGTGACCATCAGGTTCTTCAGCATTTGGAAAGTCTTCAGTGTCACACGGTGCTTCAGAAATCATTCTAATAGGCTGATTTTCTGCTGAATAAACATTTCTTATAATTAAATATCAATGTTGCAAAGAAACAATGTTGTGTTGATAAATATTTTGTTGGAAACTGTGACGCATTTTCTCAGGATGGTGAATAGAAAGTTAATAAATGAAAACTTAATAAATGTACTAATTTCTCAAAATTACTCATAAAAAAGTACTTTTGAAGAATAGTGCTGGTATGACCAATAAATATATCAATAATATAAATAGTGTAATAAAATAACAATAATTGGTTGGAATAGAATAAAAAGTATTGAAGTGGCTCTGGATTGTTTTTGTTACACTGGTAGAAAGTGTCCAAAACTCCTGGTTCAGAAGTCCACACAACATGTACTGTACCTCTTAAAGAAAACTGACACTGATCCTTATGGCTTTTGTGTATAACAACCGTACAATCCCAGAGGAATTTTAATGTGTCATCCGCTGTGTTCCCATCACCACATTTGAGACACTTCCAGTGCAACATGTGGTTATTCCTCCAAATGGGATTCTCAAAGAGGAAAAGAAAATGTGTAAAAAAAGGAAGTGCTTGGATCTGAAAACTACAAGTAATTGCATGTTCCTGGCAAAAAGTAGCACTATGTGCCTGTTTAGTTTTGTGTGTGGTTTGCTTGTTTTATACCAACAAGCAGATATGCGCACAAGCCTTTAACTTGTGTGCACTTATCGAATTGTAAACACTGGCAAGCAAGCCTGTATATTTATGTGGCAAGACTGTGGGGAGTGCAAACATGAGACTACAAGCTGCTCAGCTTAAGATTTCTGTATCTGGATGTGATAATGTTTTGACATATAGACACTTCAACCAAACTGTAAGCAGTCTTTATGTGAGGCCAGATAGTGTTAGGAGGCTGTATGTATGTATGTATGTGTCTGTCTGTCTGTCTGTCTGTCTATCTCTGTCTGTCTGTCTGTCTGTCTGTCTGTCTGTCTGTCTATCTCTGTCTCTCTCTCTCTCTCTCTCTCTCTCTCTCTCTCTCTCTCTCTCTCTCTCTCTCTCTCTCTCTCTCTCTCCCTCTCTCATCTTATAGGTTTATGATTTGTCCTCATTCACTTTTCCCTAATTGATACCAAACTCCTGATGAGCTCTCAAAAACATTTTTGAGATGCAATATAATATCTTTTTCATGTTGTTTTACAGTGCCAATTATCAGTTTAACTTCACTTCACTAAGCTGAATGTGAGGATGGTGCTGATTTTTTGGGCTCCGTCTTAATAACTAGTTCCTCGCCGCCAAATCTCTCTGATATGAGCCTTGACTTTCAAAGGGATTTCTTTATTAGTAGTCGAGCAGCAGCATAATCACCAGCTCCCAGGAAAACCACTGAGTGAAATAATCAACTGTAAACAGGCAGGGAATGTTAATTATGCACTGGCTGCATCCTTAGAGGACAAAACATATTTAACTTGCAATTTCGAACAGCGGGGAAACCCCACACATGGTTGTGGGACCACACTAAATTCCACGTTTTCATTGCATCCCAATGACAGGTCTACACCGTAAAGTGATGTTTTGGACAATGGCATAAGACTCTGGGCCACCTCACTATTGTGCCTGGTGACAAAGGTGTAATTTTATCCTGCTTTCAGAGAGAGAATTGTCTCCTTATGCAATTTAGATCTCTTGAGATTATAATCAAGGAAGTTTTGCTTAAATACTGTCGCAGCTTTGACCATATTTGTCTCTGAAGGTCCACATTTCTACCACTCTTGCACATCGCTTGCATTATCCAAACTGCTGACAAAAGCGAAATAGCTTGTGCGCAGAACCGAGACAAAACAGCTCTTCAAATTAATGAAAAATAAAACAGCACTGTTAGAAGATTGTCACTCAGAGACACAGACATCTGACTCCTCTGTAGCTTTTGGAGGTCTTGAACAATTTCAACAGTGAAACATCACCCTGTGATAGCCAGAGGTATAAATGAGGCCTAAAATGGTGTTTAGGACTCAGTCAAGGGTTGATGACACAGGTTGTGGTAATATTCATATGCTAAACATCACTATGCTAAATATCATCTGCTCTCAAATTGAAATAAGCTGTTACTGGAAAGTCATTTGATTTCCAAAACTTGTCGTGTAGAGCTAACTTTTTGATCTCATATGAGAACAGTTAAGTTAGAACTGGCACAAAGTAAAATGTGAGCTCTCGCAAACATCACGATAGACAGTGTCACGTGTTTTCCATTTGTCACACGTTATTTGTGATGTCCACGTCAAGAATGTCCTGAAACAACTCCCTGTTTCCTTGTTGTAAAGGTCTGTCAAGATGTGGACAAAAATGTGGAGCTTCCAGCAGAGGTCCTTCTTTTATCAGTTTTATTGTGACAGGTTGCCATGTGTTAGGACAAACTGCTTCAGTGCTTTATTGTGGACTTCGGCACATCGTTTTATACCACATAAGAAGGCACAAACACATGTTCTATCTGCCCTTCATAAGATCTTTGTGTGTTGAATGAATGTGTGTATTTTTCCGCAGGAGATGAGAGCCGACACTAATAGAAGACACTATCAGATTTTGGCCATATAGGACCAATGGTGCATGCATGGAGACAAGGACCGTGAGGGTCAGAGACTTAATAGCTACTTATAATGCATGTAAATAATGTTTCAGTAGCATCCGCCAAATATTTAGCAAGTTTTTAATCCTGTCCTAATATTTTGACAATCCTAATGCAGACTAATGCAAAAGTGTTCACTGTGAGGGAATGTGTTACAACTTAAAATGCTAGCAAAAATAATGCAATGGCCAAATATAGCATTGCAGTCTCCATTTGATACTGTATTTTAGGCAGCATTTCAAAAAAAACAACAAAACAAGGCCAATTACAGCAGAAATTTGAATTATTTAAAAATCATGAAATGAGTGCATTTGCTTTAAAAAACAGCCACAGTGAAAAGTAAGGTAACATATGATTTACCATTGTAATTATTATAAACTGTTCTCATAAATAAGCTTTTCAAATTCTGATTTCACTGTGAAGCTATATGAGCATTTTCAGATTTCAGATTTTTCTTTGATTGTAACCATTTTTAACAACTTTATCATTGTAATTCATAATTTTATTGTATTATTTAAATAACACTTTTTCTAACATGTCTCCATGCTGGTTAGTTACCACAATCCTGGAAATGACATCAGATAACGCTTCTCACTGAAGAACTGTCTGACCTGGCTTTCCGAAATCCAACTTCAGTAGAAGGTGAGTAAATTCCAGGTTCTACATTTTCTGGAACACATATTTTATTAAGTACAGATGCATGATATTGCTTGGACGTTATATGAAGTAACTTGCATTTAGGCCCAATATAGCCAGTCTGTTTTATTATATTTGTAATTAAAAAAGGCATTTTCACTATGGGGGGGACACTGAACTCATAAACGATTTCCTGAACACAGTAAACAGAAAACAGTATTATTGTCTTTAACCATGACAGGAAAACTCATAAATGGATGATCCATTCTGATGTTCTTCTATGAAGTTGCCATGTTCTACAAAATTCTTTGAGCCCATAGATTTCTGTGGGTACCTGCTTTTTAATTTCCTGTCGAGGACCATGCAGGGATTCCTCAGAAATGTAATAACAGCAAAATAACCCTGCGTGACAAACATCAAAGCTGCCACATTCAAAAAGGAAGGACGATCAAACCAGAGGGTAGGTTTGCATGCCTCAACAACAAAAAGAGCATTTTTTTTGCACATTTATTTGATATATGATACTATACATACTATATGAAGCAAATAGATATTGACTTCCACCACTGAGGTTGCACAGATGGCCAGCAATTGATGTTTTCCTCTCAAATATATATTATGTAATATATCATTTGTAGATCTGTTGTATAAAAACAGTATCACACACACAGTTGTGCCTTTGTACTGAGTAAAATATGTGTTCCAGACAACGTATATATTAATGTCTAGGTGTGCTGTTTATCTGTCCGATGTGATATTACAAAGGTAAACCGATTTTTCAGGGTCTTTACTTTGTGTTATTGTTTTCCAGAGCCCCTGGCAGAATTTCAACTTCATTAGAGTGCCTTTTTGTCTAAGGTTATATAACACAGCATCAGTAAATAATGTTTGGATATTTCTAGCACCTTGTGTTCCACATGTTCATTAAAAAGTTTCTTACTGGTAGATTTTTTTGCAGAGGACAAAGCTGTTGCTAAGCTGAGGCCTTCATCCACACAGAAATGCGTTAACTTCTCCGGCCCTCCACTGGAGACTCTCTCAACATGCACGAGCGTACCTCTGGTCTGCCCAGCTTTATAACACTGTTTTGGCCTGTTGCTAGAAAACCATCATTATGTGTTGTGAGTACTAAAGCCTCTGTGGACCATGCATAAAGGAGCAGAAAGGGGAGCTGGATCTAAACTCTGCGAGGAACGGGCATGTGACCATGTTTTGACCCTTCTCTTTAATCAAGGTGGTCTGAGTTGTCAAAGATGGATCAAAGTGTCACTAAGACAAAAGGAGCATTCACAGGAACCTTCTTCAATCTCAGGCAAGCACATGTTTTGTGCCATATGGTGTTTAATGTTGGTGTTTAAAGCACGCTCAAGCAGTGAGCTTATGATGCTAGCATAGTTGCTAGCTTACACCACACCACAACTTTCTGATTTGGGGATGTGTTGATTCGAGATTCATTACAGAAGTGGCATTGATCACATTAGGTTGTATTTGTAAATTCTGACAGCATAGTTTAGTTTGCATGCATTTTGTTGATAAAGAAAATAAATATTAGCTATTTAGCCAGTTAATGATCTGACAGGCTTGCGTGATACAACTACACTTGCCGTAATTCACTGTGGTGGCATGAGAATGATAAAGTACACAGGCTAGCAATCAAATACACACCCACTGTCCATCTTTTGCTGTTGATTTTATTGCAGTAGCACTAAAAAGCTTCTGTTTTCTGTGTCTGTTTATTTTAACCAAAATCACATTGTTTTATACAACTTCTGAACTTTAAAGTAGGAACTTTCCAGAGGGACTTGAAGGGAGTATTACTTTTTATGTAAATTATACCCAGACTTTCTTCCCCCCATCGTTACTGATAATTTTTAGTCATAAATCAGCAAATAATTTGTTTTATCACCAGTATTAATATTTGTCTCATGTGAACCAATTCATACTATAATGCAATGAAATACACTATACTGTTCAGAAGTTTGGGGTCAGTAAGATTTTATTTTAAAATAAATTAATAGTTTGATTACACTGGAATTCATTAAAATGATTGAAATAACAGTAAAGACTTGTACATGGTTACAAAAAGATTTCTGTTTCAGATAAAGGCTAAACTTTGGAACTTTCTATTCATCAAAGAATCCAGAAAAATCAGTATTTATAAAAATACTAGGCGACACAACTGTTCTCAACATTGATAATAATAATAAAGGTTTCTTGAGCACCAAATCAACATATTATACTGATATTTGAAGGATTATGTGACACTGAAAAGTGGCATAATATCTGCTGAAAATTCAGCTTTTCCATCACAGGAAGAAAATATATGAAACCAGAAAACGGCGCTTTTAAAATTGTAGTAATAAATTGCAAAATTGCTATTTTACTGTATTTTCGATCAAATAAATACAGCCTTGGTGACTAAAAAATAAAAATATCCCTCCCTCAAACTTCTAAACAGTAGTGTATTTGTGATTTATTTTATAGCAAGGGCTAACTGGACCATGCTAAGTAGTCCAAGCTTTACCCCTTGGTTACTACCAGGTGTAAACAATGATCTTTTCTGAGCATTTTTGATTTTATCACCTGAGATGGATGTTAATTCCAGGTATAAATAGAGCCAGAAGCAACTGCCAATTTTTCAGACAAAATCCGCTTAAAATCCCCCCAAATAATCATAACCTCGGCTTCATCTGCTATCCCTCATGTGGATCATGAGTCATGTGGAAATCGCTTACCTGATGAATTGAGATTTCTGAGAACTGGGGCAAAACCACAGGAATAGTGTTAAACATCTCCCAGGGCATTAAATCCAGCCATTAGTTGAAGTAATATGGGTGATGCATGTCTAATGAAGGACTTCACTGTGCTTTGAAGCATATACAAATGTCTAATGATGATGATGTCAGACACGTGTGTATTTATTCTGTAATCAAGTGTAAACCTCTGCAGCACACAGGACACAAATCAAGCAATGATGTTACTTGGAGGAGACAGCTGGTTACTTCATAAAATAATCTTGATTAGGATAGAAGGCACATGATAAACATGAGTCTAAACCAACAGAATATCAAACTTTAATTTAAAGTAAACATTACTAAACTGATTGCTGCTCCTCTATTAATCAGTAATCGTACTAAATCATGCAGACATTAAGTCATTGTTGGGCTGTTTTACATCAGTTTATAGACAGAGACCTCTTTGGTGACCTTTTTTCGCTTTGTTTAGATCCGATAAGACCAGACACCTGGGCTATATTGTGTTTGCTATGTTTTGTCATGTGAAAATGACTTCAACAACAGAACGTAGTGAACTTTCAGGAGTAAAGGGTACAGGAACAGCATCACACCCTTGGTCTGACAACAGAAGAGGTCTTTAAGGAGCTTTTTGAAGTTATTTGTTCATGTCTTGTGCATTTGTGAAGCAAGATATCCAGTTACTTTGGTAAAAATCTGACAACAACAATCTCTGTGAAGTCAGGCCAAGGGTCTCAGAATTTCTCAATAGTTGGCAATAACACCTTAGCTTACTTTGGCAGTGGCTGGTGGAATGTATTGCCATAGGGATAAAGATGATTACCTGATATGAATAGGTATATGTGCACTACCGTTCAAAAGTTTGGGATCGGTAAGAATTATGTAATGTTTTAAAAGAAGTCTCTTATGCTCACCAAGCCTGCATTTATTTGATACAAAATGCAGTAATATTGTGAAATATAATTACAATTTAAAATAACTGTTTTCTATTTGAATTAGTTCTGTCAAACGATTAATCGCATCCAAAATAAAAGTTTTTAATTACATAACATATGTGTGTGTGCTATGTATATTTATTATGTATATATATATATACACACACATACAGTATACATTTTGAAAATATTTACATGTCTTTACATGTATAAATTTATATTCATATAATTTATAGTAGGTATAAATAGATTTAATATATAAACAACTTATTTTTCTTAAATATATACATGCATGTGTGTCTGTTTATATATACAAAATAAATGTACACACATATATTATGCAAACAAAAACTTTTATTTTGGATGCGATTAATCGCAATTAATCATTTGACAGCACTAATTTTAATATATTTTAAAATTAAATGTATTCCTGTGATGGCAAAGCTGAATTTTTAGCAGCCATTACTCCAGTCTTCTGTATCACATGATCCTTTAGAAATAATTCCAGGGTTCCTATGCAGTATGGAAAAGTATAGAATTTTATTTTAGCAAACATTCTAATTTAACTTCTCTTTATTCAGCCTAGTTTGTATAGCCTTTGTTTGTAGTAGTGTCAAAAGTACTTTGCTACCAAGTCAGTAGTGAAATTTTAAAATTGTAACAATACAAGTCTTTCTGCAGTACCATTACCAGGTCAATCCAGTACTCGGTGATAGGTGGCTGCTTTCAAATGTTCCGGTATTTGTGTGAGCTCTCTGTGAAGGGCTTTCATAGAAATCAGATCTGAGATATGCTGTAACATTACAGTTCCCAGGCCAGAATAGATTGTAAATGTTTGTATATAATGGCGTTTTTGGACAGCTGTCTTCATAATCGTTACGCATCCAATTTTTTCCGCTTTTGTTTCACTCAATGAGCTAAACCTCAGTGATCAGATATTGCAGCTTTGATTCATAATCTGCATAAATGCGTATAACCGATTCTTTCATCTGCTTTTGAAATTGTTTTTGTAGCCTACTGAGATGATGGACAATGATGATGTGTAATAGCATTAGTCATGTGTGAGTTCAACAAATTGCTTCCAGAGCAATATTCAGCTCAGACGCACGTTGATCCTAATAAAACTGGAACAGAAAACAATGGATGTGGTTATGACCTGCTAGAGTTGTCTGAATGCTCAGGTGGTCCGTCAGATTTTAGTGGGCTCGTGTTATTCACTAATGGGAGTTTCTGATTAGGAAATTTCACATAAATGCAGCAAGAAACGGCAGCAAAGCACCTCCTGCAGAGTGATGCCGTCGACCCGGAAGGTTTGAAAAGGAAGGTTTATCTCTTTTTATTGAGGGTATCATTGGAAATGTATCAGGCCACACAAACACAGACCTTCATGCCTTTGGACAGGTCCTAGCAAACATAAGGCATTTATTAGTATGGATTCCAAATGATTAACAGGGCAGTACTGAAGAAGGAGGTCTGGGTTTAGTTGGGAGCTGGAGGAGGGAACGGGCATCAATCCGCTCCTTGAGAACAGACGTTTCCCTTCTCCCCCCGAAGGTTCTGCGACAGGTGGTTCACATTTTATACAGCATATAATGGAATAATAATAATAACAACACAAATTCTGTATGAAATGGAAAATTCATCCTGGGAACACAAAGCAAAGTTTCCAACATGATTCCATCCTTGACTGAACCTCATGACACCATGTACGTCAGGTGAGAGCTGGAATGAAAGGGCTCATGGGTAATAAATCCCAACAATGTTTTATAGCTGATATGGAATTCGCTCCCTGTTTAGGACAGCGCTTAAATATAATGAAAGTGTTGCACTGTTTTTTCTTTTTGATCTTTTTACTCTTTTTTCCCCTCATGCAGGGGTTAAATTGATGTTTTGGAAGTCAGGGAACATGGTGGTGATTCTGGTGCCCTTGAGATGATATACCATGTTTTGTTATTAGTCCACCAAGATCTGGCACTGACTAGAGGTAAGTATTATACTCATTAAAGCAAAAGTTAAATGCAAAATAACAAAAGCTAGACTGGAGCATAGAGGAAAGGGGATGGATTGACAAATGAACTGCCTATGTTTGCGTTCCTTTTTTTTAGACCCAGTTTTAAACCCTGGCAAAAGTGAAATCTGGGGCATTTTAATATAGAATCTGATTGTTTGTGAAACATTGTAAGGTAAATCAAATGACTCTTCAGTATTTACCGCTTCTCTGTCTATTCATGGCAATATTGCTTCTTTTAAACTTTGAGAAACATTTAAGAGTACATTGTAGTACCCATCAAGTTTCCTTTTGTTTTTCTTCTGATAATGTTTTGTCAGTAGTTGTCAAAACTAATTTAAATGAAAGTCTAAGAATAGCAGTTTTACTAGTTCCCATCATGTGCACAAAATTCTTATATGAAATTATGTATTGTTCAGAGTGCAAATGTGGTATTCTTGGCCTTACATGAAATAAGCAAAGGCTCAATAAAAGAACCCGGTGTTCTCTTGTAAAATTGTGAATAGCTCAATAATTAATCATTGAATAAATTTTATTATGCCCACTGCATTTTACAGCTCAGAGTCTGGATGCATTTGCAGTTACTGGAATCAAAGTTTTATTGCTGAGCCAACATACTGTTCCGGTTGTTTAAAAAAAATGCCTTGGTACCTTGTAGGCGTTATACAACAACAGATTAACAGTAGTTAGACAATTAAAGGCCCATGTGCTATTTTTTTCTCTTTATTCATGTTATCAACAAGAAAACAACAAATCAGGATGTAAAGGTAATGGTAAACTCTGTATGTTTTGTTTAAAAAGTTATTTTAATGATCTGCTAATATCAGACATTATTTTTTTATACACTGCCAAAAAAATTATTTTGTTAACCATTATCTTTGTTTTTTCCAGTTACGATATCTGAGCTTCTTTTAAGCAAATATTATTTGCCACTGCTCTGAAAATAATACACTTATATTAAAGTTCAGAAGTTTTTTTTGAAATTTTTGAAATTTCTAATGCTTACCAAGGCTTCATTTATTTGATCAAAAATACAGTAATAATTTAAATTATTACAATTAAAAAATATAATTTCTATTTTAATATATTTTTTAAAAATAATTTATTTCTGTTCTGAAACATTTCTTGTTATTATAATTGTTGAAGACAGTTGCTAATTTTATTTATTTATTCAAAAATATACAAAGTTCAAAAGAACATCATTTATTTTGTATTATTATCTTTATCTTTACTGTCACTTTTGATCAATTTATTGCATCCTTGTTGTATAAAATAATACATTCTAAATCAAAATAAAAAACAACAAAAAACATTTACTGACCCTAAACTTTTGACCAGTCTGTTGCCTTTGATGTCACAGCAAAGGCTAATTGCTAGAGAAGTGTTTTGGGACCTTGTTTTTGTGGTGCCACCAGCAAATCAGGGTTATTGTCTCATGTTATTGGTTATGTTTTGTTTTTTACAGCTCCAGAAGGATTAGTCACACACAAGAACGCCCATGTCAAACCAACTGCCTTGGGATGAATGGGAATTCTTACGGATTGCTTTCTGCAGGTATTCTACACCAATTACAAGACACTAGTGCTCTACATTACATGTGTAGCAGCAGTTTGTGTTTAAAGCCCCCCTTTTCTGCAGCATCACATATTTCTGAAGTTCCCTTTTTTATTTTCAGAACAACAAAGCTCGGCACTCACTTTTCACTTTGATTTAAATAAGCGTTTAATTTGAGAGGCCCTCTGTGGTTTGGCCGCCTGCTCCTGTTTGTGCAGCGTAGTGGAGATGCTTTACGACGATAAAGCACGAGAGAAGCTTTAGTGCACTGCATCACCAAATGACTGGTGTTCTAGAGTCAGCCAAGAAATACTATAAAATCGATGTGGTCACCGGTGAAGCTGTGTGGCAGAAAGCTGAGGGTTTGGCTCTTTGCAAAAAGGCAGGCATAAAACAAAATACTGAGTGATTCAATGTGGCTCGTTCACAGAGTAAAAGCTGTGTGTCAACCAGGTGACCTCTTTAAAACTCTACTCCATGTGCCACTCACATCCGACCTCAACACAGTGAGAAAAACACTGCAGCTGGGGGCTATTTAGCGGGTGGTCTCTTGCTCTCGGCCCATTCATAGGAGAGGAAAGCTCACGTAACAATTAGAACAACATGTCCTGTTACACTGCAAAAAAAATTATGCAGGTTTTAATCTGGTTTCCAGTGGTTTTTTTATTTTACTTTTAATTTTTTTAAATGTTTTTATTTTACTTAAATTGTGTTAATTTGCAAAAAAATAGCTTATGGGATAGGAAAAACATGTTAAAGATTTTTATTGTTTTTATGAAAACAAGTCTTGATATCTTAAAAAGATAAAGAGTTCAGTTCTTGCCATCGATTGAGAGCAGGGACCATGGTTTACAAGCTTTGGAAGTGTGTTTATGTGTTGTGGATCATCCAGAAAAGGCCTAAAGGGAACTGCGATGGTGATAAAAACTGCGATGGTGACACTTTAGTCATTTTATAAGGACTCGGTGGGGTTGCATGCGTGCCACTTGCGAACCTGACCCCGTAACAGAAATAGCTATGAGAGACGCAATAAAAAATGCTCCATTTCAGCCATATGAAATTCATTCAAATAACAACAAAAACCTGATACACATGGAGAAAAAAGCCCCGACATTTTCCATGACAGAGGATAAAACATTCTCTGCCACACATGCACATAGTTATGCTAATTTGAAAAAGAAAAAGCTGTGTTTATTTAATTCTAAGGTTTTGTTGCAGACCATGATGGGCCTCGATGGACAGTCCTTTGGACCGTAGTAGAATTGAATGATTTAGGTATGAATTCTTCTTACATCTGCGCTACAAGTTTTTAAATAAATCTGGTTTGGGAACTGGGATCACTAGGACCAAGATTGCTATTTTTATAAAAAGGATACATTGAATGGCCAAAAAACTAAAATAAGCAAATCATCGTAGTGTTAAATAAAACACACATTACCTCTTGTGACTAATCACATGGTGGATTTCCAGAGGTATGTGTCTGCGGGTTGAAAAATGTTAAGCAGTCTCACATGGTTCAGAAGATAAATGGAGGGCATGAAGGTCTCTGGAAAGTGTGAACTGGGATAAATTAGTATTGCTTCTTAACTGCCAGTTAGGTGGCATGGCAGCACTTTCACTCAATTTCTTTTCGTCTAGACCTTTTTGGGCTTAAAGCATGTGTAGTTTTTTCAGTGTTAACAGACTACCGTTCAAAACTCTGCTCTGCTTGTTTAAGCATCCCAACCTGCCTGACACAGCAACATTGAGTCAACCTCTGACGTAAATTGGAGTTAGTCTGACAACTTTCCCAGTGTTTGCTAAGATTTTGAGTAATTGTCAGGCGATGTTGTTAAAGTGGTTACAAGGCCTCTGTTAGGCTGTTGCTAATTGCCCCAAGTCAAAACTTTTACTATTATAATAACAATAAATGATGCATAATTACATGCAAGTAACCATAAGCCAAACCCTAATTGTAACCCTATCCGAATAGCAGGTACATTAATATTTCTCAGTACTTAAATGTATAATTACACTGTAACAAGGACACCTTAATATAAAGTGTTACCAAAAGCTGTCACTGAGGTACCCTTTCAAAAGATGCTAATATGTACCCTTTAGGTACTGATAGGTACACTTGAGGTACTAATATGTAACTTTTAAGGTACTAATATGCACCGTTTAGGGGTAAATAAGGTACTAATTGAAAAGGTACCATCCCATTTTCTGAGAGTGTGGGCCAAACGGGTAGCCTTGCCCCAAACTTACGCCAATGGTTGGATTGTTGGATTGCTCAAACAAACAGAGTAATGTTGAAAGTGTTTGCACTCTGTGAGCAGTCATCCTATGAATGGCTTACTCGTAGTTGTCTCTCCATATTAAGCTGAGATATAGGAGAATTATTTTAACGTTGCAAAAATACACACTTCATCATTAAGTGCTGCATGCACATTGACAGGCCTTCAGAAGTCATGCACCTGTACCTAAACATTACAGTTGCGGCTTTTGAATGTTATACAAGCTATTATATGATTCAGAATAGATCCAGCGTCGCAGTTCAAAGACAATGTTTCAGGCAGGCAGGGTTGGTTTAACTTTGAGACTAACACAGCGGAGCGAGAAGGAGGGAGAGAGAGTTTGTTTGCTGGGAGTTTGATGGCATTTCAGCCACTATTTTTCAAATGGACCTCAGCAGCACCATAAAAAGGGAGAAGAAAGTCATTATTGTCAGTCCAGGCATGTTTTGTTTCCTTCTCACATCCATTTCAATAAATGTCCCTGTCCCATCCAGCCGAAAGAACCTTAGCAACAGCAGGAGAGCTGGCTGCAGACGCAGGCTCTGCGCATACAAATGACCGTTGCGCTTCTTTTCGGACGAGTTCAGGGACAGTTTGTGAATTGCTCAGTGATCTGACATCAAGGCTAATATTTGTCCCCCACGCAAGTATCTGAGGACAGTCTTGTTTTTCCAAATTCTCTGTGGTTCTGGACTCTGTTGGTAATTTCTCCCAGACAGCTGAGCCTGTGGACCATCTGTCCTTGTTCCACCTCTCCTGTAATCAGATAATTTGGCCTGTGTGGCGTGTCCTTCCTTTTTAATGTGCAGCCTGTGTGCACAAACACAGGCCTCGCTGTATCCCGCATCCCGATTTCACTCACCATGCCGCCTTGCATGATGGTTTATTCTTAGTAGATGGATGCAACCCAAGACGCCGCTCATTAATTTTAGAGCACATCCCTTTGCCCATTACATGAGGTTTAGTAAGTGGATAAGTAGATAATGAACCAGCCTTTAATGACTTATCTTTTCTTAGACCTCTCTGCCTTCAGGAAATGTGAATGTGCTTTTAGCATTTTTAGAAAACACAGTTTGGGGGCCTGCTTTTCATTATATGGACTATAATTGGGATACACTTTCGACATGCTTTGTCAAATCCCACTGAGATGTTCACTAATGATTTGAGCGATGCTTATTAAGTTATAGGAAAAAGTATACTGTTGTATTGAATTGAATAGGAAGTAGATTCTTTTTTTTCCAAAAACTCAGGCATGAGTAAAATTAAATGTATAGAACAACTTAAAAATGTTTATATGCACCAGTGCTCTGATTGTATATATTCTCAGTGGTGCAAATTCAAACAAATTCAAATGCATTGGCAGATCATATTCCAAACGTGAAATAAATTGGGTAAAACAAGTTTACATTTTGTGCTTTGTTTAAACTGTTTATCAGTTCTTGTGGATTAGTTTGTTAAAAGAACCATTCACCCAAAAATACTGACTTCACTTACTAATCTTCATATCGTTCCAAACGCACATTACTTTCTTTTTTCCATGAAACACAAGCAGAAATTCTGAGGAATGGTTGCTATTTTTGGTGCAATTATAATGAATGGGCACGGAGGCTTTCATGGTTCAAAAAGGATGCACAAGCATCAAATAGTCAATATGACTTGTGCACTATATTCCAAATCTTTTTAAGACAAACAATAGTTTTCTGTGAGAAACATACTGAAATTGTTGTAGCGCACAAATTAGCAGCGTGAACCAATCATTCGAGTCAGAACTCTTTAATGAGACAGTTCACAAAAATATAAAGTTGTAGCACACTCTGTGTTCATGACAAAAGTAGCAATGCCTGATATGTGAACAAACCATTTGAGTCAGAACTTTTCAGCAAAACACTTGATTCAGTACACAAAAGAATGATTCATTTGCAATTGATCTGGTTCTTGAGTTGGAATCATTGAGTCAGCTCTCTGGAGGGGAAGATTAACAACAAACAGCGACTTTTGATTTGTTCCCCTCTCAAAGCTTTGGTATGACTTGAAAACACAAAGAATGTAGCATTTTGATCATATACTTTCAATATCCTTTATGAAACCTCAGTCCCCATTCTTTATAACTGCATGGAGCTACAAGTATTCTTCAAAAGTTCTCCCTTTGGGTTCCACGAAAGAATGAAAGTCATACGGGTTGGAACAACATGACAGTGAGTAAAGAATGCCTCTTTTTGTATTCTGTTTGTTTCAGCCCTTAATGCACGAATGCAATAGCGTGTGGAGTGCATTCCTCCAGTGTTCACTTCTCCATGGCACATAACTGCACATCACACCAAGGGCCAAGCATCTCTCACCTTCGTGCTAAGCATAACTGGGCTAAGTTAAGATGCAGTCGATGTAAATCAAGCCTGAATGAAAATCCACCTTTTTTGTTGTCTCACCTTCAAAGTTTGGCTTTTAGTGAGAGGAAAGTCCTGGTAAAAGTTAAAGAAAAGGGGAGGGAATGCACTTTGCAACCCCTCTAGACATGTAAAATATTCCGGGACACTGCTCTTCACATTTTTTCTCTCCAAACAAATTTTCAGAGTGTGTTTTCTCTCGCCTTTTAAAAGCAGTGGTCTTGGAGGTGTTGAAATACCTCGCATTATCATGTGTTGTACAGATGTTGGGTGAAGCAGACAGAACTCGGAGCCTAGCTGAGGAATTGAATCTGACATGTATTTATCCCATCTACCTTTTTTCCCCATCGAGACAAGCGCTCGAATAATAACGCAAGAGTTGTCCGAGTTGATGTCCATCTGTAATCACTTTCGACAACATATTATTTGCCTTTGATGATGTTGGCTGAATTAGTTTGCATTAGCACCGTTTACAATTTCTCACACGCACCTTTGCTTTGTTCCATTTCCTCTCTGTGTGTTTTCAATGATGTGCGTAGGTTTCGAGCCATAAAACTTGAAATAATTAAAAACAAAGAGGATAAGATGCTTTCCAGGGGGACATACCACTGACATGGACTTGCGCAGATAGCTCTGAAAATACACCGCTTTGCTATGGTCGACTGGGCGCAGCCAGTACAAGATGCAGTTCATTACGAAGCCAACAGGGACAAATCGACACCAGAGCCGAGGTGCAATGTTCTGAAAAGGCCAATCGGCTTGTTTATTTCCTAGCCCGTGTTTTGCACAGACAGATATGTAAATGTTTACACGTGTAGAAGACCGTAGGGGTGGGGGAGACGAGTGAGTCGAGCCCCTCAACTCTGACCCCAGGCAGGTCACCTCCCATTTGGATGGTACTGTATGAACTCTGGGCCCTTTCTGCCTGGTTTCAAGCACAGATGTTCCTGGGACATCGCCTGAGAGCGATAGATCATGTCCATTTGTCATTTTCTTAATCATTATGTTACGCCCCTAGATTTCGTCCCTGAGGAAGCATCACCATGGAACACACACAAACAGAGGCTGCGGCCCAATCTCGAATGTGGTGACAAGCGAGCCGGCCTCTTTGTGGAGCTCCAGACTAGAGGTGTTGCATATTCCGCATGCCCAAACGCTCTCTGGATTACCGATGGGGCAAATAATGAGTTTTGGCCCCGTGACGACAGGCTATTTGAATAGCGATGTCGTGCATCAGTCTTTTCAAACAACTCTGCGCTCCCAGCGTTAATGTTTATGGATCATTCGCTGGTGTTTTCCTCCCGGCTACAGACTTTTCAATGAAAACTCTGCTTCTGGCCCCGTGCTAGTGTGTATGATTAAACATCTGTCCCTTTGAAACGCAAGTCTGCGAGACGAATTATTCGATACTGGAGGTCGAGGAAGGAGGGGAGCGGAATCTAGCGCTGCTGGATGTAAACACTCAGCTCAAATGCCCGGCCGTCCTTCTCAGGCGATAATTATTCCAGTGATAGATTGATCGAGTGATGTGTTGTTTGTTAAGAGCACAGGTCGGAACTGCGTGACGTGAGTTGGAGTGGGAATGACAGATTGTTGGACCGCTGCACTGTCCTGTTCGCAACATGTGTTTTTTAATATCTGCATTCTCCAGATGACTAACCGCTTTTGGGGTGGTCAGGGTTCGCATCGCACGGCAGCACGATTCAGATCATGTGTGAGTGAAATCGGTTACATCCAAACAGACATGGAGAGAGAAATATGATTTGCATTGTTCATCTGATAAGCTACAGATGCCCTGTATTTAAATTTGGTGAAAGTGCAAACACGCTTCTGTACGACAGTGTGTAAATGAGGTTTTGCTTTGTTCACAACAGCACTATTTGGCTGCCACATTTGACAATTGCACTAAAGATGCACTGTATTTAAAGTTGGTGTAAACACTTGTTTACATTAGATTAAATTATGTAAATAGTGTAAATTTGACAAATTTGCTGTATAAATTAGATTTTGCTTTGCTAATTGTGATTAATTGTGATGCGCTACTTCAATTTGGTAATAATAATAAAAAAAAGTGCAAAAATGCTTCCATTCTAGGATATTTAAATAAGGATAATTATTTATGCAAATTTGATTTTGCTTTGTTTGCGAAGAGTGGAATTTGGTGAAAAACTGCTTCCATTCTACAGTATGTAAATTTGGCAAATTTAAATCTGATTTTGTTTTGTTTGCAAAAACACTAGTTGGCCACCACAACTACACTATAACTGCAAACAAGTGCAAACATGCTTCTGCTGTACAGTGTGTAAATTTGGCTAAATTTCTATGTGAATTAGATTTAGCTTTGTTAGCAAAAGCACTACTTTGCCGCAACAAATAACAATTACAATACACATGCACTGTATTTAAATTTAGTGGGAAAAAACACAAACATGCTTCTGTTTTACAGTATGTAAATTAGGCAAATATTCTGTGTAAATCAGACTTTGATTTGCTGCAAAAGCACTATTTGGCCACCACAATGAACAATTACGCTACAGATGCATTGTGTTTAAATTTGGTGAACAAAGTACAAACACACTTCCATTCTACAGTATGTAAATCAGACTAATTTTCATAAATTAGATTTGGCAAAAACTGCTATTTCGCCACTGCAATTAACGTCTGCAATTAACTCTTACTGTCTATGCAAAGTGGGTAAAAAATAGATTGTCGAACATGGTTCAATATAATTTTCTTTGGATTGTGGTTCATTGACTGATGATCAAATGATGGAAAAGAGTGGAAAAAAAACTGCATGCAAAAAACAGCACTTTTAAGTGGAAACAATTTATTCTTACTAATTTCCACTCCTGAATGTTTCAGTTGCATTTATTTCTTTAAATATAATTTTTTATAATTATATTGTCTTGCGTAGTGCCCCCTCAGTGTTATCAGGTTCAAACATGCTGCATTGATATCGCATGCAAACGCAACTAGTTATGTGGGCAGCAAGTTCCCCCCACCAAACAATTTGGCTAATAGAGGTCTATTAGTGGTGGGTCCCTACAAAGTCATAGAGTGTGGAACAGGAAGTGTTAACATCTGGGCAGCTGGCGTATGGCGTGGCAGTGAACTGCGGCACTGAACTCTCTCTCCTCCTCTCATGTTGAGTGAAAACAAACACAGCTCTCATGTTTTTGCCTGCTGTATCAGGGTCGAAGAGGTTTGTCTGGCTGCTCGGTGAGCGACCTGCAACACACTTTCCTCTCTGATGTCCCACTCTGCTTATTGGGGGTCAGGAATGCACCATGTTTGTTTGATTTGCATCACATTGTGTTCCCCAACATGAAACGGAACTGATTAGGAGATTAATGTGGCGGAGAACTGTCCTGCAATTCGACTTGACTGGAAATTCGTCTAGGCTGAGCTAGACATGGTCCAAGTAGATTCTCATAAAAAGATCGTGTTTATTATCATGATGATGATGATGAACAGATTTGAGCTAAATCAACCAGGACTGCTATTTCTGTCGGTATAATATGCCTGATTAGTAGAGTAAGTGTACTTCTATGTCACTTTGTTGTGTAAAATACATTTGTTTTTACTAATATGCTTGATTTAGTTTGTTTGGTGGTCCCCAAAAATATTTGGACACTTTAGGGCATTTAAGTATTACTTGAAAGTTTAAGAATGACATTGCATAAAATATCAGACCAACTGCAAACAAATGATGCCAGGCCTTTTCTCAGAATTTCAGTTCTTTGGCCCAAAGCGTGGCAAGAAATATCTCCCACACCATTACACAACCATCAGCTCCACCAGAATTTATACCCTACCATCTAAATGCTGAAATCAAGATTAACCAGACCAAGCAAATGGTTGTGTGTAAAAATCTTGTGTAGATCAGCAATTTCTGAAATATTCAAACCAGCCTGTCTGGCACCAACAATTATTGCCATGTTCAAAGTTACTTAAATGACCTTTCTATTCCAATGCTTGGTTTGAACTTCAGCAGTTCCTTCATCATGTCTACATCCATAAATGAATTGAGTTGCTGTCATGTGATTGATTAGATATTTGCATTACCTTGCATTTTTTTAAAAGTTTTTTTTCTTTGTTTAAATTGTGCTCATGTTTGCCCTTTATTTTCTTTTTTTTGTGTTGACTGTAGTAGCCAAGTACTTTTTGGAGCCACTAAACATCTGACTTGACATCTGATATGCTGCAGTTGACCTCAACACAGGTAGGCTTCATTTCTGTGTTGTTTTGTAAAAGTAGATTATGACTAGAGCTACCCTGGAATTGCTATTTGTCAAGTTCAGCTTCGGTTTAGTGAAAGTATTTGACATTATGAACCAAATGGGAAAAGATTCCATTACGAGCATTTAAATGACTCTAATAATTCAATTTAATGTGGTCAACCACAGTGTTTCTTTTAGAGAAATTTTGAGAATTTTTATATCCCTACATTCCCTAACATAAAATCATCTTGGTGTCGGTTGTATTTGACTTGGGTACTGTAAAGTAGCCTGCTGAAATCACTTAAAAAATGCAGTTCTATTTGCTGTTTTGGCATATTTCGTATTGAAACAGAAATATGGGTTTCTATTAATTAAAGTTATATTTTATGCAATGCTTTGTAGGAATGTCAAGGTTGTTCAAAAAAGTTTTTTGTTTTTTTTTACATTTTGTTCTTGTGTGTGATGTAACTATATGTTTGAAATGCTTAGCAACCTAGCCATAAAAGTTGTTATCATGGTACACAATCAGAGTAACTGCCAACAGACGTTAGATTTAGCCTAAGATGTAGCCTTACAAAAAAAGTATTTAGCTCAATTCCTGGAAATGCTTGCCAGTTTGATGATTAGCGTTGCAAGGGTGGGACAGCTTTTTGTCTGACCTTTTTAAGCAAATAACAAAAGCATGACACTGATTAGATGCCATTACCGTGATGCTATTGTCAGTGGTGAGCGTTTAATGTTTTTATCCCTGATGTTTGCTGTGCACAGAAACTCAGTGCACTTATTTTATTAGTAAGATATGAGATTATTACATTATTGCCATTTCACAGCTTATTATTTGATACAACATGGACATATTTGAAATAATAACTAGAATATATTTTCATATATGCATATAAAAAGCTGTCAGAAAATAGCTACCAAGGTTCATAAACATAAACAGATTTTTACAACACATTGGTGCTAATGTAACTGTGGAAGATTTATAGGTCACAATGAGTTCGTCTTGCCCTCACGGACACCCTGATCTGAAACGTGTGATTCAGAACAGAATGAAATGAATTAGGGGTGTTTATTAGGCCTGCGTGCATCTAAACATTGTAGTCATCCTAACTCAGTTATCTCACTAACTGGCACTGGCCAAAATTTACAGCATTGGTCAAGATTTAATTTCAGACACCACATGATCACTTGTAATAAGCATGAGATGCTGCAAAAAAAAAAAAAAAAGAAAAGAAAAAAAGGTCTGGCAAGACATTTTGAGGCTTATCTGATGCTTGTTTTTGTATAACTGTGTTGACATTGTTGAGATGCTTTATGCACTTGTGATTTTCATCAAAAATGAGTGTCATTTTGCATTAATTGTGGTCGTGGTCAGCCTCTTTCAGTGTAAGAGCACGTATATACAATGTACTCTTGATGATTGCCTCAGATTTTTGTCCCATCATTGCAGCGTGCAATTTCTGTGACAGCCAGTAGAGGGCAGTGTGACGTGAGACCTTCAGATTCTCTTGTTTTGAGTCCCTGAAAGTGTACATAACAGAAGCATACATAACTTTAATGGGTTATCCCTTTCATTATTTTGGAAGAATCATAAGAGTCTATTTACGGCTATTTTTTAGCGACACTTTTGCAACCGACTCTTGAAGATTGTTCATTCATGCCTCATACTAGCAGTTTTGCAGTCCCCCCTAGGGTACTGAAGGAAATGCTAAAGAAATCAAGTGTCTCTCAGGGATTCTGTTTTTTTTTTTTGCCTTGCCCTTTTGAACACTGCTTGCCCATGATGACCATTGAAGCTGGTCCTCCACACATTTGCCCGCTCTGTGTTTACTTACCAGAATCAGAAAATAAACACTGCACTGGCTCCACTGTAATCAGCCGGTTATGTACACAAGTAATTTAGTTATTTCTTGGAGTGTTTAAAGGGATTTTGCGTTCCAGACAGCTGAGTAATACGACCAGAGTCCGAACACCTTATGTTATTTCATCGTAGAATTATAGAATTGAATTTTATTGTATATTATATTTAATGTATTTTATTTTAGAATTATGATATCTTAATGAGATCTATGATGAATTATAGATTCCATTAGTTAGTTGTATTTTCTATTTTATTATGGAATTCTAGAATTTTATTTCATTTTATATTATCATATTTTATATTTAATTTATTTTATTTTGGAATTATGAGATCTTAATGTATTACAGAATTATACATTTAATTAGTTTATTGTTGTATTTTATATTATGAAATTATAGTTTTTTGTTTTATTTAATTTTATGTTTTAACATATTTTATAAGTAAAGCCAGCCATTATATTTTCATCATGGTCATCATATTTGATTTGATTTGATTTTTATTATTGAATTACAGATTTCATTATTTTTTTTATTTGTTGTATTTTGTATTTTATTTAATTTTTATTGTAGAATTATAGAATTGTATTTTATTGTATATTATCATATTTTATTTTATTTTAGAATTATAAGATCTTAGTGAGATCTATAATAAATGATAGATTCCATTAGTTTATAGTTGTATTTTCTATTTTATTTTGAAATTATAGAATTTTATTTCATTTTATATTATCGTATTTTATATTTCATTTATTTTATTTTGTAATTGAGATCTCATTATTTTATTATAGAATGATATATTTCATTAGTTTATTGTTGCATACATATAAAAATGTATGCATTTCTATTATTGTATTTTATGTGTAATACTGTTACAGGATGATATAATATCTTGTTACAAATGTTGAGTTATTATGTGGTTCCAGCTTTTAAACATGGGAAATGAATAATTTCCTATAATTCAGAGACCACGTTTAGATGACGGCGTGAGTGTGCATAACCTGAGTAAGAATATGTGGTCAGCTCTCTGTGACTTAGAGTGGTGGAAAGGGAGGGAAGGCTGTGTGCCTTTATGAAGAGGAAGACACCCCCTCCCGTCCTTAGTCACTCACTCCTCTTCCTGTCTAAAGAAAGGGAGGATGAGAGAAACGAGGCTTAAAGCATGCATACTACACTACTGCTTTCTTCTAGCTCATCTGACCTTTGGCCCAAATAAAAGGTGTGATAACCGAGACGGGTCCAGTTCTGACTGAGGTTCATTCGAAGGGGGACCCCATGGCTTCTAGATGTCACATGACGGCAAGCAAAGAGTAAGTGAACAGCTTGAAAGACCCCTTCTCAAAATTGCTGACATGTATTTTTAGGTTAACAGGAAAACATGCTAACAGGATATCCATTATTATCTGCCCATATGTGACCCAAACAGAAAGCTGTCAGAGTAAGACCATTGTCTCCGTAAGCACCAAAGGAAGGTTTTAAATGGGTGCCCACTCCAGAAGATTGTTTGTAGAAGCTTATCCTGTTCAAACGCCCACTTATTCAACCTCATCCTGTTCATCATGGAGAAACAGGCCACGCTTGTTTTAATAGGTTTATGATTCACTAGTTGGAAGAACAAATTCCCTGCCAGTTGACCTTCAAAAAACTCCATCTACGTGGTGATTGAATACCAAGATCACCATAACAGAATGAATCACTTCCCAGTCTTGTCCACCAGAGTTTTCAGTGGGCATTAGGCAATTGCGAACTTTCTGAAAGTTACTGAGACGTATGCTAAACGTTAACCCGCCCGGGGATGCCTTGGTACGTAAGCCCTGCTAGCGTCTGCAGGCAATTATGAGATGTTCTTTAGAGATTGTAGTGTAGCTGCTGCCTCGCAGCTCAAGGAACTGATGACAGATTAATTTGACTTGAGCTCGGCAACTCCGAGGCCCAGATGGCTGGAAATGGCTAGCGTGGGAGAGAGTGGCAGTGTGCGCGGATTTCCTGCCATGCTCTTGCCTCCTGGAGAACGTTCTCCCAGGAGGGGAATGAAAGGCGAACTGGGCTGAGTGCTTCCTCTGTGCGAGCCTGCAGCTGCTTGACTGAGGGCTTTTTTCTTCGACAAGTGCTTTGTCAGCATGCCACTGCAGCCCGAGACAATGGAAGTCTGACTTGGGCCAGAGAGCGAATAACACTTGAGCATCGTCTAAACGTAAAATCCTAACATGTCCTCAACCTAAAGAGGTTGTACAGTGACACAATAGAACAAATGATTGCCCAATACTAAGAAAAGTTGGATAAACTCAGCTTTTTGCTGGAGGATGGAATATTAAATGAAAGTATTTGACATTGTATGTGGTCTTTGATTGCCGTTGCATCTTTTGTATTGTGGTTTGATGGTATTGCTTAGGCCTCAATAAAAGGCTGAGGGCTCAAACTTCCCCTGAGAAATAAACCAGTGGAGGTTTTGAGCTTCTAGCATTTCCTGTAGCACTAACCGCGACATTGATTTACAAATCACAAACAACCACAAATCACGGAATAAATCAGCATCATCTGGGACACATGCATGTCTTCTAACCAGACTTATTGGAGACCCTGACCTAAAATGATACCCTTCATTAAATGCAGGGTTGCAATTTGCATTGAAATGTTGTATGTCAGCTCTTTTAGTTCTTTTTTTGTTGGCCAAGATGATCTCTCGATTTCAAAAAAAAAAAAGTGATACAGTTCAATGCATATGCAAGAACCAGTGCTTGAAAGAAATCATTTCAAATCACATAATTTTTGTAACCTAATATACACATTTAAATTATATATAAAACTGTAATTGTGTGAAATATTATTACAATGTAAAATAAGTTTTATTTGAATATATTTTAAAAATGCATTCTTAAAATACACATTAAAAATCTATTTATATTTCTGTTAAGCCAAATCTGAATTTTCAGAAGCCATTACTTCAGTCGTCAGTGTCACATGATTCTTCAGAAATTATTTAAATATGCTTATTTGGTACTCAAAAATATTTCTTAAAATTTTTGTTGAAACTGTTATTTTTTTATATATATACATACAACACAGTTTAGGTAACTCAATACATTATTAAGTCTAATAATTAAACTGTACTAAAATGTCCTTACATTTACCAGACAATCTAATCAGGCAAAAGAATGCATTTTTTTCAACATGTTTGCTTGTGTATGCCTCATTTAGTTCTGCAAAGGTCCAGATAAAGGTTATGTTTCTGAACCCTATATGGACCTTTCACATACGTAGATCCAGGGTGACATAATTGGAATAACAACAGCCCATGTTTGGATGACTATGTCATCAACACTTCGAGAACACCAGCACCAGCAGAATTTTCTCCACCTGAGCTAAGAGTGCTGATTGGAACATTTTCAAACCCAACAACCCCTAACAGGAACTACATTTATTCCACAGCTATAAAAGTGGTTCCCATGTGTCACATGATAGAATTAATGGGTAAAGAAAAGCATTACAACTCCCCAGCACCATCAGTGTGGATGCACTGAGGGATGTTTGAGGAATGCAATGGTTTTCAACACTGAACAGTTGAGCGACAACATGTGTTTGTGTGTGATGAGATGAAATTTAAACTGCAGTCCACAGATGAAAGAAAAAAAATGTTTATTGCAAATCTGAAAATGCTACCTTTATAAACCAGTGAAAATTGGATTAGTTTGTTCGTTGAAAGAGGCAAACAAACCAAACTCGACTTGGAGCGGCACAACGGAACATTTGAATAATCACACACAGTATGGCTCAGTATTTACCTGTTTATGTTTTCAGATAATCACAAAGTTGTTTAGATCAGTAGTTCTGAAACTGTTTGTACCATGTGTGATGCATTCAGATATTCCAAGTTCCAATTAGACACTACACTGCTGGCATAAGAACTCTTTTGGCTTTCATTATGTATCATTAGATGCACAAATTTATATTAAACAAATCAGATATGTAAATAAAATGTACATTGTTAAATATGTTAAGTATTTTAAATTAAATCAAGTGGCATGCCATTGGTGGTAGTTGGTGGTATAGTGTAAGAATGCTAATCACATTTGTTGCTTTGATTGGATTAAAAAATGTAAGAAGTTTGAATCCCATTTGCAATGTGAATGTGCTAAAATCAATATGCCAATCATATGCAGTCACTCCAAACATCACAATCCAACTGTAAATATAGAATGTAGAGAATGGTTTTCTTGTCATTTTCTTTTTAGAATCTTGCATTTTTCTTAAAAACATATAAATTTTGTTATACTTAAAATGATAGTTCCCTCAAAAATTACAATTTGGTCTTCACTTTTTGAGGAACCTTGAGGTCAAACAACAGTGGACTCCACTGACTTTCATTGCATGGGCAATAAACAGACATTATTAAAAATCTCTTATTTTTGTCTTTCACAGAACAAAGAACAGCATACAGGTTTGGAACAACATTATGGTGAGTAAATCATTTTTAATTGAACTATGCCTGTATGGAAAACCCATTTGTCAACATTAATTTGCTCACAAGTTAATCGGTTATGACATACATGCAATTTTACATGCAAATCAACATAAGACTCTGTTATAACTCAAAGTGATTACAAAACAGGCCATAAAAATAAAATAAAACCAGAGAGAATTTGCAGAAATGGGTGGATGCCACGTTTGCATGACAATACAATTCACAAATAAAATTTATAAAAAGGCCCCTTAAGGTAATTACAAAGATTATTTTATATAGCATCATTATTCCACAGGCACCAGGGAGGTTGTCGTAATTGCATTTGTAATATGCACTGCATTGCTGGAATGAAGAGTAATGGTTATTTTCGGAAATGGAATTCTAGTGTCACTTTCCAGTTTGGATGGGCAAAAAGGTGCAATGTGCTGGTAGACCTCAGCGGCATTTAAGTAAGAGCACCAAATAATCAGACTGGGAATGGGATTCTGGGAATGAGAAATGGGATTCTGGCAAATGCATTCTGCATTCATTCCCTCTACCTGTCACATACAATAGACTTTAATGGAATACTGTGAGGTTGGGAATTCACCAAGGTTCTATATATTAAAATTCTTAATTGGGTATAAAGTACAAGTTTACTGCATACAGTACCTAACAATGCTATTCTCAGGCTGTTAGCGTATTACAGCATGTGCTGTGGGACTTCTGGAGGGGGCTAAAATCTAGGAACCGGAGAATGGTGCTGTTTTCAATTAGCATGCCAGTCTGAATGGCATGTCCGGCTGACAGGGCTTTACAAGCGGCTAAACACAGGGGCCCTATGGGAGTCGTGCGTGCCGGACTTTATCGGCACCCCTGCAACCTGTTCTGAAAAAGAGACAGTAGCTCTGCTCTGATTTGCAAAGGTACCTTCAGTGTTCACGTCTACAGAGAGGGGACAGTGTGTGTGTGTATTCAAAAATATTAGTATTGACATAAAATGGTTCAAATGTATATTACAATTTTTTTTTTTTATTATAAATGTGTCTTTAATATATTATAAAATGTATTATATATTCTATTTATATTAATTTTTTATATATTTATTTTATTTATATTATATTAATATTTTATGTGTCTCACCACCAACAATTTTTAAATCCATAAAATTTGCATACAAAGAGCCGAAGAGCATGCTTGAGATGAAAAATCAAGGTAAATATACACACGTGGTCAGAATTGTTGGTACCCATGATAAATATGATCATAGAAGGCTGTGAAAATAAATCTGCATTGTTAATCCTTTTGATCTTTTATTTAAAAAATTCACAAAAATCTAACCTTTCATTGGAGAATAAGAATTTAAAATGGGGTGAAATATCATTATGAAATAAATGTTTTTCTCTAATACACATTGGACACAATTAACAGTTCGCTTTTATTAAATACTTTTTGAAAGAGTTCAGTGGTGCGTGGTGTAAGAGAGGGGAGGGGGGGCAAGGACGGGAGGGAGTTCAGCTTCCTGACAGCCTGGTGGATGAAGCTGTCCTTCAGTCTGTTGGTCCTGGCCTGGAGACTCCGCAGTCTCCTCCCTGATAGTAGCAGACTGAAGAAGCTGTGTGTCGGGTGGGTGGGATCACCTGCAATGCAGAGGGCTTTGTGGGTGAGACGGGTGCTGTAGATGTCCTGGAGGGAGGGGAGAGAGACACCAACAATCTTCTCAGCTGCTCTCACTATCCGTTGAAGGGACTTGCGGCAGGACGCGTTGCAGGCGCCATACCACACAGTGATGCAGCTAGTCAGAATGCTCTGTAGAGACGCTGTTGTGCTTTCTTGGCTAGTGCTGCAGTGTTGTTGGTCCAGGAGAGGTCCTCTGTGGTGTGTACACCCAGGAACTTGGTGCTGCTCACTCTCTCCACGGTCGCACCATTGATGGTCAGAGGAGCATGCAGAGAGTGCACTCTCCTGAAGTCAACGACAATCTCCTTCGTCTTCTCCACATTCAGAGAGAGATTGTTGTCACTGCACCACCCGGCCAGGCGGCTCACCTCGCTCCTGTAGTTTGTCTCATCTCTGTTGCTGATGAGACCCACCACAGTCGTGTCATCCGCAAATTTAATGAAGAGGTTGGAGTTGTGTGACGGTGTGCAGTCGTGGGTCAGCAGAGTGAAGAGGAGGGGGCTCAGCACACATCCTTGGGGGGCCCCTGTGTTCAGTGTGATGGTGCTGGATGTGTTACTGCCGACCCGTACTGCCTGAGGTCTCCCGGTCAGAAAGTCCAACAGCCAGTTGCACAGCGACGTATTGAGCCCCAGCTGGACCAGTTTATGAATGAGCTGTTGAGGGATGATTGTGTTGAATGCTGAACTGAAGTCTATGAACAGCAATCTGACATACATGTCCGTTTTGTCCAGATGTTTAGATTCACAGCTCCATGACGGTGCTTCTCCTCTTCAGTTCAACTCACTCATTTTCTACAGGGTTCAGGTCAGAGGACTGAATGGCCATAGCAGAAGCTTGGTTTTGTGCCCAGTGACCCATTTTTGTGTTGTTTTTAAGGTTTGTTTTTGGATTATTGTCCGGTTGGAAGATCCAAACATGGCCCATTATAAGATTTCTAACAGAGTCAGTCTCTTTTTGATTTTTTATCTGTTGGTATTTGATAGAATCCATGATGCCATGAATCTAAACAAGATGTCCAGGACCTCCAGAAGAAATATAGGCCCACAACATTAAAAAATATAGCAGTATATTTAATTGTACACATGGGCTACTTTTTATCTCTGTGTTCACCAAACCCATCTTGAGTGTTTGCTGCTAAAAAGCTCATTTTTTAGTTACATCTGACCATAGAAGCCAGTCCCATTTGAAGTTCCAGTCATGTCTGACAACTGAATATGCTGAGGATTGTGTTTGGATGAGAGCATTTTCTTTTCTTGATTTTTTTTTTCTTTTCTTTTCTTCTTTTCTTGAAACCCTCCAAAACAACGTGGTGATGTAGGTGCTATTTGATATTTTTAAAGGTTTTCTGACCCTGAGACTCAACTATTTTCTGCAATTCTCCAGCTATGGTCCTTGGAGAGTCTTTAACTACTCAAACTCTCCTCCTCAGCGTGCATTAGGACGATATAGACACATGTCCTCTTCCAGGCAGAATCATAACATTTTCTGTTGATTGGAAATTCTTAATTATTGCCCTGGTGGTGGAAATGGGGATTTTCACTGCTCTAGCTCTTTTCTTAAAGCCACTTCACTAATTTGTGAAGCTCAATTATCTTTTGCTGCACATCAGAAATATATTCTTTGGTTTTTCTCATTGTGATGGATGATTAAGGGAATTTGGCCTTTGTTTTCTCTCCTATTTATATTCCTGTGAAACAGGAAGCCATGGCTGGATAATTTCATGTTCATAATCACCCTGTTGTGCTCAAAATTGTAAATATGAATGGGAATATACTTCACAGATATTTTAATCATAAGAATTTCTAGGGGTACCAATAATTGTGTCCAATGTGTATTTGAGATAAATAAACATTTATTTCATAATGAGATTTTCCACCATTTTCAATTGTTTTGGTTAGATTTTTGTGATAAAAAAATAAAAAAAAAACATCAAAAGGATTAATAATGCAGGTTTATTTTCACAGCCTTCTTTCATATTTACCAAGGGTACCAACAATTCTGACCACGTGTGTATATTTTTTTCTTTTCAATTTAGCTGTAATTTTAAATAAATAAATTGTATGTATTTAGGAAACATAAAAGCCAAATGTGGAACCTTTTCCGTAAACAACCAGGCTTTTTCAGAGTGGTAATTGACAGGTCAATGTCAGTCTAATATCTGTCTAGTCTTTTATAGCTCTTCTACGAAGCCAGACGTCTCGCTCCAGCAAAGGTGAATTCCAGGAACAAATAAGGCAGGTCATACAGTTCATTACCAATTAGAGCACTTTATTATGCCCCTTTAAAACCCAGATTATTTATTCTATAGATTGAGTTCCACTGAACAATGAGCAAATAAACTGAATTGAAAACAGCCAGACAAGGTCAGTGTCCAGCTGTGATAAATTATATAAAAATTTGAGCATGAAGATAAATGGCACTTTAACAGCCGTGATTTACTCTGGAGTCAGTTGCCATGATTCTCAAAGCTTTTACAACTTTATGAAGTATAGTTTTTGTAATGTCATTCAGTTCTTTCTTATTGTCAAAGCCTGTTTATTTATTTTAATATGGAAGAGATTGTTGCTTTGTGTCATAGATATTATGTTTTATATTGATATTCTTTCGGCTTTTCAGAGATATGGCAAGGTGTCAGATGCAATATGTCTAGGTGTTACTGCAAATTCAACAATAAAAACATGCTAAATTGCCCACATTTGTTCATGCCCAAGCACTTCTTGAAGGGAATTTACTTACCAGCACATTAGCCTGGTTAATAACTTTAACCATCGTCCCCGGAGCCAAACACGCTTTGGAGTCTCATGCTTTTTCATAAAGCGAAATACTTTGATTTGCCAGGCTTTAAAGGGGCTCTGAGGAAAGAGGAGGCCCTCCACGGTTGTTTGTGAGAGGCAGAATGAGCTTTTTATTCCAGTTTTTTGGCAGCACAGCCAGCAGTAGAGGCCCTCAAAAGAGTCCGTATAGAAGCCCAAGAGCTCAGTGAGCTCTTCACATTTTCCCAGGCAAAAAAATCCTGTGCTACTTTTGTTCCGTTCGTTTGCACAACCCGGGTAGGACGAGCAGACTTCTCTCTGGATACAGTGTTCATCGCTGATGACAGAACACACATGATTGACCATAATGATCCAGATTATTTGAAGCAACTCAAACGTGGCCAAATCACTTGGAAATGGCTTGGTCAAACAGTGCTTCTTTCATCTCCATGTTATAGGTCATTAACCCTGGCAACAAACTAGTTAGTTGTTTTCAGCAGTAAGAAGTCCAACAGAGGCCTGAAAACCGGTTTGTCCAAGTTTATTTTTGATGCTAATGTGTCTTATCTCACCCGAGTATTGAACTTGTGTAGCCAGAGATTGTTTACAGAATGTGTATTGGTAATCCATTGTTAAGTGCATAGAGCAACAACAAAAACAAAAAATGGTCCATCGGTGCTATTGAATCTCTTGCTTGTTAGGCTAATGCTTAATGTATTAATCCAGAAATCAGATTATAAATAATTTGAATGGTGAAATGCCAAGGTTGAAGGAATAGTTCCCTCAAAAATGAAAATTGCCCCATGATTTACGCAGGTGTATGACTTTCTTCTTTCAGATGAATACAATCGGAGTTGTATTAAAAATGTCCTGGCTCTTCCAAGCTTTATAAAGTTAGTGAATAGTGGTCAAGATTTTGAAACAAAATAAAATGCATAAATCCAGGGGGTTAATAAAGGCCTTGTGAAGTGAATCGATGTGTCAACTGCATCGATTCACTTCAGGAGGCCTTTATTCACCCCCTATAGCCATGATGTTTTTTATGCACTTTATTTTTTTTCAAAATCTCATGCATATCTTATATGCATTTGTAAGGATAGTATTGATAATTAAAAAAAAGACTTCTCCAATCATTTTGACTGCATAAACCCACTCCCCTTTTTTACAACTGACTGCAAACTTGAATTCAGATCTGCCACCCAATCAACAACCAATGGATAGACCCAAGTCCCATCCTTGTAAGCCATTTAATCTCCATCACTTAAACCAGCTTGCAGATGTTCAGGTCCTTCAAAATTGTTGGCAATGAACAGATACAGATTTGGAAGCAAGTCCAGGTAGAACTTAATTTGCCCAACCATAATTCTGCAATGTGTATTTTGTTTTTTGAAATGGCTTTTGCTCCCTATAGACCAAGTAAAGGCAAGAAATAACTTTTTTTTACATGACTACTAATGCATGACCTCTCTTCTGTGTCACTGTCCTGCTGTTCCCGTTTCTCATAAATTGTTGTTTGTCAAAAAAGATTATAGGTTAACTCAAACGATTATTTATCTCTTACTGGAACTCATTTACACTGACGTGATCTTTAGGTCACCTCGCAGGTCAACTTAAAACACAGTCTTCAGGCCTCTCATGCTTTGCCCGGCAAGGTCTAAGCTGAGGACAGTAGTAAATCTGACACTTGTTGAAGTTGTTAAAGAAATTACTTAATCTCCAGGCAGGGGTGACTCAGTCATCTATGAAAGAGTAACATGGTGCACAAAACAAAAGGCTCGGGCAGGATTAAGCTGTCAGTCTCTCATGCTATGGAGCTGGGTGCCGATCCAGACTAATGACCTGTAACTGGGACTCAGAGGAGAACTCTTCCTCTATCCCGGGAAAACAGCCAGGGCAACCCTGCAAGCAGAACTGTCTCAAAGGAATTAGACAAAGGCCTCCTCTCCGGAAGCTCGCAGGACGGAGTTTACCAAAACATTTACTTCCCTCTAAGTTGCGTCTTCCTCTACAACTTATTTACAAAGATTTTCTGTACATGATGATCTTTATCATTTCTTAATTATTGTGTCTTAAGGCTGTCGAGTGTAGGTTTGACCCTAGTTGACCTTTCAAGCAAATGGCAAAGCACAAGATAAACGGAATGACATAAATGCTCTTTAATGCAATTGTCTCTTAGGTTTGGACCGAAAGCTTGAAGAATTCTGCAGTTTAGCAATTTTATTTGATCATATTCCTGGTCAGGCCATTATTTAAATTTCCGACCAACAAACAATTACGAGTTATCAAGCCGGCAAACAACATACTGATGATGTCAGTGGAAAAGCTGTGGGCAAAAGCCATAACACTGTGGAATATCGGTCAGCTCTTGGATTGTCACTCTTGAAAAGAACTTCTTCATGCCTGCACGAAAGCTTCTGTATTATCACTAACAGATGGAGAACAGATGAAAGGCTCCAATGCAAGTCTGTATCTATCTGTTTATATCAATCTCAACCATTTTGACTTGAATTGTCTGTCAATTGTCCCATTGTCTGTCTGTCTGTCTATCTATCGTTCTATCTATCATTCTATCTATCGTTTATCGGTTGTTCTATCTTTCTATCGTTCTATCTATCATTCTATCTATCTAACATTTTGTCATTCTATCTATCATTCTGTTGTTCTATCATTCTATCATTCTATCTATTTGTCTGTCGTCCGTCTGTCCATCCATTGTTCTATCTATCTATCATCCTATCTGTCCTTCTATCTATAATTATGTTGTTCTATCATTCTATCATTCCATATTTTGTTTGGTCTGTCATTCTATCTGTTGTTCTGTTTCTATCCATCCATCCATCGTTCTATCATTTTATCGTTCATTCTATCATTCTGTTGTCCTATCATTCTATCATTCTATATTTTGTTTGGTCATCTGTTGTTCTGTGTCTATCCATTCATCCATCCATCCATTCATCTGGTCTATCTGTCATTCTGTCTGTCACTTTGTCTGTCTATCTCTCTCTATGTCTATCAAATTATATATCTGTCTGGCTGTGTAGGAACTTGCATTAAATTGGAAAAAAATCAAAATTTCATGCTACAGTAGAGAGCTGCATTAATTGATATATAGAAAGTGAGCAGCAATGAACAATGTATGAGCAATGTAGAGCCTCTTGTGGAGTTCTGGGTGACTGCACTGACATAAAACAAGGCCAGCGTCTTAATCTGTGTTTCTGAGAGTCTACAGAAAGTATCCCATATGAGAAAGTATGTGAAAAACTATCCCATTAATCAGCTACAACAACTGGATTGACTCCACAGAATGTTAGTTGCAAGAAAGGCAAAAATGTCACCTTGAAAAAACCAAGCGTACAGTAATTAATGAGATTGGGAATGTTGTAGTATCTGAATTTAATGGACTACTGTGCATGTAGTGCATGTCTTGAGTCTGCATTGTAAATTCCATGGCCCTGTTTAAAGTATGTATGAAGTAACTGCCAGATGGATTTGTGATCAAGACTATTAAAAAAAGAACATAAGAAGCCAAACATTTGTGCTGTAAAACAAAGACCGAAAGGGGGAACAGATGTATAGCAGATACTTGGTGGTGAAGTGTTTTTAAATTAGAGCAGTTTCTTTGTGATCTTAGCATTAATTATCATCCTAGCATCAGTTTCACGTCTGCAACCAACTCCTTCATGTAACATGTTGAAATGGCTTAAACATGAACACATATTTGGCTGATTGTTCAATTGGGTAACTTTTCTGGTTGTAAAGAATATATATATATATATATATATATATATATACAGTATATATATATAAAAAGACAAGCAAAACAAAAATGCTTTTACTTTTTTATTAAAACTCCTATTTTAAATGAATTCTTTTCTTCAGGTTAGAAGTATACAAAGTGCCTCTAACTAAAGAATCACCCACATCTGCATGCTATAAGCAGGTAACACTAATTATTGTTCATATTATGATTTACCAATAATGTAAATGACTTTACTGCATTTATCTCCTATATGAAAAACGTTGCTAGCCAAAGTTTGCAAGGTCTTAGCATGGACCTGTTAACAGATTTAATCCTTCTTAGTGTCAGGGCAATTTCTAGGCACAGTGGGAGAACAAACTATATCTTTAGAACATTTTCTCCTTCACAAATCACATTAATGAATCCTTGCCGTTATAATTCAAGACAGAGGCAGAACGCTTTGAAATAACTGCAGCATGTATAATACATTTGCCCTTATACAAGTTGGAATATGTAGTATGCTTACTTTGCATGCTTTGGAAATTGTGTACATACAACACCTGGACGAGGGGCTGCATTTTCCAAAATGTGTGGAATAATGTACATTAATGCATTTGGCATGAAATGTGTCCAAAGCATCTTACATTGCATTCAAGCTTTACATTTTATCAGCTGAATTAGCTCAACTATACGGCAGGCTGTGCTCTGAAAAGGAAAGTACGTTTAATACTATTATACTCCTGGCTGTTCTCTCTGACCTGCAAGTGTACTTTAGCTGTTTGAATATAAACATAACTGTGATAATGTTTTTAAATCATCAGCACTGAGTGGTTCCAGATTTTTAAGATATATTGCAGCAAATCAACCAGTAAATGTCTCTAGAATCAACTGAAGGAAAATGAAACTCTTCAAATAAACAAAGTAAAATAAAATGGCAGTTTAATAATTTCCCTGTTATTATAGTGAAAATGGTGTGAAAGTCTCTACTTCTTTCTGTTTTTAAAGTCTACCATTAGTTGAGAATATTAAAAAGATTTATTATGTTCCTTCCTCTGCGTCCTCACCTCTTCTCACCCAAAGCGTTTGTTCTTATGTCCAGTGTCACTGCTTGACAAAAAACATGTGCTAAAAGAACTGAGAATCTGGGGCAATGGGAGATATTATTAAAATATTATTGTCCAGGGTGCAGATATATTCATATTGAAGTAATTTATGTTTTTCAGGAAAGTCCCGTGATACATCGATGGGAAATGCACTTCACAAGAGTTCAACCATGAGTGAGCAAAAGTATATTTGAACTCTTTTAGTCCTCTTTCTAATAATGTTTTATTTTATTCTTCCTTTAATTTATTATTTAAATCATATTGTAAGTGAATATTTAACTCCAACCAGTTAAATGAAATTGTCACTATTTACACTAACTAACTAACTATATGTGTGTGTGTGTATATATATAGTGACAATATATGTAACAATATATTTTGCTATCACTTTTTATCAATGTAGCATCTTACTGAATTAATAGTAAGTATTAATTTCTTAAAGAAAAATATTTACTGACCCAAACTTTTGAATGGTAGTGTATATTGTTACAAAAGATTTCTATTTAAAATAAATGCTGTTCATTTTAACTTTTTATTCATCAAAAAATCCTTAAAGTTTCACAGTTTCCAAAAAAATATTAAGCAGCACAACATTGATAATAAATCAGCACATTAGAATGCTTTCTGAAGGATCACGTGACATTTAAGACTGGAGTAATAATGCTTAAAAATTCACCTTTGCATTACATGAATAAATTCTATTTAAAATAGAAAGCTGTTATTTTAAATTGCAGTAATATTTCAAAGTATTACTGTTTCTGTATTTTTGATCAAATTAATGCAGCCTTGATGAGCACAAGAAACTACTTTAAAGGAACATTAAAAATCTTACTGATTCCAAACTTTTGAATTTTAGGTTGAATAATTCTATTAATATATACGTTTTTCCTGTATGAACATATGAACAACCTCAATTTTTTTTTCTATATGAACAATTCAAACATACAGAAAATGTAGTTTCATCACTGCAAAGTCTGAATCATGGCACGTGATGAGACATTCTGCTCTACATCCAGGCCTGTGTTTGATAGCCCACCCATCCGACGGCTGCCAGCTCTGTAAACATTTACTCATGCTATTAACACAGACCACTGAATTCAGCACTGTCTGACCACATATTACATAGCAGCTATAGTTAGAATATAATGTCTGACTTGTACCACTGCTGGGAAGCATCGTAACATACACAACCAGTTCATGACTCATTGTAAACAACACAGAAACAAATATACAACAGGGACGGGACATATTAAGGCCCTTTGATATGTGAACCGGGCTCCATGTCAAATAAAACCTCCGTTTACAGATCCAAGAACTGAAAACACATTGGCCGCTGTCCCATTCCCATGTGTTGAGCACAAAATAAGCTGTGAGATATGTTTAGGATGTGGATTATAATGCTGTGATAATTACAGGAATCTGCAGGCGAATGACGGCACAACTCAGTCACTTCATAGTTTGCTTCTATGTCTAAATTAAGATCTGATGAGTCAGAGAGACTGGTAGAGGAGACCTGTTAACAACAACATTATATTGACATCGAAAGGTATTTGGACACTTAATTCATGCATACAAATGTATGCATGTTGTTTCATTACAAAATATTATATGTAAGATTTTTGAAAATAATTAATACTTGTATGCAGTGATGCATTAAATTGATCAAAAGTGACAGTAAAGATTTTTACATTATTACACACAATTTCTATTTTGGTTCTTTTAAACTTTCTTATTCATCAAACACTCTTGAAAAAAATGTTTCATGGTTCCACAAAAATATTAAGCAGCACAACTGTTTCAACATTGATCATAATAAGAGATGTTTCTTGAGCACCAAATCATCATATTAGAATGATTTCTGAAGGATGAATGTAACACTGAAGCTAAGTGGTTGCTGAGTGATTATGATAAAATATCATTATAATATTAATACAACTTAAAATAACAGTTTTTAAAATGTAATGCAATAACATTTATTTTAGAGTGTGATCTAAGTTGCTGCTGTAGTGTTACTTTTTTGAGTAATGAAATCACTGCTTTTTGCTATAAAAGGCCCTGTGCATTGTAGAGGTAATGAGCTCTTGAGCTTCTGAGATAAAGATGGCATGAAAAGTTTATTCTAGAGATATGAGATTTTTTTGCAGTGACCAAATCTGTGTTGTGACACAACTACAGATGTCATCAGTTTCATGGATGTGATAATATCTCATATTCTCTCTTTGAAGTGAGCCTGCAGCTCTGGATCATCTTAAAAGGGAAGGTAAAAACAAGAGGACTACATCATTATTTAATCAACTCTATATTTGGAGGTGAACCTTTTTTCATTTAAGAGTCCATCAAAAAATTTTAGCTTTTTGATGAGCAACAAAACTCAGCTGTGAAGCACACCTGTGATCAGATGCAATCTCTCGTCATGGGAATGAAACAATAAAATTCACTAGGTTTCAATACATAAACTAGCCAGCTAGATTTTTACATACTCTAAAGAAAACGAGTTTCACTGCAAAACTAACCAACTAGCTAAGGTGTTCTGTGTGTTTGCCAGGCTATTTCTGTGGTTTCTAGGGTGCTATGAGTAGTTGTTAGTGTGTTGCTAAGTGGTTCCTCTTGTAATCTGGGTGGTTTCTAGGGTGTAAATGTCTAACCCTAAGTGTGCACAATAGTAATAGTGATTATTTTCTTAACAAGCACCACTAATTAGCAAAAAGCCTCCCTTCTGCTTGACGATGTGCGTTTAATGAGAGAGGAAAAGAAACAATAAGCACATGCTACTCATTACAGGTCTGTTGTGTTGGAGGAGGAGTTCTCATTTGTGAGTTCTGAGAAATTAGTTAATTTGTGAGAAATGCATTAACAGACTCAATGGGTGGTGAGGGGAATCCTCTCCAGACTCTTTCTGTTCCACCCGCCTCCTCTTCTAGTTTTAAACACAGAAGCATGTGTCTGTTCCCTAACTAGTTTCCTTTTTTTCCAGGTAGCGTCAGTCTTGTGCTGGTTTAGAGGCTGTCCTGAACTTCACCTGTGGTTTACATGCTTCACAATCAGTCTGAACTGTGCTGTCTCCTCTAGTCCTGGCCTGATTTGGTTGCTTTGAATTAATGGTGAGGACGAAACACAAGCCGTGAGATTAACAGTGAGGGGTTTTTATGAAGTGCATGACATCTAATGACTGTTCCATCAACAATGCCAGTCGCACTGTCATGAGAAACAAAGCAATTAGATCTCACCGACTACATAATGTGTGAGACCATTATTCTTGTCTTGATTTTTCTTCATTTATTGTGTTAATTTAGTGCGGTTCATTACTTTAAAACTAATATGCAGCTAAATTAACAAATTATTCTGTATCATGTATTACACATTGATTAGATTTTTATTTATTAAAATAAGTTAGGGATGTGTTTGAAAGAAGATTCTTATATTCATCAATGCTGATTTTTTTATGACTGTAAAATGAGTATTATTGCAAAAATATTTTTACAATTTAAAGTAACTTTTTTCTATGGAAGCCCGTTTCTGCCACTAAATAATAATAAAAAAAAGGTAATTGTGAATTTTTTTTCTCACAATTCTGACATTTTTTCTTGCAATTGCGAGTTTACATCTCCCAATTCTGGCTTCTTTTTGTTAGATATAAATTCGTAATTGTGAGTTAAGTTCTGAAAAATGAAATCAGAATTGCGAGATATAAACTCAAAGTCAAAGTCTGCTTTATTGTCAATTCTGCCAAATGTACCGTACATACATACAGAGAATTGAAATTGCGTTACTCTCTTACTCCCTGGTGCATACAGATAACACTAAACACTAACAGTAGAACGCAAAAATACAGATAAATACAAATCAAATATATACAGAGTTCAGTGGTGCGTGGTGTAAGAGAGGGGAGGGAGGGCAAGGACGGGAGGGAGTTCAGCTTCCTGACAGCCTGGTGGATGAAGCTGTCCTTCAGTCTGTTGGTCCTGGCCTGGAGACTCCTCAGTCTCCTCCCTGATGGCAGCAGACTGAAGAAGCTGTGTGTTGGGTGGGTGGGATCACCTGCAATGCAGAATTCCAATAAGCTTGCAGTTTCAATAAGCTTTCAATAAGAATTCTGCAATTCCAATAAGCTTGCAGAATTCCATATAAGCTTGCATTTCTGAGTTTTTCTTAGAATTGCATGATACAAACTCACATTTGCGAGTTATAAAGACAGTATTGCAAGCTATAAACTCACAATTGCGAGAAAAAAAATCAGAATTGTGATGGAAAAAAAAGTCGAGTTTTCTAATTGCTTCGAGATATAAAGAGATAAACTCGTGTTTGAGATTTTTTTTTTTTTTTTTTGTAATTGTGATTTTATTGTGCACTTTTATTTCACAATTCTGATGGAAAAAAAAGTCACAATTGTGAGATAAAGACTCGCAATTACCTTTTTTTTTGTGGTAGAGACAGACTTCCATATTTTTCTGTTTTTATGTATTTTAAAATGCTATTTATTTCTGTGATGCAAAGCTGAATTTTCGTCAAGCATTACTCCAGTCTTCAGGGACCCATAAATCCTTCTAATATGCTGATTCATTGCTCAAGAAACATTTTGGACTTTCTGGTGTATATAAATACAACATTTTTTTGGAATTCTGCACACAAAACGTTTTATTTACAAATTTGGTAAATGCTTCATTTTGGGATAAAGGATTTTACAACAAATTCAAACCAGTCAGTCACTCGGCAACTCTGAGTCAATCAAAGCTTCCTGTACCAGATGGCGAGCTTAAGAGCCAGTTGCTTGTTTTTGATGTGGAAACGCAGAACGTTTCAAATTGCCATGAATCAGATCATTGTTAGAAACATCTTTTACCACTGCATTCGTGTATTTCCAGGAGAGGGATTAAGGGAAAGTGATTTTTGTCCTAATCAGATTCAGGCAGGATTTGAGGGGCTTTAGCAGCCCTACGAAGAGTAATTCTCTCCGTGACGTGAGCAGACGTTAAGGCATGTTTTTTAAATTTGCATTCTGACAAATTATGTTTAAATCTCAGTGATACTAAATATTTTGCGGCTGACTGTGTGTGTTTTTGGCAAGGTGCTTAAGGCTGGTTTACAGTGAGCACGTGTGTTTGTTTATTTCTGGGAAGAGGGTCAGAGCGGGCAATCATGAGGATCTCAGATCTGCAGCATCGCCCTTGCCGATTCTGTCGAGAAACATTATGCTTGGAGCTCGGCCCTGTTCGCAGAGGCAGAGGGAGTAACAAATCCTTCACGCGACAAAACTCCCAGAAGGCCCTATGATGAGTCATAACCACAAAAAAGCACAATATTTATTTAAAGGTGCACTCAGACTTCCTCGTCCCAGTTGATTTAGACCTCATACTGACACCTACTGGTGTGGAAGCATGAAATTGTTTACTAACTTCCGCTGTGACCGTCGTGTGTTTGCTCTCTGCCTGACGTTTATACTTGGTTTGTGGCATGTGAGCTGCGTCGCAACTTTTTCCAGCGTTCCTGTGGGAAAACTGTTTGTTTGGACATTTTATTTTTCCACTGGACTGTCTGGTCACGCACATGCCAATCCATCACTCCAGACTATGCTGTTGACTCAGGCTCCGTTGTTATGTTGTGTCTGTGGTTTGTATATTGTATATGTTGTTATATTGTTTGATTTGCTTGTTCTGTTTAGATGTGCTTAGATGTTTATGCTTTCTAAAGCGCCTTGAGCTCTGAAAGCGCTATATAAAGCAAACATGTTGTTATAACAAGCAGGTCATGTGATCTCAACATGGCGGCGGGCATCACTTTAAGGTACTATTGATTAAAACTTTTGGGCAAAACATTTTTTTAAAGCGCAACTTTATTGTTTAGTTTAAAGGAATAGTTGAAAAAAAAATGAAAATTCTGTAATTTACTCGCCCTCATGTCGTTCCAAAACTATTTTAAAGAATGTTGGTAAACAAAACGTTTCCGTTCCCATTGACTTCAATTGTATTTTTTTTTTGCCCATGGAAGTCAATTGGAACGAAACCATTTGGTTACCAACATTCTTAGCATTCTTAGTGAGTGAATGATGACAGTGTTTTCATTTTTGGGTGGACTATCCCTTTAATAATACTGCACTGTAAAAAAAAAAAAGTTGGGTAAACTTAAAAGTTTAAGGCAACCAGCATCAGCAGATTTTTGAGTTTTCTCAACTTATTTTTTAGGAAATTTCTCAACTTTTTTGTTGTATAAACTTAAAGAAGTTGCGAAAACTCAAAAATCTGCTGAAGCTGGTTGCCTTAAACTTTTAAGTTTACCCAACTTTTTTTTTTTTTACAGTGTGTCCGTTCTTAGATTCATCAAGTTTACAAGCACAGAGAGAGTGATGTGCTTATTTAATCAGAGTTGTACATCTCAAAGCACTTTGTAAGGACATTTAAAGAGCCTAATATAAGATTTGAAAACACTGACTGTTCAGCTTTGGCAGACTGAAGGTCTTGCAGTGATTAACAGCTGTGTTTAGAAATCAAAGCAAACACTTCACTTCATGTGCCTCATAACCGAAGATGAATTCTCTTCAAAGTATCTACAGCATGGCGATGTTTTGTAATTATTCATGTATATCCTCGGGCAATATTCAACCATTTGTTTTAATACAGCTGCTTTAAATGCAAACAAGAACATTGATTTAATATGTTAAGCACTAACATAACTTGCACCCAAAGCAAACACACTTCTCTTATTCATTCTATGAAATGATGGCCATATTGCCGCTATGGTAGCCTACAAATGTATGAACTATAAAGGAAGACTTAAAGGTATAGGTGAGAATTCTGTCATTTTTACAATACTATGCTATGCTATACTCTACTATACTATATACTTTACTATACTATTCTACTTCTACTCCTAAAATATAACGAAAGTTTTTGAGGACTGAGACACTCAAAAATGACGAAAAAGTGCCATAAAAAATGGTTATTTAAAATAATTTTAGCTCAAAGTGACAAATATACTATTCATTTAAATCATGAAAGAGTTCATGCGAGATGTAGAAAGTGTTTTCAAACGATTTCATTCAGTTTAATGTGTGTGTTGCAGAGAGGAGAACATGTCTCCAAATGGTCTCATTGTGTTCATAAAGAACCATATACAGGTTTGGAATGACATGAGGGTGAGTAAATGATATTTTAATTTTGGGTGAACTATCCCTTTAAAACTGAGAAAATCTTCCTTGCAGCAATGTTTTAGCTCTGTTTTAGGCCTTAATGCTGGCACTCATAAAGTAGATACATGTGGGATCTCACTTGAGCTTTGCAGATGTGTTGTGGATACAGTGTAAGGTGTTAACACAGAGCCAGCTCACAGGGGTTTGGCCAAGACCTCGGTATTTAAAAACTCCTCAAAAATGGAACGGAAAGTCTAAAATATCAGGCACTGTTTTCATTTTGTAAACCTGTAAAAGCAGGATAAAGACCTAACCCACCGAGCTCAGTCCAGTATTTCACCCTGAACAAACGGAGGTCAGCTCAGCATGATAACATGCCTACCACTTTCCCAGAGTTCCTACACTGACTTCTGAGCAGCTGCCACGTGGCAGGCAAATCTGCCTTTAGTAGGTTAGGATAAAAGAAAGCTTCAATGTGAATGTCAGGCACATATCAAGTATAGTGGGGGCCCAAAAGCATGAGTGAACATGTTTGTGTTCTAATTTAATACTTAAAAAAAATCTAAATTTATATTTGTCATATGTATTTCAGTTACCCAGTGAATATGTATTTCAGTGAGAGTAAAAAATGTTTTGTGAAAAGTACCATTTTATACACACACACACATATATATATATATATATATATACATATATATAGATAAGAGGGGGTGTATAAATACATACAGTACATACATACATAAATAGATTTTGAATAAATGCTGTTCTTTTTAACTTTTTATTCATATATCACAGGTACCCCCCCCCCCACAAAAGTGATAGTTTCCAACAGTAATAATAAATCAGCATATTAGAATGATTTCTGAAGGGAAATGTGACACTGAAGACTGGAGTAATAGCTGATTAAAATTCAGCTTTGCATCACAGAAAAAAAAAGATTTTAAACTATATTAAAATAGAAAACCATTATTTTAAATGATTATAATATTTCACAGTATTACTGTTTTCTTTTTTCTTCTTTCTTTTTTTGGATTTTGGTCAAATAAATGCAGTCTTCACAAGCATTAGACTTCTTTAAAAAAAAAAAAAGCGTACTGAACCCAAACGTTTTAATGGCAGTATATATATATATATATGTGTGTGTGTATGTATATATGTATATATATATATATATATATATATATATGTATATGTATGTATGTATATATGTATAATTTTTTTAATCTATCTATTTATCTATCTTTCTATCATTCACTTTATCCTTCCTTGAAAATGGCTTTGGAAAATCAAATCATTTAATTTAGCTACACATAAGAAAAAGGGCTTAATTAAGTATATTGTCTGGGTTTCACATTTAATTAGGTTCTAATCATGGTCATTTCCAGTCAATCAACAGCTATTTAAAATGTGCAAGTGTTCCCCTCTGTCTTATGGTGCCTGGCTTTTAAAGTTAAAGCCTTTGACTGAGCTAAAGCCTATATTGACCCACATACACGGATGTCATGTGAGAGTAAATAAGGCCTAACTGCAGGGCCAAGGTCAGTATATTGTCTCACATTTCTCCAGCTCTAGATCATTAAAGCCTCCTTAAGCCAGATAGGCAATGTTAGGAAGGACTTCACTAGGGCTGGCCCCTGGGCTCTCTCCAGCAACCTGACAGCCCTACTCCACTCTCTCTAATACGTGCTAATTGCATTCCCTCTTACTCACTAGATGGGAAGAATGCACATGTTATTTCTGCACTAGGGCCCATCAGCAGATTCCAGCTTTGAAAGTAAAAACATGGCTGGTTGAGTCAGAAAGGTGCAGATACGGTGCACTATGAAGCAATATCTTGTTGACTTTCTGTATTACTTACTTTTTTTCTGTTGAACATAAATGAAGATATTTTGAAGTCCCCATTGACTTCCAGAGAATGGTTAAAAAAAATACTGTGGAAGTCAATGAGGAACAGCAACTGATTACTCACATTCTTCAAAATATCTCCTTTTGTGTTCAGTAGAAGAAATGAGTAAATGATGACAATTTTAATTTTTGGGTGAACTATCCATTTAAGGTTTCAATGTGAGGTACAGATGAATATATAAGTCGTTAAATTCAAGTTCAGGTAAACTCTTCTCTCTGCTGCGGCTGTCTGTCATCCTCCGTTCAGCGTTCAAACTGCGTGTTGCGTTAGGTTACGACAGTCAAAACAATGAAACTCTCTTCAAGAGCGCTCAATAACTGAGATTTAAAACCGTTAAAAGAAAAGGCTCAAACTATCGCGTGGATTTAATAAGCTATGCATCAATATCTCTTTCCTCTGTGCTTTGAACTTCTCTATCCGGAGCTGCGCGCTGTGACTCCGTGCTGCTTCAAGCGCATCATTCTGCGCACGGGATGCGCATAAGAGCTTTGTGCCGCTCTGTATTGAAGCTTTTCGTATTATAATGCTTTTGCGCAATGAAATATTATTTATAGCGTTTCTTGTACTGTCCTATCAAGGCTATTAATAATCTAATGTATAGCACAGTAATGGAGGCAGGACTCCTCTATCATATGTTGCTGCCTTCATTACTGTGCTATATATTTAAAATAAATGTATTTCAATTTTGTAGTTTATATTTATAAATAAATACATTTACTTGTTTTCATTAATGTATTTTACAACAATGCAAAGAGCAATGTGTAACAATTACCAGATTTAGTCCTTCACATATTCACTTTTATTTGTTCCCCACTAAATAATGTTATTTCACTAAATGTTTAGATTTTATAAAATTGTGCACTCATGATTTTTCTAGAATAACTTTTGCTGCTAAATTATCCACTAACCTAGTTTATAATATTATTTTTGTCATAGATTATGAATGGGTCTGTTTACACCTGCACGTCATGCGTTTTCTCTGATCTGATATCTATCTGATTTGTTAAAATGTTTCCATTTACACTTGGCCACATAAATGTGTCTTCACAAAATGGATATAAATCCGATCTTCAATTCCCGCGCTATATTTCAATTTAACGAAGTTCACGTCAACAAAATCAAAAGCGCTGCATTTTATTAATTATCAGCTCATTTCCAGATCAAAGACCGCATCAGCACTGAGAGATAAACTTGTCTTATACTTCGTCCGCAGCGATGCGTGTTGCATTAGCGCAGTCATATCTGAATGTCATATAGCCTATAACACGGTCTCACGCGTTTATTATTTTTACATTTTGGGAGGAGTAAAATTCACGTATGTGGTTTCAACAACCAGATGCATTTACACTTGTCCAGTTTCATCTGGAATGCAGCTCAGACCTCCTCCTGAAGTGTTTTGAGAGATCGGATTTATATTACAAAACTCATGAAGTGACCAGGTGTAAACAGCCCCTATATATTTTTTCATGTTAGTTTTCATTAAAATGAAGTTGTCTAGATTGTGTTTAACACACAAAAGAGTGACACAGAAGTATAGAAACTCTACATTGATTTAAAAAAATAATTAAAAAAATAACCTGTGCTAGGATCGGATCGGATCGGAATCGGCCGATACTCAGAATTTTCTGGATCGGATCGGATCGGATCTGAAAAAATGGTATCGTTGCATCCCTAGTGAGTAATATATTCTTAATCACGATTTATGTATTCTTATTACTTTTTGAATGGATTTTTCTTAGATTTTTTTCTAAATCACAGAATTGGAATTGACTTTCAGTGCATAAGGACTTCAATTCAAGTTTGTTGAACCAGGGCAATTGAGCTTCACAGCAGAGGGATTTTCCAGTTGTTTAACACATCTGGCTTACCTGACTCCTCTGTGCTTTTTTCAGAGGCTGGATTTACAGTAAAAGGTTTAAAGATCAAATTTAGATCAAGGGGTAATTACCCCAAATCATGCCTTTGTTGAAGGTAGGCTTATCTGGTGAAGGAAAGTATAATCACAAGCTTTTGTGATGTTAAGGCTTACCTACATTACCATGTTATCATGGCTCTACAGAGAAATAACAGTTGACAAAGGGGAAACATTTATTTGTAAGGCTTTTGCCATTAGATTGAATCCCACTGGAGAACAAGGGATTTTACTATAGGATGTTGAGAATGAGGTCAGTCAGTCATGTGGTCTTCACTAACTCCATATTCACAGGACAGTATACAGCAGAGATGATTGATGTCTTGGTATTTTGATGACTTATGGCTGATACAAGCTTGAGTTGATGACTTTTCTTGGAGATTCAAGCTAGTTCTTTGTATTAATAGTGTAATATTCAGTTATTTATTGGGGGGGGGGTCTTATTTTTCTTTACATATTCTCCACTGTCACTTTAGAGTGTATTTGTAGTATTCAAGTAAACAAGTTAATCATATTAAGACCAGTGTGACAGTAACAGCTAAAGCTGCCACACACTTCACATGCTTAACAGCAGCTCCCTGTTGTATTATTTACAATTCTGTTGTTAGCTAGCTAGCTACATAGCTATATTTGATATTTAATTAATTTACACACCCACAGATGGACTTCATAAATCAGTGTATTATGAACTGTTGATGTTTCTATTTGGCCAAACACAAGCCAGAACTGCTCTTCTTTAGGGGATATTGTAGGATGTTTGCTTTTTCATTTTCTATTACTTTCCCCACTAATGTGTTTTTCCTCACTAATGTGTATCTTCCCAAAAACCTCTCTGAATGTTGCAAAATAATATTTTCGTGCTTTAGTCATGAGGAAAGATTTTTTATAAATGTTTTTTAAAGAAGACTGATGTTTACCAAGGATGCATAGATTTAATCAAACATACAGTAAAAACAGCAAAATTGTGAAATATTATTACAATTTAAAATAACAGCTTTTTGATTGTAATATTTTTTAAATGTAATTTATCCCTGTGATGACAAAGCTGAATTTTCAGCATCATACTCCATTCTGCAGTGTCACATGATGCTTCAGAAATCATGCCAATATGCTAATTTGGTGCTAAAGCCACATTTCTTATACTTATCACTGGTGAAAAAAAGTACTGCTCATTACGTTATTACTAGAAATCCTTTTATTCTCCGAGTATTCTCTGAGTTCCCGGATACATTTTTTTCAGGAGTCTTTGATGAACAGGAAGTTCAAATAAACAGCGTTTATTAGAATTGTTGTGTAACAATGTAAAAGCCACCCCAATATAAATTTGCCATTGGCCAGGCAATCTGATAAGTGCTATGTTGTGTTAGCATTAAAGATATGACACACTTCACTTTTATTGATGCCTAAATTTGTAAAGCTAATTTTAATGAAATTAGTGGCCAGATATTTTTTTTTAAAAATTGAAGGGTGGTCCCCACCAGTGACGCCTTTGTTTCCTAACAACCGAAGTCAACGTTAACTCTTATTCTGGCCATTTTAACATAATTACTGAATTTTGGTTTCTTATTTAAGTTTCTAGTTTCTAATTATTTGTTATTTTGTCTACCATGGTTTGGCTCTCATCTTCTGCTGATTTGTCAACAGGACGTGGGAGGGTTTGCCATGTTAAAAAAAGCAAATAAAACTGATTTGCCAACTTTATGTCTTTCATAAATGTCCAGATGAGCACATAGCGTTGTCGTAAACTCAGAGAATAAAAGGATTTCTAGTAATAAATGTCAAATACAGCCACTTGACATTTAAACAGACTCCCACAGTAAAACAGTCTTGCGTCTTTGAGCAGCATGGTGCCGTATTTTGTACTTAGTGGTCCAATGCACAAACTTTCCTCAATAGCAATTTGTCCAAATGAAACGCAAGTTTCATATTTTATTTTAGGCAAGTCTCGCTAAATTACAGACTGGTCACTGGTGCCGAAACAAAAATGCTGCTTTTTGTGTGGTAGCTGCTTTTCTCAAACCTCTGTTGAAATGCATTGCAGTTTATCTAATCTCAGATCTCTGAGCGCTTTCTCCAATCATCTAAGTGAGTGATTTGTACATACGCCAGTTCATTCAACTTCCCATGAAAATGTTTACTGAGCCATTGCTAATCTTTGTTAGGTGAGTGAGCTTTATTTAAAACTTGGAAAAAGCAGTCCTGAAACTTCTGAAGGAATGTATTTGTGGATATATTGTCCATGGATGATTTATATTTTGTAAAAATGGAACATGATAATCTTCTGCACTCATAGTTGTCCCATTATCGTGTGAGAAAGTATGGCAATTTACATACATTGTGACTGCAATAATCATCCATAATGTTTCTCAAAAGTGAAATCAAAACAAAACCATTGTCTGAACGCCTGCTTAAACATCCCTGAATGCTGAGTGCATTGTTTTCATAGCATGGATTTGTAGGAATCACAGAGCTGGAGCTCTTCTTAGGAGAGAGGATTAGAGGAAAAATGCAATGGCATTCCAGAGGTGTTGCTGTAGAAACCGAGGAGTTGGCCAGTGTAACGGGTCAGTAGCTTCTGGACAGGTGATGTGCTCACACAGCAGCGAGGCCCATAGAGACTCTGAATCCCAAAGCACACCTAGCTCTAACAATGGCCAGCAAATTCACGCTTTTACCACAAGATACTCCCCCCCGGGGTGAAGGACTCAGCATCATAGGGAAATTTAATAATGCAATGCAGCGTTTGATTTGACGGTTGTACCTCCTTGTTCTCTGTTTCTTCGACTACGGATGCTTTTATGTCTCAAGGGTTGATTTATATTAAACGTTCTTTTTGTTATATGATCTTGGAAACGTTTTACCATGCCTTCATTTTTTTTTCTTTTTAGATGCCTTTTATGTTTCGATGTTATTTTTGTCTTTCTTTCTTTCTTTCTTTCTTTCTTTCTTTGTTGTTGTTCTTATTTTATTTATCTTATTATATTTTTATAAAATTGAATTATTTAATTTTTTTGTAAATATTTTTGTAAATATTTTTTGTAAATATTTTAAGACTCTGATAATCTAAACTAAAATATTTATATTGTAAATCTATATTATGTGTTTGTTTGCTCTTTTCTGCATTGTCAGCATGCTGAAATATGAGACATTGTATAAAGAAAGCAGAAGAATCAAGGTAAATTTGACATAAGAACAGAATACTTTTGCTGTGCATTATTTCAAATCATTACCTTTTGTCAACACTTTTGTCAAATGAAAAAGTGTGAAAATATTTTTTAAATGTGTGAGAAATGATGTCTTGGCAACTAACTGAAATAAAAAAGGTTATAGTATGTTTTATTTCTGTAAATTTTTATTTTATTTTAGGTAACAGAAATGGTTTTAAAATGGTTTTAATTTTAGTTTAAGTTGATTGTAGTTAACTATAATAACCCTGATGATAACTATGAAATTAGACCAATGGAGTCCTATTTTATTATGAAAATGTTTAAAATGTAATTTCCACCACATATGAAAAATAGTAAGTAATTTGAGATATATTGGAATGACGTTTGTTAGTTTAGAAAAATGATAATGAGTAACAGAAATGTTTTTAAAATGTTTTTTAATTTTAATTTCAGTTTTAATTGTAGTTAACTATGATAACCCTGTTGATAATTATTAAATTAGACCAATGGAGTCCAGTTTTATTATGAAAATGTTTGTGTAATTCCCACTGCATATCAAATATAGTAAATCATTTGAGATATTTTGGAATGACATTTGTTAGTTTAGAAAAATGATTTAAAAAAATGTGATAAATGTGGTGGTTTATTGGCATGCAAATCAAATAAATTAATGAAGAGAGTGTAAAAAACATTTCCTAAAGTCCACATTGCCAGTAGTGCCCACAGCTGAGGGAACACCTAGCCACTTTTCACTGAACAAGAGAAAATGTCAAAGAGAATAATCTGGGATGGGTGTAGGAGGGTGAAGATGAAGGTGGGGGAAGTAGTTTGGAGTTGTGCACAGTCTGTCCATCCTGGGAATTAATATGGATTGGTGATTCCCAGTATTGTGCACCCCTCCGGAGCTGGAAGATTAAAAGTGTCCTGCTCATTCAGCTACCGCTCAGGAATCGAGAATAAACAGAGTAACACACAGCTGAGTCAAGAAGAGAGGGGAAAAAGACTGATTACACTTTTATGTGAACTCGACTCTTCAACCTTTTGTTCTCACAATGAAACCCTGCCTCCCAAGGTCTGTACCTGGGGGCCCGGGAGACGGAGGGAGGTACCTGGAAAAAAAAAAGACAGTGTATCTTGGCTAGCAAAACAATAATGGGAAGTCCAATGAGGGTGTCCCTGTTAGGGGTCTTTTTCACAGTACTAAAGACAAGGGCAAATAACAGAGGAAGTAAATTAACTTTCGCATCCTTCCTGGTGACAGCTTCATATACATTCTAGATTGATTTGACTGCGAATATGATTCTTAACAGTGAGAGCAAAAGAAACAATGCTCATTTACTGGAATTTGCATAGGGCCGACAGCTCACAGGAAGCCATTGAGGGTGTTTTGACAGCCACTAGAGTCTGATTCACCATTCCCATGCGGTCAATTGTTTAGGTGGGAACGTAGAACGCATAAATTTGTGTTCCTAAGTACCTTGACATCAGCATTAATGGCCCTTGGCGTATTGCATACTAACTTGATATACTTGAAGATCAAAGGTTGACTGGAGGTGTAATACTCACGCTGTGGTTTGTGCAGAGACTCGTCGCTAATGTGGCAGTGACGTCTGGACCGGAGCTCAGGGGAGCACGGGTGCGGTCAGGCCTGCTTATGTTTAGCTTCCTCCAGAGTTGTCTCGATTGTGTACTCATAAACATGTGCTGACAAATAGTCTTGGCTCTGGACAAATTTATGGGCGGTTTGTAGCATTTTATTATAAACAGATTGAAGACGTTTCTGACAGATCAGGCTGAAAGAACATGGAAGATCTAGAAGAGATGCACATAAATAAGGTTTAACAGTTGTTTGATTTATTAAGCAGTGGCCCCAAATGTATTTGGAAATTAAAGTCACACTTAAATCACACTCACACGTGAACAAATGAAACTAGAGTTTTCTCAGAGCTTGCTTGAGTTTTTAGAGATATTTTTTTTTTACTTTTAACTGTTTAACTTACTTATAATGATTTTTAGTGGATGTATAAAGTCAGTACTCTGAAGTTCACACAGGTGTAGTTCACCCCATGGGTCAAATATGGACATTTTCCACTGACATTTAACCATTAAACGGTAAAAAATGTTGTTTAAAAAGGGTGCGTGTGCTATATCATTCTTCAGATAAATATCACATGATTTAATATTTTATTATGTAATGCAATCAAACTGATACACTACCATTAAAACGTTTGGAGTCACATACTCCATATTTTAAAGGTCCAATCAAAGGGGAGAGAGAGAGGGAGGGGAAAAAGTCACAACAAAACAGGTCCTTCCTTTATATAATCACATATGTTAGAGAGAAAAAAAGAAAAAAAAATAGAAATAAAGTAATAATAAAGCAACGTGCCTTCCACACACTGCGGCGCACACAGCTCTGATGTCCTCTTCGCAGCCGCAAAACCAGCAAACAGCCTTTTCCTTTGTATTAAGCTAGAGAAAGAATCAACATCAAGAAGACACAACTGGATAGCAAAACAATTAGTCCATAAGAGATAAAACCAGGTTTACATGTGTCCATAATCCATGACAAAGGACACTCCCAAAACACATGAAAAAAAAAAAAAAAATAAAATATGACAGCGTTACATATCAGGGCACCAGAAATGATTTACAGTGTAAATATTCTAACACACAGGTTCGTTTAACAGCAGAATTAAGTCACATTCAGTAATAAAATATTTGGTATACATTAAATATTCATAATCCCAAATGTATTCAATAAATGAAGAGAAGTAAAAGAACTCCCATTCTGTAAAAATTAAACGTTAGTGTGTGTTCTAGATATCAAACACTAGATGAAAAATCCCCTTAGAAACAAGGTAAAGTAAATAAAACATGAGTACTGTTGTAAAAAATAAAAGCAACACAGACAGAGATGACCAACAATTATAGACAAAAAACACTCAGGCCGCACGTTACCAAGAAAGGTCTGATTAGCAACAAAAATTTAGTGATCCGTGACCGATCCACTCAGCGCAAAACAGCCTTTCAAAAGCTCACAGAACCAAAACATTATTGTTGAAACCAGCTCTCCATTAGTCCCCTTTTTGCAGCAAAGACAATGCACTTTTTTAAACACTTCCCAGGAGGAGAGAGGAAAGAAGAAATAAGAAAAAAAGAGATTAGCGACTCCATTTCCCGCCAATCTTCTCCGGGCAGCCGTCATCTTCCATCCCGGCCACCAAGCCCCTCCCGCCGGGCTGAAGAGAGGGGGGCCGCCGCCCTCCCGCTGCCCTTATCCGCAGCAAATGTCCCATTTTGACAGGGAGCTGACAAAATCCTCCGCTTTCCGAAGAGAATCGAGCTTCTCTGTTCTCCCCCGTGCCGTAGCTTAATTACCGCCGGTAAGCGAGGAAGGGTGGAGACCAAGCGCCGTCATCGACCTCAAAACCAGAACCAAGCTTTTTCCTCTTGGCGGCTGTAAGACTAAAGTCAGGAAAAAATAGTACGTGACATTGTCCTGGTGCATTTACCGGTAAGCCTCACCCCATCTGATCTGTCATGCCATCTTAGCACACGGAAATGAGATGCGCGGCCGACAGCCCCTCCCTCCGTCATACACGCGATGCGCCCGGTCACTCGATGTTACACCTTTCAGGGAAGGAACCTTGGAGAGATTAATTGAGGAAACCAGCCAACGGCCCTCCAGCCCCTCTGGTAACCCCACCAGTCGTACGTTATTTCTTCTGCTTTTATCCTCCATTCCGTCATCTTTCGGTAGTCGCTCTAGCTGATTTCTTAAGTCCGGACTGCACTCCTATCCTCACATGCAGTGCTGAACAGAATCAAAACGGTCACATGTTCTTCGCCGCGGCAGCCATGGCCTAAACTCCTCTCTTGCTCTTTAACAGAATTGTTAGTCGCTTGTATGTCCTCACGCAGTTTACATAATTGGAATCAGCAAGCGTCCACAGCATCTCTTACTGCCGAAGTCACAACCGAATCCAAAGTGCTTTGCTGCTCTTGTAATGCTAACTTGAACCGTTAGCAATAGCAACCATCGATATCCTCTCTGGAGATGGTGGAATCCCTGAATCTTTTCTTTATTGGCATTGCCCAATCTCTCTTTTCTGATCGCCTTTGACGTGAAGCACTTGATGAGTCTGTCAGTGGTTCGAAATTTACTGAAGATACAAAATTTGACAAAGTCAGCAGAGCGAAAGACGCGTGCATCGACTGTCACCATCAGTTCAGAAAGATTTTTGAAAGAAGACTGAAGACTGCATTTATTTCACTAAAAAATACAGTAAAAACAATAATATTGTAAAATACTATTAGAATTTTAAATAGCAAGTTGAATTCTCAGCATCATTCCTCCAGTCTTCTCAAGAAATATTTCTTATTATTATTAATGTTGAAAACAGTTGTGCTGCATAACATTTCTGTGGAAACCATACATTTTTTTGAAAGATTTTTTTTATGAATATAAAGTTAAAAAGAACATTTATCATTATCACTTTTGATCAGTTTAAAGCATCAAAGACTTAATTTCTTTCTTTCTTTCTTTCTTTCTTTCCTTTTTAAATCTAAATAGGTAGTGTATGTTTAATATGAAATGTTAAAATATAACATGTCTAATAATGTCTAAATGCTTTGTGGCTGATGCTGCTGTTGATGTTCTTTAACATCTGAAAGATCATCTTGTGCTCTTTTTTTGTGTGTGTGCCAAGGTTGACTGCAGTGGCCTTCAGAGTGGGCACAGCGTTTTTTTGAAGGGATTTACAGTGAACTGCAGGTGTCGTGGCCCTGTGGGCTGTATGGTGCTATTGTGAGAGGAACAATGGCGCAGAAAGCTTGGGAACCGCTGCTTTGCTTTGTTCTCGGCTATTGTCTGTTCCCAGGATGTCCTTCAGGAAAATGACAAAAAGGTCAAGCAGCTGACACTCTACATTACCTTCACAAGATGATGAAATGATTGGCAGGGGAAGACAAAGGAAAATCTTGATTGTTTAGTCTCACACCGTCAAGATTTATGAACGTAAGTTTTATGTCTGAGAGAGATACACTGAAAAAAATGGGGGACAAAGAGACAGCAAGTAACACATTGAAAAATATATAAACTTTTTTTTTTTTAAAGTAGACAGACTAAAGGTTTCTTGTAAAATGTACTCCAATAATCTTTGTTTTATTTAAAACTTTGGAAAGTCTTTTTTACAGTGATTCTCTAACGTTATAATGCACTGACTTTAAATGGAAATGTGAGTGCTGCTTGCCTGGACAAAACTTGCTGTGATGCTGCAGGTTTTGTGGAAGGTTGCCAGGGTGTTGCAATATGGTTGCTTAGGTGTTGTCTAAACTCAAGAACCCAGTCTGTCAGATTGAACCAATACAAGGCTTCACTGATGTGGAAGATGTGATTGAACCAGCCAATCATTACTTAAGCTTCATTAGGTTGCTAGGGTGTTATTTCTGTGCTTTTCAGGGGCAGTCAGACATTGCAAACACACATACCAAAGCTGTACAGCAAACTTGGCATAGGTCAGATGATGTTGTGTAATTCCTTGCACATGCATGGCAGAATATATTTTATATGAAAGACATTCCTTGTACTGTTCATTAAATAATTAATTAAATAAAAATATATATATTGCTTTTTCAAAGTAATTATTTTATTCAGTATGGATATATGAAATTGATCAAAACTAACAGTAAAATATGTTTTATAATATTTTAATATTTCTGTTTTATATTATTTTCAACATTGACAATAATAAGAAATCAGCATATTTGAATGTACTCATGCGTGTAAGGACAAACGCAGTGTCCCTTAGTGTGACACTGAGAAAACCCTCTGAGTGTCCTTGCTTTTGTAAGTACTGAGCATTGTTAGAAGGCCTCTATTTATGAGTACTGTTCTTTCATGTTTTTTTTTCCAAGGGAAATGATGCTTTTCACTCATCAAAGCTATTTATGATTAGGAGTGACTGTTGCATGGGTGGAAGGCAATTACAACAGGATGTGACCCGTGTCCACGTTTACAGTTCTCAAAGCAGGACAGAGAGAAGCTCAAATGAATCAAAACAGTCCTCCCCAGTAACAAGTGCCTGAAACCAAAGCACAGAAACTGGGATTGGGGTCAGAGGTCAGATGTTACAGTAAACAAATTTAAGAAGCTCATTATGAAAGAAAATGATGAAACATCAACTTCTGAGAGCAGCTGACAGCACACATTGAAAGCAAGTGATGGACATACTGGCTATTTGAGCTTAAAGCACACATAAAGCATTTTAGTAAAGGGATTTTCTTACTGGTGTTTTGACCCAATTTAGTAATACATAAAAGATTGCTAAAAGGAAATCCTTGCTTTCTGTGTTTGTCATATCTATATATGATACATTTTAAGCTTAAATGTGTATTTGTATATATAATACATATATATATATATATATATATATACACACACACACACACACACACACTGTATATATTCTATACAGTTTATTAAATTAAATTATAGGCTTGTTTTAGAGAATACATATTTAAAATAGATTTTTGATATGAATATGAAATTGAATCAGTGTCTGTTTCTTTCGTTTGATCCCCCTACAACAATTTTAAAAACAATCATCCAAAATACTGTGTGTATGTTATAATGAAAGCTTGTGTAAAATTTTGTAGCTTCTTTGAGTTAATGAATGTTTTTTTTTTTTTGATTATACAGCTCTGTGACCTTTAGCCCATATGCACATTGCTGTAGACCAAAAGATGGCTGCTGCTCCTCAGAACGTTTCTTATTCAAGCACAAGTCATAAAACTGAAAGACAAACAAACACGAACAGTTGTGGGTGACTGACCTTGCCAAACTTTTAGGGAAAGACAGCTGGAACAGTACTCTGTCGTTTCAACAAAACCCCTTTCATTAGAAAATAGCAGCCTAAGAAACTGGATGGGGACATGGAACGTGAGCTTTGTTTGTTAAACATTTCCTCATCGTTTATTTATTTTTGTATATTAAGTAGCGCTAGTTATCCTTTCATAATTGAAAGGAACACTAACATTACAAAAGCACAATTCCCTGGTGAAAACTGATGCTTCGGCACCAAAGGGTGATGGGAATGCTGGGATACACACCTTCATCTAAGCTGTTGTTTGTGTCTGGCTATCATCAGTATCATTACAGTGCTAATCTGGGTGTGGTTGGCAGGAAGAGACTCGGCCCAGTGTACCCAAAACAAAGACTGGAGCAGCAAACCCAGAGCTTCAGCAACTACAAAGCAGAAATCTGTGCGGTCGATGAGTTTACTGTGAGTTTTTCCAAAACATTTTCTTCTGTACGCTTAAAAATAAAGGTTTCACAGTCGTGCTGTAGAAGAGTCATTTTGTTTTCTCCAAGGAACCTTTCAGAGAATAGAATCACACTTTAGAACCTTTTTCCACTGTAAAGATCCTTTTGTTTAATGGAAGGTTTCCATCGATGTTAAAAGTTCTTCATGGAACTACCCAGCAGGCACAGGACGTCAATATAACATCAGGGTGATGTTGGACATGATGTTGTGGTTGAGAATGAAAATTGTGTTGACGTCAGTATTTGACGCCAATTTGATGTTGACTTTACATTGGATTTTGGTTACACAACCTAAAAACAACAAATATCAACATCAGCTGACGTCGGTATTGGACATCAATTTAACATTGACAATAGACGTTGAATCGACATTGAATTTTGGTCTTATGACGTTGTGTGCCTGCTGGGTATAAACGCCATAACCAGAACCATAAATAAAGGACCTTTATTTTCAAGAGTGTAATGAACTAGGAATAAAGATGCTAACCTCAGTGAATTCAGAGCATAGTTGCACATAGTTGGCCATATTATAAGATAAAATTATGGTAAACCAGTATAAATGCTGAAAATAGACAGGGAGAGGAGTCTATTGCAGATGTGAGATAAATGCTGTTCCTCTGAACGGAACCCATGGGATTAAAAGAGAGACATTTCTGGTTTGATGGCAGAGCCAAACCCTCAGAGACAAACAGCACACCAAAGAAAATCTGCAGCCTGTTGCACTTACACTCAGTCTTTTGCAGTCAGAGGATGAAGTGAAATTATGAATTGAATTTGTGCACGTTTTACTTTTCAACCTCATAAATCTAAAGTGTGTTCTTTCTGACATTACAAATGTCTTTCATATCCTGTTTTCTCATCTTTGACCTTGTCTTTTCCTGATTTTTCAGTGATTCATGTCACATCAATGATGTATGGAGGCTTGGGTGACTTTATTTCTTTTAATTGCACCTTTATATTTCAGGATTGTGACTTTATTTCTCATAATTGTGAATTAACAATTAAGAAAATTTTAAGAAAATTAATACTTTTAGTACTAAGTTAGTAAGTGACATTGTTAGGAAAAATATTTATTTAAATGAATGCTGTTATTTTGAACTTCAAGGAAGTATCAGTTTCCACTAAAATATTAAGCAGCACATCTATTTTCAACATATCATAATAGGAAATGTTTCTTGAGCAGCAAATCAGCATAATATAATGATTTCTGAAGTATATGTGACACTGAAGACAAATAGAAAAATATTTCTGAAGAGAAATACATTTTAAATATATGAAAATAGAAAATATTGTTTTAAATTGTAATAATATTTTACAATTTTACTATATTTACTGTATTTTTCATCAAATATATTTAGCCTTGGTGAGCATAAGAGTTTCAGAATTATTTAAAAAAATCTTACCAAACACAAACTTTTGAACAGAATTACAACTTCGAATGACAACTTTGTTTCTCTTAATTGTGATTTTATATCTTTAATTTTAACTTCCTTCTTCATAATTGCAGCTATATTATTGTGACTTATTTAAACGTATTTAAATCTCTATTTTATCTCACAACATTTTCTATTTTTTACTTTTGAGGCAGAAATAAATAAATAAATAAGGATGTGCTTGTTTCTGATATCACAGAATATATTGTTCTCCTTTTGTAAGGTTGTGCCATTATAAGCAGACTCTTCCTTTTCCCCTGTTCTCACACAAACAACTCACCTATCAACTTCATATCAGGAAGTTCATATCCCGACAATGTGATAGCTAATGATATACCGGCTGTGAGCACCTCTTTCCTTACCTCTTTGTGATTGTACTACTAGAGGATAAAATATATTTCCCTCTGCTTTCATTAAAATAACAGTGATAACACTGTATCAACATGATAACATTGACATATTGGATGTTGTGTCACCCCAGGGAGGCATGAATCAGATATCGTAACGTCCAGCTACATGAGTCGTCTACCTTGGAAACCTGCCCTGATGTATCGCACATCATCGGTCATGGCGTTCATTTTCATTTGTCTTCATGAAAATAGTTTAGACATGAATTTGCCAAACAGTTATGAGGGCTTTAGAATCATCTAAAAGATTTAGGGCCACACTGAGAGAAAATACCTTGAAAGAACAATTTCAGTTCGTACCGATCAACTAAAATGACTTTTGGCAAACAGGGGTGTGCTGTTTTGCTGTGAGTTGTGAAAACAGTGTCACTGGTGGGGTCTGGCCGTGATCTGACACGCTGGGGAACAACACAATCCTCTTAACGTCATTATTGCATTAGCTCTTAATGGGCCGAATTTTGCCAATTACTTATGGAACAAACGACAAAATAAACAATGCAAGGGTCTTGGTGGTAATATTAGCGCACTTAAGACGTCATGTTATTGTGCTATAAACAAATTGAAAAATAATTGAATTTAGATTTTATCAGTGAGGAAAACTTGTTCTCACCCTACTATCTCATTTCTAGCATCGTTCTAACTTTCTGTTGTGATTTACATGCGGCCAGGAAGGATTCAAATGAGTAATTCTTGAGAAAAAGTCCTGTTTATTTTATTCGAGTGTATTCAGAATATGAAATATGAATGGGATCGGGGCTGTTTTGTCATGGAATTTTAGCTCAACACGTAACAGTAGTGTAAGCTCTTCCGTTTGGTTCTTGTAAGGAATGCAGAGCAGACAGTCACTAAGTTGTGTTCACCTCTTATTGAATCAGTACATTTCTGTGTAATTGGCAAGAAGGGACAAGCAAAATTTGATTACATGATTGAAATTAAATCATACAGCATTTCTTGGCTCTGTGGTTTACGTAACTCTTCCTACAATGGTACGGGAAGTTTTCTGTACAAACATTACATAATGATCATTTGAATTGAATCATTTTAATCATTTGAAGTTTAACGCTGAGTGGTTTTCTTATTTGTTCAGTGATATCAAGATAGACTATCATAGAAAGATAGATAGAACAATGATGGATGGAAAGAACAATAGAACGATAGATAGAACATTAGAGAAAATTATAGATTGAACAAAATAATTATGGATGGATGAATAGAAAGAATAATAGAATGGTAGAACAATAATGAGAGTGATTGATGGATGGATGGATGGATGGAAAGAACGATAGAACAATAGACAGAATGGTGGACAGATGGATGGATGCATGGATAGAACTATGATGGATGGAAATAAAAATAGAATGATAGAACAACAGAAAATGATAGATCGAGCAACTGAACGAATGATGTGTGGCTGGATGGATGGATGGATGGATAGAATTATGATGGAGGAATAGAACAATGGATGGATGGAACCATGTATAGATGGATAGACAGATGAATAGAATGATGCATGGATGGATGAATAGACAGAAGGAATGATAGAACAAAATAGATAATATAACAAATTATGGATGGATGGATAGATGGATAAGTAGATACACAGATAGAAAGAATGATAAAATGATAAAGAGAATGATAGAACAAACGCTGGATGGATGGACAGAACAAAGTAGATAGATAGATAGATAGATAGATGGATAGATAGATAGATGTTAAGACACATAACAAGGACACAAGTCCATTTATCATTTGCAGAGTATTGTTCTCACTGCAGAAGGTTTAAAAAGAACAAACTCGTTCAATAACATGATACAACATCAACATTATTTTGGCGATTTTCACAGGCAAACACTAATTTAATTTTGCTCAGTTACAGTAACATGCCATGAGAGTTTTCCTAGCATGTCAAATCTCTAGAGTTTAATGAGTTTATTCCTCCCCCACTCTCTCTTTCTTTCTCTGTTTATGATCTCTGGTCAGTGCCGTGGAGCTGTGTACATACAAACGGTTAATGTGTGGTGTCTCACACACACACACACACACCAAACATAGCATAGCAGAGTGTGTCTGTTTGCTGTGGTGAGGGAGTGCTGACGTGTGTGGCACCAGTGTGTGAAGGCCGGTGGGCTGAGTGTGGCCGTTCCAGTCAAGTGCATACGACTCTGGGAAGGTAATGATGTGTCTGATTGGTGTGTGTGTGTGTGTGTGTGTGTGTGTGCAGTCCAGCACGTTTAATGTACATTGTCCCAAGTGCACTCTTCTGCACAAGTAGTTCAACTTCCTGTGACTGCTCCTCTGTGGGAAGAAAAATAAAGCCCCGCTGCAGAAAAGGCCATGGGAGATGTCGGGGTTAAAGACAGACCTTCGGGTTTTGGTTGTTTACACATACACAAGCATCAAGGCCAAAAGAAGGCAAATGCTAAACAGTTGAAACTGTTCTTTGCCAATTCAATCCCCCAGTTCAAGTATTTTTTCCTCCTTTTGGTGTTTTTTTACAAGCTTTCAGAAGAGCAATTAAAATATTTGTTTAGCCACTCACAATATAATTTAAAAATACCAATTTTCTTGTAGTGGTATTTTTGCACAGCAGAGTTTGAGGTTACAACTAATTGTTTGTCTTGAATTAATTTTGCTGAAAGAAAATAAAGCCTGTTCTTAGGAACTTTTTTGTTTGTTTGACATTTTCATGACACGCAAGTATTTTTGCATTATGGTACTAATTTTTGTTCTGCCCTTAATTTATATTTTATTTTAAAATATTGTAGAAGATGAATGAATGAATAAATAAAAATGTATTGTTTTGTTTGGTTACACTTTACAATAAGGTCTCATTTGTTAACATGATCTATTATGCATTAACTAACATGAACTAACAATGAGCAATATATGCTTGACAGCATTTATTAATCTTTGTTAATGTTAGTTAATAAAAATACAATTCTTCATTGATTGTTCATATTAGTTCACAATGCATTAAGTAATGTTAACCGATACAACTTTTGATTTTCAAAATGCATTATTAAATGTTGAAGTTAACATTATTAACAATATAAACATTACTCTTTTTTTCTATTGTAATAAATTAATGAATTAACATTAATTACATATTAAATGAGAATCTGGATTTAGAATAATGGGAATTGCAATCAATAAATAAATGTAAAGAAAATTTGGCTGGATAATTGCCCTGAAAATAAATTAATGAATTTTTGCACAGCAAAGTTTTAGGTTATTGTTTGTCTTGAATGAAGTAAACATGTTTAATCTTACAACCTGTCACATTTCAGCTTAAGATCTAATGATACATTTATTTGCTGAAAGAAAATGTCTATCTCAGAATATTTTCAGAAGTGTCACATTTTGATTATTTGATTGTCAATTATTTTGCGTTATGGTACAATTTTTGTCTTTTATATCTACAAATTTGTATTACAATAACATTTTATGTTATGCAAGAAGAAAATATAAATTAGTGGATAGATTATTACATTTTAAATTATTACAGTAAAATCACCACTGAGAATAATGGGAGTTGCAAAAAAAAAAAGTATAAAATTCATAAGCAGCAGTAATACAGGTGCATCTCAATAAATTAGAATGTCGTGAAAAAGTTCATTTTTTCTTGTAAGTTATTTCAAAAAGTGAAACTTTCATATATTTTAGATTCATTGCATGTAAAGAAAAACATTTAAAAAGTTTTTTTGTTTTAATTTTTATGATTAGAGCTTACAGCTCATGAAAGTCAAAAATCAGTATCTCAAAATATTAGAATATTTACATTTGAGTTTCAATTAATGACCATCCCTACAGTATAAATTCCGGGTATCTCTTGTTCTTTGAAACCACAATAATGGAGAAGACTGCTGACTTGGCAATGATCCAGAAGACGAACATCGACGCCCTCCACAAAGAGGGTAAGTCACAGAAGGACATTACTGAAAGGTGTGGCTGTTTACAGAGTGCTGTATCAAAGCATATTAAATGCAAAGTTGACTGGAAGGAAGAATTTGGGTAGGAAAAGGTGCACAAGCAACAGGGATGACTGCAAGCTTGAGAATACTGTCAAGCAAAGCTGATTCAAACACTTGGGAGAGCTTCACAAGGAGTGAACTGAAGCTGGAGTCAGTGCATCAAGAGTCACCATGCTCAGACATCTTCAGGAAAAGGGCTACTAAGCCACTTCTGAACCAGAGACAACGTCAGAAGCATCTTACCTGGGCTGTGGAGAAAAAGAACTGGACTGTTGCTCAGTGGTCCAAAGTCCTCTTTTCAGATGAAAGTACATTTTGCATTTCATTTGGAAATCAAGGTCCCAGAGTCTGGAGGAAGAGTGGAGAGGCACAGAATCCATGTTGCTTGAAGTCCAGTGTGAAGTTTCCACAGTCAGTGATGATTTGGGCTGCCATGTCATCTGCTGGTGTTGGTCCACTGTGTTTTCTGAAGTCCACAGTCAACGCAGCCATCTACCAGGAAATTTTAGAGCACTTCATGCTTCCTTCTGCTGACAAGCTTTATGGAGATGCTGATTTCATTTTCCAGCAGGACTTGGCACCTGCCCACACTGCCAAAGGTACCAAAAGCTGGTTCAATGACCATGGTGTTACTGTGCTTGATTGGCCAGCAAACTCGCCTGACCTGAACCCCATAGAGAATCTATGGGGTATTGTCAAGAGGAAGATGAGAGACACCAGACCCAACAATGCAGATGACCTGAAGGCCACTGTCAAAGAAACCTGGGCTTCCATACCACCTCAGCAGTGCCACAAACTGATCACCTCCATGCCACGCCGAATTGAGGCAGTAATTAAAGCAAAAGGAGCCCCTACCAAGTATTGAGGACATATACAGTAAATGAACATACTTTCCAGAAGGCCAACAATTCACTAAAAATGTTTTTTTATTGGTTTTATGAAGTATTCTAATTTGTTGAATTGGTGGGTTTTTGTTAAATGTGAGCCTAAATCATCACAATTAAAAGAACCAAAGACTTAAACTACTTCAGTCTGTGTGCATTGAATTTATTTAATACACGAGTTTCTCAATTTGAGTTGAATTACTGAAATAAATGAACTTTTCCACGACATTCTAATTTATTGAGATGCACCTGTACAGCACATAGCAGTAATAACAATTTAGGTGGAAAATAATTAAAAATATCTAAATTGGCATGAAAATGAATAAATTAATAATGAATTAGTATAACAATTGGCAATTAAAGGACATAATTATTCACTAATATGTTTATCTGTGTTTGTGAATGCAGGGCTGTTGTTGGAGAATGTTATCCCAGGACCTGTGAGGAATGGGGCGCTCTAGTTGTGTTTTTCCGGCCCCCATGAATTTAAGTGACATCTCTAGTGAAAGGCCATTTCAGTGCACAACCGTTTTGCAGATTTCTGCAGCACAAGCAAATGGAAACCACACTGAACAGAGACCGAAATAGAACACAAAGTGCAGGCGAAAGAAGCACTGTCATTTGAAAACCCTGACAAAGGACGCTTTTAATCCTCTTCCCTGAAGCAGTCCAGTAACATTTACATAGACATCCCAAAAACAGTCATTCCTGACGAAAAAATATGGAGGCTTATTTTGGCCACCAGACCTTCTTGTCAAACAGTGAGCATGTGCATATCCTCTCTCTTGAGGAGTGCTGACGTAACAACACGTTGACACTTAACGTTCCAGCGACTGTCAGGCATCGACATTGGCTTAGGTTCCTTCCCATTACTCAGAGAAACCTGATCTCAGGTCAGGTGTTGAAGGGAGGACGTCAACCAGGGAATTTAACATGTTGAGGAGATCTTGGCAGGACAAAAGTGTGTTTTCGGGATGCTAAAGCATCAACACAGTCACCCTTCTGCTGTGCAACTTTTATATGGGACGCGAAATTGGGCCACGTATGTGTTGACAAGCTGTAAAGTGAGATCCAAAAGCCTTTTCCCCAGTGTGGCTGTAGCTTTATTAACATTCTAGTTGCATTCTGGGAAAGCGCCGTTATTAAAGGCCACCCATTAGTCGTGGAGGCAGGAGCCGAGGACTTTGCCAGTCACGGCTGTTGCCTGGAGACGGCGTCTCCCGAGCAGCGGAAGCGGATATCACACATGCTGGGGTTCGGTGTCGGACATGAGAGGGAGAACCGACTCAATTCTCTTCCTGTTGATTCCACTTAGGATCCCTAAACTGCCTCTTCCCACGTTGACACAAATACTTGGGCCCATGTGACATCCTGTGTGGAAGAGGCGAACAATACCGGACTAGTACGTCAAGACCTGGGAACTGCGCTGTGAGAGATGTACCATCACACCTCAAACACATCAAGCCGGTTCCGCACTCGGCTCTTCAGTGTTTAGTGTCTCGTCACCAAGGTTCATTTCCCGCAATACTGGAAAGGAATGTGTCAGTGCTGATTTTTCTTTCTTTCTGTGAATACTTCAGTGGCAGTATAAAAAACAAACTTTACACAAATAAGTACGATTTTTTTTGTTTTTTTTTTTTGTTTTTTACTTTGTATATTTTTTTAAAAGAATTTTTTTTTTTCTTAGAATTTACTTACCCACATTTTTTTCTAGAATGGCTAAAGATATTAAATAAAATAATAAAACATATTAAACAAATGCCAAGTAATTAAAATTATTTTAAAAAATGCATTAAATAAAAGATAATATAAATAATAATTATAATATAAATAAAGCCTTAAATATAATATCATATTTATTTTTTCTTATAGTAATTTGGTAATAAGTTTGATTGTCAAACCTCGACAAATGCAACAATTTGATTAAGAAATAAGAAAATGCAATGAGAAGGGTCGAAATAATATTATTTCTTGAATGTCACAATTTGAAAGAAATATTACACTCTTGATAATGGTAGAAAATCATGTGTTAACAGGATTGCGTGCAACATTCGGGAAACTAAATACTGAATACTATACATGTTATGTGAGATCCTTTTACAGCTTGTTTTTGTGGTATTACAGAAAGAGTAACATTTCTAAAAATTGCGACACTATTATTTCCACTGAAATAATATTATTTGGAACCTTTCATTTTCATCATTAAAAAATAAAAACAAGAAAATTCAGTAGATAATGTTAAAATGATGGTATGACTTTAATTGCTGGATACAGAGACAGGACAGGACAAAATTTTAACTCCAGATACTTTTAAGTTCATTTTATGTCAGAATAGTTATAGCATATCTAATAGGTCATATGGCAAAAAAAAAGGAGCTTAGCACATCTAATGCTTTAAAAAAAAATCATGGAACATAGTGTACCATAATAATAAAAATTGCCAGGTACATTATAATCACTGTTAGTTGTATGGAGCCAGAGTACTTGTGCAGTAGATTTTCTCAGGAGCAATTAGTCTTTTATGCTAGATCTGCCAAGATAAACAACCTTGTGCTTCATTTGTTTACAGTAGTGGCAGTTTTCTTTCTACCCCTCTCTTTCAGTGCACTTCTCTTGTCTTTCTTTGATTCTCACTTTCTCTGTTTTGCTCTTGCTGTGTAGATGGAGTGGAAATAATAGCGCTAATGATTCTGGTGTATTTAGTGAGACTGACTTCACCTTTGACCTCTGATGTCTCCCACAATAATGTTAAAACTCAGGTGGTCACTCTGTGTTAAATAATAGTTTACTGAAAAGATTCTGTCATCATTCATTCACTCACTCATGTCGTTCCAAACCTGACTTTAGTTTTTCTGGAAAAATGTAACAATGTTCTTGCTGTTTTTTCCAGTGAGATCAATGCCGAGCATTCATAACATTGTTATTTATTTATTTTTTTTATGGAAGAAAGTCATTCAGGTTTGAAATAACTTCCTTGCAAAACAGCACATTTTGGCTCAATCTTATATTCTATTAATTTGAGCTGCACTCCCGTATTATACAAAAGGTAAGATTTATTTATTTAAAGACTTGTCCAAATAATTGGATCAGTAAAAATGCTAACAATTTCTTTTTCACGCCACAGTCTTTTTGATCATCACAGCATGTCACATCTGAAGAACATATTAGCATCAAACAGCTCTACCCAGATCTGTTATCCAGATTTGAGTTGGCCTGAAAGAATCTGCTTTGTGTTTTTATCTTCGGTATTGGAACATGATAAGTGGAAGCACATCTCTTTCCCAGTCACGGCGGTGCAGAGTGAAGATGTGGCTTTTGGCTGTGATTCAAACCTCTGGCAGATGCAGTTGACGTTGTCATTTTATGAAACATGTAAGTGCTTCATTTCCGCATACCAGTATCATTTTGTAAAAATATGCTCTATATAACAATACAGGGGTGCCAGAAATTAGGTGCTTTTGGCCATGTTCATAAAGATGATTAAAGTTGAATTCCTAAGGAACACATGTTTAGCATGACTTCACTGACTGCAGTTCATTAAATGATATACTAGAGCGCATAATTAGTGCTGAGGGAAGCATCACTGTTACTATTGCTTTACTTAGGGTTAGAAATTTCAACAAACTTAAATAAATGCAAGTTAAAAAAACAAAAATTTTCACCACATTTACCACTATGTTGCAATTAGTTTGAACAGTTTAATTTTTGGAAAAATCTAATTTTATGTTATTAAATTAAGCTGCTCTATGCAGATTATGTTCCTCTAAAGCAATCAAGTTTGTTAGTTAAACATTATTTCAAAAAGATTGATGCAATGTTGAATTTATTTATTCATGTATTTATTTATTTAGAGCCAATGTCAGTGTATATACTTTTTAATTGCTAGAAACACATTCATTTAAATTAATTTAAATATGCAACTTGAAAGTGTATATATATTTTTAGTGCTATCAAACGTGATTAAACGTGATTAATCGCATCCAAAATAAAAGTATTTGTTTACATAATATATGTGTGTGTGCTGCCTGTGTATATTTATTATGTACACAGTGGTGTGAAAAAGTGTTGGCCCCCTTCCTGATTATTTATTTTTTTGCATGTTTGCCACACTTTAATGTATCTGTCAGACCTCTGTTGTGTGTGTCTTGTGTTCCCGCCTCTTGTTTCCTTATATGGTTAGTTTCCTGTCCTCGTTTCATGTCATTATTAGTTAATTTGATTCCAGGTGTGTGTTTGTGATTGTGTTTATTATCCATTGTATTTAGTCCTGTCTGTTGTCATGTCGTCTGGTCTACCATTATTCCCTGTCTCTGTGTCTACCTTGCCCTGTCTTCTTGTGTCATTAAAGACTATTATTTTGAAGTATCTCCTCCCGTGCCTCTCCCTGTGTTGCACCTGACAGAAGACCAGACCGAACAGTAGCGTCGTCCCTTCACCTCGTTTTGTTTTGTTCGTTTTTTCTGTTGTTATTTTGTTCCTGTGTTTTGTCCCTCGCGGCAAGCGAGTCCGCTGGCCGCGAGCCCTCATGCCCGCCGTCCGCGGCTCACCGACCCCGCCGTTCGCGGGAGATCACGCCGCCGTCCGTGGGGAAAGCCAACCCACCGTCGGCGGCTCCCTCCAGTTCGCGGGGAAGGCCCACCCGCCGTCCGCGGTCACTCGGCCCGCCGCCGTCTGTGGCTTCCTCCAGCCCGCCGGCCTCTGCCGTTGAGTGGTCAAGCCAGCCGGTTATGGTCTCGCCAGCCGGCCGTGGCCGTATATTGACCAGACTGTGACCCAAGGTCTTTTTAACATTGTTTTGTGTGTGTTTAGCCCCGGAGGGCTCCTGATACCCCTGAGCTGCCCCATGGATTTTTTTGGGGGGGTACAAAGGTCCCGGCTGTAGAGGCCGGGCCGAGGGACGAGGCCACGGCCACCATGGACCACCTGCCTTGGCCTCCTGAGCTCCCTGCTCCACCTTGGCCTCCGTCTGTCTGTTCCGCTCTGGAGGCCCCGTCTTGTGTGGGTCCTGAGGGGTCTCCAGAGTGCCCACCCCCCCTCCCTGGTAGTACTGTTATGGCGCGGGACACGCCTTCCGGGAGGGGGGAGTTATGTCAGACCTCTGTCGTGTGTGTCTTGTGTTCCCGCCTCTTGTTTCCTTATATGGTTAGTTTCCTGTCCTCGTTTGATGTCATTATTAGTTAATTCGATTCCAGGAGTGTGTTTGTGATTGTGTTTATTATCCGGTGTATTTAAGTCCTGTCTGTTGAGTTCCATGTCGTCTGGTCTACTCGTTATTCCCGGTGTCTCTGTCAGTCTACCTTGCCCTGTCTTACCTTGATGTCGTCATTAAAGACTATTATTTTGAAGTATCTCCTCGTCTTCGTGTTCCTCGTTTCTCCCTGCTGTGTGCACCGTGACAGTATCAGATCATCAAACAAATTTAAATATTAATCAAAGATAACACAAGTAAGCACAACATGCAGTTTTTGAATGAAGTTTTTTATTATGAAGGGAAAACCAAACCCACATGGCCCTGTGTGAAAAAGTGCTTGCCCCCTAAACCTAATAACTGGTTGGGCTACCCTTAGTAGCAACAACTGCCATCAAGCGTTTGCGATAACTTGCAATGAGTCTGTTACAGCGCTGTGGAGGAATTTTGGCCCACTCATCTTGGCAGAATTGTTGTAATTCAGCCACATTGGAGGGTTTTCGAGCATGAACCGCCTTTTTAAGGTCATGCCACAGCATCTCAATAGGATTCAGGTCAGGACTTTGACTAGGCCACTCCAAAGTCTTCATTTTGTTTTTCTTCAGCCATTCAGAGGTGTGTTTTGGATCATTGTCCTGCTGCAGAACCCAAGTTCGCTTCAGCTTGAGGTCACGAACAGATGGCCGGACATTGTCCTTCAGGATTTTTTGGTAGACAGCAGAATTCATGGTTCCATTTATCACAGCAAGTCTTCCAGGTCCTGAAGCAGCAAAACAGCCCCAGACCATCACACTACCACCACCATATTTTACTGTTGGTATGATGTTCTTTTTCTGAAATGCTGTGTTACTTTTACGCCAGATGTAATGGGACACACACCTTCCAAAAAGTTCAACTTTTGTCTCGTCAGTCCACAGAGTATTTTCCCAAAAGTATTGGGGATCATCAAGATGTTTTCTGGCAAAACTGAGATGAGCTTTTATGTCCTTTTTGCTCAGCAGCGGTTTTCGTCTTGGAACTCTGCCATGCAGGCCATTTTTGCCCAGTCTCTTTCTTATGGTGGAGCCATGAACACTGACCTTAACTGAGGCAAGTGAGGCCTGCAGTTCTTTAGATGTTGTTGTGGGGTCTTTTGTGACCTCTTGGATGAGTCGTCACTGCGCTCTTGGGGTAATTTTGGTCGGCCGGCCACTCCTGGGAAGGTTCACCACTGTTCCATGTTTTCGCCATTTGTGGATAATGGCTCTCACTGTGGTTCGCTGGAGTCCCAAAGCTTTAGAAATGGCTTTATAACCTTTTCCAGTCTGATAGATCTCAATTACTTTCTTTCTCATTTGTTCCTGAATTTCTTTGGATCTCAACATGATGTGTAGCTTTTGAGGATCTTTTGGTCTACTTCACTTTGTCAGGCAGGTCCTATTTAAGTGATTTCTTGATTGCGAACAGGTGTGGCAATAATCAGGCCTGGATGTGGCTAGAGAAACTGAACTCAGGTGTGATAAACCACAGTTATGTTTTAACAGGGGGTGGGGGTCAAACACTTTTTCACACAGGGCCACGTGGGTTTGGATTTTGTTTTCCCTTCATAAAAAAACCCCTTCATTTAAAAACTGCATGTTGTGTTTACTTGTGTTATCTTTGATTAATATTTAAATGTGTTTGATGATCTGAAACATTAAAGTGTGGCAAACATGCAAAAAAATAAAAAATCAGGAAGGGGGCCAACACTTTTTCACACCACTGTGTGTACATACACAGACATGCATGGATATATTTAAGAAAAATATGTTATGTTCATATATTAAAATATTTATATATAATATCAATTATATGAATATAAATATATACATGTAAATATTTTCAATATATATACTGTATGTGTGTATTTATATATACATAATAAATATACACAATATACACACATACATAAACAAAAACTTTTATTTTGGATGCGATTAATCGTTTGACAGCACTGATATATTTTTAATAGCTAGAAATGCATTATTTACATTAATTTAAATATGCACCTTGAATGGAATCATAGCAAATGAGCAAATGCACTGAAAATAATTTAGTGTATAAACAATTTTTACCCAAAAATTGCTAGAAAATTTCACAAGTAATTACAAAGAAATGGCAAGTAACACACTGAATTAAAAAATATTTTATGTATGTATGTATTTATTTATTTTTTACAGTGTAAGCACCCCTGGAAACCATATAGCAATGCATTTTTTCTTAAAAAAATGTCAAATCTACTTGTCATTTATTGCTAAGTCTTGCATGTGATAGTTCCTCATGACTGACGCAAATTTTCTTGCAGTAGTAGGTCAAGTTCTTTCAGTATACTTCCCTCCAGTTGAGAGTGGACATAAGCCGGGTGGGAACAATCAGCCCAAGCGGTCACCAGCACGTTCTTTCTGGGAATAATTGCCAAAGGTTAGTGTCCAGTGTGTATTGTGGTTGTTCGAGGGGCTTGACCCCTCAACCACAACAGAAAAATCTCAACCACAACAGCTGTTTGCCTCAAATGGCCCTTCATTCCTCCATTCCATAGCGAATATACACAAGCACCAACAACAATGCTGTGCGTTTCAGGATAAACAGATAATCTTTTTATCCTAAGTACAAGAAAAATGTTGAGCTTTCTTTCACCTTTTTCAAAAAGACAAAGCTGTAGAATGAGCTTTTCAAAAGAGTTTTGAGGAATAACATGCACATTTTCCCCTCACAGTTCTTTGTACCCTTGTCCTGTAAACATGGCAAAAATAAGCCTTTGATTTTAGGTTCAAAGTGAGAGCCGTACTGGACAAAGTCTCTCAGCACCCACCTCAAGCCCACAAGCTTGGCATTGACAATGAAGTGAATCTACTCATAGCTATACAGTTCAAAGTTAAAAACGCAACATTTTTAGGTTTAAAATACCACAGTCTATTGCGCAAAGTGCTTTTACAGTAAAAGAGAACAGAAATACAAAATCTGACGTTCCCAATTGAATCACATGTTAATTAGTTTGGATTTGCTGAACTTCAAATTAACTTCAGTGGCTCTCATTCTGTGCTGAACTTTTCTTTTTTTCAGTTCAAAGGAGCTTGTGAGGAGTTCTTTAAAGAACAGAAGATTTAGTGTCAGTTTATTTCTGAGGATTAAAGCACCTCCTTCTGTCCTCCCACCCCCCTCAGATACACTCTCAGTTTCTTTTAAGAGGACAGAAGTGGCTTCAATTGCATGCATAGAAAAGTACAGTAGCATGCCTGAAGAATTGATTGTTTAAAACTAATAAGCCTATAGAAAAACATATGGTTAATGCTGAACTGTTTTGTACACTGAACCATGACACAATGAGTTTTTGAGAGGAAGTATGTTTGGTGCTTAAGAAGTGCAGAAATTATTATTATTATTATTATTATCAATGTTAAGGACAGTTGTACTGCTTAATATATATTTGGAAACCATTATGCATTTTTTAGGATCTTTTAATGAATAGAATGTTCAAAGGAACAGCATTTGAAAATTATTGTGAAAAATGTAAATGTCTTTACTGTCATCATCATTTTAATGCATCCTTGCCAAACTAGTGTATTCATTTATTTTAAAAAAAATAATCAGTGACACTTTACTTAAAGCTGTCAGTCCTCTGTCGTGTGTGTCATGTGTTCCTGCCTCATGTTTCCAGATATGGTTTGTTTCCTGTCCTCGTCTGATGTGATTATTAGTTAATTCTTGTCCAGCTGTGTTTGTCTCGTTGTCTATGATTTACCTGTGTATTTATAGTCCTGTCTGTTCAGTTTGATTTCGTCTGGTCTACTTGTTACTCCCCGGTGTTTCTGTGAGTCTGCCTTGCCTTGTCTTGCCCTGATGTCCTGATTAAAGACTATTATTTGAGTTTACTCCTCGAATGAAGTTCCTCCCTGCTGTGTGCACCGTGACAGAAGACCAGACCATGCAGTAAGCAGCGCCCCTTCACACCGTTTTGTTTTTTCTTTTTTTAAGTCTTTGTTTTGTTCCTGTGTGCACCGTGACAAAAGCCTTTATGTATAATTCATTATAAAGGGTTATTAAAGGGTATAATGCATTATAATTATTCATAATGCCTGTTGTAATACATTATATCTTGTCGTAAATAATTAACCAAATTTAAAATGCATAGTGTAACAATGAATTGACAAGTGTTATAATGTATTATCTGTGGTTACAATTATTCATGAGATTGTACAATGCTATAAGGTGCATTACAAGGCATAATTAATGCATTAAAACTACTTTTATAATGCATTATATATAAAGGCTTTAAGTAAAGTGTTACCATAAAAATCTTACTGACCCCAAACCTTTGAATGCTGGTGTATGTACAGATAAATAATTTATTTTTGTTACTTATCTCATATTATATTTATATGTAGTGGAATATATGTACAAACCAAATTATACAGCATTCAGATCCATTACTCTTTGTCACGAATCCTGGCCATGAACTTCCGCCCAATAGCCACCAGAGATCACTTGTGCACCACATTGACTCTTACACCACATTACTGTTGCCATTCACCATTGAACTGCATTTCCCATCATCCACTGCACCGACACAGCTGTTCGCACTGATCACGCACACACCTGAGAACTATCTCACAATCACCATCACCCAATCACACAGACTTTATAAGCCTGGGACTTCCTCTCGGATAACGCCGAGTATTGTTTGGCCTAGCTACTTTACAAAGCCTTCCCTGTTTTCCTAGTTAGATTTCCTGTGTTTTGATTCCTGCCCGTGCTCCTGGATTATTCTCTCTGCCTTGCCCTGTTTGGACTCTGTTTGCCGCTCGCTTGGACTATTGCTCGTTCTCCTGGATTATCTCTCTGCCTTGCCCTCTGGATATTGTATGCTGATCGTTGACCCACGCTACTCTTCGGATTGCTCTGTGTCTTGCCTCTGCCATACCTGTCTGCTGTTTATTGACCCTGCCTGTTTTGACCATGTTTATAATAAAGCTTCGCAAATGGATCCGCTCGTCTCACGTCTCGTCAACCCTGTAACACTCTTATATAGGCCTAGCATTTCAAGAATTCTGTCAAATATAAGAATGCTGTCACTGTCAAAGCGATTAATCGATCAGTGACTCAACCAATTCATTCAAAAGCACTGATTCACTGTGGAAGAAACTGCCTGTATGAGCATGCCATTTAACAAAAACATTGATTCTGGAATGAAACCAGTGACTAAGTGATTGTTGTAGTTGTTTTTGTTGAGTGAGTCATTAAATTACTGACTTTATGGAACTTTTTTTGAAAACAGTGATTCATTTAGGGACAAAATATTGCCATAAACATTCTGCTGTGTTAATGCGTGGAACTATTCTCATCAACACAGCAAAAAGAGACAAAGTAGCTGTCGATACCGTGTCTAAAAAGTCACTCAATATTAACTTATTTAATGAACTGTTGTCTAAAAGCAATATCACATACCAAATAATCACACGTCTAACAGAAATATTTGATTATCATTGGTCAGTCGCAGCATTCTTTGGTCAAATATTTTTGTGTGTTGACCTTTATAACGTGACCAATTTCCTAGTCACTTTCCTAAACACCCTGTCTGTGTTTGACTGTACATTTTCCCTCCCATATTTATAACCCAACAAGACCAAAAAAATGCTGCATTTGGATGATTCAGCAGCCAGAGATTTAAAAGCTCTCACAGCTAACATGATACTCCTCAGGATGTCAACCTTTAGCTCTCTCTCCCTATTTTTTCCTCTCTTTCTCTCTCTTTCAAGCACAGAGCCGCTAGGAGGATCACAGCCAATCCAAGTTCTTTTTTTCTGCTTGAACCACTGCCTCCTGGTTTTAGTGACCAATTAGATTAAGGCTGGATCAGCACATGTCCAAGTTGCCGCCCGCTTGCTTGGCCTCGCATGTGAGGACATACTGAACAAACACGACTCTATGCCCAATTATAAGGCCAACTTTATTAAAGGATGCTTCTGAATGGTATGAGAAAAGACCTTTAAAATCCCACTTATGTCATCATCTGGGACCCTGGAGGCTTTTTGAAGTATGCGTTTGGAGTTGTAAGTAGCGAAGTCATGAGGACGGGTACTTTTAATTGTTCGTGGTCATTCACTGCAATCACAGCCAGGCCTGTTAGCCGTCCTCTTTTTATTGTGCAGAAACGCTGGCCTATTGTTTGTCTCCAAGCTCTGGAAATTTCTGATCAGTTTAGATGAATAAGCACCGAGCAGCTCTCGTTCCCTATTGATTGTCGCATAAGCCAAAGGCAGTTAAATAGAAATCCCTGGTGAACCAAATGAGGTGCAATTTGTTTGTTTCTCTTGAAGCTTGTAAAGTGGAACCATGTGAAACAGACTTATATCTCTGAAGACTTTTCAAATAATTGGAAGTCTCAATTCCTGGTTACCACGTTTCAAACATAATTACATGTTGCAGGCATAGTTTGTTTTGTCTGTTGTGGTTCTTTTATTTGCTTGCTGCTGTTTTCAGCCCCAAAATCAGCATCAATAAATTCAGTTTTTCATGTTTTATTTATTTACCCAACATAATGCCATGGCATAAAACTAAAAACCAAACAAAAAAAGCAATCTTTAATAGCTCACATAGCTTACAACACACTCTTGAAATGCATGATTGCACTTTAGTATATGGTTTGCCATAGAGTCTTTTGGAGGCCTGTATTCATACTGTGAGAACCATTAGAGAGTGAAATGCAGCACACAGAATTGCTTTGTGATTTAGTGCTTGAGCATAAATAGTGTGATCAGGTGGTCAGTGCTGACAGCAGTTGGGATGTAATGATGCAGAAGACCTGGGGCGGATGTTCTCCTCTTGACATGAACACTGTCCAAAAACACACACTAAACCACACAGACAATGTGATCCTTATTAAATCACCCAATGCTCCAGATGTATGTATCTGTATGACTGCAATTGGACAACACAATCTTAATCAAATTATAGACATTTGATTCATAAAAAAACTATGTAAATTGACAATAGAATAGAATAGAATAGAAAAAGGCATGGTAAATAAAACTGCAAATTTGCAATAGAATAGAATAATGGTAAATACATGAAACTTCATAATAGAAAAGAAAACAATAATAGTATTTTACTATGAATGTTGCATGTGTGATGACTAGAGGTTAAAGGGATAGTTCAACCAAAAATTCTGTCATCATTTACTCACCCTCAAGTTGTTACAAACCTGTATGAGTTTCTGTCTTCTGTAGATATTTTTAAGAATGTTGGTAACTAAACAGTTGATGGTATCTATAGACTTCCATAGTCTTTTTTTTCGCCATATGGCAGTCAATGGCTACGAAATGTTGCCTTGTTAGCTAGTTAATATAAAATGTATATTTTAAATAACAAAAATAACATTTGTATGGTTTTAGATAACTATAATGACCCTATTATATAATATATATATATATATATATATATATATATGAACATCTAAGTCACTTCATTGTATGGATAAAAACACTTGAACAATTTTTATTTTGATTGAAATATCCTTTAAGTCAGAATCGGTAAAAGGCATCTTGTAGTAGCTGGTTATCAAAATATCATCATTCTTTAGCAATGATGCTAAATAATTAAAATTAACGCTCTTTAAGGTTCTAATGATGTTCATCAACATTCACCAGGTGACTGCAGGCTTAAGATAAACGCCCCTGACAGGCTGATGGATGGTGTCTTTTTTCCTAAGAGGTCTCCCTCAACACAGGAAGAGGGTAATGGTGTGTGCAGCAGCCAGCGGCACTTACTGAAACAGATCATTTTCTTTGTTTCAGCTCCATAATGACTGCATGCAGGACAAACAGAGATCAGCTCTATTAAACAACCTCAAGACCTGAAGGTGTTCTGCATGAAACTCAGCGATAGGCATCGGCCACATGCAGCAGACGCCGAAACATTCTGCATCTCTGTCCTGAAACTGGTGGCTTATTGGATATCTCAGATCTCTACGCTCAAGAGCGCTCGCTAAGAACAAGAACAGCTTTACCTGGCTCCTCTAGGATCTCTTTATATCAGCTCATAGGGGACAAAGCGAAGATATTGGGATTTTTCTGTTGTCTGCAACATTAGCGGAGATTGCATGTAATAAGGCCTTGGATGGCTCTGACAATCAGAGCCTGATTGCTTTGGCTGGTCATAAGAGTGCCAGCGCTGTTTGATGTGCTGACCAAAAAGGCCGGAGCTGCTCTCTGATGCCTTGCCTCATCACGATATGAGCGTTTAGCAATGTAGAAGTAATGGGGAGCTCTTGTCTACCAGGCCTCCAAAAGATAGAAACCAAATAACAAAAACCACAACAGGAAAAAGTGACTTCTACATAATCATTAGCTGTATTGTTATGTTGTTGTTGAAGGCATATAGGCATGTCTTCTGAGAAACTGTATGAGAGAAAGATCTTATTGGTGCATACAACTAATTAAAAGTGTCAGGCTATATAGAGAAAATGTTTCTATCCACAAAGAAAATCCAGGATCTTGGCCAAAACGCAATGCCACACAAAGAGCTTGGGAAAAAAATAAATGCGTAACTGAAAACAGATATTTGTCTCTGTGGCATCAATCAAACGGTCTGCGCATATCCAGGAGAATAGAATAGAATTCTATAAAAATGTCAGGGTAGCATTTTACAATAAGGTCTTATTTGTTATTTTTGCTCTTAAAAACGTATTACCAAATGTTGAAATAAGGAGTAGTTCACCCAAAAATTAAAGTTTGCTGAAGGTTTACTCACTCTCAGGCCATCCAAGATGTAGATGAGTTTGTTTCTTCTTTTAAATAGATTTTGAGAAATTAAGCATTACATCACTTGAAACAAACAAACAAAAAACTACAAGACATTTTTTCACTGGATAAAGCAATATTATGGATAGACGACTTGCATTTTGGATTACTTGTAGATTATTGTGATGTTTTTATCAGCTGTTTGGACTCTCATTCTGACGGCACCCATTCACTGCAGAGGATCCATTGGTGAGCAAGTGATGTAATGCTAAATTTCTCCAAATCTGTTCTGATGAAGAAACTCGTCTGCATCTTGGATGGTCTGAGGGTGAGTAAATGTTCATTTTCAGGTTTAATTTTGTGGTGATCTATTCTATTCTATTCTATTCTATTCTATTCTATTCTATTCTATTCTATTGATTCTAAATATAATGAATATATTGATTCCATTTACAAATATAATTTAAAAAAAGAATAGATAAAACATTGCAAGAATAGGACAACATATTTAAATCAGTGCACTTTTAATAAGACACTATTGTGTGGAATTTTGAAATATATTTCAGATTCCTGCTACTTCTGTTAAAATAAATGTATATATATATAAACAGTAAAACAGTTTTAGAGTATTAAGTGAGTGTCTTCTCATGGGCTCCCGAGTGTCTATGGTTTCCAAGAGGAATGTCTACAACAAGCAGAAATGGCCCCTCAAACAACATAATTCTTATTTAAAGGGCAGATCTCTTAGAATCACGAGGAAATGTAGGTGTGCCGACCCCAGTCCAGTTTACTTGAGTATCAAACATATTTAGACTATAAATCTTTGAGAAAGTCTTTGCATCTTTGTGTGTGTTGATGGATTGTGAGAGATTTAGACTGCACATTTTTTAAATCATGTGTCTCTCAAGCTATTGTGTTGTGTTTCAAACAGACATGTCCTCACTCTCTGCTGACCACTAATATACAACCACATAAATAATGCCTGTAACGTTTAATCAAGCACAAAATAACTGCATTTAAAAAAAGGCAAACTCACCCCATAATTTTTGTAAGGATCCACTATTATAGCTGATTAACACATAGGCATTTTCTGGCATATGTAACTATAGAGAGACTGTTGTCAGGGGGTGTTTAGATTTAGTCATTAGTCATGTTCTTGACATCATAGTGCATAATATGCTATTATCCTGTATTGCATAATTGTATGTTAGTATAGAAGCCAAACCAGGTAGACATTACGATAACAGCTTTAATTGGTTGTCTGGTGCCCCTGACTGCCCTGATTACCACTGAATAACAGATGTGAGTGTAGAGGAGTGAGGTAAGCTGTGCCACTTTTTACAGAAGTTCTCCTCTAGACAAAGAGAAAGCTGCCATGTCAAGAGAACAGCTGTATTATATGTAAATCATTTTCATCTAATTCATCTAAAATACAAAAATGGACATAAATGAGTTGTTTATGCCAAAACTATCCCAATCTAATGTGTAATTTAGCTAGACGTTATTTGCCTTTCCTTTTGTTCCTAAACCAGCCAGGAAATGTTTTGAAATTCAAAAATGCAGTTACCGAAGAACATATTGGTTTTTGCAAACATAAAATATGTTATGTAACCTTATGTTTCCTGATTCTTAGAAAACAAATTAAGAATACAGATTTAGAGTTTTACTGGATTCAAACTAAGGTGCTATTTTTCCACATTCTCACCAACAAGGCTAAAGGAAAATATGAAATGTTGATCACTGTTTGCATTTCCCCCAACTGTGTGTGTCAATATAATTTTGTGGGAAAGATCCTTGATTATTTTCTTTGAAAGTTGATTATTTTCTTTGAAAGGTGGGACTCTCTTCTTCAGCTTGTTTCTTTGGTACTTCAAAGTGAGGATTCAGTTTCAAGTTTTTTCAACGACACCCTTGTAACAGTATCACCTGTATTTGGATAAAAAGCTTACTATCACTGTTAGTTAAGCCACTGACACATTTTTTCCCAGATGCAACTTTGACACACTTTACTCTATTTTGGAGAAAAAAAATCATATGCAAGAATTTATTTTATGTCATTATGTGTGTGTGTGTGTGCTCACATTTTTGTGACAAATGAGGACATACATTTGTATAATGACACAGGTATGACAGGTATTACAAGGTAGGTGTTGAGGACATTGCCCCAGTCCCCACTTTTCAAAACGCTTATAAATCATACAGAGGGAGTTTTTTTGGGGGGGGAGTAGAAATGCACAGTCTCCTGTGAGGGCTAAGTTTGGATGTAGGGTAGGTGTAGGGCAATAGCACATACAGTTTGTACAGTATAAAAACCATTACGCCTTGGGATGTCCCCACAATTCACAAAAAAAAATGTGTGTGTGTGTGTATATACAGTGGGTACTTTACCCCCTCATTTTTACTCTTTGTTTTTGGAGAAAAAAAATCATATGCAAGAATTTGACAGAAAAACACAGAATTTTATTTTTGATATATTCTGAAATTCACATGTGTGACCCTTTGTGTATTTGTAGAAGCACCCTTTTTTTTAATCACATGAGTTTTTGGGAAAGTGACAGTTTTTCAATGAGGACATACATTTGTACGTTGGTAATGACACAGGTATGACAGGTATTAGCTGTGTGCAAGGTGACCTTCGGCCCAGGTGACTTATGAGGACATTGCCCCAGTCGTCCTGTCCCCACTGAAAAACACCCCCACAGCATTTCAAATGCTTCACGCTTATAAATCATCCACACAGAGAATTAAGGCCAAAAAGTTCTATTTTTTCAGACCAGAGAATCCTTCAGGGTTTTTTAGCAAACTCCATGGGGCTTTCATGTGTCTTGTAGAGGCTTCCGTCGGGCCACTCTGCCATAAAGCCCCGCTGGTGGAGGGCTGCAGTGATGGTTGACTTTCTACAACTTTCTCCTCCCGTGATCTCTGGGCTCAGCCACAGTGATCTTTGGGTTCTTCTTTACCTTTCACCAAGGCTCTTCTCCCCCGATGTGGCCGGAGGGCTCTAGGAAGGGTTCTGGTCGTCCCAAACGTCTTCCATTTAAGGATTATGGAGGCCACTGTGCTCTTAGGAACCAATGCAGCAGAAATGTTTTTGTAACCTTGGCCATCTGTGCCTTGCCACAATTCTGTCTCAGTTTCAGGCAGTTCCTTTACAGATTCTATTTGCTCTGACATGCACTGTGAGCTGTAAGGTCTTATATAGACAGGTGTGTGGCTTTTACAAGCAATCAGTATAATCAAACACATGGACTCAAATGAGGTGTGAACCATCTCAAGGATGATCAGAAGAAATGGACCACTGAGTTAAATATAATTCACAAAAACAAATGTTTTTCTTTTTTAATAAATCTGCAAAAATGTCAACAATTCTGTGTTTTTCTGTCAATATGTGTGTGTACATTAATGAGGAAAAAAAATGAACTTATATTTTAGCAAATGGCTGCAATATAACAAAGATGAAAAATAGGGGGTCTATACTTTCCGTACCCACTGTATATATATATATATACACACACACACACACACACACAAACATACACATATTCATGATTTGGAGTCACTGTTAATTTTGAGATATGAACACAACCAATATTTATGTATAGCTGGATTTGTTTTAGCAATTGTTTTAGCCACTGTTTACTTGCACATAAGTATTGTTTCTGTGTTTAAAATTTTAGTTTTGAAACCCATTTCCTTTCACATAAATAACGTGTGCAGACAAGAATAGCATGTAAGACAACCGTTTTTAACAACCATCCGGTTTGCAAATGGTTTATAGTTTTCCACCAGTTGAACTTTCAGCTGTTCGCAGCTTTCTCTCCAGTTGATATTAATTTTACATTTCACATTTTATAGCCATTTTACACAGACTAATTCTGCAACAGCTGCACCATTAACTGTTCAATCACTCGTGCCGTTCAGTGCAATAAAAAGAGCTGTGAGGCGAGACGCACCGTGGGCTTGCGGTGAGGGTGACACACGGGAAGACCCGCTGTGGGCTGACGGAGTGGCATTCAATGCTCCCAGGCTTGTTTCTGGCTGGCCGCTTTTCCAAAGCCCAGCTCTCCCAGCAGGTGATATGGGTAGCTACTGTTTATTAAGCTGTTTTGTGGGCAGTAAAATGCAAGAAGTGGCCTATTAGGCCTTGTCTATGTCTGACAGACTGTGGCCAAGCAGTTCACTAATTACTGCTTATAAACGCTTTAATTTCATTACTTATCGCTGAGCTCAGCAAAAAAGGAAAGACATTATTTGTTCAAATCGACCAATACCAGTCATGTAAATCACAGTTTCCTCTCCTTCCATTTGTCTAATTAGGCGCTCCTGGCTTGTGCTCAAATGACAAGCTCAGACGCATGTTTGCCTGCTAACCTGTGTTAACTCGCAAAAATAAACGAAAGTCTGACCCATTCTTTCATAAAGATTTCTTTCCCATGATGTGATGACATGAGACTTCATCTGTTATTTTCAGTAAATGCATGGGAACAGTCAGTTGACATGCTAATACCATGTCTGTATGCTTAATTGTTTATTTATAGCACAACAGCACATTACTATTAATCAGAAGCAAATGTTGTGGTTATTTGAGGGCTAGACATCAGCAAATCTTCAGAACCCACAAGGTTTCGCATATTATATTCCAATAATTACTCTGAAGTGTGAGGAAAACACGGAACACATGCCAGTTTCCTTTCAAAGTAACCACACATATCATATAATTTTGGATTTATCATAAATTATTAACTCAGTGGTTTAATTTTGTCTGGGTTTAAGTGATTTCACTTAATTGTTTATGATTATAGCACAATAGCACATTACTATTAATCAGAAGCAAATGTTGTGGTTATTTGAGGGCTAGACATCAGCAAATCTTCAGAACCCACAAGGTTTCATATGGCATATTATATTCCAATAAAAATTACTGCTGAAGTGTGAGGAACTTAATCTCCTCTGTGCCAGACCGTTCTGGGTTGACTGAAACCAGATCATGCTTCAAACTGGTTTCCTTTCATTTTCGTATTTATTGGGTTGTGGTTCAAACCATAACCACACTTTTTTTGACTGACAAAGTCAAATCAGCCACATTTTAAGATGTAGAAGGGAATTCATGAGATTTATCATAATTATTCTGTTCGAAATGACAGTCATGGTTATTAGTGGTACAGAAAAATCACATTTAATATTTTTCTCACACAGTAGGCTATTGAGTTATATTGTTTCCATTATATTTTAGGAAATTGTTTGTCATCGCATAATATTAAAAGCTAGCTATTGAAATTCTTTGCAGTCATATGCAAGATGGCGCCTTTGCAAAAAACAAAACAAAATTTAAAAAAAACACGGATACAGGAAGCGTAGCGCCGGTTTAGATTTTCGGACCGATATACAGCGTCGCATTGAACGGCAGCGAATGTTACGAAATCCCTGAAGGCTGTGATTGACCAATCAGAGTTAAGTATTATGGAGCAGTGTAATAAGAGCACGCAAAAATGTTTTCTGAACGCAACTTCACAACGCAATTCCTGATCATGTGGACGGGTTCAGAATGATTGTTTACCAGTGGAATTTATTTACGTGAGATAAAAAGCACAACATAAAGTGAATAGGAGTTTTTTGAATAGGACATAGAAATATACTGTATGTATTTGCACTGAAAAGTAAGGCAATGTCGTGAATTACTTAAAATACTTATGTAAAACTTATTTAGTGTCTGGTTAAGCTACAGTGCTGGTGGTTATGCTGCAGATTTTTGCCAGTTTCATATGCCATAAAACAACTGTATAATATGGTCCTATGGTGATTTTTCAAACCAAAAAAAGACAAACTCATGTCCAGATTTCCAAATAATGTCATATAAAAGTATTCGACTTTGAAGAGATCCACACAAAGATTTTTACAGACAGGAAGGAAGGACATAACACTGGAAGTAAAGGAAGAGCCAAATTAAACACTTGTCTGGTGCTGTTGGATTTTGCTATGGTTACTGCTTGGTAACGGTTCCAATGGCTTTGGGACCATATCCACAAAAATGAGAGCTTTATAAGCAGAAGAGAAACTGTACACAGTACGTCCAGATTTAAATCGGATGATAAGCGTGTTTCTTTATGGGAATCTGTTTATACAGCCCTGTAGACCAACATTTCAATGGAGGTTCTTCATTATTAAAAATGTTCTCCCAGGTGAGCTCATGGCTTCAAATGATCATGACTCAAACACAAAATTTCAGGCATCGGCATTTAAATGATCTCAGCTTCATCTGAGCATCGAGCGGACTTCATTGCTTCTGGGTTGCCTGTCTAATAGCCTCTTTAGCAGAAATAATTGCAATATAAATAGGCTGCGCTGATGAAATACATACTTTTGCATTTAAAGGTGTTTCTTTTAAAGCCTTCATAAAAGCATCCAGAGCTTGGCACTCTGTTTAAGTATGTGTCAAACTCTTTGTTGCCAGTATTACAGAGCCAGACTCAGAGACGTGCAAAGCAGAATTGGGTTGCATAGGAACTGAATTCCTCCCACGGACTCATGTGGTGAAAATGTGAAAAAGCGTTTAGTTGTGTGGGTTGGAGAGCGTGTCTTTTTGATGTTTTTCTCTTTGTCTTGTGTTGTGCAGCATTTAAAATGGGAACACTGTGTATATGCTAGCGATAGACACAGTTCATTTGTCTACTAGAACCTTGTTTAAATTTGCTTTCTCCAAATGCACAAGTTCACCACCAGAACAGTGACTCCAGTTTAGTTTGTATAGTTTGATTATTGGAGGTTTATCACTATTGCTCTCATTCGGGCACATATGAGATTTTAGACATTCATTATGAGCTATGAATCTTGTGATCAAATGAGGAGGCAGCTGAGGGCAGCGCTGTACTGAAGGCTTTTTCTTTCAACTGTTTGAGCCCATTACCCTGTCCTCAACACAACCCCGTGCAAGCATTTGCATCAAGCCTTAATCCAATGTGTGCTGCACCAGAAGCTAAGAGTGCTTCAAATAGCACCTCTTTTCTGCTATTTTAGGTGGGAAAAATTATCTGTTCTTGGATCATTAGCTTAGCATTCATCCTAAACATCTTTTGCCATTTTTGTTGGTTAGTAGCTCTTAAACGTTGCGGGAATTGCAGATTAAAAACAAAAAGCTGCAGGGATATCAAAGTCCGCTCCGCTTAGCCCGAAGTTGTGCCATGTCCAGGCTCCTGCTAAAAGCAGCCCGTTCCGCTGTGAGCTGATTGCTAATTAGCACCCTGTTCGTTTTGTTTGTTGTTTTTGCTTGGCATGGTTACTGCGAGTTCTTTCTGCTTTGACTATGCAGAAACCTTTCCCAAATTCTCTTGTTTGGTTGCACTTAAATGTTTGCCTGCTAACAACCATAGTCTGTATATATAACATTTTTGCATCCTTCTCATCATTTTCAATTTGAAGTTGTGTTAAGGGATTTTTGCACATGGGGCTTCCAGGAACTGATAAGTTTAATAACCCGAGGCACCTTTTTTGTTGGCTTGGACAAAACCAGTCCAGACTCTATATTGTGAAGTAATTCCATTCATAACTGACTTTCTTTTTCATTTCCTCAGTGATACATATCTTTAATCAATCTCTTTTTTTTTATTCCCTGTCTTTAATGTAGAAGCCCCTCTTCTTTTTTCCCCCCTGTACAAATTGACATTGGGCCCAAATTCTTGCAATCATGTTAAAACAATAATAAATAAAATAAAATAAAATACGTAAATTAAAGAACATGTAGTTGATTTATCATCATAAATGCAAGCCTTAAAATGTCTTAAATTCAGTTCAGGTCAATTCAGATCAAATTTAAGGCTATAGAAGTGTTAAATATCTTAAGAGGTCTTACATTTGGGGACAGGAATCACAATATGGCACAGTTACCCTGTATTGCTGATAAGCACCATTAAAGGTGGGGTAAGTGATTTCTGGTAGCCAATGTTGATATTTCAAATCATCAAAACAAACACGCCCCTACCCCAAAAGGGTTTCGCCCCTATTTTGACTGCTCCGCCCCACACATATGTACACAACCAGTGTTGCCAGATTGGGCGGGTTTGATTGTGCGGGTAAAAATTGGCTTCGGCGGGTGGACAAATTTTGGGCTGGTTTGGGGTCAGTTTGGAGGTTTTCAAACATATAAATTGTATAGGCTAATTGGTTAACAAACAAGCCCAAGTGTGCATATACTGCATCCAATCAGTCATCACAAAGTTACTAAACACACATGCACACACACTGCAAAATGACTGGTGCTGATGTTGACGTCGCGGCCGCACTTTTAGCCAATCACTAGGGATCAGCAGACAGACGTGATGATTCTTGAGTGATGGGTTTTTAGCATGATAACGGATCTGATTTTCAATGTATAACTGTATAAGTGATCATAATGCCTAAATATAAGTTACATGGTAAAGAGTAGGAGAGTGTTTCAACTCTCAAACCGTGAATTACACCTGTTGAGGGAGAGATGACACGAAGGCTCTAATATTACTGCAACTCCGAAATCAGAGCACAGTTAAATGATTCAATCAAAATCTATCCATACAATCCTGTCTTTTATCTTTTAAAAGGTCCAGATTGGTATATCCTTGAAAGCTGGACTTGTTAGTTTTGACTGTGCAAAGTTCTGTATGTTCTACAATATGAACTTCACGAAAGACTTCCTCTAGTTCTGTGTGAAATTATAGAAGGTTATAATACATGCATCCAGGCCAGGATTGGCTAATCGGGAGCACCGGGAGGATTCTGTTTTTTGGCCGCGAGGGCCTGTGTTGTCATGCCACTGGGTTGAACTATGCTGTTCCTAGGCTGCCTGTGCTCATAGTAGCCCCACTCTTTTTATTTATTATTTTCTCGCAGCCCATATTATTATTTTCACCAGACCATATCAGTAACAAATTCTCAATTGATAACTAATCATTCTTTTTGCGCAAATCATTGTTTTATTTGTGAACGTAGGCATTTGAGGAAGGCTTTAAGACCAAGCGGAATCCTCTGCCGGCTGCTCCCGCTTCACAGCAAGCGGAACTCGCGCTAACTGCACCCTTCACCATCCGCATTTTTATTTTACAAAATCAGTTTGGGCGAATGCAAACAACTTATTGATCATGAGCCCAACATCCAGCACGGCAGGAAAACATTTAATCTACCTAAGGGAAGACATATTTCATTGTAAGTTAATGCTGTTAAATAGAGAGGGGGAAAAATGCATTACAAAAAATAAAAAAATAAAATACTTCTAGCATAGGCTATTCTTAAACTTGGACCTCCCTGTTGAAGCACATATCCAAGCACCAGAAGCATCCCACACTCTCTAAGTTTTCTTTAATTGAAAAATATGCATTTTCATTCCTTCAAAGGCTATATGCAATAATATTTTAGTTAAAAACTTTAAGTGCCATTGTTTTAAAAAAAATGCTTGATTGACTGACATTTCATAGACCTTCAGTTGTTACGCTTTCAAATTTCATGCCATTTGTAATTTCACAGTATTTTCACCTCCTAAATTCCACGTGTGAAGTCACAATTCTATAATGGTACAATTTACTCAGGCCGATTAAATTTTTTGTATGACATTAAAATTATTTTTAGAATAATTGTACATAAATAGGTTAAGCAAAACAATTGTGATTATTTCTGAGAACTTTTTAATTGCAGGCAGACTTAGGCCTACATTATGGCACAGTACAAATTTACAGTACAAAGAACGTCCCTTATACTGTCCCTTAGTTATTTTCTTAAATAATTAACACTTATTTTCTTCCAGAATACAAGAATAAACACTATTTTCCTAAAGAATAAGACAAAGAATCCCAATTGTCCCTTATTTTCCATTTCTAAAGTTAATTGGCAATGATGACGTAATTATCTTTTGACTCCCCTGACAGCGGCACCTTGCTCAAAAAAAATAAAAAAAAGTAATTGTTGGAGATATGCGAGCAAAAAATAATAGATAAAAAATGTATAATAGAAAGCACAAAGGTGGCACTGAAAAGGCCAGTACAAAAAAAAAACTAAACTAAGTGGGATCACTTTGAGGCATGAAACTCCAGGGCTGAAAATGAGTCCCACTCCAGCCCTGCATGCATCAATGAATGACACAGTTTTGACATATTTGGTAATTCTCTTTAATGTATTTGCTCCAATTTGATCCATGGGAAATTTATCCAACATTATATTATATTATTTTGTCGTCATTATTTTGTTTTAAAGAGTTAAAAATGGCTTTTATCAACCTTGATTGATATATTCTATCACGTTATTTTGACAGTTAAAGTTTTGGGTGGTGTTTTGTTGGAGTGGGTGGTTTTTTGTGAGCTTTTGGGCTGGAAATCGTCCACCCAATCTGGCAACGCTGTACCGTGTTGAGGCAATGATTAGTTCTGTGAAACAAAACAAAATCAATGTTACTCACCTATCGAGAAGAAACAAAGCAATTATATCAAAGCAGCGATATTTACACGGGTCGTACTTCTTGCCTTATCATAACACCGTGTCTACACCGGACGTGAGCGGCACGGCGCGACAAAATACTATAGAACTCATTATAATCAGTGATGCTGTCTACACTGGATGCGGCGCGACATGACAAATCCCCGACAGTAAACTGCTGCCGTGTTCTATTTATGATGTATTGACACAAATTTCAAATGATTTTCAACAGTCGCTTTGTCGCGTCCAGTGCAGACAGACTTTAGCTGTTGTGGCACGACACGACAACTGTCGTGTCCGGGTGTAGACACGGTGTAAGCTTACTTTTGTTCCAAAGATGTTTTCCTCTTTTGTTTTTTATCCGCCATCTCTATCTTTCTGTCGTCGCTCGGCTCGGCTAATGTCCGTCATGTGCACTGAGCGCTCTCTCCTCGGCATCATGAGTAGACACGCCCCCTTACTGCTGATTGGCTACAAGTTTGTTTTGGTACTCGGCCCGACTCAGTTTTCTAAAGCACTTTTGAAAAAATACATACCCCACCTTTAAGTACTTGCTGAATGTGTTGAAGCTTGTTTAATTAACTAAAATAATCTAAATAAATGATGAGATAAATTATTGATTTTGAGATAGTATGTATTTGTCCTGTATGGACATCCAATATTAATAGAAAGAATAAAAATAAGAATGAAAAGGATAAATCCTACATTAAAATACTTAAAAACATTGCAGAGACCCTGTTTACATTGCAAAGATTTATATAAAATAAAATTATATAAAATATTTCAATTTAATGGTTTACCAGTGTTGTTACAAGAAGTAGCTCATAAACTATTTAAACTATAGTCAAGCTCTAGTATTTAGCATAAGTGCACTACAAGCATTTAAGTTATTTAAATGGAGAATATAATTTTAAATGTATAGCTATTAAAGTTTTCAACATTTCTCTGAAGTTTTTAATCAGTGATTCTGGAATAGGGTAGCGGCAGTGGCAACTGAGTTAATCAGTTAATAATTTATTTTTGATTCAGTTCATTTACATGAACAGTTCAAATGAACTGATTCACTATGCGAATCAGGCTAGCCAATGCTACATATAAGAGCATTCTGGGACAGCATGCTTGATTTTTGTGATGTGATAAGAACACTCAAAAAAAAAAAAAAAAAAACCCCGGCAAGTTCATTTAGAGAGCAGCTTCTGAATCAGGAGAAAAGGGAAACGATTTCCTCTCAGGGGAGCAACAGTGGCCCCTGCCTAAAGACAGTTTGTCCTGATCCTTGAATCTGTAAAATTGAAGAAGAGCAATGTGATCTGCAGATGGAGCAAATGTGCACCTGTGTACAGAGACAGTTTGGATGTGAGATTACACAGACGTTTAGAAGACAGCCGAGGAAAACTGTGATTCCTCATGAGCTTAGCAAGCTGCAGTGTTACATAAATGAGGAAACCCTCTGTCAGTGAATTGCAACCATCCTCAGTGCTCAAACAGCCATTCATCAAAGCCATTTTATATTACAATGCACATTTTGGTATATAATCAAACGCACAGTCAACATCGTCTGTTTTTACAATCACAGTGGTTTGAGAACCTTGTATGCGCTAGCAGGGAAAATTAAACAAGAACAGTTTAGGACGTTTGTGTATATGCACTTACGTTTGTTTGTTGAATGTGTCTATAGCAGTTAAACGAGTGCTATGTCATCCTCCCCAAGTACTATTTTTTATTTTATTTTCTGTCTTAGCAGCTTGCATACGCCTGAGGAACACACGTTTCTGCTGATTTCAGAGTTCCTCAGCATCTGAGAGCCACTACTGCCTTGCCAAGTGTGCAGCCAGCAAAAGCGAACATACAAAGCCTTGTTTTTAACAAGGTTATTAGCTGCTTTAGCATTCCTGATGCGATTGTAAACATGCTTGTGAATTTTTCTGGAGAGATGGAGAGCCAATGCTGTGGAGGTATGATCAAGGGTTGTATAGCTTAGAAGGAAAACCCAAAAGCATATAGATTCTCACTGGGCTCAAATGTCCTGAACAGCAGTAGTGCAGCATGTCAGATAACAAGAATAACATTATTCTGAGTCCTGAACTTTCTACAAATAAGAGGAAAGATCCCTCATGCATGCATGGTCTAAATTTTGAGTGCAGTTAGAATTTCTTTATATTTTGAGAATTCTAATAATGTTCATTAGCATAACAAATTTGGCATGGAGCAAATTTGCCAACCCTATGTTCAAAATAGAATACTACCAACAAGGCTATTAACAAAAAGGAGCTAACTACATTGGAACTTTTTATTATTTTAAAATAAATAGATATTATTTTTCATGTTTATTCCACTTTTATTCCACTTTGTAATACAATTAAAATTTAAATAAAACAATGAAATAATAATATATTAAATACAAAATATAATATACAAAAATAAAATAAATAATTCATTAAAGTTAAGGAAAAATGCTGGGTTTAGTCTGTCTAAATAAAAAGTTGTACTAGAGCTGTTCTGTAGCTCAAACAGTAGAGCATCACGAGTTCAGTTTCCAGGGAATGAGCACTGATACTTTAAAATGCAATACTTTGGAGGAAAAAAAAGTGTCTAGAAATGAATTAATTATAAACAGTCATGGTTGATATTACTTTCATTTATTGTGTCACTCTAGAAATTAAAAGTTTAGTTGAGCGCATTGGCAGACACTTTTGCATTTGCACATTTATGTATTTGGCACATTTTTATCCAGCACAACATATATTGCATTCAAGGTGTACAATTTTTTCAGTTCTTGCATTCTCTGAGAATCATGAATATGCTAGTGCAAAACACTATCCTGATAATAATAATCATCATCATTATCCATTATTATTATTATTATTCATTAATAATAATATAATATTCATTATATTTAATGTAGATAATTATGAAAATGCTGTAAAATAAATATATGTAAAAAGAAGACATTAAAAATGATTAATAAATAAAAAACACTTTGAGCTGCTTTTATACAATATTTGTGGTATACAAAAGAGCTATACAAAATAACGATGATAACAACAATAATAATAAATTAAAATGTATTCATTACTTTTAATGCAGATGATTATGAACAAGCAATAAAAACAAATATATATATTTTATGAAGAGGTCTGCTTTAGCCTGACCCACTGACTCCTGTAAATCCCACTTGTTGCAGATCCTCAGATGTTATACGTTCCTTCTCGCTTAGCAGCTGTTTAAGCATCTACAGCCCTCTAAAATTATAGCTATGGCAAATACATATTGCCAGAAGAGCAGCGCTGAAAGTAATTCAGACTGCTGCATTCTTTGAATAGATGCTTGTTACAGTCAGGCGAATGAAATATATCTTATTCCCCATTCTTAGAATACTCCTGGCTTGATTTTCCCGATTTGGACCTCTCAGTGGAAAACCGGGGTGCATCTGGCTAAATTTAGAGTAATGACCATAGTCGACATATTGGACGTTTTGCCGTAAGTGGGAGCTGGTGTGGAAGTGAGGGGGGAAAAACGCAGAGCGCTGTTTCGTGGTGAAGCATGGAAATATTTTGCTTATGCCAGTCAACCCGCTATTGACTTTGGATGTGGACTGCATAGTTTCTTCTCTCCTGACCTCTCCGTAACCGATGACAAGTTTTGTAATTTTAGCCTCGGTATGGACCCAGCGTGCCCTTCTCTCTAACCCAATCCACCTCAATTAAAGGTATCTTACAGAGTCCTGGTGAACTTTGAAGTCTCTCGTTGAGACGCGCAGGAGCCGGCCACATTAACGATTTAATGGCCTTGACAATTGGACGGGGAGCCGAAGAGCTAGTGCTATCAAAACAAAGGTGGCGCTGGGTTACAGAGAGCTTAGTGGACAGTGGCAGTACCGCCGCATAATGCATCCCACATGGCCGACATCCTGCTCCAACAGCGACGCACAAGGCAGAACCTCATGTTCTTTAAAAAAGAGACTCTGTATCTGTTCTTTCATCAAGGCCTTTGCTGATTCACTCCGGACAGACGGGAATATGCTGCATGTGCGCATACGTCATGCAATACTGTTGCTTTTCCTGCTGCTCATGTTCTGGATTTGCACTTCTTTCTTCCTAATTCTCTTCATCTGCCTCATTTAATTTGCATGCATTCCAGTGCGCATCTGTCTGCTTTCTGAAGTCGTGCTCTGTTCTTGATATCTTTACTGAGATATTGGCTGATCTTCCCTTCGTCTGATATTTAGTGCTTGTGCTCATTTCCTGTCTTCCATTTCCTTTTGAGTTTCAGTCTGTGTTTCGAGTCAGTCTGGTCTCTTCCTCTGTCTGTGCTATTGAGGGAGCTGAGTCTGTCATGCGCTGCTCTCCGACTTTAAATGTCTGCAAGACAGCTTTTAACAATAAGTGGTTTATGCGCCCTGAAATGAAGGAACATAAAATTATGGCTCTGTGTGTGCATGTGTGTGTTGTTGAGTGAGAGCAAAAGTATACAGATGAAATATGGCCTGTTGGAGAACCAAATTGCTTGCAAGCAATCAGCAGTCAGTATTTATATATACTAAATATATAAATGTGGACTGTGAAGCTGTGGACAGCTGTGGGTGGTTGTTAAGGTGTTCTGAGTGTTTTTTAGCTTGTTGCTATGTGAGTGGTTGCTAGGGATTTAAGGGCCAGTACCAGGGTATTGCTGTGTGGTTGATAAGGTGTTCTAAGTGATGTTTATTGTGTTGCTATAGAATTGTCAGGGTGTTCTGGGTGGTTGCTAGGGCGTTGTTATGGTGTTTGGGTGGTTGCCAGGGCATTGCTATGTGGTTGCTAAGGTGTTCTAACTTGTTTTAGTGCTATACAGTTTCAGAGTGTTCTGCAGTTGCTTAGTGTTTTCTTAACATGTTGTTGTGCCGATTTTAGGATGTTCTGAGTGGTTGCTAGGGTGTTTAGATGGTTGCCAGGGCATTTCTATGTTGTTGCTAAGGTGTTCTAACTGTTTTCGGTGCTATACAGTTTCAGGGTGTTCTGGGTGGCTGCTAGGGTTTTTAGGTGGTTTCCAGGATATTGCTTTATGGTTACTAAGGGGTTCTAGGTCATTTTTAGCACATTACTAGGTAGTTGTCAAGGTTTTCTAGGTGGTTGCCAGGGATTTGAGTGTTTTTGTTCTTGGTGGTTGGTTTGTAATTCTAACAGCTTAGAAGAGTAAACATCTCTCCTCAATACGTCACATGATATTTTAGCAAGATAATTTAGCAAACAACATTAAAAACACAGGTGCTTCATATTGATGACTTTTGAATATAATTGGAAAATAAATGAAATAAAGGAAAAATTACAACAACAAAAAAAATTCTTATAGTGCTTGCATATCTGAAACTCCCGGTAAAACTTTGAGCTTTAATACTTTGCGTTGTTTTCCATGGAAGGAAATGGCAAAGCCTGGGGTCACATGCCTCAGGTCTTCCTGCAGACTTCCTGTTGGTACTACAGAGGCCTAACCTAGCAGGGAGGAGCTCACATGGCCTACAGGCAACATGAATTCACTTTAAATAAACAGCAAAGGAGGAAAACAAGGTAATATATGAGGTGAGACTGAGACTCCTGACAGTGTCAGCTGATGATGTAGTGAGAAATGAGAGTAGGAGAGAGTTAAATCCTCTTGCTGACAGAGAGAGTCTATTAGTGCTGAGTTCCTCTGACTCCGTGCATGTTCTCCAGCTTATTAGACATGTTTGGGAGCTGCTCGTCCATGTTTAATAAAACCACAGCTTTTCTCTCAGCAGTCCCAGTCCATCCAGCAGTGGAAAATTTCAAAGAAAAATGTGATGAGGACGAATCCAATTTCTAACCGCACGGAAAGCTGAGACACCATTTGGGATTGGCAGCTCCGCCATTGTAAAATTGGAAGCATCCTATTGTTTTGCTTTGCTTATGCTTATATAAACAGCAGGGAATGGGCAGATCTCTCAGGAAACATGACTGTGCATGATATCCACAGTGCCTGGAGGTGCAACACGGCCAGTCCGTGACTGTTGACCAGCTACAAAGTATTGCATATTTTTCACACCCTGCGCGTTTGATAGCCAGCATTCCACTGCTCTAGCTGAGCCTCCAGGAAGAGCCGCCGGACCGTTTGTGGGAATCACATGTGATGTTTTCATATACCTATACTTGGAACCGCTGCCATATAGCAGCAGGAGAGAGATGCATGCAGAGATTTAATCAAAATTCTGATCTAAGTGCTCTCAGGAAGATAATCATCACAGAAACGATGCCTTTTAGAATTACGGCTAAAATTCACCAGAACATTTATTGCAAATTCGCTTTGCGTGGCTATAGAGGGGGAAATGGTTTATTTCAGATTGTGAAAGACATGTCATTAAAAGTAAAGTCAGGCGGGTGTCCAATTTGAGATGTTACGAGAGAAGCACAGCAGCTGTTTTATCAAACATGGGCGATGTCATATTAAAACGTCCAATGGCCATTTTTAGTCAAACTTAGCAGCTTTAACATGGATTCCCAGCACCACCCAGGAGTTGTGGTCTGGGTGGCAGTATGGGCACAGGAAATGTAACTCACACATCGAGGTTTGCAGTAGTCTGTGGGCAGAAGCCTGCTGTGTATGGATTTTGACTCTCTTTACTTACGTCCCCATCTTCCTGTACCTCAAAAACTGAACCTCAGACATGTTTACCCATCCCTTGAGCGGTTTCTCTGACGTCCATTCTGCTTTATTGTTGAAATATTTTGTGGTACTAATGGTGACTCAGCATGAATTGTGTAAATGGAGAAAGAAAAAAAATAATAATAATATATATATATATATATATACAGTGAGGAAAATAAGTATTTGAACACCCTGCTATTTTGTTCTCCCACTTAGAAATCAAGGGGTCTTTGTCAGATGTTCCACTGTGAGAGACATAATCTAAAAAAAAAAAAGAAATCACACTATTTATTTGTAGCAGCAAATGTTTGAACACCTGAGAAAATCAATGTTAAATTTGGTACATGCCTTTGGCAATTACGATCAAACGTCTGTAGTTTTTCACCAGGTTTGCACACACTGCAGGAGGGATTTTGGCCCACTCCTCCAACAGATCTTCTCTAGATCAAGGTTTCTGGCCTGTCGCTGGCCATTTTTCCAAAGATTCTCTATTGGGTTTAGGTCTGGAACTGGCTAGGCCACGCCAGAACCTTGATAGCTTTACAGAGCCACTCCTTGGTTATCCTGGCTGTGTGCTTTGTCATTGTCATGTTTGAAGACCCAGCCTCGACCCACTTCATGCCTAACTGAGGGAAGGAGGTTGTTCCCCAAAATTGCAATACATGGCCCCGGTCATCCTCTCCTTAATCTGCAGTCGCCCTGTGGCAGTAAAACACCCCCAAAGCATGATGCTACCACCCCCATGCTTCACAGTAGGGATGGTGTTCTTGGGAGGTACTCATCATTCTTCTTCCTCCAAAACGTTTATGAATTATGACCAAAAAGTTCTATTTTGGTCTCTCACACACTTTCTCGACTCCTCTGGTTCCAAATGCATTGGCAAACTTAGTCGGGCCTGGACATGTGTGGTTTAAGCAGGGGAACCTTCCGTGCCATGCAGATTTCAAACCTGACGCTTAGTGTATTACCAACAGTAACCTTGGAAACGGTGGTCCCAGCTTTTGACATTGACCAGCTCTTTAGTTCTGGGCTGATTTTACCTTTCTTAGGATCATTGAGACCCCCGAGGTGAGATCCATCTCCAAGGGAGACTCCTGTTTAGCTTCTTCCATTTTCAAATTGCTCCAACTGACCTTTTTTCACCAAGCTGCTGGCATTTCCCCGAGCCCTTTCCAGCCTTGTGGAGGTTATTTTGTCTCTAGTGTCTTTGGACAGCTCTTTGGTCTTGGCCATGTTGAGTTGGATTCTTACTGATTGTCCATGGGGTGGACAGGTGCTTTATGCAGCTAACGACCTCAAACAGGTGATCTAATTTAGGATAATAAATGGAGTGGAGGTGGACATTTTAAAGGCAGACTAAGGTCTTTGAGGGTCAGATTCTAGCTGATAGCAGGTGTTCAAATACTTATTTGCAGCTGTATCATACAAATAAATGTTAAAAAATCATACATTGTGATTTCTGGATTTTTTTTTTTAGATTATGTCTCTCAAGTGGACATGCACCTACGATGACAATTTCAGACCCCTCCGTGATTTCTAAGTGGGAGAACTTGCAAAATAGCAGGGTGTTCAAATACTTATTTTCCTCACTGTATATATATATATAAGCTACCATTAAAAAAATTGGGGTCAGTAAGAATTTATTTATTCATTTAAATTAATACTTTTATTCAGCAAAGATGTATTACATTGAGCAAAAGTAAAAGTAAAGGCATTTATAACATTACAAAAGTTTTCTATTTTAAATAAATGCTGTTTGAACTTTCTATTCAATAAAGATGTTTTTTAAAAATTATGGTTTCCAAAAAAGTAATAAGCAGCACAACTGTTTTCAACATGGATAATAATAATATTTTTTTATTTAGCAGCATATTAGAATGATTTCTGAAGGATCATGTGACACTGAAGACTGGAAGATTGATGCTGAAAATTCAGCATTGCCATCACAGTAATAAATTACATTTTAAAATATGTTAAAATAGAAAACTGTTATTTAAAATTGTAATAATATTTCACAATATTGCTGTTTTATAGTGTTTTTACATTTTTAATGGTTATATATGTGTTTATAAGACACTGGGCTTCAAGACCTTTTTTTTGCACCAGCTGATACTTTTCTTTTATTTTGTCTTGATGAAAAGTTCGGCCTCTGGTATATGCAATAGCATTGTGTGATAAATCTGGTTTAAAAAGATCTACATTAATTAGCACTAGATCAAAGTCTCCTGCTTTTTTTACGTTCTTCTGCTCTAGCCACATGTGGTCCACAGACTCGGCCCAGGCATATGGTTTTATTTAGCTTTGTGGAAAGGTTAAATAGGAAACTTGGATAAGAGAAAAGGCACTGAATCTTTTTATATGATGAAATTTTGAAAGTTTCTGGGGCATTTTAAAACATTCATGTAAAAACGTATCAGTCTTTTGGTTTGCAAGTCAGTCTTGGCGACTGCGTTTGTCTCTATTGGCTGTTTAAACACGGTGGTTTGTGTAGGGCTAATTCTCTTGGATAAAAAGCCTGCACCAGACTCCTTTAGATACTGGCACCAGACAAATTGCAGTGCATTGTCTTTTTTTTTTTTGATCGTGAGCCTCTCGTTGGGTGTAAACAAAAATACTGAAATGACTAAGAGTATATTGGAAACACAGTTTGAGCATTAGTGTGGTCGAATAAAAGAGCTTGACTGAGAGACACCAATACAAAATGACAAAGAAAAAATCTTTATTGGTTAAATTGCTTTTTCACAGATTTGATTAATGTCCGTTTTTGTTTGATTGCTCGGTTTTTCCACTGTCATGCGCAACGTACAACAGCGGATTCCCATGGAATGACATTACATCAGTTTTGTTCTGATTTAAAACCCAATTTGCACTATTTACCAGATGCAAAATCTTGCCTTAGCCACTCAACATCCCAAATCCAAGGATTCTGTGAGAGCACTGTTTAAGTGTAGTGATTTTACGCCTTGTAGTGTGTTGTAAAATAAATTAGTTACGTGCATAACAGAGAACTTTTCGTCATTTTTGCATCAAATAACACCCTAGCCAAAATCTCAGTGCAAACACCATTGTAGCTGAAAAATCCATGAGCCTCTGCAAATGAGTACCAATATACTATGATGCACAATTTGAAAAATCAAAACAAAGAATGTCCATAATGAAATTACTAGTGTTTGGTAGTTGTGGAGCTACGCTGGCATATATCTCTTAATATAACTGACTAAATATTAGTCCAGCTCTAAAAAGCAGTCTTCTAAAAAAACTCACATTTGTGACATAGTTAGCTTGATTTACAGTACTAAAACTCTATCTCTCAAGCAGCAATGATTACATTGAGTTAAAAAGGTCATTCACTCCAAAGGTAAGACATTAATTCTACTCATTCTAATTCAAAACTACTGTAGTTCATTCCGTCTGCCCTCCAAAAAGAAACAAAAAGGAAAATAAAATGGCATTTTAAAAGAAGAGAAGAAAAACAAAGCCTCTCTCTCGCACGCTATTAAAGACAATTTCAGTAAAAATCAAAATGCGGAAAAGAAAATCAAGCCGTGTAACAGTTGGTACAGCAGCTCAGCCCACAAATAGACATTTCTGTTTCATACCACCTCCCAGAAAGCAACAAATATCATCAAATAACAAAAACCAACACCACATAAATTCAAAGTTTATCAGGAAAATGACAGTCCACTGTGATTAATAAAAAAAAAAACGTATTTGCGGATGAATGTATTGCTGAAATTTGGATTATTGTCAATAAATATGCACTTGGATGGTATTAATTATGTAGACATGACCTTGAGTAGTAGTCAATCTTCATCTAGTGGTGGATATCCTGTTAATGGTTATGAATAAATAAATATTAATTCATGACTGCGAACACCCTGTTGGACAATGTGGATTTGAGGTCATGTGACGTAATAACTGGGGTTGACTGTAGGGGGGTTAAAATACAAATCTACACCTACTGTAGGAGTGCAACTTGTTAAAATGGAATCGTTGTGTGGCATTTTAATAAACTTAATACTAACAAGCACAAAAAAATCAATCACATCACCAAGGCATATTCTGGTGGGCAGAATTGAGAGACATGCCAGGTTTGGCCCCGTTTGTGCCCCTTCGAGTCCCCCCTGGCTGTTCGGTTGTTAGGACATGTTAGCTCTGCTAGTTTCAACATCATTATTAATGAATAGTACCTCCAGCAGTGTGAGTAATTTTATGTCTCTGTATCGACTAGAGTCTAGAGTGAGGACCTTGTGCGGATGAAGCCCCGCCCCCTCAGTACAGGAAATGAGCACGTCTCATTGCCTGGGTCAGTCCTCTAGTGTCGTGACTTGGCACCAAGTCGCACAGCTAGACGTCCAGGTCGTCAGGCCTCACGCGACTGCTCATTCGGCTGCTTGCGCGGCTGCACGGCCGAGCGTCTATCAACGCCAGCGGCTGCAGCTCGTGGCCCGGTGTCAGTTTCTTGTGCTCGTGAGTGTCGTCAGGGAAGTCGAAGGCCTGAGCGTGCGAATTGGAGATGGTGCTGCCGTTCTGGCCCAGACGGTTCTGTTCCGTGCTGTAGTTGGCCCAGTTCTGCTCGTTGGCCTGCTTGTTGTAATTGCGACAAGAGTTGGTCCGCTCACCGGTGGCTAGTTTGTAGCCCGGAGGCGACAATGGCGAGAGCGGCGCGGTCGGTGACGAGCAGCCATTGTAGTAGGCGTATTTGGACGTGGACAGTTCCTTCGGCGTGGGGCTCAGGGTGCCGGTGGGGAACTGGTTTTGGCGGCCCTTCACGCGGTCCTTGATCCGTTTGAAGAACACGTAGAAGAGCTCGATGATGTTGAGCAAAAGCGACACGAGCGAAACCACCAGCATGAAGATAATAAAGATGGTCTTCTCCGTGGGGCGGGAGAGGAAACAGTCCACCTGGTGGGGGCAAGGCGAACGCTCGCACGTGTACACAGCGGACAGGCTGAAGCCGTAGATGTACCACTGGAGCAACAGGAAGCCCACCTCAAAGATGGACTTGAACATTATGCTGACGATGTAGGTGCGCAGCAGGGCACCCTTCATCTTCACCTTGCCGTGTTCCTGCAGGCCGTGCTTGAACTTCTTGTGCTCGATCTTCTTGAGATGGAGCTCGACATCACCGCCATCATTCTGCACGGCCTTCAGCTCCTCCTCCCTGCGGTTGAGCTTCACCTCCTTGCGCATCAGGTAGAAAATGTGCGCCAGGTACAGGAGCGTAGGCGTGGACACGAAGATGATCTGAAGCACCCAGAAGCGCACGTGCGAGATGGGGAACGATTTGTCGTAGCAGACATTCTCGCAACCGGGCTGCTGGGTATTGCACTTGAAAGCTGACTGCTCGTCACCCCAGGCCGACTCCACTGCCGTTCCCAGAACTAGGATCCGGAAGATGAAGAGCACGGAGAGCCAGATTTTCCCTCCGGCCGTGGAGTAGGCCTGCACCTTGTCAAGAAGTCTTCCCAACGCACTCCAGTCACCCATCTTGAGGGAGTTCTAGCTGAAAATAGAAAGCTGAGATGTAATAAAAATGTATTTAGACACTTTTGTACACTAAAGTGACACTTAATATGTCTGAATGTCATTGCATTAGATGCAAAATATCAAAGTGACAAGTCTGAATGGATAATAATTCACTTAGATTTTTTTCCTCCTATCATTTTTAATCAAACAGTCCATCACTTTTAGTAGATGTCAAATGAACACACACAGGCACATATAGTTATGTAATGCAAAGCAATTCATACATTTGAATTGTAGTGGCCACAAGTGGCCACATGTAGTGTATTTTTCTGTACATAAAGCACATGATCAAAGTATTAGTTTCAGCACCTGCTGAGGATGTTATTATGAAAATAATCATGAAAAGTGACCTCAAGATTATCATAATATAAACTACACCTGGTCTCAGATAACAAACATATGGCTCACACACGTAGGGGTTTGGTTTGGGGTTGTAAAGATAACTGCCAGGACTTGCTGTCTTTTGTGAAATACCAATTTCTCAAGCAAATGCTACCATGACAGAAAGTGACTCATTATCTGCTAATTAAAACATCTTAAATGCCTCTATAACATGAAGAAAACATGAATAAGCAGCTAGGGCATTGGAGAATTTAAAGATCCTCGTTTATTTAGCAAGATGCCAGTCCCTCCAGTCACATCAGAGATGTTTAAAATAATGAACAATAACATTCACTTGAAATCTGAATAGAATTGGGCTGCAAGTCTTTGATTAAATCCTCTGCACAGCATGGAAAATCAAATATCATAAGGAACTGTTTAGGAAAAGTTCTAAAGAACTGCCTGATTCATGTGGTACAGGCATGAAGCAGAGCATCCCTTCAATATCCTGGACAATTTGTGGGTCTCGTGGCACTAATAAAAAGTTTACATGGGGAATGGGGTATGTGGAATGTATATTATGACAGTGTTAAAAGTCCATAAAGACATCAAGCGAGCAAAAAAAGTACTAAAACATATATATATATAACAAATGGGCAGAAATTTGATTTGTGTCTGTAATAGCTCAGTTTATGTCACATTGTACTGAACTTTACATTTACATTTACATTTATGCATTTAGCAGACGCTTTTATCCAAAGCGACTTACATTGCATTCAAGTTACAGTTTTTTTTACATTTGATCAGCTCTTGCTTTCCCTGGGAATCGAACCCATGATCTTGGCGTTGCTGGCGCCATGCTCTACCATTTGAGCTACAGGAAAGCAGAAAAACTTTAGATAGTTATATAGTAAAGTACATAGAATAATAACTGTTTGTTGCATTTATTTAAACACAAAAATCTAATTTGTCATTACATTGATTGCACAAAATAAAGTAGGAATGTTTGTGAATTACAGTTTAAAGTCCTGTCACAGTCAAGCCGCTTAACATTGTATTGAGGGACTGAACAGCGCCCCCTACTCTGCGCTATTCACGACGCAGGCGAAACAGATCGTTTTTTCACCAGAAAGTCGTATTAGAATTCTAAAAACAAAGGAAGAAAATACCCAAAGTTGTTATTCATCTTATTCTAAGAGAAAAATTGTTGTTATAATTATTTCCTATTAAATTCATGTTTTTGATTCCTGTTTAAGTTTTTCTTCAGAGCTTTTTTTCCAGACACAAAGTTTTTTTTTTGAAGTGCCTGTTATTTAATATTTGTTGTAATTACATGCCTATTAAATGACCTCTTTTTCACCGAACGTGTCCTGCACAGCAGACGTGAATAAAACGCGAAAATATGATATATTGAACCATGTGACTGTAATATATTAGGCTATATGCATCATAGCATAAAGATTTCGATAATTTCATTAACTTCTAAACTCACTCAAATGTTGTTTAAGTTAAAATGTAATATGACAAGAGGCATTTAAAACTTTACAATTCTTTAAAAGTAACTTTCCATTGTGCTGCTCAGTTCTGAATATTAGTGCCGCTATGAAATAAATAAATAAATAAAAAGTTTTGAAAAGTTAAAAGACTTTCTGTAAAAACTTACCTGGAGAGAAGTAAAGAGAGGAGAGCCCTGTAGGGACTTACTCCGTCACTCCGAAGATCAGTCACCAAATCCAAGTAACGTTAAGCGACTGTGGAGAAACTGAGGCACACTTGTCAAACTTTCCCTGCTTATAAGAGACTGGGAGGGAAGAAAGTGGAAAGCAGACGCACAAAGTTTGGCAAAGTCACATGACTGGCTACGTCACAAGAAAGTTTTGGGTCCTCCTCACGCACTCTCTTGGTGAGCTTCTTCAACTCAGACGAACAAATGCTTCTCTCGAAAACTTGTCTTATTAACAATAATCGACAATCATAATACAATAAACATAATATAATGCAATTTCTAACGTGATTGTACGTAAGTAATCTGTAAAGCAGTAGTTGTCAGGAAGGTTTTATGATTATCCGAATTAAATATTCCTTAAAAGGTAACGTTTATTATCTCGAGGTAAAGAATATAAATATAAAAATGATATTATCCTTGTTTACTTCCGTTTTAATTCCACGGTAAATATTAAAAGTCATTTTAGTAGGCATATTGAAATATTAGGTTATAAATATTTCATATATAATATATTATAAATAAACGTATAGTGTTAAATATTATAAAATCATGAGCGTGTGTGTATTTGCAGATTTTTTTTTATTAATAATTTAATAACTTCGTCCATGATGTCCCTTCTATATAAGAAAACAACTGATTCATCTACTTATTTATCTTACAATGTTTATTCTCAGTGCACAAATAAGAAAAAGTTGGTCAAACATATTTCGTGTTACATGCTTTGCGAAAATAACATTAAAAATAATATAAAAACTACAGTAACTCAGGCAAAAAACAAAAATCACTGGCCTCGGAGTGACACAAGTGAGGGGTTAGTGAGTGCAACTCAAGAAGATTACAGCGACATCTAGTGTTCATTTAGCAAACGTTACAATCAACATTTCTTTTTTTCCACAGGCAGTGTTGATTATATAAAGTTGATTATATTAGTTATGTGCATTTCATGCTACCACAATGACTTATTGCTCTATGGCTCAGGTTTGGCTCCATCAAGGCTGCCTTTTCTTTGATCACACCTTTTCTGAAAGGCCATGTTTAACTCATTGTGTCTCATTCCATGAGGAGAATCAAGTTCTATTGAAAAAGGTGAAGGATAACGGGAATCGCCAGCATACATTACATTCCTATATTTCTTATTTCTCCCACTTATCCTCTTACAAAGCAAATAGAAGATTTCTAGAACATTTAAGGCCAGAGACACACATGCCACCACCAACATGAAGATAATGAAGATGGTTTTCTCTGTGGGTCTAGACACGAAACACTCTGTCTCCACCGTACAGGGCGACTGCTTACAGTTGAACTTACGCTCCATGATAAATCCAAACAGATAATACTGTCCAACGATGAAAGCCACCTCAAAAATGATTTTAATAAACAGCTGGGTCAAGTAACTACCCAGCATGCTTCCTTTGATTTCAACCTTCCCTTTTTCGTTTGTATATTTTGGAGACTTTGACATCGGGTTTCTTTTCTGCTCCTCTCTCAGTTTGTTCTCTTGGTGGATGACATGCACCACGTGGCCCAGATACACCAAAGTTGGAGTGGAGACGAAGATGATCTGCATGACCCAGAAGCGAATATGAGAGATGGGGAACTTCCAGTCATAGCACACGTTCTCGCAACCAGGCGTGTTGGTGTTGCATACTAAGTTGGATCGCTCGTCACCCCACACATTCTCCGCTCCTGCTCCCAACACCAGGATCCTGAAGATGAAAAGGACGCTCATCCATATCTTGCCAATGACGGTGGAGTGGGACTGTACTTTGTCCAGTAAAGCTGAGAGGAATCCCCAGTCTCCCATGATTGCTTGCTCAGTTGCTCAGGGCTTCCCTGGAGGATCAACAGGAGATTTACACTGAATTGGTTTCTATATGAAACCATGGTGATCAAAACAAGTTGGGGAGGTTTTTTCCCCACTTTTCTTAATGCCATGTTATGAGCAAACCAGGTTCATGTTATAATCAAAAAGGCAAAGTAATATGGAAATTGTCACCTTAAGGCCACCATGAACATTACAGCTCAAAACAACAATACAGACCTGATCAAATCTACAATAGCAGTTACAGCGACTGAGATTTTTTCATAGACTACTGCACACGGACCATTTTGCTGTTGTTTTCACTTCCCAATATATTTCTAGTTTATTGAAAGAGCTTGCTCACCATCTTATCTGTTATACAAATTTCATACTCACCAAATAATATTGTGGAGAAAAAATGCTGTATTGTAATCTCAGAGTATTTGTTGCCACCCTATAAAAATATAAAATCATAGTCATGGTTTAGAACAAAATCAAAGACAATTTTTGTGGTGTTTTGGTTTATTGACCGAATAAACCTGAAATCTTTGAAACAAAGTTATTTTTTAGTGATGTTTCTAAAATGTTTTCTGTAAGATTTAATAAATATAAGATGGGGACTCCAGTAAAAATAAACAAACAAATAAATAACTAACTAAATAAATAACTCAATCTAATATATTCACAATTGTTTTAACTGTAAAATATTTTAAATATGTTTAATTTAATAAATAATAAATTAATCTCAATTATTTAAATACATTTGAATATTTAAGACTCAATAATCTGAAACTTTTGAAGAAAAGTTACTTTTGAGTGATGTTTTTAAATGTTTTCTGTAAGATTTAATAAATATAAGATGGGGACTCCAGTAAAAATAAACAAACAAATAACTAACTAACTAAATAAATAAATAAATAAAAACTCATTCTATTTAATATATTTAAATTGTTTTAACAGTGAAATATTTAAAATATATTTAATAATTAATAATATATTTTATAAATATTTTATATTTAATAAATAATAATAACTTCATCTCAATTATTTAAATACATTTATTTAAGACTCAATAATCTGAAAGTTTTGAAGAAAAGTTACTTTTGAGTGATGTTTCTAAAATGATTTATGTAAGATTTAAAGATATAAAAGAATGTATATCTACATTCTTCTAATTCTTCTAAATTTATATCTACATATATTTAAATAATTTAAAGATAATATTGGGACTGCAGTTAAAAAATAATTAAACCTTATTTAAAAAAAAAAAAAAAAAAAACACGTTCCAACAAATCCCAAAATATTCTTACCTGAACAAATGGATCCGATTGGTAATTTCCCGTAATGCTACAGCTACTGCTAATGATCCTAAATATTATTTTAAAGTTATTCATAAGCATGTATTTAAATAAACATATTTCCTTATTCAGCTTCCTGAAATTTAAAGTCGATTCTAAAACAAATCTTTTGTATTGTTAAAATGTGAAATATCTGTCGGTTTCAGTGAGGTCACAGACTCTCAGACAAGTTTCGACCGTTTCGATCAATCATCTTCTCTCCGTGAGATGTGATTTACCTATATCTGAAGGGACACTGAATGCCCCACCCATCTTTATGATAAGAAAACCAGTTAAAACCAGACATTTTCACTTCTCTGTTTCTGTTCTTGTTCGAAGCACAGGCAATTAGTCACTTCATGAGCCATGTTGCAGCACACTTTCACACACTGATGAAATTCAGCTAAATCATCAACTTTATGTCGCTAAGTGGAAGCAGTGTCTATATGTGATGGTGGTGTGGTGCAGTGGCTAAGGATCAGGCCTGGTAAGGTTACTGGGTTTGAGACCCATGAGGAACAATCACTGTGGCCTTGAGAAGACACTTAACCACTTATATTTTCAGAGGTACTTTCCTGAAAAAAAAAAAAAAAAAAAAATTTATATATATATATACATATATATAGCACACACACAGACACAGACACACACAAAACTGATTTGTTATTCATCAGAAGAAGAATAGAATTGTTAGAACAGAAGAATTGGAAGAATTGTTATTCATTAGTTTTGATCATTATAGTTTTAAATTATATATTTTATAAGGAAACCTTTAAATCTGTTAGTTTTAATAATAATAATAATAATAATAAATCAACCCAACATTTAAAAGGTCTTTTTTAATAAAAATAAGCACCAGTCATATTACTTTCCCTAATTTGAAACAAGCCTTTATGAATCCCAGCATTTAATACAGGAAATATGGAGGAAAACATATATTTATAATTTTCTGCATGCACCACTTGACCCTGACAACCTCTTTCAAGTAACAACTGTTTCTAGTAAATCCTTGTGTAATCTCCCAATAAAAAGGAGTTTTATTTCTCAAGAATTGGAATTCTTGTTTAATTGTGTGTAATTGTGGGAGAGAAATTTACAGACAGTCATCCTCACAATGAACTTTTAGCCTGTCTTGAGTCTCTGAGTAATCTTATAAAACACTGACGTGAGATCCAGGGGACAACTAAGGGACATTAATAACAAACATTTTTACACTCAGGACCTGAAAAACTGCACCATAGATTTTACCTAAACCTCATGGGGATCAAAATAAATATTGTCTCAGGCCCTAACAGTAAGGTCATCTTGACATGACAGATTAAATAAAGACCAAATGTAGCCCTGGTATTGATGAATGGACCATCGTGGACTCACTTATTGCCACGCATGTTGAAAATGAAAACAGAGAAGTCAGGAAATGACAGAAGATCAAGATCAGCAAATTACGCCAAACTCAACATTTTAGGGAACATGTGCTTACCACTTACCAGCTTCAATCACCCCCATATAGTGATGTTTCATCATAATATTAACTGAAAACTAAATAATAAAAATCTGAGAGCTAATCCTTTCAATCAGATAGACTGAAAGTAAATATTAACATTAATTTGGGGGAAATTCTTTGAAACCAGTAGGTCTGATTACTATATGAAACGGCTGTGTCCGAATGTTTTCTTGGACATTGTAGGCAAGACTAGTGTACAATTCTGACTTATCTAGCTATATTTTTAGGAAGAGTTTTACAGTAGCTCAAATGCATTCAAGCAAATTTTTCCAATAGCAAGCTGCTTTCCCCCACAATTTCCCCTTCGCAGGAAACTTGATTGATAGGCGATCTGACCAATCATTACGCCAAATCTGCCAATTTTATCCGACAAACAAACCAGACTGGAGAGTAGTTTAACATTAGTGCACTTGAAAAATGTTGTGTATTGACGTCTTTTCGCAGTTGAAACAAGATACCTTCTTATGTTCATTCATGTTTATTTCATGCTATATAGAGGAAGAGATGATCGCTTCACTTGCCGCTTGAACTGATGTGCTACAGCGATCTGTCACGACACATTAAAGAGCCACAAAATGGCATTTATTGTTTGAATTTCTTTAAAAAAATAAAAAAATTGAAAGTTGAGACTTTGTTTGATACCATAACTAACCTCGGAAAGACATCAATACACACCATTTTTCAAGTTCAAGTCCACCGACGGTTATCTACTCTCCTGTCTGGTTTGTTTGTTAGACAAAAATGGCAGATTCGGCATTATGATTGGTCAGATCGACTGTCAATCAAACTCCCTACGAAAGGCAGTGTAGAGCAAACAAATGCAACATCACTGTTTTTAATGTCGCGCTGCAGTCTGCATCAATGCAGAGCAAGTTGAAGTAATTGCATGCTCTCTGTATACAGTGTTGGAAAGTTCGATTCATTCCAGGGAATCGGTTCGTCCTAGACAGTCCTCTTTCTCTCTCGCTGGAAAGTAGGCATACAATTGATTCTAATGTATCGGTTCTCGTGTGTGTGTTTGTGTGTGTGTATATGTGTGTGTGTGTGTGTGTGTATAACTGTGTGTACTTGCCTACCTATCTAAGAGGGGACCTTGGTGTCGTTACACACTCACTAACAGGGGACCTGAGAGCCAAGTGGGGACATTTTTCAGGTCCCCTGTTGATCATGCCTTAAATCAAGCTAAAATCAAGTGAAAAGGCCTCTGGTGAAGTTTTTTTTTATTTTGACTAAGAGGGGACATGGGTGTGTGTGTGTGTTTAAGGTCATTCTCAGCAGGGCCCCTGTAGGCCGGAGCAGGAACTGTAAGGGCTGATTCACACACGTCGTTCACACTCTTCTATTGTCTCTGAATGGCCCTAAGAGACTCTGAGACTCTAGAGGAGATTTAACAGAGACCAGTCTTTTACACTCCAAAACTCCTCTAAAGTCTTACAACATAACTTTACTCAAACATTCAGTATGACCTGATTACAGTGAGGTGAAATAATGTCTGATTAATTAGCATTATTATTTTACTCTAATGCTAAATACTGTTGGACACTTACTATATAAATTCAAAAAGTTTAATAGAATAGTAGATTTTAATAGTTTAATAATGGAAAATATATTTTACAGTGTAAGCTTACATAACTTAAATGATTAGAAATGTAAGTTTACAGAAATGGACATTAAAACGTGAATTTGTTCAGAAGACTTTGGTCCCCTGTTGACTTGTGAAGAGCGACATGTGTTTGGTTCATTTGTCATTTCTTGCATCACACATACACTAAAGATTCTGGAGCTCAAGAATTTTTATTTCTGAGTATAATAAAATATTAAATATAATAAAATGTGAATCATATACAATTTATCAGTCTTTTTTGACTGGTAAGTGTAGTATATTTTTTCTTTAAATGTTTAACTGTTTACTGGTAGTACTAATAGGGTTTTTATCCCCAAAATATTTTTACAGTGTATTTTTGTTGTCAATAACTGGTATTTATTGTAATTATCAACACTGTTGTTTCAGAGATGTTCAAAAAGTGAAATAATAATAAATATAATGTCATCGAAACGTGTCGTTCCTCGCTATCTAACAGGGGACCTTTTTGGTCTTTGGAGGTCAAAACTTTGATATACTGCATTGAAAATCTTCATTTGGCTCCATTAAATTGTGTGAACTGAATGTCTTTTAACATTCTCACATTTATAGAACCAACTGAAACTTTTCAGTGCAATAATTAATCAATATGTAATTCTGAGTTTTGACCTCCACATGTGTATTTGTGTCTGGTTTTGAATGGATGGCACTTTAGATATTTATATGAGGAACAACAGAGAACTGTGAAGTGCTGGAAAACAATACATGCATTTTGCTTAAACTGCTCATTTAGCATGAACAGGTTAAACTGTGTAGAAATGACCATATAATAGATAATTTGTTCAGATGACTTTGGTCCCCTGTTGACTTGTGAAGAACGACATGTGTTTGGTTCATTTGTCATTTCATGCATCACAAACACACTGTAAAGATTCTGGAGCTCAAGAATCAACACTTTTAATACTGCTGAAAACTGTTACATTTAAGTTTTATTGTGGAGTGAGAAAAACTAAAATACCCTACTGTGTTTAGTGTTTATTTCCAAACGTTTAATTGCATTTAGCCATATGTTTTATTATTTCTGAGTATAATGATAAAATATGAATCATATACAATTTATCAGTCTTTTTTTTCTGATATTTGTAGTATACATATTTTTCTTTTTAAATTAAATTACATTTTTATCTGTTCACTAGTAGTACTAATAGTTTTTTATTACCCCCAGAATCTTTTTACAGTGTATTCCATAAGTCAATAACTGGTGTTTTAGTGTTATCATCAACACTGTTGTTTCAGAGATAATCAGAAAGTGAAATAGTGGTGAATGTCAAGTCAAGCAAACAGACATCGCCCTGGACCATTTTCCTTTAATTTAGTTAAATCACTGCTACATGCACAGACCTGTTGCTGTTTATGTTTAGCATGTACAGTTTTGCTGTCACTCTTGGATAGGTAGAAGTCACATTTAGCATTACTGTCTGAATATTTGTGCAGTAGTGATAATGTGTAAATGTTCAAAAGTTTAGAGTTGCATGGAAATAAAGTCAGATTGTGAAGAAAGACTGTGTGCCAGCAGTCTCTGCGTCTCCACACACATTTGCATTACAGTCTATGAAGGTCCCCTCTTGGATAGGTAGAAGTCACTCAGAGTTTCAGGTCCCCAATTGGCATGTGTTTTTTTTTTTTTTTTTTTTTAAAAAGCTTAATTTTCTCTGCCCGTGAACTATTGCCATCTGGCTGACTGTAATTTATGGCATGCCATTCAGGAAAATTTGAGTATATGGAATGGAATGAAACTTGAATATATAAGTGTGTGGGTGGGTGGGTGTGTGTGTGTGTGTTGAATATATAACTGTGTGTGTGTGTGTGGGTGTGGTGTGGTATATGTGTGTGTATAACTGTGTGATGTGTGTGTGTGAGTCTGTGTCTCTCTCTCGTGTGTGTGTGTGTGTGTGTGTGTGTGTGTGTGTGTGTGTGTGTGTGTGTGTGTGTGTGTGTGTGTGTGTGTGTGTGTGTGTGTGTGTGTGTGTGTGTGTGTGTGTGTGTGTGTGTGTGTGTGTGTGTGTGTGTGTGTGTGTGTGTGTGTGTGTGTGTGTGTGTGTGTGTGTAACTTTGTGAGTATGTGTGTGTGTGTATATAACTGTGTGAGTGTGTGTGTCCATGCATGATCCATCAGAGGAGCTGAATCTGAACGTCTGAAACGCTGTCAAGTTGTGTGATCTCTTATTAGCTTACAATGTTAAAAGTTAGCAATGCGTTTGGAAGTTCCATGATAACTGAATGCAAAACTGATTTATTGGGGTTACATTGCCCACAATCATCCAACCCATTCAATCCGCCAACCTCCTCCAAAAACATGGACTTTTTAAATCTAAGATTTCATGGCATTTTACGTTCATTTAGTCATGGCGTCCATTGTAATGGACATGAAAAAATACCAATAAAAACATGAGTTATCAAAAATGTTTTTTTCCCCCTTTATTTCTATGCTGGAAGGGAGTAAAAATCAACTGGGAAATATTTTTTTTTGCTCAGCAGAAAAAAATCAGGTCTGAAGGGGTTAATGTAAATGTAGGATATTTATTCAAGTTTGACGTTGTCACTAAATCATGATAGCTAGACTGACAAGTTACAGGTTCAAAGTAGCTTCTAAAACACATGGTTCTTTGACTTTTGCAGTCAAAAATGGATGACAATAACAAAAGACACCTCTCATTTGACCAATTAAAATCATCGTAGCCCATTCACAGGGACCACAGAGACACATATAACCTCCATGGTAAATTATGTGATTGTCTTCTTTTAGTGTTTTGCATCATAAGACTCCACTTGAGAGCACTCTTTCAAAAACACTCTTTCAGTTAAGATATTAAAGATGATCTGGGTGACCTATAAATGGATGGTGAGGATGAGGATTGTTAGCACAAAAAAAAAAAGTCTTTTTATGTGGTGTTTGTGTGTTTTTTCACTGAGTGGGCAACAACCATATCTGCACTGTACAACACCACTTCATAGAACCTCAAGAAAAAATCCTGTTTTCCCATTTTCTCCCATAATTATGGTTTTTGTGGAGAATGTAGGAAATAGCTGTGGTGTAACTGTACATGATTACTGCATAAAGTTCAGACGCGCATGCTACTTGTTTACACTTGTAGACAGTTGCATTTTAATTTATTCATTTTGCAGATGCGTTTATCCAAATAATTTCTTTGCTTTTTGTATCACAGTCAGACATTTATATTAAAATTAATACTACAGAAATTTCATATGCAAATTTTTGAAACAGTACAATTGTATGAACCTATAACTGTACAAAGCAAAACCAGCATAACATATTGTAATGATCATGGGCTTAGACTGCATCTTGAATGCTTTGGATTACATAAGATATTTTTACAAACCGAATTTGCACAATGCAAACTGTCTTTCCCTTTAACATTCCATTGTCTATGGAAAGTGTTTCATCACATATTCTTGTGATCGTGTGGGAGGTGACTTTTAACATTTCTTGGTTTCATGTATTGCAACATTTTGAGTCAAAGCTGGACAATGTAAAGGGTGGTGTGATGTAAATCTGTGTGATTTTGGACTGGGTGTGAGTACGTGCTCAATGACCTGAAGTGAAATGCAGATTTTTTTTTGTGGGTGGACACTAAATGAAAGCTACACTTATAAAAATTACAAAACTTGTTGAAGATCAGATCTTGAAAGACTGAAAGCTCTGATATCATCTTTTCACCTGCACACAAATAAAGAACAAGTGTCACTCTTTGTCACCTGCACACAATATAAAGGTAGGTTCAACCCTGTCATCAAATAAACACTTAAATATAACCTTGAATTTATTGAAGCACTTAAACTATTTTTTTACGACAAGCTATTGCTTGGCTTTGCTCTATAACAAATTTTTAATTTGCTGATGTATAGTGCCTTAATTTTGTTGACAATACAGTGTGCATGGTGGTGGCAGCATATTGCTAGTGATGAACCATACCTTACTATTTTGCTACAGCTTGCTTACTCCGTTGCTCACTTTTGCATCTTTAACAACGTATTTTAACAACAAAAAAACAGAACACAGCAAAAAATTCTCAGTATATATATATTATATATATATATATATATATATATATATATCAATGTAACATCCTTGCTGAATTAAAATATGAATTTCTTTCAAAAAAAAGAAAAAAAATTACTGTCTCTACACTTTTGAATGGAGGTATATATTGTTACAGAAGATTTCTATTTTCAATAAAAGCTGTGCTTTTTAATGTTGTATTCATCAAATCCTTAAAAAGAGTCACAGGGCCCAAATAAAAAAAAAATAAAAAATGAGCAGGACAACTGTTTCCAGCATTGATAATAAATCAGCATGTTAGAATGATTTCTGAAGGATCATGAAACACTGAAAACTGGAGTAATGACTGATGAAAATTATATATATATATATTATATAATATAATATATATATATAAATATATAAGTAATTAAAACATTTACATATATAATAAATATTAAGAAAATAAATATTTATATGGCTATATTTATGGCTAAAGTGATTGTTACTTGTTATTTTTTGTTATTTGGTATAATTTTCTTCAAAAGTCTTCTCATTTCCAGGTCAGCATGGGTGACTGGGGATTCCTCTCCAAGCTTTTAGACAAAGTGCAGTCTCAATCAACCAATATTGGGAAAGTGTGGCTGACGGTTCTTCTGATCTTCAGAATAATGGTTCTTGGAGCTGGACTGGATAAAGTCTGGGGAGATGAACAGTCCAGTATGGTCTGCAACATCAACACTCCTGGTTGCTTGAATGCGTGCTATGACCACGTCTTCCCCATTTCCCACATGCGGTTCTGGGTGCTCCAAATCATCTTTGTGGCCACGCCAAGTCTGGTCTACCTCGGCTACGTTCTGCACGTCATCCACAAGGAAAACAAACTGAGGCAGCATTTACAAAACCAGGCAGAGAAACGTGGGGTAAAACTGCCCAAATACACTGATGACAACGGGAAGATTTATTACAAAGGGAGTCTGCTTGGTTGCTATATGTTGAGTCTCATTGTGACCATTTTGTTTGAAGCAGGGTTCATTATAGCCCAGTACTATTTAATCGGCCTTTGGATGCCCACACAGCTAGAATGTAAGGTAGATCCTTGCCCTGCAATCGGTCTGCATTGTTTTACATCCCGCCCAACTGAAAAGAGCGTCTTCATTGTCTTCATGCTCATTGTGGCGTGTGTGTCTCTAGCTTTAAATCTAGGAGAGATATTCTATCTGATGGGTCGTAGAGGCAAACACAACAGGAGGACACCAGCAGTGGCTGAGATGCAGAAATTAACCCCCACTGAGACATTTTGCTGAATGAAACTGTCTGAAATGACATCATAGTTCCCTGTATCTACTAACTTTGCAATGTCAGCACTTTGTACTTGTTTAATAAACCATCATTTTATTGGTTTAAAAAAAACAAATGATGCATTTTCTCTAATCCAATTCTAACTAGTACATCTACTATAAAAATGATGCGTATGTTTATAACTATTATACCAGGGGTTGTAGCAGTTATTATAAACCCACACATTTACAAATCTCCACACATTCGGAGAGACTTTATTACTTTTCAAAGACCCCTGGATGTCTTCAGTCCCACTGTCACTGCAGGGTGATACTTTTTCAAAAGGTAGGCTACACCTTTTTATACCATATTATGGTGTAAAATTCCATATGCTACCATATTTATCCATAATGGCCTGGTTTCACAGACAGGGCTTAGACTAAGCCAGGATTAGGCCATAGTTCAATTAGGACATTTAATAAACATGCTTAGAAAAAAAACATTACTGGTGTGCATCTTGAGACAAAACAAAGGCACTGATATATTTTAAGATCAGTCAGTGCAAGTTTATTTCAGTTGAAACAGCTCAGATTTACATTTTAATCTAGGACTAGGCTTAAGCCTTGTCTGTGAAACCGGGGGAAAGAGTGTTAAATGTTCATATTAGTACCTAAATGGTACGTTTTAGTACCTAAATGGTGCAATAGGCCTACATTTCATAAGGTAGGCCTACCGCCCAGTGACAGATTCTGTACTTTTTTTTTCTGAGAATGCAGCAATTCAGCCATTATTGTGAACATATTTACTGTGAACATGTCATGTGTGCAAATATAAATACATATAAAAACATCAACCAAGCGTGTTGTTTATAAGGTGCAAGAGAAATGTAATTTCCAAATATTAGACAATTCTAAATATTGCAAGTTGGGTAAATTGTCCTATATTAACCAGGAAAAATCTTGGAGATTTGCATTGCTGGTATATCTTTCCACCACAGGAGGGCGTTTGAGGATTACACATATTTGAAAACCCAGGCAACTCAGACACCAGTGCATTTTCAATGCATAAAATAACACTTCAGACAGATTAATACAATATTTATAGCCGTGAAAAACTGTTGTGCTTTAGAAAACAAAGGGAAAAAAGACTTTCCCGATTTTTAAAAACATTTTTAGGATTTTATTATAATATATATATTTAAAAAAAAAAAAAAAAAAAAAAAAAACTTTAAAAGTGTATTCCACGGTGCATTGTATTGATAATTTTTGTGCTTCAAGTATTCCCATCAAAGGGGGGGGGGGGGGGGAGAAGAGAGAAAAAGGGGGAAAGAAAGGTCGTCTGAACATTAATATGGGTATCTTTCTTCCATAGACCACCAAGGGAAATAAATATTAGGCAAGTAACAAGACACCTGAGAAACAGCGTTGGCTTTACTAATGTCAAATCTGGCGTAACACGCCAGACGCCATATTTGAATACTTGTGAGTTAAAACCTTACAATATGCGCATATTCAATTAGAACAAATTACTTCTATGATACCTTAAGATCGTCGTTTGGGGAGGTTTTGAACAACATGAGGGTGAGTAAATTATACAATTGATGTTTTTGGATGCTCCTTTAATTCTTTGCTGAAATAAATAAAACTAACAATTCCTGATATAGACCTACACGTCTACCCGCACATTATTAGCTGAGTAATACTTTAACATACCTTAACAAGAAAAAGCATAGTAACATTATTTACAAAGGTTTTAACACATTAACTAATAAAAACATGATTAGTGCTAAAGTGCTAAAATTAGCATGAGCTATGCTTTTATGAAACAAATAATATACTAACACTGCTCTCATATAGTTACATGTGGTTTGCTTTAACCAAACAGAGAGAGAAGAATGTATTTAGGAAAATATGTAGTGTTACATAATGAACTATTGTCGAAGTGTTTTATGACAATTCTACTGTAAAACAATTAGCACATCACAAAAGTTTCTAAGAAGAGATAAATGATAAGTCATATGACAAGACATTACCTTAATAAAGGTTAAAAGTTAAATAAAGTCCATATAAAATTACCTGAAATTCCCTGCGGCACCATGCAGATGTTCATCAACATTCATTCTGGTGCAAACATTGTTCAAAATCCATAATCTTTTCACAGCAAAACAAAAACTGCGCAAATCAAAATGATCACAATGAATTTGAATACCCAGATCCTACATTCATTTAGCTATGGACAAGCTTTCAACATCAAACATGATCTTTTCAGCCATAAGTTTAGGTAGACTTTTAAGTTCCTGTAATGTACATCTTGGATCCGTTTAAACCTTGCGAGAACGTGCTCATCTGTGTGCCACGATGTCTCTTTGACCTGCGGCATATCAGGTAGAACATCTCAATCACGTTCAGAAGCAGAGAGATACACGACACCACCAGCATGAAGATGATAAAGATGGTTTTCTCGGTGGGACGAGACATGTAACACTCAACCGTATGAGGGCAAGGAGATTGGGAGCATTCTATCTTAGGGATCATTATGAAACCGTAAATATAATACTGGCCTACGATAAACGCAGCCTCAAGCAAGATCTTAACAAACAGGCTGGCTAGGTAACTACCTAACAATTGACCCTTGATTATAACTTTGCCATGATCGTCTGTGTATTTGGGATGTTTGAGGCCTTGCTTTTCCTCATGGCTTTCAATCTTCTTTTTCAGTTTCTTTTCTTTGTGGAGGATATGCAGAACGTGGCCGAAGTATAGAAGCGTTGGCGTGGACACAAAGATGATCTGAAGTACCCAGAAGCGAATGTGGGAAATTGGAAAGGTGTGATCGTAACACACGTTCGTACAACCAGGTTGCTTAGTGTTGCAGATCATTTTTGATTGTTCATCGCTCCACACCTTTTCAGCCCCGGCTCCGAGAACCATTATCCTGAAGACAAAGAGGACAGTGAGCCACACCTTCCCAATGACCGTGGAGTGAGACTGCACTTTGTCCAGCAGCTTGGAGAGAAAGCCCCACTCTCCCATGCTTGTGCCTTTAGTATCTTCTCTGCCTGGAAAACTAGGGGAGAAAGACAGCATTTTGAGTGGCTGGGATTTGATCTTTTTCAAAATCAATTTGACCTAAAAATGGATTTATTATTTATTCACCATCAAACCCCATATGGAGTGCAAAAAAATGAATTTCTTATTCAGTATGTTTGTCTTGTTTTCCAGTACAAATATCTAAACTTTCTTAAATTTAAACAAGAAAAGCAAAATGACTTAAGATATTAAGTCTTATATTCTAGAAAATAAAATTAAGTGAGTTTATGCTTAAAAGAAGAAAAAAATTATCAAAAATAAAGATTTTCTTAACCCATTTACATATTTTTTTTCTTGTTTTGAGCATAAACTCATTTTTTTGTAATGGAAAACAAGACAAAAATACTAAGAAATACATACATATTTTGCAGTGTGCTATAATTTTTCAGTGAACTCAAGTAGAATTTTTACGCATTACGCAACCAAAAACATGTGTAATATATCCCATATATATCATTATTAAATGTTAATGTTAAAATAATGCATGAAATAACACTTCAGACAGATTTATAAAATACATGTAGCTGTAAAAAGCAATTAATGTTGTGCTTAGAAACAATTTTTTTTTTTATATATATAATTTTTTTAGGCTAAAAGTTGAAATGTTTTCTCAACACTGCTATTTTCCATAAGTGAAATTTTAGTGATTATTCAATGACCAATTCTTGCTGATTGCAATCAATTATGTCTTAAACTCATTAAAGTCATAAATATTTTTGAATCTGCACACGGCTCACAGAGTTTCGGTATAAGGGCAAGATTATCAGAGAATAATTAGATAATTATATATACAGAAAAAAACTTAACCAGAGTACTTTTGTGGACTGTGACAACAATCTGATGTTCAGAAGATAAGAGCATTCAAGGTGCTGTTAAAATCTTAAATCACATTATGCAAACAAAATATGAATTTGAATTGAATATTAAAGCATTTACTTTAAAACCAAAACACAGCATTGATTGCTGTCTATGTTAATCCTCAAGGGATCTTTGACGATAAACAATTCTAGTCATTAAAATAATTACATTTGTGTTTTAATGACAAAAAAAGAAAAGAATATGCAACTAATTAGCAAGCAGATGTTTCATCATCAGCCCTCAAAATACTCAATGTTTTAACAATGTGAATGACTGACTTTTTCAATCTAGCATTCAGTTTGAAAGAGTGAATGGTTAACATTCAGCAATCACCGAAATCCGTCTGTATATCAGTACAATTTAACATGATTAGATTATAATCATCTGTTTAAAGAACTTAAGTTAACTTAACACTACACAATATCACATATAAAAAGAAACATATATGTAAAACGTATATTTTACCTGTGACAACTTGCGTCTCAGTGTGGGGCTGATTGACTGTGTTGCTCAATGATTAAATGGCATGTGTCAGGTGTAAAGATTGAACTTCAGTGCACTGGATTTCACAATGTCTTTTTTTTTTTTTTGGCTGCCACCTTCCTCTTGACGTCGGATTAAAGTTCCATGGCCATATTTGGGATAACAGGATAAAATTGAGCCCAAAGTTAATTATTAATCATGTTAGAGAATCTAAGAGAGATACATGTGAGACAAGATCCCTGTACCTTTGTATTCTCACGTACTCAAGCGTATAAATTCATAAATATACAAGTGCAATTCATTCACAAGATTTGTCATCATTGTGATTCATAACATTACTGAAATTTCTGAACACAATAAAAACTGTGAAGTAAAAACCGCTCTGTTTTTAATGTTTCATCATGAGAGAACAGAACAGAATAAATATTCCCTTGGCATTCACAAGAGAAGGAGCTTTTATAACATAATGAATCCTTGAGTTTTCGTGCTTTAGGGTATTAATCTTCTGAGCTGTAGTTATTCTATGCTGGAGTCAGTAAAAAGAACAGTGATAAAAATCAGCAGCATGGACTTATTTGAGATATGCGAGAACAGCATATATCAACATAAAGATAATGCAACTTGCAGTGCAATACAAAGAGAAGAACTCAAAAAATGCCTTTTATGTGCATTTATATATGATTTTATACATGATTCTTAAATAAAAACACCAGCACTGCATTTATTGTTTGAATTTGTAGAAATGTTAAAACGTACTATGTCTTTAAGGTAAAGAGCAATTACTAAGACAGTTATTAGATGTTAGCTATCTTTAATTATTATTCTAATTATATAATTATGAAATTAATTAATTCTTAAATATTGTTATTTTCCACCACAAGGTTTTTAAATAGGAGAAGATATTTTGCGAAAAAAAGAAACGTCTGTTGATTTTAAAAGTTTTATTTCAAAGAAGGATATTGTCATTATGCTCTCTAAACATCACTGACACCAGTTTACATTCAGAATGCACATTACTATAAATTTATTTCATTGTAACGGAAAATATGGCCAAATAAAATGACAACATCACACAAACAAGACATGCAGACAGTACATCTTAATACATATATTTACACACAATATATACAATCATATAACAGTAAGTATTAATATCAAAACGCTCCAATTAAAAGTCAAACATGCATTGTGCACAAAATGATCATAAAATAATTAAATAACACACTCCGTTTGAGGAGTATACCAATACTTTCTTTTTCAAGTGTGTAAATACTGGACCATAAGCTAAGGGCTACGGAAATTAAATTGTAGATATGTTTCTCTAAAAACTTGGCAGATCTGGGAAATTTCTGAGATAAAGTCTAAATCTAATGGTCTTCCATCAATTGTTTTTCTTCTTTCGCCCCATCCAGGCTTCCTCCAAGACTCTGCCCGCTCTCATACTGCTTGTTCATTTTGTTTTGCTTCAGCGCGTCCTCAGAGGTCATCCAGGATGATGGCAAACCTGCGGGGGTTTTAGCTGAAGTGATATTATGTGTCTGTCTCTTGCTGCTCCGGCATCCGACCCTGGTGCACAGAAGGTAAAACACCTCTATGACATTCAGTACCAGAGACACACAGGATACCACTAGCATAAAGATGATGAAGATGGTCTTCTCTGTTGGACGGGACATGAAACATTCTACTGTGTAAGGGCAAGGGGATTGGGAACATGAAAACTTGGCGATCATTATAAAGCCGTATAAATAATACTGTCCAACAATGAACGCAGTCTCCAAGATGATTTTAAAAAACAACTGGGTTAGATAGCTGCCGAGCAGGTTTCCTTTAATTTTGACGTGACCACTTTCATCTGTGTATTTGGGGGCCTTCAACTTGTGGCCCTCGCCAAGACTTTTTATCTTCTCTCGGAGTTTGTTCTCTTGGTGAATCACCTGCACCGCATGGCCCAGGTACACCAAAGTTGGAGTGGATACAAATATGATCTGCAAGACCCAGAAGCGGATATGAGAGATGGGGAACTGCCAGTCGTAGCACACGTTCTCGCAACCGGGTTGCATCGTGTTGCAAACCAAATTAGACTGTTCATCACCCCAAACGTTCTCCGCCGCTGCTCCCAGCACCAGGATCCTGAAGATGAAAAGGACGCTCATCCATATCTTGCCGATGACGGTGGAGTGAGACTGTACTTTGTCTAATAACGCTGAGAGAAATCCCCAGTCTCCCATGTTTGCTGATGCTCAGACTTTCCTATAAAAAAAAAGACATAAGAAAGAAAAGGAAGATGAAATACAAAGTCCACTTTAGGTCTAACTTAATCAATAAGCCTTTAAATAATGGTCTTCATTAATGGTATACTCTTAATAGATTAATATACTTAATAATTAATAACTCCTTCAAACAAGTTCAGTTACTGTGCCCATAAAGAAAAGCTAAACATTTAAAAAAAATATACAGGTAAAAGAGGTTTTATTAATACATTTAATAAATTAATAAAAACAACTTTTTAAGTGGTGTTATTAATAAATTAATAAAGTATATATTTTATGAAACTATATAAAATGATTGTATGATTAATGTTTGTAATACATTAACAATGAAAAAATAAAACTAAACGTATAACAAATTGAATGTACAGAGGTTTTTACTGGATCACAGGGAAATAACTTTTTAACTATTTCACAATCTTATTCATTGACTAAACATCTGTGGCTACTAATCGAAAATACTTAAAAAATTGATTTACAGTAAATGCATGTTAAAATCATCCTCTAAAACTTTACTCCGTCTTTAAAACATTTACTGTTTAAGGTAAAGAGCAATTACTTAATTAGATATTAGTAATTAAGCACTTAGCCTGATTAGTCGGATTCTTTTTATTTAATTCATTCTTAAATTATGTCTTTTTACACCACAAGGCAAACAGCTTTTGTATATGCTACCTAAAACAATGTATACTTGAACAAAAATATACAAACAATGTAATATTGATTTCACACGTACCTTTAGTGAGTTGTACCTCTTCCTATTAGAATCTAAGCCGCATACCAAGTGATAGCTGAGAATAGTTGAACCTTGATTTTTGGGCTTTGCTAAGATTGCGTAATATCTGAAAGTGGCCTGCGGTCACGTTGTCCAACGGTAAAAGAACAAGATCTTGAATGTAAGTACACAGGAGTGCCACATTAATGATTGAAAGGCTTGAACAATAATATGTAATACTTAAGTCTCTAACCCACACAACTAATATTATACTGTATTCTAATTAAAAAAAGTATCTATTCGTTATGTATGTATTTTTAAAGTACTTTAATACATTTATTCAACAAGGATACATTGAATTGATCAAAAGTTACACTAAAGACATTATATAATGTTACAAAAAGAGTTAGATTTCAAATAAATGCTGTTCTTTTGAACTTTCTATTTATCAAAGAATCCTGAAAAAAATCATCATGTGGAAAAAAATCCACAGAAATATTAAGCAGCACAACTGTTTTCAACATTGATAGTAATCAGAAATGTTTTTGAGCACCAAAGCAGCATATTAGAATGATTTCTGAAGGATCATGTGACACTGAAGACTGGAGTAATGGCTACTAAATATTCAAGAATAAATTGCATTTTAAAATATATTAAAATAGAAAACTGACTTATTTTATTTATAAAACTATTGTTGATCAAAAAAATTCAGCCTTTTTTTTTTGCCTTAAAATATAATGTTTCCCTAAATACAGATTGTACACGACACAGTTTGAAGCTTTATTTTTATTAAACCTTTCTACAGAGTACATTTTCAAACTTAAATGAGAAAAAAAAACAAAAAAAAACAGAAGAATTTTCAGCAATACTTTATTGATTTGTTAAACAGAGAGAGAGTCATAGTGTGCTTGAAGTTGGGGGGTCTCGACCATGCAAGGGGTACTTGGATCAGTGGCTGTTTGCTCAAGTTGACCGTGTGAAAGCCTTTGTGTACAGAGACCTGCTGATCAGATATGGACCTCTTGCATTTCAACACTGTGGTTCTCTGAAGCCACGCTCTTGGTTGCCTCATTGCCAAGTTCCCTCCTCTGAAGCTCCACCTCACGGTTCATCCAGTTCTGAATCACCTGATCTGTAGTTTTGAAGTCCTTCCTGATCACAACGGGGGTCACGGGAGTGATGGTGTAGTCCTTTTTGCGACTGAGACACTCGTTGATCTTCTTGACGTAAAGATATAAGATCTCAATAACATTTAGGAGTAGAGAGACACAGGCCACCACCAGCATGAACCAAATGAAGATGGTTTTCTCAGTAGGCCTCGACAAGAAACAGTCCACCTTGTGAGGACACGGAAAATGGGCACAGACGTATTGGGCCTGAAGAGTGAAGCCATAAAGGTAGTACTGGCCTAAGATGAAACCCACCTCTAAAAATATCTTGCAATGCAAACTCAGAATGTAGCTTCTCAAGAGACGCCCCCGAAGGCTGACCTTCCCATTGTCCCTGCTGTACTTGGGAAATTTGTAGCCTTTCTTGAGGAACAGATTGATTTGCTCATTCTGAAGCTCTTTCTTCATCATCTCTCTCACTTTCTTTTCAACATGGATGACGTGGATGACGTGGCCCAGATAGGCCAGAGTAGGTGTGGACACCGAGATGATCTGCAGTACCCAGAAGCGGATGTGTGAGATGGGGAACGCCCGGTCGTAGCAGACGTTCTCGCACCCCGGCTGCTCTGAGTTGCAGATGAAATCCGACTGCTCGTCGCCCCACACTCTTTCGGCACCGGCGCCGAGGACTAGAATCCTAAACACAAACAGGACGGTGAGCCAGATTTTTCCCACCACCGTTGAGTGCGCCTGGACTCTATCCAGCAGTCTTCCGAGAAAGTCCCAATCACCCATCTTGAAAGTTAATTGAATTCCTGAAAGAAAATACATTATTGTTAATTGGACAGAGCAGTTTGGCTGCAATTTATATGCAGTGATGCTCATAATTTGTTTTTACATATTTTATGCTAGCACTTTTTATGGATTCAGAAAATACTGTGTTTTGTCATCAAGTCAGGAGACAAACCAGGTTATTTTCCATGACGTACATGGGAACCAAGGTTTTTGTGCTGAAAACCCAAAACATTGATAGTGATAGTAGCAATACTCTATTCAGTCTTCAACTCAGCTTGGTGCTTTTTTGTATTCTGCATAAGAATTAATTTTTAAATACTTTGGGACATACATTTCAGACCACATTACATATAATTTTTTTGTTTTGTTTTTGGAGGGGTACGTTTTTTTTTCACTAAAATGGTGTTGTAGATAATACAGTTTGTAAAGGAAAAATATTTTACCGTAAATTAGACAAATGCAAAACAGAAGCATTTACACAAGTGGGCACATAATATCAGTACGGGGGTTTAAGATTAGTTATTTGGATTAAAGAATTAAGGTAATAGGTCTGGAGGTTACATTGAACATATGCATTTTCTTTTTTCATATGCAATTTTTTTTCTTCTTTTTTTTTTATCATTTTTGCCATTCAGAAGTTTGGGTTTAATAAGACTCTTTATGTTAGTGAAATAAGTCTTATAGTAACCAAGGCTGAATTTATTTGGTCAAATATGCATTAAAACAGTAATACTGTGAAATATTGTAAGAATTTGAAATGACTGTTTTCTAGATTTATATATTTTATTATTTATTTTTATATATTTAATAATTAATTTTATTCCTGTGATGGCAAAGATGAATTTTCAGCATCACTACTCCAGTCTTAAGTCTCACAAGATCCTTCAGAAATCATTATAATATGCTGATTTGCTGCTCAAGAAACATTATTATCCATGTTGAAAACAGTTATGCTGCTTAATTTTTTCAGGATTCAGAAATATACATTTATTTGTAACATTATAAATCACTTTTCATTCAAAAAACCTGACCCAAACTTCTGAACAATAGTGGAAATATATAAAGAGTATCATAAATAGGCATCAGTGATAAATAAATAACTACTCTTTTCGCTTACCAAGTTTAAGAAGACAGAGATGAAGTTTCACCCGCTCAGTGAGGGCTCCAGGGAGATGTGTATAACAGGTTTTCCCTAACCTTCCTCTTCATATTGAAGCAGCTTCTGAAACAAAACAAAGATTATGACATCAGTGTGTATACTCCTACCAGTTTTCAGCCTTGACATCTGGAATCGGAAGATTTAGTCAGAATATGTTCAAATGGGTTTCGTATGCAAGTTTATATGACATGCATTATATAATAGCTCGTTTTATACGTATATTGTACTTTACATCTTTACATCTCTGCACTACTCCAATCCAAATATTGAAAATATTTGTTTTCAAAAAGATTTCCTAAACATACTCCATTGCTCACCAGTCTGTCCTGCCCCAAGCTCAGGCCACTGGTTGCGAGTTGGGTGTATATAGCTGCGAAAAGTAATTTTTAGATTTAAAATTGATACATCTTTAATTCTGTCTATTTCTAAAATAATTGTATTCTCCATACTGTACTTCAGTTTTGACTATCGGAAGAATCCATGCTGAAAAACATCCTGTTCATGGTAAAGGTAATGGTAGTTATTACTTATGACTTTTTTATGACCGTTGAGAGTGTGCTGACCAGCTGCATCACTGTCTAGTATGGGAACTGCAGTGCTGCTGACCGCAAGACCGTACAGTGAACACAGCCGTAAAGATCATCGGTGCCCCTCTCCCCTCCATCCTGGACATTTTCCTGCAGTAAAGCTACCAGTATCGTGAAGGACTCCACCCATCTCTCCCACAGACTCTTCCAGCTCTGTCATCAGGAAGACGGTACCGGAGCATCAGAGCTTGCTCTGCAAGACTGCTCAAAAGCTTTTCCCCCAGGCTGTGAGAGCCCTCAACTCCAATCACCCCACCCCTCTCTGAAACCTCATCCACAACCCTACCTCCAGGAACATCTCACCCACCACCCCCAAACACACCACATGTAAATGGTAAAAACTCAATTCTGAGTGTGCTACACACAGGTGAGTGGGCTGGATAAACCACCTGTAGCAACACACTCTTTTCTCTCTATATGCATCAGACACTTTTATAAACAATCCCTGCTACAAAGACTCAATAAGATAACACAAATGTTTACTTGTGCATGCACCACAAATCATATTGCACTACACACTACTTGCCCTGAAATACCTCTTTTGCACAATATCATGTACAGTATTTATGTAAAGTAATTGTTTAGTTTGTCTTAGATTGTGTATGTATATAGTCAACTATTATAGTATATGTATAGTTAGATTACAGCTTTCAGTAGGTTAGCTATGTACTGTGTAGGTTCAAAATTGTTTCTTAATTCTATTGTTGTATGTTTATATTTATGTTTAATAATGTAGCACCATGGTCCTGCGAGACACGGCATTTCGATCCACTGTATGTCCACTCATAGTGGAATGACAATACAGCTCTACTTTACTTGACTTATGAGTGAGATTATGTGAGTAAAGTGTATTATGTGTTCTTGGCAGTGGAGACAACATATGACTTTATCTACACTTTCAAAGATAATACTGACTGTCAGCATGACTGGAGTTTATACAATGGATTGTATAAACTCTAATCATGCTGACAGCATATATAAATCTTGGACCTTTTATCTATTACGAAATAATTTAACATTGAAAATCAAACACTTTCATGCAGTATTAAACAACATTTCAGTTAATGAAGACTATATCCAGAATCTTTAAATAAAAAATAGACTTTTTATAAACATTGAAGCTTTTTATTGATAATTTCATAGTTGCAACAACTAAATGAGATACACTGCAGTAACCAAACACTGCTACAATGAAGATCTACTGTATTACTGCTGAACACTTGGAATCAAGAATAAATACTTAATTTACAAAACCTTTTTTTTCTAAATATATGAATCTGACCTTTGCAAAATGCATAAAGAATGGATTAAAGAAAAAAGCAGTAGTAAATAAACATTATAGATTTGTCATCACGTTCCAACCATTCAAACCACTTGTATAACTGTGCAAACAAATATACTGAAAAACTGAGGCATTTCACTCAGAACTCAGTATCAGGGGTAAAGGGACAAGGTGTGTAGTTGATTTTCAGTTTCAATGCTTTCATCACTCTAAATTCAGTCAAAATATTATTATTCTAAGTTTGGTCAAAATAAACTCTGCAACATCAATTTCAAAAACTAGGTCTTTCACATGGAGGGGAAACATCCCTATCAGGTGGTCCTTGTGAATACGCGTGATCCCAGCATCCATAGCCACTCTGGCATGCACTGCACCAGTCGAAACTAGAAAAAGAAAAGCATAGCAATACTAAACACACACATACTTTGTTTTATTTATTTAAAAAAAAAAAGTCAACAATGATTGATTGACTACCTGTATGGTGTGAGGCCAGTATCCCGTGGTTCGGTGAGAGATGCCCAGAGTTGAAAGAGCATGGCCAGCATACACTTGTGGGCTTGGCACCAGCCAGCCAGCAGGACTGTAACCCTCAGATCCTTGAGATGAGACTCTAAAAGGCAGCAAACTCTGCACAAAGACTCCTCGATGACCATATTCATAGTGCAGAGAGCGACTGAAGTTATCAAGAAAAGCCTGTGGGGAATTTAAAACGCGAGAGAATCATAAAACAAATGAACACACTATACAGTATTTAGAGTGCTGCAGGGATGACATTTTTGTAGGCCAAAACCCAAAAACGAGCATTTTAGCACGTCTGGTTCCATTGACCTGAAGTAAATGTGTTTTTTTTTAAATGGTTAAATGCCTGAAATAAGGTCAGTGTTTAATATAAGTTCGAGACATTTTAATGTTTTATTGGCTAAATGGGCTACATAGGATGTCAGACATTAAACGTCATCATGTCACACTGGTAAACTCATCCTGTTGGGTTGTTGACAAGAGAACCATGGTATTGCTCACTTCCCGATTGGTCTACAAAAATACGTCATCATGGCAGCACTCTAATGGATGAGAAAGGAGTAGAGATCTGACCGTAGATGCAGAAAGAGCAGCCTTTCTGGAAGTCGGACACAAGCAGCGCCCAGCAGAAATGTTGACAACTGCTCCTTTTCCCTTGTCCACCATATTGGGCAGTGCCAGACAGGTGACAAGAGTGGCAGCTACTATATTTCTATTGATAGTGTCCCACACTACAGATTCAGAGAGGTCCATAAAGCTTTGAGAGGGGTCCAGAGACCCATCCAGACTGTTAACAATGAATCCAATATCTTTACCGCTGATGGCATCTTTAATAGGTTTGCAGGCCGAGGGGCCCTGGCTGAAATCAGCTTCAATTAAAATGGCCTCTACCCCATAAGTGTCTGATATGGCTTTGGCAGTGTCAGCTAAGTTACTGATGTTACTGCTGATCAGAATCACACAGATGCCATGTCTGGCCAGTTCCTCTGCATATGCTTTTGCTATTGCCTCAGAAGCACCTATTGGAAAAAAAGAAAAAGGGATATTTTTGTCTGGCAAATATCAGTTTGCAGTATTATAACATATATTAAGGTTCATTGCATGAATTAGATAATGAAACATGATGATTATTCGCTTTTAAACCTACCATATATAAGAGCCCATTGTCCATACTGCTGACTAAGATCTCTATGGGACACAAGACGAGGAATAAAATGAAGCCTTATCAGGCTATAGCAGTCCCTCATAAATATCACAGCCTTGCTGGCTGTGTAACACGCACCCACGAGCGCCAGCGTTTCCACATAACAACTGCATGATCTGGCAATTTCTCTATACAAAAGCTGGAAGCTGTCAACAGCGGCCATTATAAGCTGAAATCCGTACAATTATTTACTCTAAATGAGCTGCCAATGAAAAAATAAGAATCTTTTATATTCAACGAGTTAATTTGCACTCAACTAGCTTGACAACGTTTGTTAATACGAGTAACAGTTACTATTTCACCAGATTCTCCTCTTCGGTTTTGTCACAACAAGTGAAGCAGGAAACCCGGAACATTTAAAAGTCACGTGATACACTCGCGTCACGTGATCAACACTGGCGTCTTCAGTCAGCGTCAAACACATGCAAACATCACATTTTATCGTATTTATTTTGGCAGTATTCGCTAACGTAAACGTATAGATACTGGATATATTCCTACGGTTGTGCCGTGAAGGTTATTTTTTTGCAAATGGTGTTTTATTGCGGATGATGCAGCTCATCTGGGCTTGTTTCCATAGAAACGGGTAGTGCTAACGGATGCTAAGTTGATTTATACACAGCTCTGTGCTTTATGAAACGACTGATTATGAAATATTTCTAATGTTATGGAAGCGGCGTAGCTCATCTGTTTGGACATGATGTGAAATTATTGCAGGTAATGTTTAAAACTGAGCTGTATACATGAGCTCTATGTGTAATGTATATTTGTTAATGAGAAAATGTTAACCTAATACCAACACTTGAATTCTGAACATTTCAATTTTAAGTACTTACATAATATTTAATGACATAGCTAGCGTGTAATGCATTACTACGATGTAGGGATGGGATATGATGTAGCCTAAATGTTATTATTAGTGTATCTATGTTTAATATTTTTTAAAGGGATATTAGTTAGCCTTGTGTATAATGTAGATGAACCAATCAAAATTAAGCACACTAGACAGGATTCTATGTTTCTTATTATTTGGAAATGGCTCTAATGTTTGATATTAGTTTTATAGACATATACAATTTGTTGCTACATGTTAATTTCACTTTTCTTTTTTTTTTACTGTATAATGGATTGGGTCGGATACTGAAGGAAAAGCAGCAAACAAGAGCCCAGCATACATGAAAACTCCTTCAAAATCATTCCAGGAATCTAAACTTTGTGGGAATATATACCGCATAGACTGTCTATACGTCCCACCACTGTTACTACAGGTCAAACACACCTTACTTAGCACCTTGTTTCTCTAAGCAGGAGACCCCCTATAGAGAAGAGCTGATCACACCCCCGAGAAGCGATGTCTCAGTTCTCCAGCGAGGATGAGGCAGCGCTCCAGAGCCTGCTGCGAGAGCTCCTGAAAAGTGTCAAAGACAGAATCTCAGGAGCGCCATCGGTAGAATGTGCTGAGGAGATTTTGCTTCATTTGGAGGAAACTGACAAGAACTTTCACAAGTGAGAGACCTTTCTCTTCTAGTACATATTAAGCCTGATTGTGATTACTGTTTGTTTGATCTATTTTCATGCCCTCCCTCTGCTTTTCAGCTATGAGTTTGTGAAGTATCTGCGGGTGTATGTAGAGAGCAGTTTGAGAACTGTTATTGAAGAAGAGACTGAGAATTTCACCAGGGGTGACGGTCATGCTATTGGGACGGGGCAGGACACCCTGGACCACGCTGTTACGAAGAGGACTAGGGAGTCCGCACAGTATGTGTTTTTATGATTCGTGTTACCAAGTGTTTCTATTTATGCTTTTGTGGATGTTTGCTCACTGCATGATGCAAACATATCTGAATCAATGCAATGGAGAAAGTAAATATTTTCAGGAATCTTTTGAAAATTAAATTAATGATTTAATGCAATGATGAAAGTGAAAGTACCATGTGTTTTCTGATGTAACTAATACGATATTTTATTAGATGCTTCGCTTTCTCATTGCATGACGCAAAAATATCAGCACAAATGTAATTTTGAAAGTAGTTTGGGAATATTTTCAGAGAAATTCAATTGCAGCAGCTGTTTTTACATTAATTTTCTCCATAAACATTTTCAAAATTCTTTCAATAAAAAGCTCTAAGCCATGAAACAATCCAGCCATCTTCAGAATAAATGACAGTCACTGATTTTAAGCAAAAAACAAAGGCTCAAGACTGTGTAAGTAATGTCTTTTAGGATAAAATTAACTACGTAGCCTATAAAGCATTGCAAATTGCATAAATGAATCAGAGCCAACAAGAGGATATTAAACTATGTATTTCAAAATGTTATATACACAATATATATATATATATTGCAAAAAACAATACAGTTTAAAAGCTTAGGGGTAGGTAAGACTTAAAAAATGTTTTTGAGGATTCTTATGCTCGCCAATCATTTATTTAATAAAAAAAGTAGTCGGCGGCAATAGCCTCGTGGGCAGCGTGATGACATATAGCGCTGTTGCGCTTCGGTGTCCTGAGTTCGAGTCCCAGCTCGCAGACCTTTACCGATCCCGTCCCCTTCTCTCTCTCCCACTTCGCTTCCCGTCGGTGAGTACTGTCCTATCATAATAAAGGCAAAAATGCCAAAAAACATAATATTGTGAAATATTATTAAAATTTAAAATAATTGTTTTTATTTTGATATATTTTAAAATGTAATTTATTCCTGTAATGGTAAATCTGAATTTTTAGCAGCCATTACTCCAGTCTTCAGTGTCACATGATCCTTCAGAAATCATTGTAATATGCTGATTTAAAACAAAATAGTAATTATTATTATTATATTTGAAAACAGTTGTGCTACTTAATGTTTTTGTGGAAACTGATACAGTAGTAGTGTATTCATATTTATTCAAATATAGAAGTAAACAGAGGTGGACAAAGTACACAACTCCATTACTTGAATGAAAGTACAGAGACTGCTGGTCAAATATTACTCCATTACAAGTGAAAGTTGTAAAGACAGATTTTTACTTGAGTAAAAGTACAGACGTACTTGCTTTTAAGTACTTAAGTACCAAAAGTACATTTCTTTTTTTATGTCAATGCACTGTTTTATTATTGATGTATGTAATACTTTCAATGCCTTATGCCTCTAAAGTAACTTAAAATACATTACGCCTACTGAGTACACTGACGGTTTGTAGTATCTTTGGAATGAAGAGTTTTTAGAATGTTAAAAACCTATAGAAATGAAACAAGTGAGTAAAAAAAAAAAAATGCAACACCCCTACCCACCCCGCACAAAAGCAGGATGGTCATGATCTCACACAGCTCTAGCGGTGTGAGTGCACATCTATGTGTGGCCATTCTGCCACATTTGAACTGAGTGGACAGTGAAATTGCTGTAAATACAGACTGATAAGGAAAAAAATCAAACCTGCTTTAAAACCCAGCAACACAACAGTAGCTGTATTAGCAAAGACTTTGTACTTCGAGGACCTTGATAGAAATGTAGTGGAGTGAAAAGTATATGATACTTGTCTTTCAAATGTAGTGAAGTTAGTCATAGGTTTCCAGAAAAAATAATGCTCAAGCAAAGGACAGATACTTAAAAAGTGTACTTAAGTACAATACAAGTACTTTGTTCCTGTCCACATCTGGAGTAATTTGATTATGGTGTTATCAGTGATTCATGGGAGTGATATCTGAGCGATATCTCGGAGTATGGGTTGCTTAGTACATCATATGTGCTTTTTTTATATCTGTAGGTATAAAAAGATGATGCAGACTCTGAAACAGACCATGATGGTGATTGTGGAATCACTGATCAATAAATTTGAGGAAGATCAGCTGAAGAAAGAGGAAATGGACAGGAAGACCCAGCATGAGCAGTCAAGCAGCCATTATACTGACAACTGCTCTGACAGTGACTCTTCATTCAATCAGGTTGTTGTTTTATAAGTTCAGATAAGTTACAGAGGCTCCGATTGTTTCTTGGACAAGCATATCATTGTGGTTATCTCAGCCTTTCTCATACTATGACTGTACATTCATACCATAGATTGAATCACTAACTGATTTCTTTGATTTCAACACGTAGAGCTATGCATTTATCAAGCATGAACAACTGCAAGTCATCACTGAGAAGCTTGACCCCGGTAGATCACGAGAGGTGAAAACTCCTCTGATACACCCACTTCCCATAGTTTCAATTGTAGAAAGAGAGAACTGTCTTTCTGATTCACAGATGAAGCAGTCATCCTGATCTGTTTAATTGCAGGTTCGCATGGAAGCTTTGCAGTCTTTGTGCTATGCCCCTCCCTCTGATGTCCTGAGCTGTGAAAGCTGGACTGGCCTGCGCCGAAACCTCTCTGCTGTGCTCACTGACCCTGACCCTGAGCTCAGTGTAAGAGATAAGTGCTAAATAAGCACTGACCTTAGCCATGGCCTCAACAGCAAAATAGTTTCCTTCGCTGCTTAATGTGGAAATACAAGGGCCAACATTTTCAAGCAGTTTACAGAGAAGAGGTGTCATGTGAAATGGGAGGCCGTGACCGGTTTCACTAACACTATTGAATCACACAGTATGTGGGAGTTTATTAAATGTATTGCGAACCAGGGTTATTATAATTAACTAAAATTAAAAACATTAAAAAAAATCATTACTTGAAATAAAATAATTAACTGAAGTAAAATAAAACACAAAAAACATATTAAAAAACTTAAACATTTTATTTTAGTTTAACTTGCTGTACTCCAGTAACTAAAACTAAAAGTGAAATATAAACTATATAAATTGTATTAATAATATAAACTATATAGAAAAAAATGAGAAAAATACACAAAATAATTACTAAAACGTAATAGAATGTAATAAAAATTATAAAAATAAAAACTAATTTAGAATATTAATAAAAACATAGTATCGTAGTATCACAATGATGCTAAAATAACACTGTTGGTAACATGTTTTGCTTTCACAGGATAAAGTCCTTCAATTATTTGCAAAAACATTTTCGTCTTCTCCATTAAATGTGACTAAGGATATCTACAGTACCATAGGTAATAGCTTAAGCTTATTTTAGCAGTATGAAGTATCTTTTAATATTCAGTATATACGTGAATGTCAGTTCGTCAGTTCATTTTCATGAAGTGTCAACATCTCTTTTCAGCGAAAAGCTTGGAGGCTCATTTCCTCTACCATAAGTTGAGTTTTCCCAGTGGCTCTACAAGTATTGATGCGAACAGACCAGATATGGCCCGTCTCCTTAAACAAGTATGTGACATTTCCTTCCTCCTATGAATAAAGATAAATAAAGTTTAGCTGGCTTGGATAAAAATATGAATAAAGTTTCGCTGGCTTGTATAAAGATGAGTTTCTTTCTTTCTGGTCATTCTAGATGCGATTAATGAATGACTTTCAGAAGGAAGTGACAACATTTTGGATACGACATCCTGAGAAGTGAGCTTTCGCATTTCAAACACATTTCCCAAATATTGTATGCTATGTCTTGATTGTGTCAGATTGGCTTGAATATAAATGAGTTTTTTTTCCTGTGCTCTAGGTACATGGAGGAAATCATTGAGAACACTCTCTCTCTTCTCGCTCTGCATTCTGAACAGGGCATGAGCAGTCCCGGCTCAGAAAAATCCCTAGAGCCTATACACTTAATCTCTCTGCTAGATATCAAAGCCACCTGGTTTAAGAAATGGATGGTGAGCAAAGTTTTATCAAAGAATAAACAAAACCAAAACACACACGCACACACACACCATTTTCTAAATGAGTATTTTTGAATTTTAACTTTACTTTCCAGTAAAAAAAGGAACATGTCTTGAATATATCTTGAGTTGATTTTTCATATAATAATAATTACATTAGCATCTACACCAGTGGATGATAATGTTTTGTTCATTGTAAGCACACACTTAATTTATGTTTTGTGAATATAAATGCTGCACGTTTTAAATTAGTAAGGATTTTTATTGCCTGTCAATTTTATCGTTATAGTTTGGATTTTTTTAACTTTGAGTATAGTTATTGTTCTTGGTATGAACAGATCTTTTACACTTAAAACAGGAAAACTCTGAAATTCAGTTTTGCTTCTCAAGTAAATGTATCTTCTTTTCAGGATGTTTAGGTATGTTTCCTCGAAAATGACAAATACTGATTAAGAAAATGTGTTTTTAAATGTATACAGTATGTAATAATATTAAATAGTAAATATTGTCTTCTAGCATGGCTACTACTGCAGAACTGTTGTCTTAAGACTTCTTGAGAGGAAATACAAGTCTTTGGTGAGTTAAACCATGCAGTTTTAGTTTGTAAAACAGTAGATATTTTAAACAATATTATGCTACATTGTTGTCACATGATTTTATGAGCATGTTTTTAATTGTGTACATCTAAAATATGCACACTGAGCACAGTATTCTTGCTGTGCATTGTGAAAATTGTAGGATAGTTTGTAGTATGATAATATTCTATTCCAAAAATAATCAACATTCACTGGCTGGTTTAAATGAAATGGGTAAAATGAACAGTTTTTTTTCATTGCTAATAATAGAATGTATTCAAGTAATTAATTATGGATTTTATGGATCCTTTTCCCCAGATTGTTAATGCTCTGCAGCAGTGCATTTATTACTTCGATTCCTGTGATTCAGTTAGAGAAGAAACTTTGGAAATTATCCACAGCCTTGAACATCAGCAGATTGGTACGGCTGACCTTTTGCCCACAATGTGCACATGTAGTATCACACTTTATCTGTCAGCTGCTTATGTTTTCCCGTGTGCTGCTACAGACTGTCCTCTCATGGTCAACTAGCTAGATTATCATTGCCAGAGATAATTGCAAGGGTTTGTGGATAGTGAAAAACTTCCCCAGAATTCTGATTCTGTATTGTACTTGGAAGACTCGCATGAAAAAAACAAACAAAAAAAACACCAAAACACACACACAATATTGACTTGATCTTCTGCTGTATTCACAAGCCATAGCGACCAGCCTTTCAAACACATCAGCGGTATTCAAAAGACGCTTATCTAGTTTCTGTGATCAGTTTATGTTTGTTTCACAGAATAGTCACTTTGGTTACTCGTATAGTATTACTACAGATTTCAGATGTCATATTTCAGTGGAATCAATCTACCTTATCTTTAAAAGGTCAAAACACTTGAAAAATCTCTAACGAGTGAATATAATGGAAACACATACAGATGACATTTAAAAAAAAAAAAAAAAAAAGATAATGCTTGAAATATGTTATATATTAGAAATATATATATATCATTGTTCCATCATTTTCATGCCAATTCAGCACATTTCCATCCACAAATTCTCAGTAGTTTAATGTATTCAGACATTTCACTGCTGCTTGTTTAAATTTATTTCTATTCATAATGAGAATTCTGATTAGATGATTGCAGTTTATTTATTTTAATCTGCATAAATTAAATGAGGTATACCACCATATATCAATACTCAAAATAAATAAATACTATCATATTTACAGTATTGAGAATTACTTTTTGCATTATGGGTATCATTGGAAGAAATGTACTTAATTGTCATGAGGATTATTTAAAAAAAATACAGATTCTGTTTTACAGAATAAAAAAAATATTGTTTAAATTTAAAATAATATTTATCTTCATGTTTTTATATATAAAAATATTATTTAATTGGTTTATAAATTTGAAGCAGTATATAATTTCTTTCTTTCTTCTGATTATGGAACCCAGAAAATAATCCTAACCACTTTCTTCTCTAATGCTTTTTAAATATTCAACCTTTCTGCACTCAGGTTTTTTTTAAAGATTTAAATGACTATTTCAGTGCTAATTTAGAAACAGGAGGTCACATGCAAATGACTGAATCCATTTAGAGCATGCTCTGCGAATGAGATGTTCTTGTGTTTTGCCCCTCAGGCTCTGCTCGGAGAACTCTCTACACTTCTAAAGAGCTGGAGTTTGTTTACTTCGTTCACTCGCTGTGCGTGCTCGGGAGGCTTGTGATGTACACTAATGGAAGGAAACTTTTTCCCATTAAAGTGAAGAAGCGGAGAGGTAGGTTTAGAAGGCAGGAAACAAACCCAGGTTGTGGATAATGTTTGAGAAGAACAAGTCTGACTCACTAAACTATCTCTACATTTGTCACCTGTCTCAGATCCGGTAACTTTGACCGACTTGGTTGTGATTCTGATCAATATCATGTACCAACACCCAAAACCATCCTGCGGTGAGACGACACATGCAGGTGCGTCATAAGAGTGATAAACCCTGATCGACTCTATCTCAGAAACTCAACCACGCCTGTGTCTTAAAGTCTGAGCCTGTGATTTTTATGGCTGTTTTATGTAGATGTTAGTGCTAATAAGGGTGTGCCAAATCATCCATCTCACAGTGACATTACTGTATTAGTACCAGGATAAGCTTCTATTATATCTTCTTCTGGCTAATGAACTTACTCACTTCTTTGGGAAAATAAATGTCTCAGGCTTATATAGAAAACTTTCAAGACTGCACATTATAAAGTTACAGAATATTATTATGTGGGACTGATTATTAATTAGGATGTTTATTTTCACCAAAAATGAAAAATCTGTCATAGTTTACTCAATCTGGTTTCATTCCAAACCTATATGACTTTCTTTCTAGCATGGAACACAAAATAAAAAGTGCATTTTTGAAGAATATCCATGTCCCTTTTAATGTTTGAAACCTTCAATCCCCATCTATTGTAATTGCATCGAAAACATTGACCCTCGGATTATTCAACATTTCTCATTTTGGGTTCCACGGTGGAAAGAAAGTCTTACAAATTTGGTGCATATGATGACAGAATTCTCATTTTCAGGTGAACCAGGCTTTAACCAGGTAGCATAAAGCACAAATCACATATTGAAGCACATAACATTTTTTAAAAGAGGTAGTCTATGTTTTCCTTCTTTTTTTTCTTTGTCCATTGGGCAGTTTGTGTTGAACTTTAAATCATTCATTAACTCAGCTCTGCAGTAACACTTAAGGCCGATAACAACCAAGGTGTCCTGAAGCTCCTAACAAGTTATCACAGAGGTGTGTATGTGTGTGTTTGTTTGTGTGTATTCTCTAGACTCCCTGTCCCCCACTAATCTTGTGATGGAGGTGTTAAGGACCCTGTGTGACCGCACTGAGTGTGCTGTGGAGTGTCTCTACCAAATCCCTGTTATAGAAACTCTGCTGGCTCCTGTTATCACCCTGCTCAAAGGAAAGCTGGTCAGCACAACACGAACACTCCCATCAGCACGTAATCAAGAGTCTAGACATGATTATGAAATATTCTAAAATAGGCCCTATTCTACAATTTTATATAATTTGACTTTTTTCATTGAATTGATATGAAAAACATTGGCAATCTTCACAAGTACTGTAGTTCACACTCCCACAAAAGGAAACGTTGCTCAATACTGTATAGGCATTTATATACTAACACGGGAAGGATTTATGTTAATGTGACATCAATTTCATTGAATTTTATTGATTTATTTTAACATTAAAACAACAACATACTGTGCATCTACAGTATATGCATTTCATTCAGTATATACATATTAGGGTGCAGCTATAAATTTTTTTTATTATTGATTGTTGAAAACAGTCTTTACTGTCACATTAGATAAATTCAATGCATTCTTGTTGAATTTCTTTAAAAAAATAAAACAAAACAAATCGAACTGATCCTAAGCATTTGAACATTAGTCGACATGTACATCATTTTATATATTATTTATATTGTAAAATAACACATGATGATTCTATACTAACTTTGTGACAGCACATATAAGAAAGGAATTGATGCCATTTCCTGATGTATCTTCAAGGAAAACATTAACAGAATATATTTTACAGTTATAGCACTACAGAAGAAGAAGCCTGTTAATTTAAATCTTGAAATAAAACAGTAACCTTCTATATAACATCTCATCAGAGACCTCATCTGCAGCATTTTATATGCATTATACTGTTCACCCCAAGCATTTTCAATTTGTCTTTTGTTGCAGCCAAAATTAAATTCCCTAGAAAGTGCCTTGACTCACATAGCAGACATGCTGGCGAGGATCGCTACCACTGAACGAGGTTTATCACTCCTGCTTTATGACAGAAATCTCGTCTCGGCCGAGGGTGAAAGGTAAGTAAATCTAATTTTGCTCTCAGGTTACATTCATTATTTCTTCTTCCTGCTAGTGTCATCTTGAGCTAGTCGGCACTTGTGCCATATATATCATCAGCATGTATAGATGAAAGAATGAGCTTCTTAATAAAAGAAAGGAACCTTTGACACCTGTGTCTTCAGTGAGATGAGTTGTATCATATTTTGATACAATAAGTTGATACATAAGTTAATGTGTATAGAATAGAATAGCCCAGGTTGGCAACCACTATAGTTGTACCACCATTCATTTGGCTATACCAATCCAGCAGTTAAAAGCGCAATTTTAAAATATTCAGAGTACTTTAATATGGTACAATATTACTGTATTGTAATATGTTCTGTTATTTCCACAGTATTTCAGCAGCACATGTGGTGTTACAGTTTACCCAGAGGCTGTTGGCAAAAGAGCTGCATGTGTTCAGCGAGCTGGAGATTCCTCCTGCCGTGAGCGGGGCCTTCATCTTTGTCTGTCGGCAGATGTACAACACCTGCGAGGGGCTGCAAGTTCTACGGCCATACAGCCTGCATGAGTGCATCGCTAAAGCCTGGAGAACGGTGACCATTATACACACTAGCCTCACTAATTCAGTTATTACCAGTTTACTCTTTAGTTGACTGTTTATTCCAGACTTACAATACAGTAACAACAGAGATAGGCCCTTTTAATTAAAATGGAGTGTACAGTGATGCCCTTGTGGGCTTTAAACCTACAGATGTTCGGTTATCCTGTCAATGATTATATAAAAGCCAGAATTTCACATATTTAGTCTTTTGATTGTCTGTGGTCGTATGAGTGTTATGAGGTCAGTGGCACAGAATTCTGGTAACTTTAGTAAGTAATCCTTTAACCATAAAATAACTGGTGACGTCTGTCATTGATGTTGTCATGTTTATCACTGACTGGAACACATCATTTACTGAATTGTCTGATGAATTTTTGTCTGGGAATCTGACCACTCCCTGTCTCGTATTGATAAATACACTGCTGTTCAAAAGTTTTCAGAATTGTTTTTAAAATGATTGTAAAAGTCTGTTATGTTCACCAAGGCTGCATTTATTAAATCAAAAATACAGTAAAAACAGTCATATTGAGAAATATTATTATTATTAATTTTGAATATATTTTTAACATGTTATTTATTCCTTTATTCCTTTGATGGCAAAGCTTAATTTTCAGCATCATTATTCCACTATTCAGTATCACACATTCCTTCAGAAATCATTCTAATATTCTGATTTGGTGCTCAGAAAACATGATTATTAGGTTGAAAACAGTTGTGCTTAATATTTTTGTGGAAGCAAAAATAAATTCTAAATAAATGGTTCAAAATAACAGCATTTATTTGAAATAGAAATCTTTTGTAGCATTATAAGTGCCTTTACTGTCACTTTTGACAAATGGAATATATTCTTTTTGAATATGAAATTATTTTCTTTTTTCTTTCTTTCTTTCTTTCTTTCTTTTTCTTTCAAAAAAATTATAAATAAATAAATAATAATGGAATAAAATTAAAAAATAAAAAAATAAATAAAGCAAAAACTTGCTGACCCCAAACTTATAATCAGTAGTGTATCTCTTGGCATAGATTCAGCTTAAAAGCTTAACTTAATCTGTGTTAAAATAAAGTTTTCAATTTTTTTTATTTTTTTTTTGTAATTCATAATAAAATTTCACTAAAACATGTTTAGTGAGACACTTTAACAAAACATGAAATTCTGCCTATTGAAAATTTATATTTTGTTATTATCAGTCATCTCACAGCCAAAATAATGCCTCCATTTTTTTACTTATTCTGGACAGCAGCTTTACAGCCTACAGTGTATGTTCCCCAAGCAAAACAGCATTAATTTTGGAAGAACTGCTGAACGTTCGTTCTGTGGGCAGTGTGAAGAGGATTTGTAGAATACAGAAGAAGCAGTAAAATGCTGCGCCGTCAATAATGAAACCTCCCGGGGTTCCCCTGCCTTCATAAGGGCGAGTTGGAGCGGCATGAGGAATCAACATTGCATTCAACATGTCGTCTCATTATTTAGCCGAAGGGTTTAAATGCCGTGTAGCAGTCCAGCCTGACAGTGAATTCTCTTCCCCCACAGACAAGCTCCGTGTCGGAGAGAGTTCCCACTCCTGTTCCTGGAGCTCCCCCAGTGATCACTTCCCAGGAGCTGCAGAGCGTGTGAGTATGCCTCCATCACGCCTCCAGTGTTCTCTTGTTCCTACACAAGCTGTTTGTTTCTGTGCTAAACTTGTACTGGGCCTGCCAGTGCTGTTTTGTGGAAATAAATCAACAAGAACAAGAAATAATTAGCATTCTTGCTGAATCTTTTGTCTTGGTTCTGCAGGGTGGCCTGGGAAGAGATGCTGTTGGACAATCTGCTGAATTTTGCTGCCACACCAAAAGGACTGCTGCTCCTCCAACAGACTGGAGCCATCAATGAGTGTGTCACCTACATGTTCTCAAGATTCACCAAAAAACTACAGGTATTAAAATCAGATGCCACTTTCAAAAGTGTTTTATTCTGATATTAATAATAGTGGCTAGTCATACTTGCAGTAAAGGGATAGTCCACCCCAAAAAAAAAAATCTGGGATTATTTACTCACTCTCAAGTCATTTAGTTTCTTCTAAAAGAAGATATTTTGAATAATGTTGGTAACAAAACAGTTTCCCTTCCTATTGAATTTCATTGTATGAACAAAAAAATGCATTAAAGTAGGGGTGTGCGATATATATAGTTTGCGATAACATCGTAATTGTTGTTTTAACGATATGCAATTTGACATTGAGTATATTGCAAAAATCAAACAAAACACACCTACAGAGTACACGCATTCAATACATAAAGAAGTCTAGTAGGTTAGACTAGTGCACCTGTGAGTGTGTTCTTTCACTGCATGATTCAGTTGTAAAATGCATGAAGAATGATCAGAAAATTCAAGATATGGGGGCAGAAAATATATATATTTACATCATCTCATATAAGTTAAACAATATCACACGAAGATCTAGTGCCATTTTTTGCTCCAAAAATCAGCATGATTACAAATGTGATTTTATACAACAGTTCAATAAACAAGAAGTTAATATTAAGAGACTTACGTTTTAGACTGCCTGTTTTTGCTCTATTTCGCCAACAGAAATAATTCCAAACTCAGACACAGCACTGTTTTGCGTCTCTGAACAACATGACAGTGTTTCGTTCATGAATGAATCAACTGTTTAAATGATTCGGTTCAATCGCAATGACTTGCTTATTAACAGTGTCTTGATGCCACCTACTGGCGGTTTTAATTTCACATTTAAAGTATATATATTTTTTTAATATAATTTCAAATATCAGTATTCAACGTTTTATGTATCAAAAAATTATTTATTCATTTTTAACTGCAGGTTAAAGCATTCCATGTCCCTCAGAGCTGCATTAAACAGTGGGTAAATATATCTATTCCACTCCAGATGCAGCTTCTGTGTTTCCTCTGCATTGCAAAGATGAATTTTGTTGATACTGATTTCATTTGTTAGGTAACAGCCCAAATGTCTTATTACACTAATTGACTGATTAAATGTAAGAATTTGACTTAAAAGGTGATGCACACTTTTAGAAAAAATGGCTTTATAAAGGTAAAAATGCCCTTAGAATGTAAAAATCTGCAGTCCGTAAGTTTTGCCTCTTTGTCAATTTTTTAATCGACAAATCCAATCCATCTCTGTTTGAAAACCTGGAATTGCAGCTGGGTGCGACTTTATCTCGCTTGCGTGGGTTGTGAGTCAGCACGGCTTCAGCGCGGATGAATCTAAAGTTTTGAGGTGAATGTGTAGCTGTCAGTCACCGCACTGGTGTGGATGTTTACTGTACTTCGCAATCACAGATTCTAGCCTATGTCTTGGAATATATGACCCAAATAAGAATTTTCACCGTATATTGCCATCTGAACAAGTAAGTAACAAGTCTGCCACGTTTGTTCTGCCCAACTGAGGAAAAAAGTATTACCATAAATCGCGCTACCAATGGTGATTAAATCTAAAGATCAGTTAGCTCACATCAAACCGTGCAGAGTATTATTATTTTTATACTTTATTCTCAAAATATTAATGTTAACAACATCAGCATTGCGTGACTATGAGTATATTGTGTATTAGCGTGTAGATTTCAATTTCTGTACAGTCTAATATTTAATTGTCATACCATTCGAATTTCATATTAAGAAATTCTTTTAACCCAAAAAGCAAACTATGCTCCCTTCGAACTGGTTTTCTTTAAAATACACATCTTGTGTTATCCCAGGCTATCTGTAATCAGAAGCACATTTAAAACTGGAATATAATTTAATTTCATTCACATGTGTTTCATAAACACATAATCCTTTCTGGATTACAATCCGCCATCAAAATGATAAATTTTATTATTCTAGCTGCTGTGAGAAAAGGCTATAAACGATCCGCCACCTGCAGGATCCTCACATGTGATAGTCTACTAGCCGGGAAAACTTATTTATGTTTACAGACGTGACGTAATGACGCAGTGCCATGCTCGAATCTCCTGCGAAAACCTACCTGTACCACTCAAATTAGAAAACATTATTATAAGCTAACCGTTGTGATTCGGGCTAAAGTAAGGCGATAGTTTTGAACACTGGCTGGTTATGTACTTACTCAAATATTGATTTCGGATAATTTTTAACCAAAAAAATGTAGGGGCTGCAGCTTTAAAGTTAAATTAAAATGTATTTCTATCACTGCTGTGAACTGACCACCACACAGAATATGAAGAATATCAAAAACTTTAGGAGTCAGCTGTCCACTGTACTCCTTAAGATATCAGCACAATAACACACTCAGCAATATTGTCTACTTATCGTTATCAAAAAAAAAATCCCAGAAAATATCGAGATATCTTTTTTTTGTCAATATCGCACACCCCTAATTGAAAGTCAATTTGGAACCAAAATTGGTTACCAACATTCTTCAAGAAAATTTGTACAGGTTTGCACTAACATGAAAGTGAGTAAATGATGACAGAATTTTCAAGTACAATAAATATGTTTAATGTTTATCTATATTTTGCTGTTGGATCTAATAATGGTCATGTGATCTCAATATGGTTGTCAACATATTGTTTTATCTTATAATATATGTAGCAACACCCCAAAGTGCCCTAGTATACTGGTAGTGAGTTTTGCATGTGCAAGCATTACTTATATTTTCATGTGGAAAATAAAAATCTGGTTTAATTTTTTATAAACTATTTGTAGCAAGCAGTTGTTTTATTGCTTGTGTCTACTCAGTTGTCATGGGGCACACGAAATGTTATTTTTATTTGAGAAGTTGCTAGTTATTATTACATATTTCCAGACTCAGAAAGGTAACCTATTACTGTGTATTTCCTCCATTCTTTCTCTAATCTCAGGTCAGCACGTGTGAGAAGTTTGGTTACGGTGTGATGGTGACCCAGGTGGCCGCTACAGCCCCAGGCATCGTGGCTTTGCAAAGCTCAGGTAGCTAGAAGACTTATTTATGACCAATTTAATGTACATCTTGAGAGTTAAGAGCAGCATCTTCTATTTTTCTCCTCATAGCTTCAGACAGCAAAGGTCATGTTAAAAATGTACTGAATGTATTGTACATTGTTAGTGTTTCTGCAATCATTACATTTCCTGTTACTATTGATTTAGGGCTTGTACATGACGGTACTTACTGAGAAAGCGTTGCTCAATATAGAGGCTAATGTTTTAACATGGAAACTAGGATTTGAGCCTGTTAAACTAGTTAAAGTTTGAGTGGATTTATAGGATTTGTCCAGACGATAGTGGTGGAGCTGTGGTCAGCCTTGGAGTGTGGTCGAGAGGATGTAAGGGTGGTCCATCCAAAATCTACTCCAATGGACCCTATCGACAGGAGCTGCCTCAAGGTTATGACTCCCCCATCATTTACCTTGCAATAAATATTCAGTAATGCTTTGCTATTTACAGTTATTTAGAAGCAAAAGCTACGCTTCATTGAGATTTTATGGATTTAGATAAGGCTTCGATTTCCAATTTCCACAGTGTTCCTGTAAAAGCTACACTGAGTAATTCCATGAATAAATGATTTTAGCAGAAGTGCACACAATCAACCACCGACCACTTGAAAGTCAACATGAAATTACATTCACAACCCATTTTACTTGATTAACATTATCCAGCGGCAAGTTATTACATTTTGATAAAAGGTTATAAGCCTTAAAAAAACACACAAAAAAATTAAATACCTCTTACATTATTTGGCCCAAAATATTTTTTTTTTTTTAGAATGGCTATTTTCAAAGTGATTTCTTCAAAAATGTAGTAAACAATATCAATCTGAAGGGGCTATGAGTGAACTGTAGTGATTTTTGTGTGTGCGCGCAGTCCTTCCTCTCTCTAGTGAATGTGCTTTCTTCACCTCACGCTGTGTGGGAGCTGCTGGGACATCGAGTGCTTCCTAACAAGACCGAGTACAATCTGAGAGAGATGGCCACATCAGTTTTAGTGAGTACAATAGACTGGACAGCCTGCGTGCTTTATCAATACAAACAGACTAAAGGTAGAAAGTTATCCATGAAGAGTATATACACTACAATTTTTTTAAATGTTTCTATTCAGAATACAGTGAATACTTTCATTCAGTAAGAATGCATTAAACTGATCAAAAGTGACAGTAAAGACTTTTGAATGGCTACAATAAAATCTGCTTCCAATAAATCCAGTTCTTTTGAACATTTTTTTGTTCATCATAGAATCCTAGAAAAATGTATCACATTTTTTTTTACAAAAAATATTAAGCAGCACAACTGTTTTCAACTGTAATCATAAAAAAATAAATGTTTCTTCAGCACCAAATCAGCATATTAGAATGATTTCTTAATGAGCATGTGGCACTGAAGACTGGAATAATGGCAGCTAAAATTCAGCTTTGCCATTACAAGAATAAATCATGTTTTAAAAAAAAAATATATATATGTATGTAATGAATGTGATGTTTTAGCTCAGATTTTCTTAATTTGCAGTTCTAATCATGATCATTTGAGGGCAGACTTTGACCGATGATGTACCGCACATCCCAGAACTAGCTGTGGTCTTTGTCACAATTATTTTGAAATCCTACATTTTTGATAATCACTCACTCACTCACTCTTCCCGTCAGGACCTGATGGACCGCCTCATCATTATTAACTCTGACGCAAAGATTCACTCCCTTTTCAACTATGAGCAGTCCCACACGTTTGGTCTGAGGTAAGATCAATAGTTCAGCCCTCTCTCTACCAGTAAATGGACAGGAAGGGCACAGAACCTGATAGAGGGTCCTTATAGAGGTTTATTATCTGATTAGCCTTTTTTCTCCGTTCATTCTTCTCTGGGGATCAATGGCTGATTGATTCCGCCCTTTGTGTTCTCTGTGCTATGATTATCCTGAATTAATGCCAGACAGGGTGATACCAGGATATGAATAAGTTCTCAGGTTCTCAAAGGAAGTAGAATTGAAAGACTGGTGTAATCCACCTACTCGTGGAAGGAAAAGGAGCACTTTTGATGCATTCGGTCAACATATATCAAGGAATTACCATAGTTTAAAAATAAATTCTGTTTTTATAAGAAACATTTACATTTAATCATTTAGCAGACGCTTTTATCCAAAGCGACGTACAAATGAGGAGAACAATAGAAGCAATCAGACCATCGAGAGAGCAACAGTATACAAGTGCCATGACAAGTCTCAGTTAGTCTAGCACAGTACACGTAGCTAGGATTTTTTTAAATAGAATAGAAACAGAATGGGGTTAGCTCTTTAGATCACTTACCGCAGGCTGAGATCACATTTACATAGATAAATAGTGCTGCGGCGATTATTTCCCCTACCAGTGGTATTTATATTAAAAAGGATTATGTCAATATTATCATTATGAGTATAACATACCGTAGCCCTCCACATTTGATAAAGAGCCTTTTTTAGAATCCTGAATCTAGGTCTCTAAAAAGAAAAAAATATTTGAGTATTAAGAACAAGGTAGTAATAAAAATAATGTATTAATATTACCATGAACAGCCCAACAATATAATTTATTACATGATAGAACCTGAATTTTATACAGGCTCTCTTTTTTGCTGATTTACTATGTGTTCAGATCCTGTTGTTTTTGAAAACCTCAACAGACTTTCAGTGGTTTCATGCTGGTTTCACATGAAAAACACGTTGTGGTCAGCGCAAACCATGTTTACGCTCTCAGTAAGTGAGCTTATTTATTTCATCGTGTTTTATTTTGTCTCGTGTAGTTTTATTGATGCTTTTCACGGATGAGGAGATGCCAAGCAACCAGCCAATGTTGGCATCTGCCTAATTAGGCTAGTGCCAAAATACTGTAGAGGTCAATTGGATGTATGGCCTTTGACAGCAAAAGTTATTATTTGTGTTTAGCATTGTTTTTCCCTGTTGAGAACCACTGAGGTGGAGTAAAACAGTTTTTTTCAATCTCAGAAGATTAGGTTATCTGTTAAGTGTAAAAAATGTTATGGATATGAAAAGATGTCTTTCTTGAGTATTTCAATCATTTTAATCCACACTGTGGAGCATTACAGCTGAGATCTTAGATTAAAGTCTTAATTTTGATTGAGATTTTAAATAAACATTCTGTGTGTTTCTCAGTGTGTGTTTGTGTTATTCCGCCTGAATCTAAATCTTTATATGGCATTTCGCCTCAGTGCAGAGGAAGTTGCCTTTGGCAATCTAAAGATCGATTGCGGTGATGAAACCGAGTGCTGTTTATTTGTTGCTGTCATGTTAGTTTTGTTGTCTTTCCCTTAATAAAGTCAAGATGTAAGTTGTGGCATAGACCAGAGTGAGATCCTCAGGCATATTCTGGTAAAAAAAAAAATATATATAAATGTATCATTTTCATAATTACCCAGTTTATGTGGAACAGTTCATAATAATGTGTTGAGTACATACATTGTTTATACTTAAAAGTTAGTGAAATTAAATAAAGGAGAATAATAAGGATAAATAAAGAGGAAGTATCAATTACCAACATGATTTCCTGAGGAAAATTCCTGAAGAAAATTTGTGTGGTGGCATTAATATTTTGTTATGCAGTTGTTAGCATGTTCTGGGTGGTTGCATGTCAAAACAACTATGATGGTCTGGTCCCTAGGTAAAGGTGCAGTACCATTAGTGATATTTCGGCAAAACTGTGTGGGAAAAGAAGTAATGTAGTGATGTATGAAGCACAGCTATCACCGAAGTCATTTTCAAACCAAGCAGCTTTCTGCTAGTCAGTGTGGTGAATCCACATGACCAACTTCAATACATTGCAAAATCTGCACTGGGAAATCCTGAAGTCTGTTTACTAATAAGTAACATTTACCACTCCCCAACAACCTTCCAGTTATCTGCCCACATCTACTAGGTTACACCATCCTAAAGGAAGGAAGACTAAGAAATTTGTCACAGTGTTTGATCAGCACATAATGTAAGCTTACCAGTTGCTCTTTTGAATTCTCGTCTACTTATCTAAGATAACAACTCTTAAAGTAACCATAAACTGTGATTTCCACCAACAAGTTTAAACGGATGGCATTCCTTGGAGTAATGATAACAAAAGCCAGAGAGTGCAATAAATCTGTGATTTAGTACAATTACTCATAAATAGATATCTGGCTGTTGGGATGGCAGGGATCGAGAGGTGAACAGGCACATAAAGCAACATGAGTTCTTGGGCGTGGGTCTGTGGGAAATGACAAAACTGTGACTGTTGTGTCTGTGGAGAGACCCACATACTGAACCAATCCCACACTCTTGTGTTTATGTGGAGTATGGTCTGTTTGCGAAATATCAGCATGCAGTTCATGCCCTCAGTTACTCAGGGTGTGTTTTTAAGTCCTTCAGCTCAGGAATTTATTTTAGTTACAATATCACGGACGTGTATAGATAAATCGCCCCCTTGTGTCAGATTTGAGACTACACAATATAAAAATAAATATGGTTAACCAGTATTGTTAGTTATGTATCTGACCTGTAAAGGTGTTTGATTTTTCTGTCAAGATAAAAATTTAAATATTGATGTAGTAATGGATTAATGGCTGCTGAAAATTCGGCTTTGCTATCACAGGAATAAATTACATTTTAAGATATTAAAATAGAAACTTTATCATATATAATGTGTATATATATATGATGTACAAACGTTAAAATTTTAGGCTTATCACCACTGCTGATGTATTTCTGACACATAATAGATTATCGAAATCCCTTTCTCTTGCAATTGACCGTTCACAAAGTGCTTGATTGACAGGCGATCTGACCAATCAGAACACAGAGATTATGTGCTGCCGCTGCTATCCGCCATCTTGCCAGACAGCTATTGCCTGTCTCCATAGAAATACATATTAAAACGGAGTAAAAAAGATTGACTGAATTGAAACTTTTTCAATACAACTAAATATAAAAATGTGTGGAGGGTTAAGCTGTGCTGTTGTTGGCTGCCACGGTAATGACAATAAGCTAAGGTATTCCTTTAAAGTACTTGTTTTGCGTACCAGAAAACCTGTCATGTCCGGTGTTGTGCCCAATTCTGACCCCTGCCAGATTATTACCCCCCTAGTATTGGTATGTTTAGGGTTAGGTGTGGAGGAGGGGTTAGGATTAGGGGTGGGGTTAGGATCAGTGTTGCCAATTTAGCGACTTTTCAGACCCCCCTAGTGACTTTTTTCCAAAAAAGCGACTAGCGACAAATCTAGCGACTTCTTGGACAAACCTTAGCGAGTCTCTTTGACTCGCTGGTACTACCGCACGAGAGCAAGATATTGCTTTCACAGCGCGCACACACCTCCCCCTCTCTCTCTTGCTCTCTCTCTCTGCTCTGTTCAGCGAGCGGCAGAGAGGAGCAGCACTTTCAGTTAAAATAGATGATGTTGCTTCTCTAATTTTACATGCAAATATAGCCGAAAACAGCACAGGAATTGTATTTGTCTTTGCTTATGTTATGTGTATTTGATTTCATCAGACGATTATAAATCATGCAGGATTTTTTTGCAGATTAACATCTTGGAAGGGAGAGGTTATCTTAAAGGGCCACATTTCAGTCCCTATTTCATATTTATCCCGTTGACTGACAACAGAAACAGTAAATTATATAAATGAAAACAGTTTTATTGAGAATTTGGCTAAATTAAAATACAGTATGTGAGCAAAGAGAGGCAAACAAATGTAAAAGGCAATAAGACGCGATGACGTCATGGATATGCTAATTAGCGTATGACATCATCTAGCGACATTTAGCGACTTTTCAAACTGGCTTTAGCTACTTTCCATTGAAAAAAGTTGGCAACACTGGTTAGGATTAGGCAATCAGATAGCGATTTCAACGAGAGGGGTAATAATTTGGCATGGGGTCGAAAATGGGCACAACACCAGCGCTGTATGCATTGCTTGCAGCGCTAAAGTTAAATGCTGAGTGTTAAATAATAAAATAATATGTTAAAACATATGCTCTTATCATTCTGTGAACAAAATCCCGTGAACCTCGCCCCGAATGGGAGATTTATATGCACATGTGCGCTCATCTGTTTTCAATGCAGCTAACATCGCATCGCTTCATGTCATCTTCCCACTCATTAAACTATGACCGGTCCTTTACTGCAAAAAGACTGTCACTGCAATACTCTAAAGTGATGAAACTATGGCGCTATGTACTTTTTAAAAACATTTTTATAGGTTTCACGTTATATTGTTGGCTCGGAAAATATGTAAATACACATGGCCAGTATAGCTGCAGCTGTCTCCTGCTAGCCTTAAACACAACTCAGACAGGAGAGTAGATTAACTTCAGTGGACTTAAACTTGAAACATGGTGTTCCGCGGTTGAAATAAACCACTTTCTGATGTTTATTCAGGTTCATTTCAAGTAAATATGAAAAGATGATTGGTTCACGTGTTTGAACTGAGGCAATACAGTGATCTGTCACGACACATTGAAGAGCCACAAAACGGTATTTATTGTTTGAATTTCTTTTAAAATGACTCTATTTAAAAGCTGAGGGTCCTGAGACCTTGTTTCACATCAGAAGTAGCCTGCTCTGTCTTCTCTGTCGGTGTGTTGTCAGTTTCCTCTTTGCTCTGCGATGTATTTTTCACTGCGTGAGAACATGATTTGTAGTGTAAGACTACAAATGTGATTGTTTGTCGGTCATGGCAACAGTAACTAAGGGTGGGCGGGTTTTGCGAACGGTCAAATGTGAATCTAATCTAAAATCTTCTGCCCTTTGTATTGCATCACAGAATCTTTCATCAGTGCAGCGTAAATACATCTAGCATTGCCTAGACTTCGAAGAGCTGAGTGCTGTTAGGATTGTCAGTATCCAAACATCTGACAGTTATTATGCTTTGGATAGTTCACTCATCCTTGTGATCACAGTCGCTGTCCATTAGCAGAGAATAGACTGCGCCCAGAGCTAAGGCTGCTGACTTCACAGCCAGCGTTTTTGTCTGAAGGCACATCTCCAGTTAACTGCTTCCAGGCACTATAACATTATGTCTAATGATCGAGAACAAATTCAAGTGAGCTTTAGACATAGGTAATGTCTAATAATGAGTCATGACGTTTATGAATTAATCTACTCCTTTCAACATTGTAAATAAGAACTTGTTCTTAATTAACTTGCCTGGTTAAATAAAGGTTAAATGAAAAAACATACCATTTTTACTCCTTCCACCTACCTGCAAATGGTTTATAGTTGTCTCTGCATTCTTAAGCTGAGATAGGAGAATTTTAACATCATAAATGATTTATGATTATGAATTCTAAGGTATTGTAGAAAGGTTATAACAGTTGGTCTAGTCAATGATACAGTGTTGTAATATGCTAATACTTGAACATTTACTGCATGCTCAGTATTTTCTTTTTGGTATAGTATAGTATGCAAACAGGGACACAGCTAGAGTCTCTGCCTTCACAGTAGATGGAGTTTGTAGTAAGAAAATGTAGATTGAAAACTGTTGTAGTTTTTAGCTGCAAACGAAGCGCTGATGCTGCACTGATTCAACCTCCGTCACAGTACAGTGCCATTTAATGGCTGCATTGAAAATCCTCTACAATCAGCTTTGCTCAGCTGCATTGAATCACATCATTAGAAACCATTAGAGAGGAAAATCTGTGTCACCTCACCATTCTAGCAGCTCAGTCCCTCTGGCTTCTCCAGAACTGATATGTGTCACTATACTGTTCACCACTCATACAGAATATCCTCATCTCATCAGTCCAGTGCAGGATTTCATGATTTATTACTCTCACAGCTTTCATGCTAATTTCCCTGGTAATGTGTCATGGAGTTAAAATTTAATATTCTCCAATAGTGTGTACACACAACTACTGCTGGCTGTTTGAAAGACTAAACTTCTTGATCAAAAATGACACCAAAATGATGCTGCACACCTGATTTTAAAGGCAAATGTATAGTTTATAGTTTTTTGCTGATGCCATGATGATGGATTGCTAAAGATTTTGGGGATTTTGGGAGATGATAAACCAACAAATTTCAGTTTTCAGCAATGTAAAATTGAAGTAATGTTGCTTGTTATTTGTTTTCCTGTGTAAACACTTGTTTATTCCATCTGTGCTCATTCAGGCTCTTGAGCGTGCTGTGCTGTAACCTGGATGCTTTTCTTCTGCTGGAGTCTCAGTATAACCTCTCTGAGTTACTGCTGCAGGGTCAGAGGGACAATGTCACAGAGCCGCCCTCAGGTGAAGGGTGAGTGACCGTCTCTCACTTTCCTGTATTCCCTTGAATGTAGTTCAGCACGACACACTAATTCAGAGTCAACCAACAGTCACTTTCCAAAAGTAATAGATTTTAATTTTAATTTTTTTTAATTTACCATAGGCTTAGATAGTTTGAATTGACAATGTGAACAAACTGTAGATACAGTATGTATTGATTCTGTATATTGTTTGTTTTTACTGACTTCATCATCCTCAGGGAATTCATCATTGATGGACTGTCTGTGGAAAGAAACCATATCCTGATTCGAATCGGTACAGTTGGTGGCCCGTCTGAGAGGAGACTTCCTCCCAGAGCCCTGCAGAAAGTGAGAGCATCTCCTTTTTCCTTCCTTATCTTTTGTATGTGTAGTACAATAAACTGTGTTGAGTTGATCATGTTGTAGATATAGTACCATGGAAGCAGTGTCACCGGATGTAATTTGGTTGCAATACACTTTTTTTTTTTTATTTGACCATTTAAAAGCAGTTTTATGCTGGATATTCAGTTAGGAAGAGGTATGTGAAGTGAGATTTAATCTGTTAACAGGATGCTTTTCACAATTTTGCAGTCATTGTAACAGTCCCCAGTCAATATTCTAGTTTTAGATGCCTTATCTACATCCCATGTTTTGAATTTAAGAAACATAAATGGGGACTAATATATCAGTATTCATATATCAACATAATCTCCATGGAGGGGTTTACTGCTGCTTTGGCAGTTGCTTATGTGGATTGTGGAATGTCCCAGGAATCATGCGAGGAAACAAATATTATGCTTCTAAAAAGAGCTTTGCAGATAAAGCCTCTGTTGTAATGTAAAGAGATTTGTAAACAAGGCAGTAGATGCATATGTGACAGTTTGAGTGATGACAGAACTTGACATTCATGACACATAGGATGAGGCTCTGGTTGATGACTCAACACATCTTTAGGTGATTGCAGCGACTGGAACTAAAAATAAACCTGCATACTTTTGTGTTTGACAAACAAAGCCCTTGTGTGTTAGTCCTTTGTTTTTCATTTGTTTTATACTGAAATTAGATTCTTGATTTGAAACTGCAATAAATATTTATTATTGTAGCAATGGGAAAAAAAATGTGTTTTGGCACAGTGAAAGGGGATGCTTTTAGAAAAAAGAGGACATTTAATGGGTCAGACTGAATTCCCTGAGTAAGCTGTCATTCAGTACTAGTGTCTGGCTTGTTTTGGACCAAAGGTTGGTGTGAAGATATTGATAAATGTATTTTCCCCATACATTTGTTTTTATTTATTTTTTTATGTGGTAACATTGTTGTGCTCACAGCTATAATACAGCTATTGTGAGTATCATGTTTTAGCAAATTAAAATGAGTGAAATTAAAATAATTTAAAATACACTACAGTTATTACACTACTGTTTTTTATACACTACTGATTTTTTGATGTTTTTGAACATTTCTTAAGCTCATGAAGTTTGCATTTATTTGATCATAAACACAGTAAACAGTTATTACTGTATTGTGAGAAATATAATTTATTCCTGTGATGGAAAAGCTGAATTTTCAGTCCAGAAACAGTCCAGTCTTCAGTATCACATGATTCTTCAAAAATCATTCTAATATGCTAATTTGGGGCTCAAAAATGTTTCTTATTATTGTCAATGTTGAAAACAGCTGCTTAACATAACTTTTTCTACAACACATTAAATATCAATTCAACAGAATATGCCCAAAATTACATTGTACAATTTTGTTATATACATTCATATTTTAACATTGCTAATAAAAACATGAGATTTTGCCTTCTACAGCTTAAAAAATAATAATGGGAAACCACAGCATACCATATTTATGGAAAGTGTCCCATCTGTCCCTTAGGGGAATGACCTTTACCCATGGCCAATGGTGTCTACATACCCTCTGCCTAAATATTACATTCTTGATGTGTCCAAGACTCTCCGCCCTAAACAGGGTAAGAACAATCTTTTAAAGCATTAGATTCTACTATAGATATGTGTTATGTGATATTTTTGTAATTTATGAAAGCAAATCCCTTGCTTAACCATTAGTTTAATTCAGTGTTTTACATGGTTCTACTCTGTAGTAACTTCAAGGACACATTCTCTCTTTATGACAGACTCATTTCTCTTCTTTACTGTTACAGCGATACATCTTTATTTCAATGTGACGGCTTTTTCCAGCTCAATAAATGGGGACTAGAGGTTCTTAATGCCTAGTAAACACTCTTCCTTTAGGAAGAAGCATCAGTATGTGGATGAATCCCTTTTCAGTGCCTCAGTGGTGTTTATTTTGGCCTGTCTTTAAATGTTAGGCTTGAGACAGTATATTGTTATTTTGAAGGCCAAGATGTTATACAGTTAGTAGTTACAAGTCAAGAGTCACAGATTGCCATAGGGCATGCAATCAGTAAATTAATTTGTTGTGTACTGTGTTCAAATGTTTTTGCCAGAAGACAATCATTGTCTTCAACATTGTCTTTAACAGAAGACTGTTAAAAATGAACACTGTGCCTGTTTCTTCTCAGAGTCAGAGATCAGTGCTTTTTTGGCCTCGTCTAAAGAAACTGAGAGAGATGCTAGCTGGATGGATGACTGCAGGAGACAGTTCTGCAAGATCATGGCTACAAAGTCAAACACTCTCACTGGATATGGTATGACCCACATTCAGCTCTGTCTGAAGTTCACAGCAAGATGCCCAGCTTCTCTAATTTTATACTGAAGTTTACTGCATTTAAAGGAGTCAAAATGAGAAATCAGATATCTGTTCACAGTGAGGTAATAAGGATGAAGTAGGATAACTACTAAGAGGGTCTCAGGTGCAGACCCTTCTTCTTAACGCCAGAAGAATGAACAATATCCCATCCTTTTCAGCAGCTATCCTATCCTACTACAGTTCTGTTCTTTTCAACAGCAAATTTCAGAGCAAATTGTTTCGTGATCCTGCCATAATGTAATGCAGGCTTTGCAAAGAGGCTGTTGTTGAAGGATGGGGCAGCACAAACTATATCGAGTTTGACAGCAAAGCCGCAGCTCGTGAGTCAGTGTTGTTACTCATTTCACATGCAAAGAGGGCATTTACATAGAGGACCTAAAGGCACAACAGCACAAAACGGCCTGTTTAATTTTAAGGGTCAGAGAGATAGTGGAAAATAGTCATAAAAAAACTAAATTATGACTGCTTTGGCAAATTAAAAGTGGGCTGGAGGAAAAACAAATAAAATGATAAAAAAAAATGCATGATAGGACTGACCCTTTTAAATTCAAAACAGCTCTGTTGCATTATATGTTCCAACTTTTATTTATGAAAATTTTATTTATAAAATTATGTATTCAGGATCTCTAAGTCTGCAAGACCAGTTTCTGTAAATGCAGAATAGATTGTTTACAATGTAAAGTGCTCACTTGCTTTTTAGACCAAAGTTATTTGCATTTATTTATAGTGTTCCTTGATGTCTATTACTGTATATGCCTTTTTCTTTAAATTTACCTTTAGATTTCCACAGGAATTAAAGACAATTGTTTTTTTTTCAGTATATTAATAATAGAGCTGTAAAATCCTTTAAATCAATGTGTGTGTTTCTCTGGTTTAAAATAGTTAAATAACTCAAGGATTTCTTTCTATTGTGAATGTTTAACATTGGCCAGTTTCATAGTACATGCTGTTACTCAATGCCTGCCAATGTCTGATTCCGTGTAACACTCTGTTAGGTTTTTCTGTCTTAATTTAAAGTGATATTCGAGTAACAGTCACTTTGACAAACATTGTTGGAGTTATGCATTTCAACAAACAGGAAAATACATGCAACACTAAAGAAATGAGATTACAAGTAAATTTCTCATAAAAGATCTGTATTTAAACTCGGTGTACTGTAGCTTAAGACATTCTTTGATTTCTCCAGCATCCACTCCTTATATGAAAGAGGCTCTTTTGCTGGAGATTTGAGGTTTGATTCACAGGAAATTGCCTTGACCGTTCACGTTTCTTTTCTCTCACAGTACTTGCTGATCTGTTGGAGAGGGTCGTGCTGCATCTCTCGTCTTCATCCACCGACTGCTTCTTTCCACCGGCAGAATATAAAGGTCAGTCAACAACACTTTAATGTTTAATGAAAGGATTTTTTTAAATTTATGTGACCAACTTGCAGACAGCTAACAGAGACATCATTCACTTCAGAGGGCATATATGGAATAAAAAAACACAAGGGTATATATGAATTAGGGCTGTCAAAGTTAACACGTTAATAACGCGTTTACGCAAATTCATCTTAACGGCACTAATTTTATTAACGCGCGATTAACGCAGCGCACATTTTCTGTTTGACCCGTGGCCTAGCCCGTAGTTGAAGAAATTGAGATGCACATTGTTGCCAACTTAGCGACTTTGCAGACCCCTTTAGCGACCCCCCCCCCCCCCCCCCCCCCTCAAAAAGCGCCTAGCGACAAATCTTTAGGGTTTGCCCAAACCTTATTTAGTTTCTGAGACTCGCCGGTACTGCCACGTGAGCGCGAGGTCTTGCTTTCCCAGCGCGCCTCTGCATCTGCTCTGTTCAGCGAGCGGCGGAGAGGAGCAGCACTTTCAGTTAAACATATATTATGCTGCTTCTCTAATTTTACATGCAAGTATAGCCGAAATCACAGCACAGCTATTGTCTTTATCTTATGTGTATTTGATTTCATCAGATGACGGCTCGATTATCAGGATTTTTGTGCAGATTAACATCTTGGAAGGGAGAGCTGGTTATGTAGTCATAATGGGTCGCGTTTCAGTCACTATTTCATATTCATTCCGTTGTCTGACAACAGAAACAGTGAAATATATCAATGAAAACAGTTTTATTGAGAATTTAGCTGTATCAAAATACAGTATGTGGGCACAGAGAGGCAAACAAATGTAATAATAAAAACTGAACATGTACATTTTGCATGTTCAGAAGAAGTGAGCTGCCCTGTCGTGCAAAAATGTAAACAGGTTTATATAAGTAAATTGCTCAGTGCAAAGAAAGAGAAGTAATGGGAACCTGGTATTTATTTTTTCATGTGTCTAATAGACATAAACAAGTTCTTTGAAAAACATCTATGACCTTTGAAACATGTCTAGTCTTCATGCTCTATGTTGACTATGGTTTCAATAATAATAAACATACATTTGCATAAAGCATCCATATTTGTCCATGCCCATGTTGATTAGAGCAGCGTTTCCCAGTCCCAGCACCCCCCCCCCGCTCTGCATATTTTGCATGTCTCTCTTAATTAACACACCTGATTCAGATAACCATCTTGTTAGAAGAGAGCTACGTCCATGAACTGTGTTCCGATTGATATGATCCCTACACAGTGGTCATTGCTCCCTACTCCCTGAGCAGGGGAAATACGTTGGGAGTTTTCTTCACTTCGGAACATTCATTCATGGATTTGCGCTACACCACCGCCTGCAGCGTCTTCACACACAGACGAGTGTGACATATACCTCTGTAAATAAATACAATTTAAATTCACGTTTCACACACTTTAAAGGTTCAGTGTGTAGATTTTTGCGGCATCTAGCGGTTGAGGTTGCGAATTGCATCCAACGGCTCAGTCCCCCGCTCACCCCTCCCTTTAGAGAAGCTACGGTGGCCGATACAGGGCTAAGATGCCGTCGTCTGAGACCGCAGAGAGCAATGAGCAATGAGGTTTCTTTACAAAGGTAAATTAAGGAATTATATTTACTTAATTATTCAATAAACTGATGTCATTGCGAATATTACTGTTACTTGTTCACCATTGTGTCAGTGTTTTGGGGGGAACGCTACATTAGAGTATTAAAAACTTGAAAAGCATTAATTTAAGGTACATTTAGAACAAATAAAAATGTGCGATTAATCACGAGTTAACTCATGACAATCATGCGATTTAATAGCAATTAAATATTTTAATCAATTGACAGCCCTAATATGAATATACCTTTGTGTATCATAGTCCTGCTTCTCATAACTATACATTAAACGTGAAATATTTTCTGATTGGAGGTGATTGTGATTAAAAAAAAATTGCTTTCTGCTTGAAACTTTCTGCATCCAACCTGGTTTGGAAATGCTGTTAGCTCACCATGGTATGCTCATTGTAAAAATCCATCTGGACGACATTTGTCAGCTTTCCATTCACGCAAGCAGAATTATTTAGAAAATGGGAAAATAGTTGAGGCTCTGTGGGGTTTTCATTTATTAAACATAATGGTTCTCAGAAATAATATTGGTCATGCTCTTTTGTTTAAATCCCAGCTGCAAGGAATATCTGCTGGCTTGAGTAATGTGACTACTTCAAAAGAATGATTTGACAAAATTCACACCCCTCTCAACCTATTATTGTTTTAATATTTATAATAAAACTTTAAATTTATCATTATTTAGCTTTGTATTTGACTCCATGACATCAATTAAACATCTTTCAAAACTTTGTCTAACCTCTCAAAACATCACATTTTTTATTCAGTGTCAGAGAGTTAAAGTTTTCATACTTTGAAAGTCTTTGATAACTCGTTTTTAAGTATGGTGAGGGTCAGGGGTCAGTTAACTCTGGAGATTATTAGTGGTTTGGGTTCTGGCAAGCTCGTGAACTTTTAATTTATTGACAAGCATCTTCTTTCATTTATGAACTACGGAGTCGGAGACTATGAGTGAAAATGTTTTTCTTTTTTAAATACTTTAGTAAATATTTATTTTACTATAAAAAGTAGACATAAAATCAGCTTCTGGGTAAAGTTTTGAATGATAGCTTAATTGTTGAGAATTTACAAAAATGAATCAGACTTCTCAATCCCCAAAACTTCCCAAATAGGATATATGGGTATATGTATGGATGCCTGACATGGCAAGTATTATGGTGTCATGTTACTTTAGCATTCGTTTCCTCCTTTCGTCTGCCTCTTGGTCTGTATCCTCCCCTCTCATTTAGCAGAGGAGTAGGGGTGACTTGTCACACTTCATCTCACTTAGCCGTTCATGTCATAATCGCTGACTGATGTGAGCAGCAGGAAGTATGATTTGTCATTCCGCCTAAACCCTTCTCTCCTATTGGTTCATTTGCCAGCCAGTCAAGACCAGTCACTTCACAAGGTGCACATCTATCTGCATTATGTCATCATTACAATCCTGACATTGTTGTTATATTAATGAGGATGGAGGAATGGCCCCATAATTATATCAGTGGGCCCATTTCTGTCTCACCAAGGGTATTCACTCAATTAAGGCCATTCTTAAGCATGATGAATGTAGATCATGCAGCTGATGTTGATTTGTGGGTAAGCCGATGCTGAAATGAAAATGTATTATTTAACAGCACATTTTGCGGTGCTCTTTTGCTACTCTGTGCTCCATTTACTGAAATGAAATGGGTATTTGAAGAGGAGGTGCAAATGGGATGTAATTTCTTTTTTCTTCTTCTTTGGTTTCAGTGGTGGACCACAGTGTAAAGACTCGAAGCCTGTCTTCTGTGGAGCAGTTAGGTGTGGGGATATCCCTCAGGTAATGTATATGCCATATCCAGGCTAAGCTTAATGCTAGGATTGAGGTTTGTGAATCATTGTTGAAGTGCTTTGTTAAAACCCTTTTTTTAACACTAAAAAAGTATTATGTATTATATACAGAGTCTTAAAAAGGTCTTTAAAAGGTCTGACATCGAAGCAGAAAGTTTTGAATTCAGTCATCATGGCATTAAATGTTGCATGCACTGCAAAAAATAACATCAAAAGTGAACAAAATAAAGCGAGTTCAACAAAATGATGTGATGCTTGATGCAAAAACGAACATCTGTCAATGAGGAATGAAAAGTAGTTTTTCTTTATGAATTATTTATTAGCTCTTTGGCAGATTTTTAGTCTTTTTTTAAACTCGCTTTATTTTGATCAATTTCTCAGATTTCTCAGTTGTTTTGCTTCTGAAATAAATGTATCTATTGAAAAACCAAGACAAAATGTGGAGCAAGAACTTTTTACACTGGTCAGAATGTACAGTTATTTTCATATTCTATTTTCATTAATTATTTCCATATTCTGGTTAACCTTTTTTTTGTTTGTTTGTTTAAATGATTTTAAAAAGTAATGAAGATCTGTTAAAAAAAAAACTTAAATTTGCCTTCATAAAACATGCTGAAACCCTGATATTACAGTATATTACATTTATTATATAGTATTATTATCATGAAAGTAAAACAATGTAATTATTATTAATGCATGTATTTTGCTTTAAAAATGTTTAGATATTTGTGCTGGAAGACAGGACAAAAATACTGATTAGGAAAGTGATTTTTGCAGCGTGAATATTCAGAAATTATTTCAGCTTCACTGAAAGCCACTGGCATTCTGCGGTATGTCAGCACACTAGTTAAACTCAATATGAACCCATTTAGATATTTTGTCTTAAGGCAATCCACAATGACTGTAATCAGGCAATGCATTCTAGTGCTCAGCACATTGGGATAATTGTAACTCTCTGTTAACCTTCATTTGGTGCTGTTTCCCAGGGAGAGACTGTACATGCGTGATAAAACTGAATTTAATTCGGTTGCAAAATTTGTTCTTATTAGTCAAGAAATATTGCCTTGAGAAATTTCTAATTATGTAAATGTCTGTAAATTGGTGTTTGGGGAAGAACATTTTAACAATGTATTTTCACCTTTGTTTAGCAAGGTCCTATTGAATGGGGTATTAAATGAAGCTGCCATGTAAAACTGTGTGTGTGTGTGTGTGTGTGTGTGTGTGTGTGTGTGTGTCAGGTATGGCAAGTTCCTAAAGCTATTGAGAGAAGATTCGGAGCAGGATCTGTGTCTTCTGCTCAAGCACTGTCAGGAGTTCCTCTCTCAACAACGAGTCAGTGTCACTTCTGAGCTCTGTATCCTTATCATTACACTTTATAATATTAATCAAGTGACATGCAAAATATTTGCTAAAATTCTGACGTTCCATTTGACTGTGCACAATATTCTTTTTTGCTGTAAACCACATATCGGTTTATGTTAATGTGGATGAATCACTAATCTCAATGATAAGCTGAATGCCATTTTAAAGGGATAGTTCACCCAAAAATTCTAAGCTCTATCATTACAGTCAGTGAGTGTTTCTGTTACACAGTCCAAAACACGTAAAATAAAGTGTGCGAATCCATAAAAAAACATGCCTCACACAGCTCCGGGGGATGAATAAAGGCCTCCCGTTGCGAATCCATGCATTTTTGTAAGAAAAATATACATATTTCAAACATAATAAACACATCTCTCTCACTTCATCTAACTGTCATAAGCAGAAGCCCTTCCGGCGGATGACGTTGCATGATTAGTGACGAGCGGGGAGAGAGAACAAAACAAAACATATTTGTAAAGAAAAATGTCAGAGGATGAACCAGCCAAGAGGAGACTGGTTTTCCTTTGGTAAAGTAAGGAAACTTTGCTTCCTTTGCTCCTATAAACAAACTTTGTTTTTTGCGAGACTCACACACTTGCGCTGGGCAGGCGTCCTACGTCATCAGCAGGAAAGGCAGTCTCTCGTGAACGCATGTACGACAGATAGTGGAAGTTACACAAAACTGTTTATATAGTTTTAAATATTAATATTTTTTTTGTACAAAAACGCATCGATTCGCGCTACAGGAGGCCTTTATTCACCCCTGGAGCTGTGTGATGCGCTTTTTAATATGGATGCGTGTGCTTTATTTGACTACATTTGCTCTGTTGAACACTACCACTCGCCCATGCCATTATAGAGCTTGAAAGAACCAGGACAATTTTGAATATTACTCCGATTGGATTCATCTGAAAGAAGAAAGTCATATACACCTAGGATGCCTTGAGGGTGAGTAAAACATGGACTAATTTTCATTTTTGGGTGAACTAACCCTTTAAGTTTCTTCATGCTGTTTTCCTTTATAGATAAAAGTTTAGTATCAGATATGCATGAGTCAAATAGTAGCTCCAAAATCTACCACCATCCATTATAGGACAAATTTTCTGTTTTCAGTTATTTTTTTGGAATGAATTTTGAATAATTAGCCCCAAAATATAATTGGATACACAAGACATTTTTGAAAAAAATATGAATGTCTTTGCATTATATAACAAATTATTAAACCAAATGGCATTCATTTTAAAGAAATACAGGACAAGTACACTTTTGGAGGGTTTTCATTAGGTTTTAAATGATAAAACAATACATAGACTGCCATTCAGACCTTTGGGGTTTAGAATTTTTTTATGTTTTTGAAAAAGTTATGCTCACCAAGGCTGCATTTATGTGATCAAAAATAATTGATTAATGTTATTGTTAAACATTAGTGGAACATATTCATGATCTGCTAGGACACTTCTAGACTTCATCTACTAAAAATCATCTTGAGATCACTCACTCAATTGAGATCAATGACTTTAATGTTTAAATACTTTTTGGCCACTATTTTGCATCGTAGCTGTTGGAAAAAAATAGGTCAACCTCAGAATGTATTGAAGAGTCCTTGACCCGACTGTCAGCCTGTTTTCAGGGTGGTTATCCTGGTCACGATTGGTTTGCCTCCACAGTTTTTCTGCTCATGCATGGCGACGTGGGTCGTTCTCTGAGTCTGCTCTTGCGTTTCTCCCGTCTGCTGCCGTCTGCCTTCCTGTGGCCCCCAAGACTGCACAGCTCTGTGAGTTACAGCCTGTATCTTTTCTCTCTTCTCATTCATGTCAACCTTTAATACTTGCTGGGGTAGCAAGTTAAAGTTGTAGGTTGCCCCCCAAAAAATCTAATTAAGTCATATAAATGAATACTTGTATTCAGCAAGGATGCATTAAATTGATTTAACAAAAAAAATAAAAGAACCCTGAAAAAAAGCAGCACAACTGTTTTTATCATTGCTAATAATAAATTGTTTCTTGAGCAGCAAATCGACATATTTAAATTATTTCTGAAGGATCATGTCACACTGAAGTCTAATGGCTGCTGAAAACTCAGGAATAAATTACATTCTAAAATATATTAAAATATAAAAGTTGTTTTAAATTGTAATAATATTTCACAATATTGCTGTTTTTACTATATTTTTGATTAAATAAAAGCAGTCTTGCTGTGTTTTGGGTGAACTATTCCTTTAAATGTCTTAAGCTTAGCCCATGTTGCAATTTTGTTGTACTAATAACAGCTGCATCCCTCTCATGTTTAGTAATGTTCTGAATTTATATTATGTATATGCTTGTGTAGCTTTCATATCCATGTGCCGTAAACAAAACTCAGCATTTTGACCTGCATTATCATTCTAATCTCCATTTGCATAGGAAAAGTTAATACTGGGAGGAAATGCTGGATATCATGATATTACTGGGGCAATAGTCATTACAGTGGTTCCCATAAAATTTGGATGGAGCAATCTCTCTCTCTCTCTCTCTCTCTCTCTCTCTCTCTCTCTCTCTCTCTCTCTCTCTCGGAACTGCAGATAGTAAACAGAGCTCAGTTAATTGAGTTTCAGCTGTAAAAATATGTGTGGGATATGATAATGCTCCACACACACACACACACACACACACACACACGAGTTTGTCTGATTACAATTCCATATTTCTGTGCTGTCAGAGTGGCCGTGCATGTAAATAATTTAGCTGAGAGACAATGATGACAATCAGGAAAAAGAGAAGACGCAGCCCTCACATTTGTCACAGTCCTCTCTAAACAGGAAGTTGCAGAGGCAGCTAATAAAAGCTTGGTCGTGTCATTAGCATGTGTGGTGTTCTGTTGTTTTCCGTGGTGGACAGAACTCTTAAAGGAACAGTTCTGTCATTATTTACTCACCTTCATGCCATAGTCATACACTTTTGTTTCTCCTGGAGAACACAAAATGGGATATTTTGCATAATGTTTCTATTTTCAATAAATGGGGGAAAAGCATCATAAAAGTGGTTTTGTGTTTATGTACAAGTATTCTGAAGTCATATCATAGCTTTGTGTGAAGAACAGACTAAAATAAAGTCATTATTTACTGAAGATCTTGCCCTTTGCAGAGTTCTCAAATCTCATTTGCACTTCATGATCAGTCATGACACGTAAGAACTAATGCAGCTCAGGATCACATACACTGCACCTTGCGCAATGCATCTTCATGCTTTTATGGATTTATTTTTTGCGTGTTTTTAGGTACATCTCCCTATAGAGATCGCTCAGTCAGGCATTCATCCCATCTACTCTTGCACTGCTCATTACGTCGAGATGTTGCTCAAGGCCGAGGTTCCTCTGGTTTTTTCCGCCTTCAGGATGTCTGGCTTCACTCCCTCTCAGGTGCTGTGTTTTAAGTACTTCATTTTTAATTACTTCACTCCAGTCTTCTCTGCTGGTAAATAACCAAGCAGACTTGCCAACCTGTACGCATTTTGTGTAGCAGATCTGGTATTTTTTGTGTTCCAGAGCAGCAACCGTCTTCCCAAATTTGTAAGGAGAATTGTTTATCAATCTATTGTCAACAAAAAAGAAGCTTTAAGGTTTGCATTTAATGAAAGCATTGTCAAAAAAAAAGACAGATAATGTCCAACAGGATGTCCTGTATTTAGGCTCATCATATGTTACTTCATCACAAATCTCTGTGGGAGTTAAATCACTGACGGTGTGAATCGTGATCGCTGGGTGAATGAGTGTTACACTGCCAGGGTAGAAATATAAAGATGCAAGGACATTCTGCTATGACCTGAATGACTGACAATCTTCATAGACAAATGCAGTGATTACTTAACGCTGCGCTCTCTCTGGGGTTTATATGCATGATCTCAAAGCTCTGCCTCAAGTCTTCTGTTAGATTGAGTCAGATATGACCTTTTTCTAGCAGTCAAGGACAAACATATTGAAGAGTAACTGGGTTTTCTGCATTTAGTTTATTTATGTATATTTTTATTCTTTATCCTTTGAACACTTTCAATAGGCCTGGATCTTGTATAATTCCTCTGACATGACTAAAAATGTATTTCTCTGCGTGCCTGAAATTCACTACTGTTGTTAGAATGAAAGATGCTTTTGGTAGCTATATATATATATATATATATATATATATAAGAAATGAAAAAAGAGCATTTTTAAATGATCAAAACGCACATATTACTCATAGACCAATCTAAAACTATAAAAATACTTTAAGCAATAAGCTTAAAATCTTCCTGAGCTACATGTTTCTCTTCTTTCTAAGGACACATGAAAACAAGAAGTGTTCCTGAATACAAAAATGTTGTGTTTATTGCCTCTCTTTACTTTAGCGTGATGTGAAGGGAAAGCAAAGTGAAGGGAGATATGCATTAACTCAAATTGGCCAAAGGTAACAATAAAGCCATTTATAATGTTACAAATAATTCTATTTCAAATATATGCTATTATTTCTATTTAAATATACACATATATATTTTATTTATTTATTTATTTGCAAAACAGAGGATGTAAAATGGAGTACTTCATGTCACATGACATTTACATTTACATTTACATTTAGTCATTTGGCAGACGCTTTTATCCAAAGCGACTTACAATTGTGGAGTACATAAAGCGATTCATCTTGAAGAGGCAATCAGACAGAGGAAGTGCTCGTAACACCAAGTCTCAGTCATTGTTCAAATAAGTACAAGCTAGCAAGGGAAGGAGAGAAAGATAAAGGGAAAGGTGTTTTTTTTTTTGTTTTGTTTTTTGTTTTTTTTTTAGTTCATGTGAGACGCTACTTGAGCCATGGAAAGGAAAAAAAAATACTCTTTATATGATATATAAATGTGACCATTAATGTGTTTAAAAACAAAAACACAAAACTTTCTCTTCAGATGTTGTGACAGGAAAATGATGTATACCGGACAGAAGTATTGATCTGCTAAAGGCTGCAGTCAATACATGATTGAAGGTCATCGGTGTGGGAACTTTTACACAGCTGAGTAAAATGCAAAAAAACTCTCTGCAGTTGCTACAAAAATACCCATAGTTCTAAAACTTATAACTAGTTTTGAATGGACAGAAACTGAAGGAAAGAAGATTTTCTGTTTTAAATTGAGTGTCACCTCCATCATAGAGGGCGTCCGTGTCTGTGCACTCGGGGCGAGTGTTTCGAATTCTAGACAAAGCAGGATGAGTGTCTGAAAGAGAGACACAGATGCTGTATAAATTGCCTGCTGGAGTGGTCTAAACGTACAGGAGGCATGTACGCGTGGCAGAACTGGAACGCCGTCTACGATACCACAGAATAATTGAACGCTTCTAAGGGAGGATTATATGACCTGAACTTAGTTCACTGCCACAGAAACAAAACAGAAATGCATCAAGCCTGTAGATGAAATGGATTTCTGCATATTATGATTTAAGAAACTTGATTTATTTTTTGTCTGAGCTCAAGAAACATTTTCCTGTCATTCATACAAAATTATTTTTGTCTTGTTTTCTTGTATTTGTTTCTTTCAAAATAAAAAAAAAATCTTGCAGTTTCACTTCTCAAATACATTTAGATATTTTTACTGGAAAATAACAAAAAAGCTGATTAAGAAAATGATGTGGTGATTTGTTTTGTGGTTAATTATGACTCTTAACAGGTAATAGACTGCATCAGACCTTGAGGGAATCATGTTAGAATTCGATACTCAGAAGTTTTTGATCTCTCATTTATTTTTCCAGCATCTCATATCGATTGATTTAAAACATTTATGGTGCAAACGTTGCATTTTCTCAAAACTACTTTTCTATCTCTCTCTCTCTCCTTTCCTCACTCTGTTTGTCCTTCCACCTGTTATGCAGATCTGTATTCAGTGGCTTGGTCAGTGCTTCTGGAACTACCTGGACTGGCCTGAGATCTGTCACTATGTAGCCACATGCGTCATCATGGGACCAGATTACCAGGTGTACATGTGCATCTCTGCCCTCCGTCACCTGCAGCAGGATATTCTGCAGCACACACAGACGCAGGACCTGCAAGTCTTTCTTAAGGTGCAGTATAACTTTTTAAAATGAAAATATATAATTTACTCATCCTCAGTCCAAACCAGTATTGGCTTTCTTCTGTGGAACACAAAGGAGATGTTTAGCTGAAAGTTCACACTACTGTTTCCATTTAATGAAAGTGGATGGGGGATCTGGGACAGTCAAGCTCCAAAAAGGACAAAACAGCACCATATAAACTCATAAAAGTGTCCCACAGAAGAAATAAAGTATATTTCGAAAGACATGAGGGTGAGTAAATAATGACAGAATTTTCATTTTTGGCTGAACTAGTCCTTTAAGTTGAGAAAATCCTGAGCCGGTGTTCTTTTAAAGGATGCACAGAGGTTTACAGTGTGCAAGCGTGTCTGCAGTAAATCAGATTAAGCACACTCTTGTCCTTGTTTCACCCTTAAAAGTTTAAAACTTTTCAGTCTTTGTGTGTGCGTCGGTGTACCCTGTACAATAGAGAAAGCGTTTCAGACCATTCCTGAAAGGTTTCTGAGGATTTGTACATATCCAAGATTACAAAACTTATCTATATTTCATCTAAATTAAAGATCTGGATCGAAATTACTCGTAACAATCCCTCCCGATGTCACTCTGAAGCTGAATGCCAGAGTAAATGTACAATGAATCCATTTTGGATGATTCAACATTGCAGAAATCAAACCCAACTAAAGTCATTCTTTGTTTGCAGGATTTCAAAAGCAATTGTCTGTCACTGCCGAATACATCCAACGCTTTTAAAACCATGACACAGTTTGGCTAGTGAATTCAAAGCATCCTGCAGAACCATTTTAGGTCTTTTTTCTTTGTTTTTATCAGTAACAATAGGCAGCAGAATAGTTCTAATGTATTTAGATAATGGGTACTTGTAATTAAAATGTCATTTTTCGTGTTTCATTTTAAACACACAGCGTGCAGCAATTTTCTACTTTTGAATGGCTTTGTAGGCTAAAGACTTTTTTTTCAGCTTTAGGGAAGCATCTGGACATTTCACAATCGTTCTTCCTAATGGCTCTGTGGTTTTATGTAGTTGATTTGCTACTCCACAGCTGTCATTAAAGGTGTGAAGAAGCCCAAAAAGGAAAATTAAAATTCTGTCATCATTTCAAATCTCAGTTTTTGTTCTTCTACACCAGGGGTCACCAGACTCGGTCCTGGAGGGCCGGTGTCCTGCAGAGTTTAGCTCCAACCCTAATCAAACACACCTGAACCAGCTAATCAAGGTCTTACTTGGTATACTTGAAACTTGCAGGCAAGTGTATTGAGGCAAGTTGGAGCTAAACTCTGCAGAACACCGGCCCTCCAGGATCAAGTTTGGTGACCCCTGTTCTACACATTACAAAATGAGATATTTAGCAGAATCTCCAAGCTGCTTTTTGACATACAACAAAAGCCCAATATTTAGTATTCAAACTTCATCACACCAGGTTTGACATCAGTGATACGACGCACCTCTGGTACTGATGTATCTAATTTTGTGTTCCTGGAAAGTAAGTAATTCTTACAAGTTTGGACCGGCTTGAAGGTGAATTAATTTTGGAGTATTCCTGCAAGTTCACCATAGAGTTGATGAGATGTTATAATAGGTCATGTTACAGTAGGTCACATGTAATCTAATTGTTTGTGAAATTGTGAAGGAGAAGACCAAGATTCTATCTTCATATTCCTGTTCATGATCTTTATTTTTCTTTAGTTTACTTTTTCACTTATTGTCAGTTATTATCTGACTCTATTCAGTTGTGTATAAAGATGCTCCGTATTAAAATGTATGGCATTATCTAGCGTTCATCAGCTGCGGATAAAAGTGTTTATCATTTGTTTTGTAATAGACTATTTCAGTCATTAGTTTTTTGTTTGCTCTTAAAGCATTGTGAGCTTATCTATTTTGTTTGTGATTGCCATACCAACTGCTGTGGTCTGCAGTTATATCACAAAACTGCTTACACTGCAGGCATATTTTATTTAACGCAGCAAACTCATAAAGGTTTATTATCCTTTCTCTCATTTTCATCCATTCACCATGAACCGAAGTGTCCTTCTGTAACTTGAGGAACAGCTTTAGGACTTGCATTTGCTGACTCATCGTAAACAAAATGTAATTCATTTGGCTTTGTCTAAACAATATTATTTATCCCCAGCTAAATGTCAGAGTATATTAGGCAGTGCATTGTTTATTTAGTACCAGAACGTGTAGCCACATCTCACATAGAGACCTCTTGTTTCATTAATATATGCCATTTGTTACTGTAGGCAGTGAGATTTGGCACAATATTAATAATGTGTAAAATCTTGCGTGATTTCATTCAGCAGTACACAATTTTCAGGGTGATTTTAGCCAATCTGTGTGCAGGATAATCAGGATCTGCTCAGACTGGAACAAGAATATCAAACTCCCATCGAAACGGATTGAGCGCAATCTATTCTAAAGCTGTTATAAACCCGTTCTACCTCTTTTCCGCAAACCGGCTCTCTCAAACGCTGCTCATCAAATCTGTGCTTCTTTTGCCCGCTTGCAGGAGGAACCAATCCACGGCTTCAGGGTGAGTAATTACCTGGAGTACATGGAGGGGCTGGAGCGCAACTACAGATCCATGGTGCTCTCGGACATGAGGAGCATCTTACCAAGGAGCAGCTAGAAGGAAATAGACCACTGAAGATCAGCAGGCACTGAAAGTGCTTTTGGTACAGAATAATACTGAAAATGTTGCAATGAATTTATAACACAACATGCTCGATATGTGAAGAGGACACTGTTTTATCAAACACCATGTGAATATGTCCCATTTGCTTTCAGTCTCTTTGATTTGTTGGGATTCTTATACTAAAGTATTCTCACTCAGGGAATCATAAATATAAGAACAAACTCTTCAAAGCCATATTGCCACTCAGTGGGATATATAAAGCATAGTAAATAAATAAGTGCAGTAAACCAGTCAAAAGTGATGGGCAAAAAGGATGATAAAGCAACCCTTTCTACATAAGCATTATCAAACTTCCCTCACCCAAAAAATTTAATTTTCTTGTACAGAATTCTGGGATACATAATTGATTTCAATTGCAGCATTGAGCTGTAATTATTTTGTAAAATTATTCTATATTTGACCATTGCATATGTGGGTGCGCATATATATATATATAAATCACGTTTTATATCACATTTATCTCTGTTATAATCTGCTTTTCCTTGTAGCCTTTTGTGCCTAAAGTACAATTTTCCTGTCCTAGGGTTATTACTGGACTCATAAAGTATTGAATTTAATTGTTTATTAATCTTTTCCTCGAACAGTTCTGACAGCATATGTAATTTTGTATCTACAGTCCTGCTTGTGTCACTTTATTGTTTCTTGTCAGTAATGATGTTGGAATATGACAGGATTGTGTCAGTGCTGTTAACCATTGCAAAAACTAAAGGATGTATATTGTACAGTCTGAAATGAGACCACTGATGTCAATTATTATTATTATTATTTTGTTACTCTTACCCAAGATCTCAGTGGGCTCATATTGTAAAGTCTGAAAAGTATCATTCATAGAGGCCATACACATTTACCTTTTCTGTGCATTTTCACTAGCAAAATCCAGTCATTTTCATAGGAATCCACGTGATTGGGTATTTTACATGTGGGTGAAAGATTTTCAAATGGGTTCAAGTTGGTCACATGGGTATGCAATGACCAACAGAAAGCTGCTTGGATTCAATAGATAATGCAACGTTTTTGCCCAAAATTTCAATAATGCTGACCCCATATATAGGTGCACAAGTTGTTTTCCAGTCTCAGCCTGTTATATGACATCAGTAAAATATGAAAAATTCAAAGCTTTTGATGCTTGATTGCTGTCTTAATGGACAATCAAACATGAAGTATGTGTGATCTAACATGTCAACACTTGAGTATACAATGACTCACAGGCCGTTGATGCAGTCTTGTTGTGTAGTGCGTTTTTGATTTTTTTTAAAAGGTATATATTAATATCTGCAGTTTCCCATCCTAAGGAAGCTGTATAGAGGCGGTATCACGTTGACAGGCCGTCATTAGCACATAGATGCAATCTCTCACCCTCGCCATCTGTAACTCACACAGTGAATAATGAATTAGATCATTAGAGAGGTGTCTTTCTCCTTCACAACAACTGCTAAATATTGCATACTGTTTACTCAGTAGGAGGCAGAAGCAGTTATAATTTTAAGCTGTAAAAAGTTCCCTCAGAGTGCATATTTTTTTACTTACTTTCTCCATTGCATTAAAAAAGTCACCTTTTTTAAACTTGTGCATATGCTTAGATAAAAAAAATCAGTTGAGCATCATCAGTTGATTTCATCATTGTGTAATCATAACGAGCTGTACGCATTAATCAGGTTAATGATTTAATGACTGATTGTTGGCCAACAGTCATTTGGAAAGCCATGTGTGTCTTGTGTTGGCTCGTTGTAAATTGACAATAGAAGGCTTTTGTGACGTGGATGTTGATGATGTATCTGCAGACCAAAATGGTAGGATAATTAGAAAAGGCTAATTATGGGTAATTAAACTGATTAACTGATAATTAAGACCTTTCTGTCTCTGTATTAGGCTTGAGGAGTTGCATTAGCTTGATTTCTCTGGTAAATATGCTTTATTATTCTCTTTCACATTAATTATCCCCCTTATGACTGCCAAATTCCACTTTCTGAAGAATCTGCTTGATGAATGGGAGAAAGTCATTCGAAAGTGAGCATCACTGTCCATTACTTACTCTGAAAAGCACTTGAAACAAGTAATATGAAGCGTGCATGGTATTAAAGGGATAGTTCACTTTGAAATTAAAATTTGGTATCTATCAGCTTACCCCAAGGGCATCCAAGATATAGGTCTCTTTTTTTCTTCACTAGATCCAATTTTGATGTTTTTAGGTCAAACCGTTCTAGTCTGTCAGTCATATAATGGCAGGTATAGGTCACTGTCTCTATAAGAGGGAAAAAGAACATGCACAGAGAAATCCAAATTAAACAATTCCCCATCGTAACTACACATTGATGGCCTAAGACACGAAACGAGCGGTTTGTGTGAGAAAACGAACAGTATTTATATCGTTTTTTACCTCTTGTACACAACCATGTCCAAGTGATCTGAGTGCGCACACGCATCCGGTGTGTGACGTGTGTGTGCGCGCGCTCTGGCTCACGCTGCATTCACACTGGGCGTCGGCGTCAACGTTTGATGGAGGGCGTGTCTGAAGCGTGGTGCTGACGCAACTTTTCAAGCGCCAACGGAGGCGTCAGCCAATCAGATCGCCTCATGCAAATACCCAATCCCGTTCATGCAACACCAGAGAAGTATGTGATTGGTTGTTGTAACTATGACGGCGCGTCAGCACCACATTTCAGACAAGCCCTCCGTCAAGCGTTGACGCCGACGCCCCGTGTGAACGTCACACACCGGATACGTGTGCGCACTCAGATCACTTGGACATGGTTGTGTACAAGAGGTAAAAAACTATATAAATACTGTTCGTTTTCTCACACAAACCGCTCGTTTCGTGTCTTAGGCCATCAATGTGTAGTTACGATGGGGAATAGTTTAATTTGGATTTCTCTGTGCATGTTCTTTTTCCCTCTTATAGAGACAGTGACCTATACCTGCCATTATATGACTGACAGACTAGAACGGTTTGACCTAAAAACATCAAAATTGGATCTACTGAAGAAAAAAAGACACCTACATCTTGGATGCCCTTGGGGTAAGCTGATAGATACCAAATTTTAATTTCAAAGTGAACTATTCCTTTAAGGGCCGTTCAAAAACAATGTTATTATGCTTTAGCGTTGACACTTACAACTAACTCGTTAACACCAAGGATGATAACGATAAAGATATAGTTCTAAAAATCTTTCTCAATATTTAAGGATAGCAGAGTCCACACCACAGCTATGACGATAAAGGCACAGAGAAACAATATCGTTGGAATTACTTTCAGAATGATTTTTTTCCAGCTGATGAACGATACAAACATTGACGCCTAATCAGAATCCATCCTGCTATAAAGAGTTCGAAAATTTAAAGTGGCAGACGAGCGTGCACTTAACATAAACAAATGATATTGTGCGCTTGTGTGGACGCTAATATTATCATCTTTATAGTTATCGTTCTTGGTGTGAATGGGGCTTAAGACTTAAATAACTGTATTTACTGACTGGGTGTTTATATTGCAACATAGTTAAAGATGCAATTTTGTCAGTGGTATTTTATAAAAATAAATGTTAGTCATACTTTTTGCTGTACTTTTTGCTAACAGTCCAGTTTTGAATTTGTCCTGTACTTCAGGTGAAGCTCATGAGGGTTGTCCTTTAGCTCTGATGTTCAAGTGTCAGTCATTGAATATCTACTTACTGTGTATTGATGGACACACAATCAATCTGAGGGTCTTTGAAGAAGATATCACAAGCATTATCCATCTCTATTAAACTCCAGAATCTCAAGGGGTGAGGGGATGAATCCATTTTCTCTCTGTATCAATTCTAATCTGGACTGATTAGGGTGTGATTAGAATGCATGACTTTAACTCTCCCTGTCCGCTAATTCAAAGCCCAGTAGCATCAACGATAGGTCAGCTTCTACAGCAAATGGATGAGATGGTAGGAGTCAATTCTTGTTCCCTGTGGGATAGAATAGGCTTATGGATCAGGCTCAAACTAAGAGTTAAAATCTACAGACTTTGTGCGGAAAGTAAAACTCTTTTATGTTCAAAGTAGGCACCGAAGAAAGGAAGCAAAGAGAAGGAGACGAGAGGCAGAAGAAGATTACCACACGAGCATAACCCATCCATTCACTGTCAGAAGAAGCCAATAATTTATAACACACATTACGTATTGTACACACGCTTCCTCAGTCAAGCTGGAGCGCCGCTTTCATCACACACCATCAATACCACCCTTTTGAATCGTATCGCGGTTCTGCAGTACGACGTTGTCCTCTGGCTCCTTTCCTGATCTATTTGTAGACTTTTCTTTTCAGATATTCTCTTTTCGCTGTGATCTAACCCGTAATGACACCATCAGCACAAATTTCCCCTCAGGCCCACCTGACGAGACCATCGGGTTAATTGCAAAAAGTCTCATTAGCGTTATCATACAGGCAGCCATTTGGATTACCAGAAACACAATACTTACCAGAGCAGAGAGGGAGTCCAATGAATCAAATATGAGTGTGATGATCAACTAGTGCAGATAACCCGGGCAAAAAACGGCATTATTCTTGAATGTCTCTGTCTCTTCGAACCACAGGAACAGAGATTGCAGATAGTGTTTGAGTGAAGCTATCACAGCAGAAGTGCATGTCGGAGCCAGAGACGTCACAGAGGTGAGGCCGTTTGAATCTGTCTGCTGTCACACTATACCATTCAATTAACTTTTACCTCTGCAGTATCTATCTATCTATCTATCTGTTCAGACATTCTTAAGCATGAGAAGGATAAATGAGTCTGTGAACAGTAGAATCTATCAAGCTGGTCCAACTGGCCACATTAATTATTTCAAGAATATTACATACTGTAGGTACTGCTGTTTTGGACCCATCATCGGAAACCAAAAAGCAGTTCTAACATCTGGTTTTTCATCAGTCTTTATGATATTATGCTAATTTTTTTTTATCCCTTTAGACACATTTTTCTTTTCAGTTAGCTTGAGGTTAAACTGGTATCCCACCACTTAACTGTGAAAAAGGAAACAATAAATTTCAGTACAAAGAGCAAGCCAAATGGAATTGTGGGTGTTGATTGGAAAAAAAACTACTGTCACATTGCGTGGACAGCTGAGATATTTTTTTTCCATTGTCTCCTGCCTCCTTTTTACTGTGAAGTGCTTATTATTGGCTTTGATTTTACATAATGTATTGACATCTGTGCAGTGCATATAAATGTGGCACAAATTGATGAGGCCATTTAATGGTGATGTGATGGTTGGCATCTTTCCTGGCAAAAGTTCAATTCATTCCTGCAGATGGGAGTTTAGTCAAAACACACCCCAGGTGTTACTGAGTGTGTTTTGCAGTAAATGGATCTGTTGACTGATTGCTTTTTTGTCTATAATAACCTGGTGCATATAAATGTACGGTATAACGTTATCTGGACTACAAAACAGGGGGAAAATGTGACTGGAACTTCCTGTCACAATGTGATGGTGCTTGAAGGTGTGGTTTTTAGGTGATTGCTTATTGGCCCATATCAAAAGAGCCCACCCCCAAGACCTCATATCAGCAATATATAGTTAAATATAAACATAAGTGCTTACAGACAGCATGCAAGGAAAGATAAATGATGGGTGTAAATTGGTATGCCAGCAGCTTCTGTGGCTTCCTCCACGGAGCAGATCAAACAAGCTTCTGCTTAATGCTTTTCATTTATCAATACAGCACCATCAGCAGACAAGCAACAGTCTCAGTTGAGTGCTTGAGCTCTGAAACATTAATGACAGGCGTCACTGCAGAAAGGTCTGAGTCATGGCAGAGCGGCTAACAGAGATCTTGGGGATCAGATTGACAATTAACCCCGGTAACCAAGTTCACGCACATCTAATGATGCAAAATCTTCTTGGTTTTGATTTTAGTCCAGTGTAAAGCATTTTACATTATCAAGCAGACATGATTCTATATATTTTATTATGTTTATATTCATACATTAAAACCAAGTTGCATCGAAGTTTAATCCAAGTTGCAACTCGTTTAAATAAATAGTTTTTAAGTTGAAGTTGAACAATTAAAAGAAAATAATTACAGCAATAAAGTAACAATATTTTCTGTCTGCACTTCATTACCACTAACTGTTGTTCTGCTATTATTATGAATAGTCAACTCCTTTTCAGATCATTAGTCAGCAAATTGCCTGTAAGCAGTGCAGGTGTCATGATGGTCAGAGGCGTTAGAGATTTCACCAAGCTGAGGAAGAGTCACTAAAATCGGCTCAAGAGTTCAAGTTCGTTTGGAATCTAAAGTCAAGTTAATGTCAAGTGAGTTAGTTGTTTACTTTGTAATTGGTCCATTTTAACCAATTTGGCATATTTGGGCTGATTTGCAGCTTGTTTATAAGCTATTATTTTCTATACACTATTAGAATACTGTTAGATTGTTAGATGTATAAACATGAGCATTAAACTATGGCGAGAGAGACAGCTGTTCCATTTTCTCAGAAGGATGTGTGTGATGAAAATACACAAGCTGGGATTCAAGACATTTTTCACTGCAGCTCCTAAATTCTTACAAATGGCCTCCTTGGTTATTTGTGACCGGCGTTGTTGTTCATTTCCTGTTGTTGGTGCCACGATACTAAATCATCAGCGGTTATGAAATCCTTGGGATATAATCATCAGAGCATTCTTTCTGATTAGACCTATGACTCAAAGAGCAATTTTCTTAGTTTAAAGTAGGCCTAGAGCCTTGTACTACAATACGATTCAATGAGAAAAGATTGTGGGATATTAGACGCCAAATGTGCTAACTGTAAAACCTGAAATACATCAAATATGAAACTGTCATAAATTGTCTAAACTGACGCATCTTTTCATTTCCTCAACAGTTGGATGTGATCACGGTTATGAGATTCAGAACTATGGTGCTTCGGGGGACAATGACAGTAGTTCTGTAACTTTCAGGTACAATGAGGCCTTGTAAAGGAGTTTAATAGGTTCAACCCAAGTTTAATCCACAGAGACATACACGTAAGTATTTATACTGATAATGTGTTTCTTGTTTTTAGATAGCCACTTGTTTTAAAATTATGTTTATGCATATTTTGTTTTGGGGTGAATTATTCAAAAATGGTTCACAAAATTGCAATGCTGCGTTTTTAAAGTTGCAAAGTAGTGGCAAACTAAGTATTCAATTACATATGCTTTGACTATCTTGAGGATATGATCAATAATTATTCAAATAATAAATATTGTTACATTTTTGATTATAATATGTATTTATACGTTGGTTAACCTGTATTTAGTGAAAAATAGGTTTTAGTTAATAGCTTACAAGTGTTGTAATTATGCTTCGGTGGGTCTTTAGGGTTAATGGTTGTTTTGAGGAATATTTTACCATCCTGAACTGTAACGTGCACATGAGGCTTCCTGAGATTGCTCATTGCATTCTGTGAGACTGCTGCTTTAGAGATGTTTTTGCATTAAACATGACCCCTTTAAACAGATCTGTTGTTGTCACCTGTGAAACAACACCAGACAGCGCTGACATCTGACACTCAAAGAGTTTTTGGTTGTTGTTATTCTTTGTTTTGTGCTTTCCTCTGCACCATTGCCAGAGCTTTTCCCCAAAAAAGTTGTTCTCGTTTGTTATTCCAAGCATGCATTGCTTGTGCCCCTAAAAAAGTGTTTGGACACTGAAGCCACAAAATGTCTCATGCATTATTTTAAAAGTTCTGAGAAAGGTTATAGCATCTTATATTTTCAGAATATCTACTTTGTTTGATATTTTCATATATAACGTGATAAAATTCAGACATTTTGATGTGTGGCATAAGTATTCAAGTGCATTTTGGGGTCGCTGTATATACTCAAAGAAGCCCTTTAAAGTTCACAAGACTCTTTTCTCATTGATCATGAAGGGCTTACTTAGATAACAGAAGTCATTTCTAGCATTTTATGAATTATGGTCCAATATCCAAAAGCTCAGGATAAATGACCATATAATCTGAAATGTAATCACGTCAAAATGTGCCCATCATCAGAGGAAATACTAAGCAGGAAGAGCCCATTCAAAGCACACCTTCCTTTTGTCCTCTTAATCACATTTCATGAAAACATAATCATCAGTCATTTCAGACAATACTTATTCATGGTGAAAATACATGAAATCCGAAATAATTGACATCAATTTTGGTTCCAGCAGCACAAACCTTGGAAGGCCTGGAAAGGTCAGAGCGGGACACGGATTATGTCGGTGTTAATTAGTGACGTGCCCCAGTGGCTGCACGGTCTGTGATCAGGGTGTCAATGAGCTTTAATTAGCACAGCAACAGGAAATACACACTCGCACATGTCACAGAGCAGGATTATAACCAGGCCTGTATGGAATGTGTGTCTGTGGAAATCTGCTGTGCTGTGTTTTGATGAATTTGACAATGCTTTTTAAGACTTTTACCACATTTAAATCCATTAAATCCACCAATTATTTTAGTCATCGTGCATCCAGGTGTTGTTGGTAGTATGGACAGTAAGCCCCTGCTGGTAGATGCTGTAACTACACCATATGGGAGAAACAAGTTATCCATTGATTGCCATGTGTATTGTTTTCCTTTTTTTTTTTTTTTTTTTTTTTTTTGCAAGCATATGTGGTTCCTGTAGCTAAATGGATATACACCTTATTTTTCAATGTTGAAGTATGCAATTTCCTTTGAAAATGCAAGACTTGATTTAGCTGCTATAGGAAAATAATTAGAACAATAACAAAGTGCAGGACATGGTACAACTATTTGCTTTACAAACCTGTGTTTATGATTACTATAGTAAATTAATGTGTTACCACAAATACCAGTTTGCAACATCAAGCAGCAAGTTTTTGTACAGCTAAAACAACTATAAGTGGAATTTTAGTATAAAGTATAAACTAATATCATATTTATTGATATTTTGAATTAACTTTTATATTTATATTTTCCGTTTTTGTTTCAATTTTAGTTTTAGTAATTGTATGTGCTTTTGTCATTTTATTTCTATATAGCTATGTTTTTAGTTTAGTTTTAGTTAGTTTAATTTTTCAACTTAATTGACTATATAGATTATATATAATTTCAGCTTTATTTCAAATACCAAAAATCATTTTTAATGGTTTTAGTTTTTAATTTGATTCTCAGTGTATGAAATGTACTGAATGCATTGTAAGTTGTTCTGAACAAATGTATAAATGTTAAAAGTAAACGTTAATATTTCCTTTCCCGTTTCTCCCCTTTTTATTAGAGGAATGTGTTAGCTCTCTCCAGATATTACAGACATCTCTGCATCAGTAAATAAGACTTTCCATACAGTACATGTCCTGTAGACAAAAAACATTTAAAAGTTAAACATAGCTAAAGACCATAAGTCTACAAACCCGATTCCAAAAAAGTTGGGACACTGTACAAATTGTGAATAAAAAAGGAATGCAATAATTTACAAATCTCATAAACTTATATTTTATTCACAATAGAATATAGATAACATATCAAATGTTGAAAGTGAGACATTTTGAAATGTCATGCCAAATATTGGCTCATTTTGGATTTCATGAGAGCTACACATTCCAAAAAAGTTGGGACAGGTAGCAATAAGAGGCCGGAAAAGTTAAATGTACATATAAGGAACAGCTGGAGGACCAATTTGCAACTTATTAGGTCAATTGGCAACATGATTGGGTATAAAAAGAGCCTCTCAGAGTGGCAGTGTCTCTCAGAAGTCAAGATGGGAAGAGGATCACCAATTCCCCCAATGCTGCGGCGAAAAATAGTGGAGCAATATCAGAAAGGAGTTTCTCAGAGAAAAATTGCAAAGAGTTTGAAGTTATCATCATCTACAGTGCATAATATCATCCAAAGATTCAGAGAATCTGGAACAATCTCTGTGCGTAAGGGTCAAGGCCGGAAAACCATACTGGATGCCCGTGATCTTCGGGCCCTTAGACGGCACTGCATCACATACAGGAATGCTACTGTAATGGAAATCACAACATGGGCTCAGGAATACTTCCAGAAAACATTGTCGGTGAACACAATCCACCGTGCCATTCGCCGTTGCTGGCTAAAACTCTATAGGTCAAAAAAGAAGCCATATCTAAACATGATCCAGAAGCGCAGGCGTTTTCTCTGGGCCAAGGCTCATTTAAAATGGACTGTGGCAAAGTGGAAAACTGTTCTGTGGTCAGACGAATCAAAATTTGAAGTTCTTTTTGGAAAACTGGGACGCCATGTCATCCGGACTAAAGAGGACAAGGACAACCCAAGTTGTTATCAGCGCTCAGTTCAGAAGCCTGCATCTCTGATGGTATGGGGTTGCATGAGTGCGTGTGGCATGGGCAGCTTACACATCTGGAAAGGCACCATCAATGCTGAAAGGTATATACAAGTTCTAGAACAACATATGCTCCCATCCAGATGTCGTCTCTTTCAGGGAAGACCTTGCATTTTCCAACATGACAATGCCAGACCAAATACTGCATCAATTACAACATCATGGCTGCGTAGAAGAAGGATCCAGGTACTGAAATGGCCAGCCTGCAGTCCAGATCTTTCACCCATAGAAAACATTTGGCGCATCATAAAGAGGAAGATGCGACAAAGAAGACCTAAGACAGTTGAGCAACTAGAAGCCTGTATTAGACAAGAATGGGACAACATTCCTATTCCTAAACTTGAGCAACTTGTTTCCTCAGTCCCCAGACGTTTGCAGACTGTTATAAAAAGAAGAGGGGATGCCACACAGTGGTAAACATGGCCTTGTCCCAACTTTTTGAGATGTGTTGATGCCATGAAATTTAAAATCAACTTATTTTTCCCTTAAAATGATACATTTTCTCAGTTTAAACATTTGATATGTCATCTATGTTGTATTCTGAATAAAATATTGAAATTTGAAACTTCCACATCATTGCATTCTGTTTTTATTCACAATTTTGTACAGTGTCCCAACTTTTTTGGAATCGGGTTTGTATATGACATATTGAACTGACTTTCATCCGTTGCAGCCTCATTTGTGTTTGCATCTACGTATAAGTAAATATCTACTCTGACTAAAAGTGTATTGGTACTAACTTCAATAAAGTGTTTTGTGTAGAAGCCCTTTTTATCATAGACTCCAGAAGTGATCCTCAAGTTTAACTTTAAAGGAGATGACACGGATGGCGATATCAGAGAATTTCAGACTGCGACAGGGAAGCAAAATAGAAGCTTTGTAATTGGACTCATTTAAATAATGCATTCAATGCACAAATTTGCATTTGCACAATATGAGTAATTACTGAGAAACCTAGGTATGTGGATCATAATTTCAGCATTTCCTGCTGAATGACACACTCTCACCTTGAGGTGAAACACTCATCGAGACGCAAACCCGTGTAAGCACTCGTTTCGTACAGAGCTTTTCTTTATCTTGTTAGATCAATAATTATGCCCTAGCAGACGCTCGCACATTCATTCTGAATTCTCAAGGTCTCAAGGTCTCCGTTGCACAGTAAAAGCCCATATGCTTGGAAAGCGCCTAATGAGGGTCTTTCAGTCATATTCTTCAATGTTCCATGCAATACGACGGTTGACTGCAATCTGAAAACCAATTACTCTGCCGAGAGCCAGAATATGTATTTGTGCAGAGACTGCTTGCTGAACTAAAAGTCAAAAATCACTATTTGATATATTTAAATATGGTTCAATAAATCTTTGATTCAGTAAATCAGAGATTGATTTACTTTGTTTCTCCATTTCGGGATTTGAGAACTGGGCGTCACAAGCTTAAAAAAAAATTGGTTGAATGAATGTTGCATTTCAGCTTTCTGTTTTCAAATGAATTTTTCATTCCTTCTGTGTATGTGTGTGAGTGCTGTGTGTGTCTAGGTGCAGTTTTTCCTCTCTGTCGAACGCTGAAGGCTGTACTTCCTGTGATGGATGCGTTTCTATCACACCAAGAGTCTTATTTTCTCATCAGTCCTTACGGAGTTGAAACCGCAGGTCTTTATATTATGCTGAGAGAGCGGGTCAAGGCCGTCCGCTCGAACTGTGGAGGTATATCACTGCGTTGTTTTTCTGCACTAGCTGTTATAAACCATTATTTCACTGGTATTTGTATTTTTCTATTCCATTGGGTGAATGATCTTCAAAGCAAGTCAACTTTATTTATATAGAGCTTTGAACAATAGAGATTTTTCAAAGCAGCCTAACAGTATTAAACAGGGAAATAACAGAATCAGTGATGTGAACTTCAGCAAATATTAGACAAATACAAATTCTGCTCTAAAGCAGCTCTAAAAGACAATAGTGTCATTATTCAATTTCTGTCAGTAAAGTGTTGATTCAGTTTAGTTAACTCTGTAAAGTTGATCAATTATGAAATATTCAGTGTTGTTATTCAGCTCGATTCAATTTAATGTTGATTCACTTAAGTTCAAAAAAAGAATTAGTAAATTATGAACAAATTCGATTCAGATATAAAGCAGCTCTACAGAAGACTGTCATTGTTTTCAGCTCAAGTCAGTTCAGTGTTGATTGAGTTCAGTTCAATAACTGTCTAAAGTATATCAATTATAAAACAAGTTAATTTTTATTCATTCAGCAATAAACGGCTCAACTGAAGACAGTGACTTTATTCAGCTCGAGTCGGTTCGATGTTGATTCAGTTCAGTTCATTAACAGTGTTGATGAAGCAAAACTCATCAATTATAAACAAATTTGTATTACAAAAGACAATGTCATTACTCAGCTCAAGTCAGTTCATTTCAATACCTATAAAGTATATCAATTACAAAAGAAGTTCAATTCTGTAATAAGTGGCTCAACTAGTAGTGTCATTATTCAGCTCGAGTCAGTTCAATGTTGATTCAGTTTAGTTAAATGTGTCAGTGTTGAAAAATTCATCAATTATGAACAAATTCGATTCAGTTATAAAGCAGCTCTACAGAGAACAATAGTTTTATTATTTAGCTCAATTTAGTTTTGTTCTCATCCGACTGTGTCAGTGCCATCAAATCAATATTTCTGAATATTAGGTGTCTTTTAAACCTCAACTAAGCAAGGTTTAAAGATGCCAAACAACATTAGGTGAAAGAAATGGAGATTAAAACTTTGGGGATACCAGTTCTCCTCTGGTCAAATCACCAGCAAACTAATCTAGAACTCTCCCTTCATTAGTGAAGCTGTCTAAACTGCCAGTTCATGATTTTGTTGATTATACCCCATGCTGGATAATGACTGGGCTGGTGGAGCCAATGTCCTGGACTGCCAAAGAAGGCATTAAGCGACAGTGATCGAGCGGGGTTCAGCTTTATGTGAGGATGTTTTTGATTACATCTGGAGTCTCTAGTCTTAAAATATTACTTGTGAGACGGATGTAGAAAACAGGGCGGCTGTCTTCTGGCTGTGATTATGGTGGTTGGGGAGAGGTCTCCATTACTACCATTAATCTGGCTGACACTGATATAACAATACAAGAGTCAGAGGAACGTCTGGCCAGCAGCAACACCTCTGAGATACAGCCATTAATTCACACAACTGCAGACCGCTGTCTGTAATCTTTCCACGTTCCTCTGTAGCTGTGTGTGGTGAAAGCAAAGCAAAGATGTACACGTCTTCGGTTGCACGGCTTATTTTAAATGAAACATATATCATCAAAGAGGTATAGACAATTATTTTTGGACGCTCGGGCTGTGTGAGACTTATGGTGTTCTAAACAACCCCAGGCAAAGTTTCTGAAAGTTATTATCCCTGGCAAATAAATAATGAATTGTGATTCTGTTTGGATAAAAAAACTTCTGGAGATGAATTAGTCTCTAAGTTGGGTGGATAGTTTGTTAGTTCACCTGAAAATGAAAACGTTCACGTTGCTCCAAATCTGTGTGACTGTTTCTTGCATGAAACATTTTGTAGAATTTTTCCAGTGTCATGTTGATTGACAAATCGCAACTGGTAATGTTTTTTGTTATTATTTTATTGTCTTATCTTTTCATTTTAAACATGAATCAAATAAAGTTTTAACTGCGTCCATTTATTTTTCAATTAAAACATTTATTAATTCATTTATTTTATTAAAACATGAATTAAATCAACAGTTTTACATGTCTATTAATTCATCTATTTAAAAAGTCATTTATTTAATTTTTTTATGTTTGATTTATTGAAATTGATTACATATTCCTTCATTTTGTTTTCACAGTTTTTTAGCAATAAATCAGCAACATTACTAATGTTTTTCTCTCTTTCATCTTTATCTATGGTTTCAATGTATAGATATGCTTAAACGTACAGTACAGTTCATCATATGCAGACTCCTGCTTCAAACATGTCAGCCTTCATTTAAGGTTATGCAGACTCATAACTGGGATATCTAATTAGATAAGGTGAAGTAAATTAATTTTTGAGAAGTGCACAAGTTTAGGAGCTGGATTTGGAAAACTCAATGATTTTTGCATGTCATTTTTAAATTAATCTAGATGTGAATTGTAGTAGAGTAGTTTGTTTTTAACCACTTTATCATGATAGATTGTAGTATGGAAGGCTACAGATTCAAAGTAGTGTCTCCTGCAGATTTTATTTTCATCACTTGACCAAATTTACTTCAGATAATCTTATAAAAAAACACCTTTATTTATTTTGAAATTTTGAAGCTGAATCAGGTATATTCAGTTTAGTGAATAAAAAATACTTTACCCTCAGTTTACCATGCTTTTCATTAAGTTTCACTGTTGTTTTTGCCTTTCAGAAGTTTGAGTCTCAAGAGATCATCTCAGGTACTGATCTAGGAACAGGAAGAGCAAAGCAGATCACCTTGTGTGAGCCAAAATAAGATGGATTACTTTGAAAAAATCCCAAGTGGCCGACCTAATCAGTTTTTCCCCTTTGAAGCATATGTTCAAAAATTAAATATTAATCCAGTATGGCTTAAACATGTTTTTAGGCCGTCTGCAGCACATTTGATCTGATATGTTTCCAAAAACATGCATGCATCCGTATCAGCTCATGTACATGAGCTAAAACTTGCAGCTTTATACATGAATAATTCAACTCTTTTGAGAAAGAGGAAAGAGTTTACTTCACACCGTTATTAAATTATATAAAGCACTGATGCAGAATAGCTGTGATTTGCACCCACTGATCACATAATCCATCTATAACAGCCATTCTTGGACATCCAAAAATACTCATGCTTTCAGCTATTTTAGAAAGCAATCAATAATGTCTGATTGCGTGCTTGTAGTCTACTGTTTAAGCCTGGATCGTTAGATCTTGTCCTCTAGCTATTCAAGAGATTGTTAATTTCTTTCTCTCCTTCATTATAGACTTTGTGACCCTCAGTCTTTTTTGTCCTGCAGTGAATTATCTGCATTTGACCAGAGTCAAAGTTCCTTTTCCTCTTCACTGTCTGAGGGTGATGAGCAGAACGGAAGCAGTGGACAGGGTCAGGATTTGATAGGTAGGACTTGGAGAGCTGAAAATGATGATGAGAGAGTGGACTACATTGTAAAAAAGAAAAAAAAAAGAAGCCATTTTACTTTTTACTTACTTTTTTTACTAGAAATTGCTAGTAAATTTCAGATACAGTTACAAAGAAACAGTGCGTAACATATTGAAGTTAACATGAAGTTGTTTTATTGTTTTATTTACAACTTTGAAAAATAATTTTTACAGTGTACACAAATCTAAAATTTTTGCTGTATAAAAAAAAAGGTAAAATATTATTTTTAAACGATCAAATAATATTTTAATACAGAACTTTGAAATTGGGATTTTAAGAAATGTGAGGAGTCTGGGGCTTGATTCACAATTTTTTTTTTTTTTTTTTTACTCTTTTTTTATTAAAAATGTTCATGAGAAAAAAAATTAAGCAAAATGTTCTTAAACATCCCTATAAATAACCTTATTTTAGTATAATTGAAATAGTAAATTTCAATTCATAATGCTTATTAATTACACAATATTTTGATTTTGTAGTCTAATGTACTTGTGTTTTAGAAAACCTTAAGATGATTGTTACATAAAAATAAATAAATAAATACAAATAAAAAATAAATATATTTTTCAAAAAGATTTAACATTATTGGAACTATTTTTGCTGTGTGTGTGTGTGTAATATAGAAATTAGAAATTTGCATTTGAAGAAATTTTAGGGATCTAAGGCTGGATTCACAAAAATTCTTAAGATTTTTTTTTATTTAAATATTAAACAGATTTAAATATTTAAATTTAAATTTAAATTCAAGTATCGCATTTGTTAGTATAATATACATGCATTTGTATATATGTGACCCTGGACCACAAAACCCGTCATAAGTGTCAAGTTTTTTGAGTTTATAAATAATTGACAACATTGATGTATGGTTTGTTAGGATAGGACACTATTTGGCCAAGATACAACTATTTGAAAACCTGGAATCTGAGAGTGAAAAAAAATCAAAATATTGAGAAAATCGCCTTTAAAGTTGTCCAAATGAAGTTCTTAGCAATGCATATTACTAACCAATAATTAAGTTTTGATATATTTACAGGAAATTTACTAAATATCTTCATGGAACATGATCTTTACTTAATATCCTAATGATTTTTGGCATGAAAGAAAAATCAATAATTTTGACCCATACAATGTATTTTTGGCTATTGCTACAAATATAGCCCAGCGACTTAAGACTGGTTTTGTGGTCCAGGGTCACATATGCGAGAGAGAGAAAGAGAGAGAAATTATTTAAAAACTTTTTTTATTACACTTCCTTACGAACTTATAATTTATCCTAACAATTTTTTTTCTTAAGGTTTTTGTGAATTCATAATCCACCCCTGATTGCTCATTGGGAATGCAAGCGTTCAACACCCTTTCATATAACTGGTAATATCTGTGCACATAAGAGATATTGCTCTCATTGGGAGTTTCTCATTTCAGTAAATATGTGCTCTCCGGCCTCATTAAACTGGGACGCGCTCTTGCGGGATGGGAGTTTGTTTGAGTGGGTGTAATACAGAAGCCCAGCATGAACAGAACGGAGGGAGGGGAGGGGAGGGGGGCACACAGGGCATAAAAGTAGCTCATTTTTATGTGTGTGCCTTCCGCTTTGTACCCACAGCACTACGGCCCTGCAGGGAAATAACGTGCACACATGGACACACACCGAGGGTGGGAGACTACGGTCATATCTCTTTCTAACTGTGGCGACAACTCTTGATGGCCTGGACACGACGAGAAAAGCAACAGTAGTGCACTCAGCTCTGACTCGGTGTATCCCAGCATGCCGGTGGTGCAATCCCCAATGAGTGACATCATTAATTATGTGCCTCAGATTTCAGAAATGCCAGCTGAGGAGGGAGGCATACATTTCATCCGCAGACTGTTCAAAAAATTGTCTTTCAAGCCAGGCTGACAGCATGCATTCCAATCACGAGCTCACCCAGGTCTGAAATTGCAGATAGTTCACCAGCTGTGAGGCGCTGGGTGAGTCTTAATGTGTTCTACATTATCTAAGTTCACTGAGATAAATTAGATCAATGACATGATATATGACAAGGATCTGTAATATTTTACAGCATTTAAATGGTAAAGCTCAGGGGCATATTGGTTCGAATGGAATAGCAAAGTAGTCTTTTAGGAGCAGGATTTTGACCTGAGGTTATTGTGGCATAGGTTATTGACCACCTAATGAGTTTTTACATATTAAAGCAATAAGCCACATGAGGCTGTGCATTGCAATGATTTTTACCACAGTTAAGGGGGTTTTATGCATGATGTGAATCAGACTGCTGTTTACAAAATGGCAACCGCAATATGATCCCATTCATAATTGTAGGTATTCATGTAATTATGCACATAAATGTGCACAATGCACTTACAGTCTCTAAAACATAGACATGTTTACAAATAATTTTAGGATCATAGAATATGGAATTCATGGAATGAATAGGTTGATTTTTATTGGGTTAAACAATGGAAGTTAAATTCAGTATTCAGTATTTCAATGTAATCATAATGTAATTAAAAGTTGATCATAAACTGATCAACAAAGACCGTAACAACAAAAAAGATTTTAAAAAATCAATTAAATGCAGTTCTTTTGAGCTTTCTATTCATCAAAGAATTCAGAAAAAAAAGGTTGACTTTACACAAATATTAAGCAGCACAACTATTTTTAAAATTAATGATAATAAAAGTTTCTTGAGCAGCAAATCATCATATTAGAAGGATCATGTGACCATGAAGACTGGCGTAATGGCTGCTGAAAATTCAGCTTTTCAATCACAGGAATAAATTACATTTTAAAATATATTCAAATACAAAACAGCTGTTTTAAATTGTAATAATTTTTCACAATATTTTTTTCTATTATTTTTGCAGAGTATAAAAGCTTCCAATAATAACTGAAAAAATCACCAAACCTATATATTACAGTATTGTAACTAACGTTGTATATACAGATACATTTGTAATTTAAATATAATGTATAAAGTTGTTTTGTAATTTCTACAGCTGTGCATATGTAAATACTTATACATTTTAGATGCTGTAAATACAACCACTTGTACTTTTCAGAGCACATTCAATTGTACAAAAAGTGTAGAAATTGCACACAAATACCTATGCATTTTTTACATTTTAGGATGGATATGCATCACCTAGACTCAAAAGGACTTAAATACATCAAGTACTATGAGCCCAGCATTATTAGCATGATTGCAGAACAAAGCTGTTCAGTTTGTAATCTTAAAACCTGGAAAAAAAAATAGCATTTTTGTTCCATGGGTTCCCTCTAGAGTTTCCAAAGGGTTTTTGAAATAGTGTTTTTAGATTTATGAATAACATATGGTCTGATAAAAATTACTTGAAGTGACATGTTTTGTTGTACAACATAAATTTATACACAGTCAAACCTTAGAAATCAATTTTGAAGTCGCTTCCTTTTTTAAAATAGTGCCATAACGATTACAACTATTACAAGCATGTGAGTTTACATGCTTGATGAGTCAGACAATCGTTGTAGTTCTTATGCAGCAATATGTGTTTTTATAGGGAACATATGACTGTACACTTAAGTGAAATCATTATGCAGAGTATAAAATGAATTAAATATACTGTAAAGCCCTTGGGATTTCTTCATCTTCCCTGTGCAATGATCCTAATAATAGGTTCTTCATGCTGTGTAATTCTAATCTCGCAAAGTTACCGGATTTATTTTGGATCCCCGTCCCGATAAATCTCAAGGAATTCTTCTCTCTGTTTGTTTATGTGTTCATTCAGTTGAATAAAGCCATTTGCATTATAAATGAATAAGCCAGTGATGGTTCTGACGGACCAGTGCTTTTCCTCCATGCGTGAATTGTGCAATAATCACTCTTGCAGCGGGATTGCTTAGATTTCGTAAATTTATTTAATTATTGAACAGTTTCCAATAGAGTTTAATATTTCTGTGCAGTGGTTGGAGCGCTCATAACTCATGGATGCTCTCAGGTCCCGCATATTTCTCCCCTGGCTGATGTAGGCTTCAAGCTATCTCCAGGCAGGGAATAAAAACCTGACGTGAGAAGCTTAAATAAAAGGGATACGTTTGTACGAGGATTCCTGTGGGTCATTATTCTTACTCTGGTTTTCATTGCATCAAGCCAAAAGCCTGTTAAAATCAGGCTGCAAAATTTCTCATTTTTGCCAATCAAAGAATTGCTGTTGGATAAATTTCATTGTCCTTCATTAATTCACGGCATGACTTTTGCAGAAATGTTAATATTTACAGATACCGCTCCGCTGGCGAAATGAAATTTGAACGGTTGACATTTGCCGAGAGACGCTTTACCGAGACATTAGCGGTGTAAAACTGTAGATCAGGTCGTGAATAGACCCAAAACCTGCCCGATTCAACTTCAAGATCTGTCTGATCTATATCGCCCATATCTCTGGTGATTATGAGTTCTCATCTGTGCGCTGTTCCATTGGGAATTCGCTTTACAAAAGGGAAAGGATCAAGAGTCACACTCCAGCAGTTCTATTTGCAACACTATTCTGATCTGAGACTTTCTATCTTGTAGTTATCATTAGTACATGACTGCCAGGGGAGCAAGACATAAAAGGAGGGGATTGTCATTCCACCGGTGTCCTTTCACAGGGTGGCTGTTTCTCGTCTTTGTCTTGGGGTTTGATTATACTGCAAAGGACCTAAGAATTTGTTTAACTTTAATTTATTTGTATTATTATTTATTTATTCTTAAAATATTATTTTATTATGTTATTTTATCATTTAATTTAATTTTTAGCTATTTTATGCAGATTTGTTGAGCAAATTTGGAATAGCATAATTGAAATGCTGAAAGCATAATTAAATTAGCAAAAAAAAAATCTTGATAATTCAGGATGTAGAATTTTATGAACAACAATCATTCCAATTAGCTTGTATTGTATTTACTTTTTTTTACAAATGTCTTCACTGACAACAATTCAATGCTGACAAAATCAAAAGTATTATATTTCTAAATTTATTTCCTTGACTCATTTTTATTTACACATTTGTAAATAAGATTTTATAACGGTCTTATTTTTTTACTTCATATGATGGGTTGTTTATTTCTTGTTGAGTGTCAAAATGCATTTTATTTTATTTTTTCTGATTTTTGAGCAAATTTTTTTAATTCTAAATTGAAATATTTCATTCATATTTTATAAATAATCATGCATTTTCTCCTAACTGTTTTTTTAACACTGCTACCTTCCCATGTAATTAACAGGATCTCACTGCACAGAGGATGATTGTGATGGGACATCCAGAACATTTCATCAGTGGTTGAGCTTTATTTGAGATATACAGTCTCATGTGGACACCATCCCACCTCTGACGGTGAGTCCCATCATCAATTAGTATTCCTCTCCTCTGACAACACACTTCATCAAGTGGTCTTGTCTCATCAGAATCGAGGAGCCATCGCCGTGGGCAGCATCTTCATAAATCTCACTTGCTGTTATTTTCTCTAGCTGCAGACATTTTTGCACTAAAATTGCATTTGTAGTCGTGGGAGGATGAATCTCTGGGATCTCTTAGAAACCAGAGAAGCGTGTCTCTCAAACAAAGCATCACAAATTAAACCATAATTAATGAAAGCAGCTTTTTTATTCGAGATCTTCACTCCATTGTCATTTTAAATGATGGTTTGAATATATAATTCCTGATATTGAGAGCACTCAAAAATAGAGTTGCTGCTTGTTTGCTGAATTGAACTGGACCTATACAGCACAACTTCTGAATTGTTGTATGAAAAATAATTTAAATTTACTTTTGCATTGAGACTTCATGAATAATTTATTCATTTGAGCATGGGATTCCCAGTTCCCAGCATGCTCTGCATGGGACTGGATGGGAAGAGTAAATGTAATTCTCCCTATGTGTTTTAAAGCAGATGAGAAAAGGTTGAGAGTTCAATGTTCTGTATGAATGTGGATTTATATGAATTTCTGCTTTTAGGTTTGCCACTAAGGTTAAAGGGGTCATATGACGTTGCTAAAAATAACATTATTTTGTGTATTTGGTGTAAAGCAATGTGTTTATGTGGTTTGAGGTTCAAAAAACACATTATTTTCCCCACACTGTACATTATTGTTGCTCCTCTATGCCCCGCCTTTCTGAAAAGCGCCGATTTTTACGAAGCTCATCGTTCTGAGAAGCGAGGTGTGCTCTGATTGGCCAGCTATCCAGTGCGTTGTGATTGGCCGAATACCTCAAGCGTGAAACTGAAATGGTACGCCCCCTTACCGTATTGTGATGCCGTGTCCTGGCGAGACGACACAAAAACAATAAAACCCATTATAAACGAGGCATTTGTTGCATCCAGTGTGGACATAATTACTGATTATAATGACTCATACAGTCTTTTTATGCGACACAGCGCAACGCGACATAACACCATGTCTGCATTTGTGATCGGAGAAACAACAAGCACTACCCTACACCGCTCAAAACTCACGTTTGAATAGTCAGTGGCAAATTCTTTAAATAATAAAACGTACTTACAGGCTGTGAGTCAGAAGCGCCAGACTGTCCTTGCAGAGTTGGAATTGCTCCACTTTATAGAAACAGCCTTTGTGCAAGCCAGCATTGTAGGTTACTCTTCCAGGTTCAGGAAATAGTCCTCCGTAAAATGCCCTGCACTCACTCTAATATTTGGGTTGAACTGTTCTGGAACAGTGCTGTAAATACAACTTAACCACTGATTTCTAGTTGAGTCCTCTTTTGGAAGCCCAAACAAAGTACTTTCGCTTTCACAACAAAACACAGCGTCTCCACGACTTGGTGCCGGCGGCAGCAACAATACTACAGCGAGAATAATAGTTCTGCCCTCTTTCATTGTGTATACGTTTGTACGGTGTTTTGCAAATCTTCCCACACCGTGACGTAGACATGTGGGAGCATGTTTAAATGAGCCGTTTAGGAGGGCGTGGTCGAGTCTTAACTTTTATAAAGAATATCTCTTTGGTTTTGAGACTTTAGTCTTGCAACTTCAGGGATCTTATCTATGCACAAACAGCTTGTAAGTGTAACACTCCAAAGAGAAAGGAAAACTTGAAATTGCATCATATGACCCCTTTAAGAGTGGAGCTTTCAGTTGCGAACAGGCTAATGTAAGTGAATATTATATTATAATTATGACGTGTAATTTTATTGCACTTACCTCAATTGAGTTAAGTTTCCATTACACAAGGAATCTGAACATTGCAATTTAATGTTAAAGAAACCCACTTTCAAGCAGAACCAGTGACCACAACTGAATTAAGGATTTGATGTGATATATTACAGTTTATCAACAAAGGATCCTTCATTTCTTCACACCGTGTGTTATTTGGAAATGTCAGTTTTTGATGCTGGGGTTGACTTGAGTTCATTTCTGATTAAGGGCTGCTTGTTTAAAAGAAACAAAAAACACAATAACAGCTTTAGACAAAAAAAATTAGCTTAATTGTAGATCTTTTAAAAAGTTTCATCCTAACTAGAAACTCAAAGCAGTTCAGAGGGATGAATAGACACAGCACACATTAACCCGCCTAACCCAGTGGCTTTACTGTGATATATGAGCCTGCAGAATCACTTTCATGTGATATTAATTACACACCTAGTGGACCTTAATTTTCATGTGGAGAACCTAAATTGTGAAACAGCTGAATACATCAAGCTGGACTGATTAGCATACGCAGTATCTGTGAGATTTATTTGCTCTCATTTGCTTTGAGACAAAACAGAAACAATTTAAAAAGGTTGGAGAAGGAATAATTGCCGCTTGTGTTGCCAGTTCACTCATCTGGGAATACAACGTTCTTCTTAACAGTAATTAAATACATTTTAAAGTCAATTCACACAGCGCCCGCAGATGCAGACCGAGGCTGACGGTCACCAGATTAAAGTATGTCACGTCTCTGACATTCTAAGACCAGACAAATGCATATTTAACATGTTTAGTTGGAGTTTGTTGGGTTGTGGAATGTCTAAGAAAACAAGTGCCGACCAACGCCAACAGATGCCGAAAGGGTAACGCACTGATCCTACAAAACCCGACGAATGTGTCTGTTGCTGTTTGTCTGCGTCAGTCATTGCACTATGAACTGGCCTTTACAGTAAATGGCAGACAGATCTAGAAGCAAATAGTCATGCTCGGTAGTTGATATTTTATGAAATGAAGAGTTATGTTTACTTATTTGGTTTGTCTCAGATCTAAAATTCTCTATGAAAATATATAAACAAATAAGAATATTTTGACAAAGCAAGAAATGAGTATTGGTATGAATGTGGATAGCATTGTTCAGATGATTTGGTTTTAAAAGAATTTCATGAGAATTTTTCAGTCTAATATTATTGTTGAGATCTCTGAAACTAAAGGAGAAGTGAGATTAAACTAGGGGATGTTTGATAAGTAGATGGATGGATGGAACAATAGATGGATAGATGAATGGGAACGATTGATCAATAACTGGAAATGATAGATGCATGAATGGATGGTTGGAATGATGGATGGATGAATGGATGAATGAAACATGGATGGATAAACGGAACAATCGATGGATGGAATAATATAAGGATGAATGGATAAATGAAACATTGATGGATAAATAGAAACTGACTGAACAATTGATGAATATCTGGAAACAATGGATGTATGATTTATGGATGGATTAATGGTACAATAGATGGATGAATGGAACTATGAAAGGAATGATGGATGGATGGACAAATTGATAAATTGAACGATGGATGGATTGAAAGACTGGTGGATAACTGGAAACGATAGAATGATTGATGGATGGATGAATGGAACAATAGATGGAACAATACATGGATGGATGGATGGATGGATGGAACGACTGATGGATAACTGGAAATGACAGACAGATAGATAGATGGATAGATAGATGATAGATAGATAGATAGATAGATAGATAGATAGATAGATAGATAGATAGATAGATAGATAGATAGATAGATAGATATGTAAAACCTTGTGCATTGACTGTGGAGATACTAAATCAAGCCACATGTAAAGCTGCTTGTTTGTTCCACCCAGTAAAGGATGATAAAAAGGCAGATTTAGTGGGTTTTTGTAGGCCCTGTGGGGCATTCTGGAGCGATCCTGTTGTTCTGAATCACACTAGACTATGAGCTGGATTATTGTTCTAACGCAGGCACCAGCTGTGAAACAATTGCCGCCCCATGCAACCATCCCAGGAGTCTCTCATTCTCTCTGATACAGTGTCTTTATATTGCATCCTTGTTTTTTTTTGTTTTTGTTTTTTTTGTGGTTATATCATCCTATGCACGCATGCCTTCCCTTTTTGTGTTTTTGCTTGTCTTCCTAGGTCTCAAACATATAACTGGTGACAAGTGAATCTGGTTTGAAGGCGGGAGGTAATTGTCATATGCGATTGGGGAGAGACAGAAAGACGATTACAACAGATGCAACAGTGCCAAAGGGCTTTCAGGTTCCCTTCCCTGATCTCTCATCCTCATTAACGGTGTAAGTCACTCCATCTCGACACCATCAGACTGCCACCTCAGTGTACTGACACGACTCTCACTTTACAAAACCCCCAGGAGTTTCTCTCCTCGTGCTAAATGTAGGGCAGAGCATTGGGGAAGTTAGGCATTCACAACTTTACACTTCTAATTACATCTCCAGTAAACTAGTTCTTGCTTAGTTTCTGACAGCTGAGCTGATGCCAAGGTCATGCGCCAGGGGCAGGCATTAGGGGGCAGTGACATACTGTGCCCACCCAAAATGACTTGCCAAGTATGAGGAGAAAATGAATAGGACAAAACAATCCTCAGGAGATTTTGCTAGAATTAGCTCACACGAATGCTTGACGAAGCTGCCTGTAACTGCTGTCTAGGATCAGTTTCTCCTATCAAAATCTAAACTTTAGCATCTCTGTGATGGGACAAGCTGACTGTAGATGAATAGATGCAGACAGTAACAAAAAATATTTGCTGTGTGTATATCTGAACTACATTGTTTAAACATTTTTTGTCTTTTTAAAACAAAACATTTATATACAGTATATTTTGTTTAAAAAAAATTGTGTATTTATATAAAAATGTATTTATAATATACAATGTATTTATTTATTTTTATTATTTGCATTATTGTGCATTATATAATACTAATAAAATATATAATAGTTCAGTTAAACTTGAATTATCATATCTAAAAGAACTGCTATATACTGCTAATCTATACAAGCCAGAGCATGTATGAGCTTAAAAGGCATGCACAAATTTAATATGATGACATGCATATGAATATAAATATGTGATGAATATGCATTTCTCAAATCTTTTTGACTTGCATTTAGCAGTTGTCACAGTGTGAATTCAGTGTACTCTTAAAAATATAATTATGGCAAAACTAGAGCAGAGCCCGTCCAAAGCATACTGCCTAGCACATAGTACATTTAGTTTAAATCTGTTAGTATCTAGATCAAGGAAAAGAAATGCTGCACTCACTCTGCCTGGTCAGAAAGTTTTATTTGTATGACTCACTTTGATTCCTCGTTGACAGATGTCAATCAGAAAGCCCATGCATTCAGTTGGGCAAACCGGCAACACATTGAACTGATATTGGCCAAAATTTGTTGAGGATTTAAAGACTACAATGTTTTTATTATGCTAGAAAATTTAATTACTTGCTTAAATTCTTGTGGATTTTATTATGAACCCCAGCCTAAGATTAAGAACTGTCAGCATTGAACTCTGCAGGAAATATTTAAAAATTCTCTGTAAACTTATTTATGAATGCAATCGGTTGCAAAGTAGGCTTTTATGAAGCAACCAATCCATAGCATCATACAACATCTAGTCTTACGAAGTGTTGCTTTTCAAGTAAATTAATCTTGTTTCAAAGACTTTGGATACTTTTACTGAAAAACAATTTTTTTAAAAACCCAACTAATTAAAACTGATTATTAAGCTCTTTTGGCAGTGCAAGAATTACTCATTTCATGGACTGAAAGACCTTTCAGCACAAGAGAACGGGAGCTGATGAACATTCAAGATCAGTCAACAAAAAATGGCAGTTTGAATGGACAACACTATCATAACCAGTGAGTACAATCCATTGTGCGTTTTTTTGCTAAGAACATATAATAATATTTGAATACAAGTGGTGCAAACAAGACAAGTAGTGTATAACTGTATAAAACAAAGCTTTGAAACTCTTGCTGTCTTAGTCTTTTTCCTGTCCGCTCCTGCCTTGAAAGCAGATACCGAACAGCTGAATGTATTTTGTATGGGGTGAAGTCTCTGAACCCCTTTACCCACTGATTCATTCAAACTAATTAATCTCTCTGCAAGTTCTGTCACCCAGGGCCATGCACTACATGAAAGATCACTAGAGAAAAAAGTACCGGGCTGGAGTGAGAGAAACACTAATTATGGTGAACGCTGTCGAAAGATGAATGATTTTCAGTCTGACGCTTGGAAAAAGAGAAACCATGGGGAGAATTGACTTGGAATGAACTGTGCCGGCTGATAGTACTGTTTATTTGTACTCTGGCAATGTTGATTTAGTGCCCAGTGCTGTGAAGGAATTATGCTAATTATGCAAACACTCCCAAAAATACGTGCTGTGCACAATTTGAATAGCACATCAGATTCCTATCTTGGAGATCTTTCAGGATTTATGGAAGTATGTACAGTATCCAGACCTTAAAAAGCAAATTAACTCAATGTTTCAAGTTAACATTAAGGAATAGTTCAGCCATCCCCTGTTGTCCCTCTCACATCAAAATCCACTGACATATTTGTCACTGACAAAAAAATGGTGCTTTATATGTGCATATTTCTCTCCTGATTCAGATGAGATTACTTTTATATTGGAGAAAGCAATATTATGGATAGAGGACTCATATTTTAGCTGGAAGCGACGGATTAAAGTTAAAAATGTCTTAATGATGAATTTGTTCATTATAAGCATGCTGCTTGTGTTTTACATGTGGATTATTGTGATTTTTTTTTTTTATATCAGCTGTTTGAACTCTCATTCTGACGGCACCCATTCACTGCAGAGGATTCATTGGTGAGCAAGTGATGTAATGCTACATTTTTCCAAATGTTCTGATGAAGAATCAAACTCATCTACAGATTGGACGGCCTAAAAAGTGAGAGAATTTTCATTTTGGGGTCATCTTCTCCTTTAATATCATTAAAAGCACAAAGTGCATTTTCATTTTAGCCTGACTAGCAGATTTGACCGACATCTGTGCTGTCAGCGTGAGCCGAGCCCACTCGGTTATCAGGATTCACAGTGGCCCTGACTTTCAATCGCAATACTCTTCACAATCCTCGGAGAATCCTCGCTGATATGTTCTACAGCTTCATCTCGCAGTTATGGGACTTTGAAATTCATCATCAAGCTTGCTTTTCATTATGAATACCTGACAGACGTGGGAAATGGGTTTTAGAGAGTCAGAAGGAATAGATTTAGAAATATATGGCTTTTTTATAGTATCTGTCTGTGTTCAAATCGAGTGCTCAGATGGTGGTTACAAAGTGGGAAGAACCTGACCTCACAGCACAAAAGGTGCAGGTTTTAAAACATCTACTGAATTTCAAGTAACAGTCAGTTTCTTCAAGAGGATCTCTCACAGTAAGAAAGAAAATAGTCCACGAATTCCACAACAAGGACAGAGGACCAGCCACAGGTTCTAGGAAATCTGATTTCATGGTATAGCCTATACCAGAGGTCCCCAACCACCGGGTCGAAAGTTCTGGGGAAAATGTGTATAGATATGACGCTCTGTTATTTATTGTGCGTAAATTATTTTTCTAATTATTCTGTATTTTCGTTGTATGCGATTGATATCGAGTAGCAATTTGACGATTTCATGTTAAATTAGTAAATAAAAGATTGCTCTGATCTGTCATGGCTAGGGCTTTAAACGGATCGCAGTTGATCCATGATATACAGACCAGGTCCAGAGACCCCACCGTTCGGCATGTGATTCACAGATTAATTTGCCAATTTACACGTTCAAGCTATTTAAAACCACAAGAAGAAGAAACGAAACAGAACTCAATTCGTTACTTGTGCGCTGTTCTCGCACACACCCGAAGCATGCACTTATAATAAACAGAATTGTATCGTGCGCTAGTGTGGATGCTAATACAGTTATCATTATCTTTATAGTTATCATTCTTAGTGTGAATGGGCCTTAACACTAGACTACATGTATTGTTGTTTGTCCTTTATGAAATGTCAGCAACATTATGGGGTGCCCAGCGACTTGAGATATTAACATTATGCAAATGAGCAGTGATGCGGTGCGGTGACTACCAATAGGAATGCAGATGCTGGAGCTGATGTGACCCTTCTCCTGTGAGATACTGCAGTCGAGCATCAGCCAGATGGAGAAGTTCATGTTGCTGTGAGTGATTTCAATGTTCTATATGATTTGTCTCTCCCCACATGCAGGGATATAATGCAAAAATGAATAACATGCCAGCCAGAAATTGTTAACAATCTGCGTGAGTTTGACTCATGCATTGATAATAATCTTGTTCGTGATATGATACATTATGTGCTCTTGCAATCTACTGTATATTGTACGCTTCCCCCTGCAGAGTATTCATTATAGCTGCAAGGAAATTAACTGACATAATGACATCTTGTTTTCACTAGCAGTATGTCTTATTTGCGATCAGGTTTTCAAAAGCTTTGGCCAGTTGCTCATCCAGCGGCAGGAACGCCTACAGCCCTGCGACCTCCAGCGATAAAACTGCTTTCAGAGAGAATGCCACATAAATTGGTGTTACAGGTACATCATTTTACAGCATTTGCAGTGTCACACAGGTAAATCTGGGTGGTTTGGCCTGTTGAATGTGTTTCCATAAATGCAGGTGAAGTACACAGCGTGCTTTCATATTTTCTGGACTCCTCTGGCCCTGATGCTTTTATCATCCTCTCACATGGACAATGACTGCATCACTATAAACACAGCACAGGGCCAGCTGTCCCCCGAGAGCGCAATCACACTGTAATTTGGATTTGATTTATTTTCCCTTTCGGATATCAAATGGAAGAAGGTCACTTGTCAGGGTTATTGATGTGTTTTTATGTCTATAATTAGATGTGCTAGGGAATTTGTGATGGATACAGGAAGATGTATGATAAATAATACATACACCTCATTGGTAAGGACAGTTTTTCAGAGGCTACCAACTCCATTGCCACTGTCAGTCTTTGAGACTGTTGTTCATAACTATGTACAGCCGTTGATTCCTGCTGGATTCAGTGACAAATGAAAATAAGGAAAAAAGTGGTGATAATTATGAAGGGGTTGGCTGGTTAGTATGGTCCAGTCAGCCGCTGTGTTCATAGGCCAGAACTATTCATAACCAGTAAATATAATTATTACGTTGTACTCGCATGTAAGGTCTTGATAACTATAGCCAAGTTAGTAATCAACTAAACTGTCAACACAAGCTAAAGGTTTACTGTAACCAAGTGACGGTAAAGTATAGAACAAAACATAAAATTTGCAATTAAATTAGACCATTTTAAAAAATGGCTACCATACCACAAATGCAATGGTGGACAAAGACATTTCTGGGTTAATTTTGTATTATAGATACATATATTAGTGCTGGGCAACAATTAGTCGTGATTAATTGCATCCACAATAAAAGTTTTGTGTACATAATATATGTGTGTGTACTGGGTATATTTATTATGTATACATAAATACACACATATGCATGTATATATTTAAGAAAAAAATTATATTAAATATATATATTTTTTATATTTAATTTTATATTTACTTTTTATATAAGAAAAAGCATGCATCGAATTTATGAAAAGTGACAGTAAATACATCAAATATGTTACTTCAGATTTATATTTAAAATAAATGCTGTTCTTTTAAACTTTCTAATTATCAATAAATACTTAACAAAATATTAAGAAATTAAATAATGAATGTTTTTAGAGCAGCAAATGAGCATTTAATTCTGAAGGATTATGTGACTCTGAGACTGGAGTAATGATGTTGAAATTCAGCTTTACAATCACAGGAGTAAATTACAATTTAAAATATATCAAAATAGGAAATGGTTATTTTAAATTGTAACAATAATTCACAATATATCTGTTTTACTGTGTTTTTGATCCAGTAAATGCAGCCTTGGTAGGCATATAAGAGACTTCTTTCTTCTTTCAAATCTTATCAACCCCATTTTTTTTTATTCTAGTGTACATAAAATGTGATTAATTTTACACCATTAAATGGTTAAGTGGGAAATGCTGTTTTACTCAGGGGGAAAGATGACTTTAACTTGGGGTTTTTAGTCCTGTAACTCAACATTTGTTTCTACATCCCAGATTCCATAGATGGATTTGCCAATTCAGTGACAGTGAGTAGTTTATAACTGGTCATGCTGCTCGTAATTATTATAAAGCATACAATCACCGGCAGGCATCTGCATTCAGCGCAGTCTGCTGGTGATTCAGCTAACAGAAGGCAGAGGCCTGTTGTCAAACAATCACACGGAATGATGAAGTGTTCACGCAAAGCTGCTCATCCCTTGTTGGAGCCGTTTGCAAATGAAGAAAATGATGAATTCCATTAGGATTTTTAAATAGCTTTTCCGCAGGCTCAATGTGTGCGCACGTCGATGCACATTCACAGCTTTTAATTAAAGTCAGTGATTATGTCCCAGAATCAGCCAATACTGAAACATTTAGAAGCCTTTATTGGAAATCCGAAAGCAGTCTAATGGAAGACCGGTCACAGCAGACTTTCCTTTTAAATTCGGTCACACTTAAATGGCTTCAGCATGGAACGTCCTCATAAGTGGACCATGCTATGCAATCCGGCTCGTTTCTGGCCGAAGGGAGCGTAGTGGCCCTTATATTCTTTAACTGAAATTTCATGGTTTTATTTGGAGTTTGAGTGCTGTGGCATTAATTCAGTGCAGGAGAGGTAGCTGAGGGCAACAAAGGCCACCGTATTAAAATGTCACTATAAGAACGATGAACTTTGACTATGTATAGCATAATTCACCCAAAAATAACATCTCTGCCATCAGTTACTCACCCTCATGTCATTCCAAACCTGCAGAACTTTTTTCCGCAGAATCGCAGATATTTTGAAGGAATGTTTTTGCCCATACAATGAAAGTCAATCCAAAACCACACTGGATGTAATATTTATTGTATGGATAAAACAAGAGAAATTATATTTTGACATGAATGCAGTACATTCATTTGATGTTAGATTTCCTTTACATTATTTTTTTTCCAGTGCATGAATAATTTTAGTAAATCAATTCATTCATACACTTTTACATGAACCAGATCAAAAAAATTATTAACTGATTTATGTGAGTCCCTGTTTTTAAATCTCCTTTTTATTCAAAATAATGAGGTACTATATTCACATCATTATGCCATTTTTACATACTGTATTTATAAATTATTTTATTTTACATTTATTTATTTTAATAATACATCCTCTTCCAACACTGCTTTAATGATTTATTGTGCTCTTTTGAGCTTTTTATTATCTTTTTGGAAGCCTGGCAGCCCTAGTGACAACATTCTTTTGTTGTATGGAAAAGAGCAATATTGTAAAAGAAAAAGGTATGTTTTACAAAATATTATTTCACTACTGTTTTTATTCCACATTTAGCTCCTGTAGTTTCTTTGTGATTATTTGTGAAATTTACTATACATTTCTGAATGAAAATATGAAGTAAATCCTACACCAATTTTATTATGTTACACAAGTAACATTAAAATAAACATAACATTTTAAAGTAAAAAAATAGTTTTTTTTCTGTTTTTACAGTGAAGCTGACATGACTTGATGTGACTCTAAAACGTCTTATAGGCGTCATTCTTTGCTCTCCAGTGTTATTAACTGGGTTGAAACCCTCTTTCTAGGAGCTCTCAGGTATGGCAGTATTTGAGAAAATGATTTTAGCTTCACGTCTGACTGTGCTGCTCTAATCTATGTCCTTTATTCAGCAGAGAACGGAAGACCTCTCCAACATTGTGCTGTTACTCAGAAGGCAACGCCTCACCATCAAACTCTCTCGTCACCTCATTCCTCCTGGAATGGCTTACCTTCTGACACAAAGCACCGTCAGGGCAGAGCATGAATGACTCTGGAGGTGATTGACACAGGAAGAATGTGTGTGACGGAAATGAAATTACATTTGAGATGACGCTCTTTTCGTGGTGAGAGTGCCGTATTCAGAACACAAACAAACAAAAAGCTGACCTCGAGTGACCTGTGTGTGATCTTTGCAAGCGTGTCTCTTGCTGTCACTCACTATTTACTCTGCATACTGGTTCTTTAATCTAGCATGCAGTATTTGATGTTTAGCATTTACTAGAGTTACTGACGTACTTGAATATACCTACGAAAAACTGGGTGTAATATCTGTATTTAAGTATCAGGGTTATTATAAACTAAAACTAAAACTATTAAAAAACTGTTACTTGAAATAAATAAATAAATTATTATTAAATAAATTATTAAAAAAAAAAAAAAAAATGAATAAAATATTTTTGAAAAATATCAATAAAAAAATAATTTACAAAAATATTTTTTTCAGCTAGTTGCTAAGACATTTCTCATTTTACTTTAGTTTATGTAAAACTAAAACCAAAATAATAATAATAAAAAAACTGCTAAGAATGGCAAAAGGCAACAAAAAAATACTAAAAGTATAATGAACCGATCAGAACATCTAAAATAAAAAGTGATTCAAAATATTAATAAAAACTATAATAGTTTCTTAGTGATACTAAAATATTTTAATATTTGAGCCGTTTTGTTTAAAACTTATTTTTCCCAATCAGTATTATTGACTATTTTTGTCTAGTTAAAATAACCGTAAAAAAAATTTTGGGAACATAAACCAAAAAATGTTGTACTTTAAACAGGAAGAAAAAGTATTTACCAATTGTAATTGTTGTTGTTGCCTATTTCGTATGAAATGTGGATGTTTCTTAAAGGCACAGTAGCAAAAAAAAGATAGACCTTTTAAATCTGAAGCTCCGAGAGTGAGTGAGAAACTGTCATGAAAAGGTAGAACAGGGTCAAGTCCAATTCATTTTTAGTGAATGGAAAATAGTTATGCAAAACTACATTACTTTTTGGCACAAGAAACCTTAAGGTGCATATTTTAATGTGGCTGAATATGGATTGCTAGAATATGCTACAAAAGTTTGGAAAATGTCTCCTTTAAGAAAGAAAAAACACAGCATTTGCATGTGCATTCCAAGGATGGATAATTAAGAATACATTTATTTTTCAGAGAAACTTTCCTCCATTTATTCTCTTTAAACAGCAGAGCCAAACAGGGAGGAGGATTTAATTTGAAGCCTGTGAAATGATGGCGATGACAAAGGAAACAATAGTTTAATTTCTCGCCCAGCACAGTGCACAGTTCCAGGAGGAAATAAACTGCCTTATTATTTCACTCATACACCTTCTTTGTTTTGCAGCGATTTGTCCCATTTGCATTTAAATTCAGGGGCTTATATAAATTCTTCCCTGTTGTTCCCAACATATATCATTCTTTTGATTAGATTAGATTAGATTGATTATATTTCTGCAAGAACTAGAGAAAACTGCATGCATCTGTGCAACCGTCCTATGAAAACAGACTCACTAAAATGCCTCAAAATGGACGTAATTACAATGACAGCCCTCATTTAGATGGCAAAATTGCCATAATCACAATGATTAGTATGTTTAATTGTAATTCAATTATTCAGGGTATTTGTGATGGTCTGATTGTGTCATGAGCATCTGCATTCACTGTTTTTTTTAACCCTCCTCCTCATCGGAGGCCGATGCGAAAGACGGTGTAAAAGTTAATGGGTTTGAATTCCCTGAAATCAAAACTCTGTAAGTCTATTAAAACTGTCTGCAATTTGCCATTATCTGCTGCTCCCGACCGACCGAGCCCGACTCGAATTAAGCAAAAAACGATTAAGAATGTATCAGTGGCTCATTTGCAAAATCCAGTGTGTCAGCAGCTCTCCCTCGCCAGCGCAATGAAGATAAGATGTGTGCCACTCATTCCTGTCTGTCAGTCATAATCCAGCCTAGAAATTACATTCACTCTTCAGTCACACTGTGAATACAGAGCAGACACATCAGCTAGTAATAGTCAATATGACATAGGAATGGGAATCATAAGGCATTCCTGAATGATTCCATTAGCGATTTTTTTATTTTTGCTTTTTTTTGAGGCCATAGTAAAAGTATTTTAGACTAAAACTAATAAATGCGTGTTGTAATTATTTTGCAGTTTTCATCTTGTTGTTAGGCCACAGTATTAAGATTTTTTTCTTTATTTTTTTGATTATAGGTGGGATAACGGTCATCAACCATAACCATTATTTGAATTAATTTGTTCAGTAAATTGAAAGCATATGCATAAAAAAGTTAGTGTAAGTGTAACTTGGCTTGAACCTGCTTCCAGACAGACAAACCCTGATCTAAAGAGGCTTATTTAGAGATCAACGTATGAACTGTGTGTTCATATTTCATTCATGATTACGCTGTAATACTTTAAGCAGTCACAATCGCAGATGGCAGAGCATGTGTTAGTAGCAACAAAAAACATCTGTGTAATTTTCTCACAGATTTACGCATGAATTAGTGTGTGCATGACATTCTTTCCAGAAAAGAAGCTGCGGAGAATTTAAATAAGGTCGAAAGGCACACAAAGACGACAGCAGCCATTTTTAGAACAGGGTTGTCCATTATTCTAGGCTTATTTTTCACTCAAGGGACGTCTGTCTTTGGGATTATTACATTATTGGATTATTTTGTGTTTAATTTGCACTCTGCATGTTGCTGGAATGTTAATCGTAGCTACCCGTAATATTTCTTACTAAAAATAAGATTTCCAGTGTAAATCTTTAAGCTTCACGGCTTAAAATGTCTTACAAATGCAAGACACAAAATCTCGAAAATATATATTATTCTAATATTAGAGTACCTTAAAGGTGCCATAGAATGGAAAACTGTCTTTACCTTGGCATAGTTGAATAATAAGATTTCTGTACATGGAAATGTCATACAGTGAGCCTCAAACGCCATTGTTTCCTCCTCCTTATGTAAATTTCATGAATAAAAAAGACCACTGAAAAATAGGCGAATTAGAACATATCACCGACTGTGACGAAACATTCGGGATCACTAATAGTTACGCCCCCAACATTTGCATACAAATTTTCTTTGCCAGACGCCAGCCGAATCATTAGAAGTCCTGCAAGTATTGTGAAGAAACAAGCGAGGACAACAGTGAAAATGGCAGATCATGGAAATAAATGTTATGTTCCAGACTGTGCAGGGGATGTGAAGTGCAGGGATGGGTTGGAGTCTGTATTTAGAAAGGCACGGAAAGCAAATAACGCGTTCTAATAAAATAACGCGAGCCATTAAAGGGACATGGTTAGCTGCTAGCGGTAGCCTGTTACATTGCAGTAACGTTACATAAGATTTCACTTACCACATAAACAGAGTAAGGAGAGATGACTGAGGATGATGGCGAATGATTTACAGATCCTGAGCACCACTGACAAGCATCTGATCTTGTAAACTGCCGCTCCATAGTATAAACAGAGTTCGTGCTATCGCGAATCTCGAAAGTGAAAGTAAAACGCGATCGTGTATTTGAAAGCAGTTTCAATGCCCAGCATATTAATAGCGGCTCCCTGATGCCCGCATTTTATTTTAAGTATAATTACCCAGCGATATTACTGCGCAAGAAAGTATAGAAATATATTTTCCCTGTGTTTCCTTCCTGTGCGCTAGTGAAATGAGCCGCACTGTGAAACAGCCAATCAGAGCAGAGCTCATTATTATTCATGACCCTTCCAAATAAGCCAATAACAGACCGTTTCATTCTGGGGAGAAATCCTAGGGTTGTAAATGGACATGTAAAACTGTTTCTGGAGAATTTTTGCACTTACCTAAGCCACATACCTTCAATGTAGATATCAGAGAACAATTTAAAATATTGTATCAATGCATTCTATGGCACCTTTAATGCATATATTATTAGTCTAATTTTATAGAATTTAAATAATGTAATAAATTGTTATTTAACAGTTAAAAAAACATGGGAGTTAAAAATATAACAGACCTTTTATGTATCTGACTCAGTTATGTTATTGATGTTTATTTATTAATTTTACTATTATTTTCTAATATGCTAATATGTGTGAGGCAAAATTTTCAAGGTTTAAGCCAAACATTTTCTGACAAAAAAAGAGAAAGTAGTAACAATAGTGTCCCCTCTCTCCGACAAAGCTGATAATTGAATAATTGAAATATAATTGCCTTTAATGTATGTCTGAATGTAATATATTTTACAGCTTTTAAGTTATTGACATTTATTTTACGGTAAAAATTTAATTGGCATGGGAAATTAATGATCATATGTGAAAGATGTTTGAGGCAAAGTTTCAAAGTGTTATGACATTTTTTAAGAGCAAAAAGCAACAACAATTGTCTCTGCTCTCCCCTACAGCGCTGAAAGAAAAGCCAATGACACCCTGTCCTCAAAACAAAGGATGTGATTTCAGCGGTTGCATCATGTTGGTTGAATCTCCTACTCTTGATGAGGCCTGAGATCATTATCTGAAGCAGATTCAGGCCAGCTCTTAGAGAAATGCCCTGCAGCTTTTTTGTATTACGATCTAAAGAGGCTCACAATGTGCACTGACTTTTGCTAGCACTGGGAGTTCAGACATGCTCCAAGCTTTTAACAACCTCTACCATCGACCCCCGCAGGCACACTGCTGCTCAGTTTGCTGCGTAAACGTGTCTCACCTAACGAACAGTGTGCCGTTTTGTGTTAATGAAGATGGCCTCTCTTCCGCTGGGTGGAGCGTGAATGATCTGCAGCCCGTTCTTGCTGACTGATAATGGAATTGATTGTGACAGCATTTCATCTGTCAGGATAATTACAAGGCTGGGTGTGCAGTGACTGTATGTTGCTCAGAGGTCTGGCCAATACTCACTGGCCAATGAGCCTCATGCTTTCACAATACAGTGAATGTGATAGTATTGGGACAGTAGAACATTTTCAGATGCAAATTGGGGCCTTCTGCACCAAATCAGCATATTAGAATGATTTCTAAAGGATCGTGTGACACTAAAATTAATAATTACATTTTAATAATAAATTTCAATTTAAAATAGAAAATAGTTGTTTTAATTGTAATAATACTTTATCCACAGTTTGGACTCTGACGGCACCCATTCACTGCATTGGTGAACAAGTGATGTAATGCTACATTTCTCCCAATCTGTTCTGATGAAGAAACCATCTCATCTACATCTTGGATGGCCTGAGGGTGAGTAAATTTTCATTTCTGGCTGAACTGACAGTTATCAATCCTTCGAATAGACACTGGAAATGAGAGATCCCTTGTTGGGCTTGTTTGTAGCTCCAGTCTCTTTCTCATTCCCCGTGGAGGGTCTGCCTTCCCACAAACACCCCATACTCTTCCACAGTGTCTAGACTGTCATTATAGTGTTCATCCTGTCAGGGTGTCAGAGGGAATAAACCACTCACAGGTTTTCGTGACAGATGAAGCTGTTCTTGCAGCTTGCTCTGAGTGAAACAAACTTCAAGTCAAGAACAGACAAATAACATTGACAGGAAGTTGCTGGAAAAGTTTCTTGTTGAAAGACAATTATGAACAACCCTCTTTTTTATGATGTAAACACGACAGTTTGTCTCTTTTAAAGAATTAACTGTTTACATCTATCTGGGTAGTTAAGCCACATGGCAGTGTTTAGAATGTAATGCTAGCATTATGGATATAATTTTTATATTTATAGAATGTAGTATGTTTTAATAGAGCTTAGAGTAAGTAATGAACTAGTTTAACTGCAGCAACTTTAAATGTATCTGACTCAGGACTCAGACACAGGACTCAGGTGTTGTAAAGGGGACCTATTATGCAAAAAATCACTTTATAAGGTGTTTGAACACAGTTGTGTGGTCGCAGCTAGTGTGTGAAAACAACCAGCCTATAATGGTAAAAATCCACCTACTCATTTTTTACAATCCCAATAAATCATAAACAGTCTCTCAGAACAAGTGATTCCAGATTCTCTCTACGTACATGTCATCGTAGGGATAAAGTCCAACCCATTTGTGACGATCTCTGCTCTATTCGCATAGACACAGCCCTGAGTGAGACGCAGCAGTCCGCCATTACTGTTTTCAGTACGTTTTCTGTAAAGATAACAGGCTTGTACTAATAGTGGAATGTTTATTTGCAAAGGCCAGCACCAATTGCTGGAGCTTGAGCTCTTGAAGCTCCACCCTCTTCTGAAAAGGGGGCCGGGAGCACCAGCTCATTTGCATTTAAAGGGAAACACCAAAACGGTGCGTTTTGGCTCATATCCTAGAAGTGGCAATTTTAACAAGCTATAAAAAATTATCTGTGGTGTATTTTGAGCTAAAACTTCACATACACACTCTGGGGACATCAGAGACTTATTTTACATCTTGTTAAAAGGGGCATAATAGGTCACCTTTAACATGAAAAGAATCCTCGTCTACACTGGCGTTTTCACTGCGCTTAATAAACAATCTCCGTCCACACTACAGAACCAAAACGCATGTCACATGACCATTCATGCAGGTACAACAATGAGCATGAAGTTATTGTTTACACAGTCATCAAGGATACGCAGAGCGATTGTGGGCAGCCACGCCATCATTTTCAAAAGTCTCCGTTTTGGTTCGTTCACCCTGAAACACAACCCCAGAGTTTTCAAACTAAAATGGGGTCTGCAGCGTTTTCGAAAGTCTCCGTTTTCGAGGGTCGAAAATGCCGGAGTAGTGTAAACGACAGATGTAACCGTAGCAAAAGGAAAAAGCACTAGTGAAAACATAGCCTTAGTTAAGTTATTGATATTTATTTATGTTTATTTTGTTATGCACAGTGAAAAATAGTTTTTGACAATTTTTTTGGCTTCAAAAAACTGATATATAATAAATTTGACTGATTTAGTTTGTTTTTGTAAGACAGCTTTTACAATTTTTATTTTATTTTATGTGAAATAATATTGTCACCATAATTATGGTTGTTTCTCATGTGTAATCAAATTTGGAGTAGAAATGTCTCAAGTTCTGATAGTCAGATCCAAAAATAAATCACCAAGTAAATGTTAAGATAGTTGTTGATATTACTGTCTGTTAGTTTTAATGTTAACTAGGGCTATCAATCGATTATAATATTTTATTGTATCATTTTTTAAGTTAAAGGGGACATAACACACAGTTTCCTTTTAACAACAACAACAAAAAATAATTGGCCTTTCTGTAATTACTAGGTTTTGTGTGCAATTTGTGTGGATGATACTCATTTTATATTCTCAAACTGCACCAGAGCGCACTGGAAATGCAAACCGGCCTTGCTAATGTTTGCATTAACATGAATGACATTGTTTTGCTTGTGGATGACAGTTCACTTATTAAGCTTTGATGATAATTAAATTTCACCATACAAAGAGTGCAAATGTCCTTTGTTAAATGTCCCGTGAGGGATGAATTTCTAAATAAATTACCCATAAAGAAGTCCTTCTCGGTCATTTACCAATAAACGGGTGTTTAGGGACTTTTTAGGTGTGTGTAAAAATGAGATGCATTAATGCAAAAAATCTTTAGCCATTTAAACATTCTTGATTAATCATGCATGATAACTTGTTAACTTTTCTTGTTTTGTGACCTTATTTTAGATAACTCGTGATTTTATCTTCCTCATGAGGTGTGTGAGTCAACATATTGGGATGTAAAACATGCATCAGCTCTCTTTCTGTGAGATACTTTCCGCATAAGGAATAACTCAAGCCAGAAACTCCCAGAGCGAGCAGGCCTTCCTTCAGTGGACTTTAGATCGGTAGGTTGATGTAAATCTTTTCTGATTACTCCAGAGACAGAGGACTCTCTTTCTCTGCCACTCTCAGTTTTACTCTAAAGAATAAAGCATCAACTGTTCAATCCTTGCCATCCTGGGAATATTCATGAATTCAACGCTTCCCACTTCCCCACAAACTTTACCGAGGTCAGCTCAAGTTAAGGAGTTTGTTGTGACAGAGTTTTAACCATGCATCAAACGTCATGTTTCCACTCTCACGGTTTGTAATGGAGTTAAAGGTCATGTCTCTGAGCTCAGTGTCTGATATGACTTCGTTCGTGCAGGTCAAGGTTTCATTCACCTTTCTCGTCTGCTGCCTGTTTGGAGAGCGCTGACCTTTACTAAGGGCTAAATGACTTAATCCTGCCACCAATTAAAGGAGCGAGGATCACGGACTACATCTGTGGCAGTCAGGCTTTATCTCGTCTCAAGATCATCTGTATTCCATCTGTCCTTCTAAAAGATCTCAAACACTGAACTGTAAGTAGGATGATGTTAACGGTCCTAAATCAGGCACGTAATTTTTTAAAGCAATAGTTCACCCAAAAATTAAATGTTATTCTCTTTCATATAATTCTGTGTGATTTTTCTTTCTTCTATGGAACACAAAATGTGATTTTATGTATTTATTTATTTTTTAATTATTATATGTTTGGGCCTATTTTGACTGGACAATTTGAGAACAGACAGAAAGTGAGTGCAAGGTTGGGAAAAGACATTGAGACACAGCACTGCCAATGACGGTATGTCTCAGAAAAATGGTGAATTTATGAAGAATATTGTGGCTTTCTTTGCAATATAATTAAACTACATGAGAACTGGAGCTTAGAAGCTCCACTTCAGAAGTCGTCTGAAGCTATATGAAACATTTAAGACCTTTTTTAATAAAGAACCATGACATTTTAAATACTTAAGATATTAATGCATTATGTTCTGTGAAGCTGCATGCTTTGTAACAACACAGAGTGTGAAAAGCGCTACTTTCTTAAAAATAAAGGTTCTTTATTGGCATTTATGTTTCGATGAAAAATCTTTAACATCCCTGGAGCACAAAAGGTTCTTTATAGTGGAAAAAAGGTTCCGTAGATTATTAAAGTGTTCTTCATAGTAAGAAAAAATGGTTCTTTTAAGAACTGCTCACTGAAAGGTCCTTTGGGGAACTAAAATGGTTCTTCACTGTGAAAACCCCATTTTGGAACCTTTATTTTTAAAAGTTTAAACTAAGAATATGACTGCCTTGGTTCTTCTTAGGGTGTGTATATGTTCTGTGTACATCAGAAAACGCTGCTTTCATCAGTTGTTTTTAATAGGATTGGTATGTCACAAGGAAATAGACGGGGAAAAAACACTTTTGCAAATGTCAGGAATCTAAAAATGAAAACACAAAACCTCAGAAAGGTGTTTATCTAGGGAATCTTCTACTCGCCAAACTATTGTGCAATGAAGTGGCATGCATCATCAAAACAATACTTTACACAGTACAGCACTATCAGGTACCATATGCTCCCCGTTTCCATTCAATTAGCTGGATGCGCTTGCAAAAGGTACTTTGTTCTGCACCAATTACTGAGCTGACTGTGGGTCTCAGAGCAGTACCTTGTGTAAATCCAGCCGTTGATCACCCATTACAAACCCCGTTCTCAACTGCGTCTGGTTTTATCTTCATTTACCCAGCATCTGTTTGGGCTGCTGATGTGGCTCAAACGATGCTAAGTACCTGCAAGTGTTGTTCTTCTCTCACTGCTTTAAAGGCTTAAGTCGTAAGTGAATAAACAGCATCAGCTGTTCCATGAATTATCTCTGACATTTAGAACAGAGGCGAAGAGTTTTAAATGTGGGAGGATTGAATGCAGAAGCATTTGGGAGCATTATTAATACTCAGAAGTCATGGGTGTGTCGTGACAAAAGGTCTGTGAGGTCAAACATCTGTTGATGGTTTCATTTGAATAATCCAAGACAGATTTTCATAGTGAAAGTCCATAGTAATCTAATATTCCTGCTTAGGGTTGTTCTAAACCCCAAACACAAAGAAACTGAAACTTTGTTTTGTATGCATTTGTATATAAATAAATTTTAATATAAGTAAACTTAAAAAAATAAAATAATTATATATATATATATATATATATATATATGTATATATGTATGTGTGTGTATGTGTATATACAGTGCCCTCCACTAATATTGGCACCCTTGGTAAATATGAGCAAAGGCTTTTTAATACGTATTAATACCTACGTATAAACATGAGACCAGGCTGGTATATTTAACCGTGGACATGGGGTACTTTTTATCCCTGTTTGTACTAAACTCATCTGGTGGGTTTGCTGCCAAAAAGCTTTTTTTTCAGTTTCATCTGACCATAGAAGCCAGTGCCATTTGAAGTTCCAGTCGTGTCTGATAACTGAATTTGCTGGAGATTGTTTTTGGATGAGTGAGGAGAATTTTCCCTGAAACCCTCCCGAACAACAGGTGGTGATGTAGGGGATGTTTTTTTCTTCTTTTTTTTTTAGGTTTCTGACTCAACTAATCTCTACAATTCTCCAGCTGTGATCCTTGGAGAGTCTTTAGCCACTCAAACTCTCCTCCTCACCGTGCATTATTTAGGACGATAGACACATGTCCTCTTTCAGGCAGATTTTTAACATCTTTAGTTGATTGGAACCTTTTAATTATTACCCTGATGGTGGAAATGGGGATTTCAAGTTCAAGTTTTATTTATCACATACACGACTATACAGAGTGTGTATAACCAGCAGTGAAATGTGAGATTTTTAATGCTTTAACTCTTTTCTTACAGCCACTTTCTATTTTGTGATGCTCAACAATCTTGTTCTTCACATCAGAACTATATTCTTAGGTTTTACTCCTTGTGATGGATGATTAAGGGAATTTGGCCTTTGTGTTCCTCATATTTATAATCCTGAAAAGTCATGGCTGGACAATTTCATGCTCCTAGTCACCCTGGTGTGCTAAAAAATGTAAATATGAATGGGAATATACTTCAGAGATATTTTACTCATAAGAATTTCTAGGGGTGCCAATATTTGTGGCCAACATTCATTGGAGAAAAGCATTTATTTCATCATGAGATTTTTGCCCCACTTTCAATTGTTTTACTTCAATGATAGGTTAGAATTTTGTGAATTTTTGAGTGAAAGATCAAAAGGATAAACAATGCAGATTTATTTTCACAGCCGCCTTTGCTCATATTTATCAAGGGTGCCAATATTAGTGGAGGGCACTGTATGTGTGTGTATGTGTATATATATATATATATATATATATGTATATTTATATATTCAATTTATGTTACATTTTTTATATATATTTATACACACACACTTGAAATTTTTAAGACTAAAGTTTTAAAATGAAAGAAGAGATAGAAAGTCATTCAAAATGTATACAAAATATATTTTTTAATTTGGAATGTACATTCAATGTATTTATTTTTTCAAACTTTATTAAATTTTTTCAGCAAAGATAAACAAAATACTTGACAAATATTTAATTTATTTATTTAAAATGACAAAAAAAAATAATTATTACTGTAATAATTGTATAAAATTATTGTCAAATAAAAATGGAAATTTTGCCATTCTATCTATCTTTTTTTCTGTCTGTCTGTCATACTTAAAAATTTTAAAGACTAAAGACTTGGACATAGATAATAGAACGTCATTTAAAATTTACAGGGATTCAACTGGAATGATGTCATCAGTATTTGCATATTGAATAGAACTCATCTTTATTCATACATCTATTTGCATATTAATAATTGATTTTTGTGCTTATTAGGGTATCATGCTGATTCTAGAAAGGTGTCCCGCTTTGTTCCTGATGGGCGTATCATTAGCTTAACGTCATGCTAAACTCTCTTGGCATCAACTGTGAGTACAGTCACCTTTTTGAAGAGTTAATGTCATTTTTTTATTCTGTATTTGCTGATTAAATCCACATCAACAGAACCACAACACCAAAACACACTTCCAGCCTTATTAACCAAGAGTTATAGTCCTTTTTGCAAGCCAACTGGTAATACACTTTATATCACTGCCACCACAAAATCAGTTCAGACGTGTCAAAGGACAGCTTCATAATTACACCATAAACAGCCTCAGTGATGGGCTGCACCAGTGCAGCAGGTATTCAGAAGAAATGCATGGTAAAAACTGTTAAGAGAAAGGGGAAACTAGCAGGGAGTACAAGCCTCCCACATGCAAGCGTATTGTATCATTAAATAGGAACGTGTCTGTGGATCACTTACGGCTATTAAAATCAATGAGCAATCCACCCACAGGCCCGTCATTGCAGCACGGCTGAATTTAAAGCTAATGAACCTGAAAGACTGTCAGTGGTTTGAGCAAAAGAGTTGTTCATAATGAAGAAAAACAAAATCTGACAGAACCTGAAGGTAAATGAGGAACAGTGATGTAAGTGTACTGGACTCAATTTGAGTATAATTTCAGTAAAATCTAGTCACTCTTACATCAATATTCACCAAATTAAATATATTACATTTTATATACAATGCCTATAAAAAGTATTCATACCCCTTCATTTTTTTCATGTTATGTTGCAGCCTTATGTTAAACTGCTTTCAATTACTTTTTTCCACATTAATCTACACTCCATACACCATAATGAAAAAGCAAAAACAGAATTGTCACAACTTCGTAAATTAATAAAAAATAAAAAAACTGAAATAAGTAATTGCATAACTCAGTACTTAGCTGAAGCACCTTTACAGCCTCAAGTCTTTTTGGGTATGATACGACAAGCTTTGCACATCAGAATTTGGCAATTATCTGCTATCCTTCTCCTCACCTCTTCACCTCTCAAGCTCTGTCAGGTTGGATGGGGGCAGACACACATTTTCAGGCATCTCCAGAAATATTTGATTGGGTTCAATCCCAGGCTGTGGCTGGGCCACTCAAAGACATTCACAGAGTTGTCTATAAGCCACTCTTGCTGTGTGCTTAGGGTCATTGTCCTGTTGGAAGGTGAACCTTCTGCCCAGTCTGAGGTTCTGAATGCTCTGGACTGGGTTTTCATTAAGGCTATCTCAATATTTTGGTGCATTGAGCTTTCCTTCTACTCTGACGAGTCCCTCAGTCCCTGCTGCTGAAAAACAGCCCCACAGCATGAGGCTTCTACCAGCACACTTTACTTTTGGGATGGTACTCTGCAGGTGATGAGCAGAGCTGGTTTCCTTCAAACATGATGCTTGGAATTGAGGTTCATCAAACCAGAGAATCAAGTGTGTTTTCATGTGTCTTCACTGAGGAGAGGATTGAGTTTGGCCACACCAGCATAAAGCCCAGATTGGTGGAGTGTTGCAGTGATGTTTGTCCTTCTGTAGGTTTCTCCTATCTCCACATATGATCATAGAGCTCAACTAGAGTGACCATCAGGTTCTTGGTCACCACTCTAACCAAGGCTCTTCTCCATCAGTTGCTCAGTTTGGCCAGGAGGCCAGCTCTAAGAAGAATCCTGGTTGTTCCAAACTTCTTCCATTAAAGGGATAGTTCACCCAAAAATGAAAATTCTGTCATCATTTACTCACCTGCAAGTAGTTCCAAACCTGTATTAATGTCTTTGTTCTGCCGAACACAAAGGAAGATATTTTGAAGAAAGTTTGTAACCAGGCTGTTTTGGGGCACCATTGACTTCCATAGTAGGAAAAAAAATACTATGGAAGTCAATGGTGCCCCAGAACTGCTCTGTTTCCCACATTCTTCAGAATATCTTCCTTTGTGTTTAGCAGAACAAACGCATTCATACAGGTTTGGAACTACTTGAGGGTGAGTAAATGATGACAGAATTTTCATTTTTGGGTGAACTATCCCTTTAAGGGTAACAGAGACTACACTTCTGTAAAACTTCAATGCAGCTTAATTTTTTTCTGAACTCTTCCCCAGATGTGTGGTTTGATGCAATCCTGTCTCTGAGCTATACAGGCAGTTTGATATGCATTATCAGCTATTAGACCTTTTATTAAGATGTGTGTGCCTTTCCAAATCATACCCATTCAATTGAATTTGGCACAGGTTAACTTCACTCAAAGTGCAGTAACATCTACAAGCAATATGAATGCTCCTGAGCTAAATTTCAACTGTCCCAGATAAGGGTATGATTACTTATGCAATGGAATCATTTAAGTTTTTTATTTTTAATAAATTTGCAATCATGTTAAAAACCATTTTTTTGCTTTGCCATTATGGTGTATAGAGTGTAGATTGATGTGGGAAAAAAGTAATTTAAAGCATCTTAACATAAGGCAGCAACATTACAAAATGTGGAAAAAAATGGAGTATGAAGACTTTTTATAGGCACTGTATATCAATTCAGCTAAAAAACAGTTTGATATTTTTGCTTACATTTAAACAGTCTGGCTCTCAATTGAACACATTAATTTGATATTATTGATTAAAAACTCTTAAATCTAAATGTAACAATTACTGATTAATTTTTTAGCATTTATAAATTGTACATCATAATGTTTCTTTGTTTTACTTTTTAAATCCTTATGTTTTCTGTTTGTTTGATTTTTCTCTCCGTGTTTAAATTTGAATCATAGGTTTTAAAAAAGTATTTTCATCCTCACATCCTCCAGACTTCTTTTAGAAATTGAGAAATAATTGTACTGTTTTCTACAAAAACCATCGGATTCTTCCCATTGGTTTAGAGATCTCTGGCTAATTTTTGATTTAGTTTTCACTTAACTTAATGACCTAACATGTTCCTATCACTTACAGAGTATAGATGCAATGAAAATATTGCAGCCAAGAGGAAGCAGGATTAATTCAGAAAGGTTAAAAAGCACCAAGACTAGGATATAAAAATGACTGATGTGGGCAGCAGATGGGTGTGTTTTACTGGCTGTCCCTGCACTCCATTTAAGTGCTCTTCAAATTTATTGGCTGCTGTATCTGACCCCCTGTAACCAATAGAGTATACTGTGCCATCCATCAATACCATAGAAGAATGATCTTTCCCAGTAAACACAAGAGGGATTGCTGTAAATCACTCGCCGTTCCTCTCTAGTTGTCAAAATAAAGAAATGGACGAAGATGCTTCTTTCATGTGTGCAGTCCATGACAAATTTCTAATTATTTAGTAAGAGTTGCTTCATAATTTGATGGCATTACGCTCTGAGCCTGTCAAAATAAATGTCAACAGTGATATCCTCATACAAGACCGTGCCCGAGGCTCACAGCAATTAAATGTATGTGACGTGGTGGAAGATTTCAGTGTGAGTGCAGTGCTGTAAGTTTATACTGTCACAGAGTTACACATCAGTGTTGCACAGGAAACTTCACTGTATAGACTGTGCTGTAATGCTGAAAAGCTGCTTGTGTGACATTGCCACCTGAGTGCAGAAGAGTCCATGAAAGCTTCTGCCAGTGTTAAAATGGTTCAAAACATGCATTTAACTAAAATAAATTTGATTAAATTAAATTTATGTTATAAATGTACTAGTACAACTGCATTGTAAGATAATATAATATAATATAATTTAATGTAATATAATATATCGATATTTTTGAGATCTTGATTGAATGTTTTGGGAGAGGGGAAGGTTTTCAAAGAAAATTACTTTAATTTCTGTCTGTTCCTCACATAAAATTATTATATGGCTTCAGGGATATATAGACACTTTTATGATACCTTTATGGTGCTTTTGTCCTTTTCTGAACCTGAAAGTAAAATGCTGTGCCCACTTTTACTTTATGGAAAAATAGCTGATATAGCTGAAATTAATTTAATAAGTTGAAGATAAAATAAAATATTTTTTTGTTTCATGGAAAACCGAAAATAAATCCTGCAATCATTTCTATTTTAACCCTACAGCCTTACACATTCCAGCATAATATCTATTCAACATTCTTTGCAAGTTTAGTCTCATTACTTTAAAAGGCTAAACTTACAAATTGTGTTGAACTGATATGGTGCTGGAATGTGAGTTTAATAGGTTCTTGGTGTCCATTCGCGGTCAGGGGTCTGCTGAACAGTTCTCCATTAATAAAACATTAAGCTGAATCACTAAGGCACCATGACACAGCAGGATGGTGTTATTGATCTATGTTTTGTATGAGCGGTACAGAGGTTTATATCATCCTTTCTTTAATCGACTGTGCTGGGTTGTGTGTGGAGAATGCAATGGCTGCCGTGATCTGGCATACTTTACTGGAACTGTACAGCATCACTGCGATCCAGGCACCTGAATCGGCTTAAAATCGATAGAAAATGTAAATAAACATCTCTTAAATAAAATTCAATTTGCTGCTGCCGTCTGCCGGCGGAAATAGTGTGATATTAATTGCACCGGGCAAACAGTGCTGAATTCTGTGAGTGATACACATTTACAACGAGCTTAATTTGCATGGAAAGAGGCGTATTTGTGCTGAGAAAATGACTGACTTCATTTGAATATTCACAACGTAGCGCCATCTCAGCACATTTAGCGGCTGGTTAAATTGATTGTGGGTGCTTACTGAATAATACAGTTTGTTGCGCTAAAATACAGTATGTGCACAAAACTGCAGAGAATTTGCTTAAAACAATTTATCTAACGTTAGAAAGAACTCGTCTCACCACATGCATGAGTCACGTGTGTCACATGATGGTTATTTTGAGCTCTCTGCGTTTGGATCTGGAGGCATTCGATTTGAATTAGATGGATGCCTGACATAAATGTCATCTGACTTCTGCTGAGAGGCAATGTTAAAATTCAGCATTGACCAGTTTATGTCAGCAATGATGACACAGTCTTTCTCTGTTTGAGTCTAACATGGTAAATCTATAAAAGAAAAGGATTACATCAATGAGTCTGACTCTTGTCATGCATGGGTTTTTCTGTATCCTTAAAAGATTTCTGTGTAATCATAGACACGATAGAGGCTACATTTTAATACATTTTTAGTTATTTTATTATCTAAACTAAAAATAGTATCATATTTTTGTTGGGTAAGCACCATAACTGTTAACTAAAATATTTTTTTTTTCATAAATGTCAGGTTAGGGCACAAGAGTCACATGTTTTAAAAGATACACATTTTAACAATTTATTATATATTTGCCCAAAACAAATCATTTTAAAATTATTTGCCCAAACTGTTTTAAATTGTTGCTGTTTTGTGATGATTTTTGCTGAAAAGCCAAATCATATTTTCTTTTTCTCTGGAATAATAATGATGGAAACATTCAATTGCTTTTTTGTAGATGCGCCTATAAAATTGTTTTAAAAATGTATATTCTAGAGTAAAACGTGCGACAGTTAGCCCTGGTTCTCACTTCTGGTCCTGCATAACATTGGTTAAAATTACAGACCAGTCTTTAATAAATTAAGTAAAAAATCAGTGATTTTAGTAAAAAACTGTGAAAATACTAGTAAAAACCTTTATGGTTAACGGAATCTTGTAAAATTTCAGAAAAACCGTAAACATTGACGTCCCAGAATCTCCTGAGTTGCATTTCAAATTTTGTTTGAATTTGTGTTTTTTCTTTTAAATAACTTGTTCTTGTTATGTTTATAGGTCTGTTTCCCTTGAGTATTTATAGCCATCTTGTTTGCCCTTGATTTGTCTCATCATGATGGTGATTAGTGTTTGTGTGAATGACACTGTGTTCTCTATATATGTTACCTTAGTTGTGGGCAGTGTGTTGTCATGTTTGTGGGTTTACCATTTTCATGTTAGTGTATGTCTATACTTATCTGCTTTACTAATTAATATATATATGTATATATTATATATATGTTTATGTATGTATATATATGTATATGTGTGTATGTTTATATGTGTATATATATATATATATATTATATATATTTATATATATATATATATGTACTGTGTTGTATGTTTATATATATATGTGTATGTATATACAGTATATGCTTATACAGTGTATGTGTGTGTATATATATATATATATATATATATATATATATGTATGTATGTATATGTGTATGTGTGTATGTATATACATAGTGTATGTGTATATATATATATATATATACTGTATATGTACATTAGTGTTAATAGCCAAGGACTTCATGTTATTTGAATAAATGTAAGGAGTCATTTATGTCATGAGCAAAACTGTGTTTCCTTATTTGTTACAATAGAAAGCATCAAATAGAATAGAATGTACTAGACGTGTTCTAAAACCTCTCTGTTCTGTTTGTGTCATTTATGAACTGTCAGTCTGCTTTAAAAATCCTGTCCCATAAATAAATGTATTTATTGTCTGCTCGTAGACCACTTTTTGTTTTGTTTTATTACTCTGTCCAATACCTGGTCCGCCTTACAACTATCTGCTACATTTGATCAGGAAGATGGAACAGAATGACATATATTATGTTATTTTCCCAGTCAGACTGCCATTGTGTGACTTTTCATTCATACAAATCATTTTATTTCTCTAAGCTTGTGTTTTTTATTTTGTGTTTTTTTTGCAGGTTTTGCAAGAGGACAATGTGAGGTTTATGACATGGTCGCCCCAGTTTGCCTCCAAATGGCTCCCTTTTTGCATCTGTCTCCCTTTTGAGCCAACCAGAACAATATGAACACAAAAATGTTTTCCACATTATTGTGTCCTCTTAGAAATCGCATCTCCTTGAATGCATTGAACCAGTTCAAAAAGAAATGGCTTTTTTGTGGCGTGTTACAAAACAGAGGCTTTTTGAGTTCTCTCTAGACTAGACTGTCTTGGTTTGAGGGCTTGTGTGACATACCTGTGGCGCTTCTCTGTGATGATGTCATCAAAACCAGCGATTGGAGGAAGAAGGAAAGAGCCACCAACATTAGCACGGGTCAGAAGCAAACAGGGTCACGCCAAGCAGAGCCGGATGAAGGGATGTAAGGAAAAGAACGAGTGTGAAGTAAAGCAGATGCTGCAGACCAGAGAAAGAACGCACCACTGGAGCAAAAGTGTAGATCAGGGCAGCTGGACACAAACAGCCTGTCGTCTGAGGTGACCAGGGCAGGATGCCAATGGTTCTGGCCATCTGCTCCAGTGTATTTGGGCCACTTTAACTTTATGTCTAGAAATGAAGATGGCAGCGAGCGGGGTGCGAGGGACATGATAAATGGAACAGCTCAGCGCTCGCTTCTCCTCCAGACTAGTGGGAGGAGAGAAGTCCCTCTCAGATGGCCCGCCGTACCCTCAAATCATCTCCTTCCCAGATCGGTCGTGAGCCAACTCTCATCTTCACGAGCCAAACTTCAGTTCTTTTTCAGCCTCACTCATCCGATCCACTGATTTATGCCTCAATTCAATTAGCCTCATTCTGGCTCATCAGTTCAAGATGGCTTCTGAGATCCAACCTGCTGTCACGTCGACTTCTTCTGTAGGGTGCAAACAATCTGACACAATTGTATCATGGCTTTTTTTCTCAAAGGACGGTGTCCAGTTTTGAATGTGTGGAAGATTGTGCCAACCGGCCGCTTTAGATGTGTCCTGCACTAATGTGCAAGCGATAACCGGTAATCCCACTAGCGCTTGACGTCTGCCTTTCAACAAATAAGTTAGGGCGAAAATCACATAATGCAATTAATATTCATGGCCTGCATGCCTGGCATTGGGTTGGGCATTGTGCGCTCAGCTGTTGACAGAAAGTAAACTTCCTGAGGAGAGAAGACAAAAAAATGAAAGAAAAGTTGTCTTTTACAAAAATACGCATTTTTATTCACCGTTTTAGGCCTTGCGTTTATGCATTTTGGCAGACACTTTTATCCAAAGTGACTTACATTTGCATTCAAAGTGTAAATTTGATCAGTTTATGCATTCCCTGGGAATCAAACCTGTGACCTTGACGTCGCTAGTGCCACTATTTGAGCTACAAAAATGTCTGAAAGTTTAGAAGTTTAGTTTCAAGCATTTTGCATTTGTAATCGTATATGAATATATCCGTGTCATCCTAGTGAAGAGAGGTTTATAATGTGACCCCCACACTTCCCGATCGTTCCTGTGCCCCTGGAACTGAAAGTGATCTGTATTGTGACAGAGATTTATTGTGCGCCCAGAACCTGCAATCATCAGAATTGTCTCTAATGATACTGAAATGGAGATGAATAACTCGTATAGAGCTCTAAACGCTAAGACGGTTACATAACCATTATCTTCATACAGTGCGATCAGAGGTGAACAAACATAATTATCTGATAGGGATTTCTGGCAGTGTGTGAAAGTGAATTATATGACTTTTGAGGGTAAATTTAAAAGAAAAAAAGTCTGTTGTTATTGGTAAGGGTATTAACGTGAGAATTATTGCATTTTCAAATTGACATTACTATGTAGACTAGCTGTAAGGTAGGTCTATTCATATCCTCAAAACTCAATGTGTAGTTGCTTTATTATTTGTTGTTATCCTGGTTATATGTAGGTTATTATGAAGAGATTTACCTTTTGTAGTGGATTTACATCTTATTTGTCCTCATAATATAATATATATTTTTAAGTTTTTAACATTTATTTCTACACGTAGGCTGGATTTAAGCTATATCACAGCGAGTGCTGTTGTTCCGACCTTCAACACGATTGCAAGATTGGCAATGCTTTTCTAATGTAACAGATCGAAAAACAAGAAGATAATGTTAAGTAACTTACCTTTTAGAAACAATATTGACAGTTACTTTATCTATTTTTGCTCCGTCAACGAATCCACCGCCAAATTAACTGTTGTTGAGCATCTCTTAGCAACACTCAGAGGTGGTTTTTGAACGAATCGGTTGAATGATTGATTCACTGAGTCACTGATAAAGAGTGAAAACTCTTGTCTCCACCTACTGGCGAAATAATGTAAACTGCAGAAAGATTTACTGAAAAATCCACACTACTAAATCACAGACTGACTCTTTAAAATTAACTTGTTTATTATGCTTTTTCTTCTTCCTTAGTAAAGCTATGATTTTTTTCTCTCTGAATCTGATTTTTTAGCTTATATAATGTGAGTACTAAAGTGTTTCAGGGAATGTCTCGACTTCTAGGTAATTTTAGAGGCACTGTTAAGGTTCAACACAAATTGTCCATTGGCACGTACAATACAGCATTTTCAAAATAGCCCTTAAGACTCCATAAAGATGGAACAGAAAATGGACTCATTCTGAGCACATACGGTCCTCCACTGCAGTTTCTGCAAATATGAAATATTGCTCTTCTCAGTAACTTTGAGAGGCCTAAATAACAGAGGATGACCTGCTAATCTCTCCTCTTCAGGCATCCGATCCATTATGCTGTATGGGCTGCTGTTAAGATCTTGAACATCCTAGAGATGGCGACACTTGTTTCCACAGTTAATATGGCAGGACACAGAAATGTTATGTTGCAGTCATAATTTGGTGGGAAATGGACAGTGAAGGTTACAGATTAAAATCAAATGGATGTGATGACTCTTAGAGACACACAGAAACTTTTGCAATTTTGAACTTGAAAGAATAAAAGAAAGTTTGCCGTTTTGACAGTGACCTTCTGAAATGTGTTTACTCTCTGACGCTAATGCGGAGAAACAGTCTCAGCCGCTGAGCTTGAAAGGAAACTCAGCACATTTGGAGTGAAAAAAAGATTATATCGCTCAACCATGAAATGTGAACTGAGAGGTGTTTTCTTGGGTAGGACAGGATACAAGGTGATTTAACTCCCCAACTATTTCCCCACCGGCATTAAACACCTTTATAGCAGTTTGTGGTGTGCATGAGGATTGTTTCTGGAATGACACAACAGCACAGAGATTTTTCAGTGAATACAGTGACTAGGAAGAATATTCTGTTCTGACTTTTATATTTTTTCAGTATTCATATCTCCATATTCACACACAGTACTGTTCATGCTTCTGATCAAACCCTGGCTCAAAAGGAGCAGTATCAGCTGCTGTCAGTGTAAATAATGCATTCCCTGTTGGAAGTTGTGTGGGTGATGTAAGTCCACTTATCCTGGCATATTGTGTTTTAAAGGAATGCACAAAAATGATAATTTGCTGAATATTTACTCACCCTCAGGCCATCCAAGATGTAGACAAGTTTACATCACTTGCTCACCAGTGGATCCTCTGCAGTGAATGGGTGCCGTCAGAATGAGAGTCCAAACAGCTGTTAAAAACATCACAGTAATCCATAAGCTGCATGCTTATATTCAACAAATTCATCATTAAATGTGCACTAAGCAATTTTTTGTCCGCAGTATCGGACCATGTCCCAAAACACACTTGCAGCCAATCAGCAGTAAGGGGGCGTATCTTGTATAGAGAGCTATAATAGAGATATTAGCAGATCGACTATAGATAACGAGAACTGGAAGATAAAAAAAGAGGAAAATATCTGAGGAACAAACCATTAAAAATAAGGGTTACGATCAGGCAAGAGGTAGGAGCCGCGTAAATATCGGAGCAGCTTTCCAGCGGTGGAGAGAACTCAAGGAGCGGAAAGGGCTCGAATCAGACTCAGAGGTTGCATCGTTTCTTCTTGATAGGTGCATGAGTAACTTTGATTTTGCATTGTTTCATACAACTTATCTGTGCTGGCTTTTGTTTGAATATGCTTGTTTGTCATGTCATCTTCGCTTGTTTCTGCGATCGTCGTTATGCCAGGGTTGCGTACGTACGTGTGGGGCGGATATATCAAAATAGGGGCGAGGTCTTGTTGGGGTATGGGCATGTTTGTTTTGGTGCTTTCAAATATCAACATCGTTTGGCAAAATTAGCTTAGTGCACCTTTAAGGTGTTTTTAACTTCAAACCGTTGCTTCCAGCTAAAATATGGCTGGAAGCAATATCCATAACATTGCCTTCTCCAGTGAAAAATCATCTCATCTGAATCAGGAGAGAAATATGCACAGATCAAGTACTGTTGTGAAAACAGTTCTGAACAAATATTTTGGTGGATTTTGATGTGAGAGCCCAACAGGAGATGGACTTTTTCACTGGAGGAAGGGTTGTTATGGATTATTAAGCTTCCAGGAAAATCACGAAATATATCAGCCTCCGATATATCGCATATTTGTCATGGGCTAGGTGAGTAGACAGCCAGTGTTGAGCTCCACTACTGTCTAATTGAGCGTGATGTGAGGTGAAAGTACAGACAGTTTGTTATCTTTACCGCTGCACGAGCGCAGGCATTGCCTCCTCTGCACATCAGACGTGTGAAAGCGATTTCTTGAGACTGACATTAAATCTCATTCACCGTAAAATACATGGCAGCCATGTGAGAGACCTCGTCGCCATCCACCTCTCCATGACAGGAGATAAGAGGGCTTTAGCTTGAATTTCATATTTAAGGCATTTGGTTGAGAGTATTTTTGTAAGTCTTCGCAGTTTACAGAGCTCTATTAAAAGGATTAGTCTGAAACAGTCTCCTCTGTTTTTATGCCTGCTCAGGGTGGACCGGCTCTGTGATGTGTCAGATCGACTGGTCACACAGAATGACGCTATTCATGTGACAGTGTATGAAAGAACATGATGATGGGTCTTAAGCGGCTGTCAGGCAGATTGGCCTCACTTTCAGTACATGTGCTTTTTTTTTTTTTTTTGTGAAGAGCTGAGATTACAAGGAATAGAAGTTTGTTTACGTCATGAAACTCTAAATCTGCAGCTTTCAGGTTTTGTACTGAAAAAAAAGATATACTTTGTCATTTTTAATTATTAATTTTTAATTTATTTCTTAATTTTAATTGTGTCAGGCTGTCATTTTGGATGCTGCATTATGTAAAAGCAAAAGTTTTCACTTACTGATGCAACCTGTAAAATAAAACTATATATATATATATAATATATAATACATCATTATATAATAAAATAGTATCTAAAATACTATATCTAATAAAAAAATCACAAGCACTTTACAAAAAATAATGAGAGTAAAAATTATTTAAATGTATTATATATGTATATGTATATGTGTATATATATATATATATATATATATATAATTATATAAAAATGTACGTGTCTGTGAATATAACTTGTATAATTTATAATTAAAAATATAATTAATATTAAATTATTTTATTAAATATATAATAAAATTAGAATTTAAAATAATATTTAATGCAGTATTATAATGCTTAAAGTTGCAGTCAGTTTTCTCCTCATCATTTTTTACACCTAACATTGGTCTCAAACTCAATTCCTGGAGGGCCACAGCTCTGCACAGTTTAGCTCCAACCCTAATCAAGCACACCTGATCCAGCTAATCAAGCTCTTCAGGATCACTAGAAACTTCCAAGCAGGTGTGAGTTGGAGCTGGTTGGAGCTAAACTGTGCAGAGCTGCGGCCCTCCAGGAACTGAGTTTGAGACCAATGACCTAAAATGATCGAAAATAGTTTGTTGTTTCATTTTTTTTTATTACAGCAGTCTTCTAACTATTTGTGTAACTTAAAATTATTTAAATGAGCATAATTGAATTTAAAGAGATAGTTCACCTTCAGTTTCTGATCCTCATTGACTTGCATAGTGTTTTTTCCATATATGGAAGTCAATTGGGACTGACAGTGAACTTTTTTAAATTGAATTTAATTATGCAAGTTAAAGATTTTAACATTTGTTTAATTGTAGGTCTTTTATTTTGATAATGTGTAGTGTCTTTTATTTTGAATGGCTTTTTTTCAGCGTGCACCAGTTTTTCCATGTGCACCTGTTTGATAGTTTACCATTGTCTTTCTTTTTTTCTTTTTTTTTTTCTGGTGATTGTTTAACATGACTGATTGGTACTTTGTGTGTCATAATAATAGTTATTAGTGTAGTCAGATGAAGTTTTACATTTCATCTGTAAAAGCTAAAGTTACATCATGCCCCCAAGTAAACCTATTCTGTCTGAATATAGGGCTGTAACTGTCTGTCCAAAATGTGAACTTAAACATTATATGCCATTTATTGCAATGCCTTCACTTATTCTGAAAACAACTATAATGATACATGCACTTTGCATAAATCATAAGTAACCAGAAGTGAATTTCCTTTGAATATTGTCATTTTGCATGACAGTTTGAACCTGCAGCATTTGAACTGTCTGCTGTGAATGAATAACATGTTTTAACACAATAATTCACAATTGTCTTTGCTTTGATTTGAGATCTGCGAGTGGGTGACCACAAGCACATCCACATCCAATTTGAAATGTCGCCTCTATAAAACATGAACAGTAATAGCAAACCCGGAGAGTGTAGGATGTAAATAACAGCCTGGTTTCACGTCTGGTTCTTGTATTGAATGTCGTTTGACAAATGGCTGTCACTCCACAAGCAGTGTTAGACTGTGATGGGTCATGACTCATGACATGAGAAGCATGAGGAGGACATGTGTTTTCATTTGCTATTTGGCTGTTTATGTGTTTCATCAACTATGGCCACTTTTATGTCTCCCGGGTTGACTTTTATTAAAACAAATTTAATTTTTCCCAGTGTTATGAAGGGCACATTAATGCTGTCTGGGACACTTTATTTACCCTATTTTTGCTCATTTTTAGATGCCTTTTTATGTATAGATTTTTTAATCCTTTACACTATATGGAGATTTTCAATCTTTTTTTAAAAAAAAAAGGCTTATTAAATGGGTGTTTCATGAACAGTGATTCTCATAAGCTTTTCAATTTTAAGTATGAAAATCGAATCATACAAATATTTTAAATATATTTATTAATATGAATATTATTCAAGTCTTATTAAAAAAAATAGTGATCATTTAAACAAAAATGAATAAACTATTTCAATATTTATTGATAAAAAAAATATTTTCATTTAACTGTAATTTTGTCAAATTATGCACAATGTCTACATAAACATGCTAGCTATGAAATTAACCTTAGGAAGACATCTTGACATGTAATAAAAAAATTATAATAATAATAAAAAATCATTGTCATTGCCACTGCATGATGAAAGTAATTCATACCATCCTGACAGGAAAGTAATAAATTATTAAATAAAAAATAAATAAGATTTATGCATTTCTTGGTGTATGTGTTTTTGGCATATTCATGCCCATTTATAATGGAACACTTCATTATTTTTAATAAATCCAGGTCTGAGAAGCTTCGGGACCTTTATATTCACCTTGTCATATTTATTCATGATGATAAATAAGATGATATTACGTTTAATTGTAAGCCCTCTGTACCAAGGATAAGTTTCCATCTTCACTATTTCAGCCCTGACACTGTAATATAGTTGGCTGAACATCTCAATATTATAATAATTCTCTAGGTTCAGATTAGTTTTCTTTGGTAATATTTGATTCCAGTATTAAACAGAATAAGAGAGTCATTCAGCTTAATCACTTGTAATATCATGGGATCTAGTTGCCTAGTTATTGACTGAAATGCCTACAATATATTAACCATTCCCAGTACAGTCAACTGCTGTTATGTCATTTATAGCATACACAAGGTCAATAATTTAACCTGAATGATTTCATGTCCCATTTTTATGGTTTTATAATTGGCCCGCTGTGAACAGGAGGCAGAACTATGTCTTTCTTGAGGCAGTTTCACGTGAATAGACTCTCTCACAAACAGACCATTTCAGAATCAAAGGAATGCAAATGAAGTCGAGAAAATCGCAAGATAGGTAACTTTTGATCATTTTGTACCATATCAAAGCAGCTTCAGTGCCAGCTTCATAAAGTGTTTGCACCTGTCCTCTTTCAATTTTTTGATTCATATTTCACCACAGCTCTGTAAACTTAAAGCCAGTAAAAGCCTCCAGGTTTGCTTTCATTGCTATTCACGTCGGCCCGTTCCCTGTAAATAAACCGGCTCTGCATTTAGGTACGTAACACCGCTCTGCTCATCACACAGAAGTTAATTTTGTGCTATCACAATGAAAAATCACAAGCCATGGGTGACAGAAAAGAGAGGCAGCTCTTTAAATGAAGCCAAGCGACAGCCTCATAAAGTGAAGAAGACATTCCTGATAAGAGAAGTAAACGTGGTGAGAGCGGCAGCATGTCAGCCTGTCAGCTGTTACGCCTGTGGACACTTTCAGAAAGTCAGAAGGTTGGCCTTATCTTATGGTGTTTAGTGGGATTAAGAAGGTCTATTAGAGGTTATCCATTCAAGACACATTAGCGTGGAACATGCATACAAATCACAATACTAATATAGGCCTAGTATAAACTCCAGCCTGTGCTAGTTTGAATTAAAAGCTCAGCGGAGGCTCAATTTCTTATTCCAATATAATATAATATAATATAATTCTAAAACACCTGTAAATATTTTTTAAACTTTCTATTCTTTTTCCACACCCCTGACGAAAAAACATGCTTAATTCGAAATGGCAAAAATAATAAGAGTAAAATATACAACTCAAAATATACCACTTTTTTTAACAGATCTTTCTATGGTAGGAATAATAAGAGTAATATCATGCTAGTGTGTGATTCCGAATTAGCCTTTTTCACACGCAACCGGAAACTACGTCATGCAGGGTAAACTTATTTCCACCACAGCAACAGCTATCAGCGAATGACGTTCTAGCCACGCAAGATCGACTTTGTGCGTCATTGTGTTGTAAAATGCATTGCCACGCATTTCATAACCTAACGCAAGTAAATTGCCTGTTTGCTCGGTTTTAAGTGGAATTCGGGTTTATTATAATGAGAATCTCATTATTTAGCCTACTTACTCTCATGTACAGTATGAATGTCATTCTTCTGTTGAATACTAAAGGTGACACAAAAGGATATCAATACTGTAATGAAAGCAAAGAACGATCCGTTCATAATATGCAAAACCACCATAAAAGTTCCATGAATGTAGTCCATGTATATGAGCAATGCGCTATATTACAAGTCTTTTAGAGAAATACAATAGCTCTGTTTAGTGGAAAGTCTGAAATTTGCAATTATTCACTTCCACGCCTGTGAGCAATGAACCACTGCGACAGAATAATTTGAATCATTAAAAAGATCTGGGAAAAAGAATGATTCATTTATGAATCAGTTGCTTCTATCATTAATCATGAATGTGTCGAAGTGTCTTTTTTGGGGGGCCTGACAGACCCATGTCCTCATCAATTCTCATTAAATCTAACGTTCATTGATTTTATTCTTGATATTGTTATAAAAAACATTGAGTTGAAAATTTGAGAACCAGTTCAGTTTGATTCATGAATGAATCATTTAGACCGGTTTTGTGAACTGGATCATGTGATTCAGTAAAAAGAACGATTTATTCACGAATCGGACATCTACTTTTTTCATTAGCTAATCATCAGTGTGCCTTTTTTGGAGATGTTCATCCTTTGTCCACGTTCATTATATTGATATCATGCTTGATAGAATTTTAGAACAAACCGAGTGAAATGATACCTGCTTTAAGACTGAATATATTTGCTTCAAGGGCTTTCTGTGTTTTATTCGGTTTTCTCCCCTGCACATGAAAGGCCATTTGATACGAGTGTAATAAAGAGCTTGACTTGTTGCCAGACAACAGTACTCTAACTGCTAACAACACAAGCATTCAGCATTATGTGAATTAACTGATATGGCATGAATAGAGCTAAGAATAGCAGAAGCCGTTTATTTAGTTTATGATGCTCCTGCCGTCATGCACATGTTGCATTGTGCTGATATGAAGTGCAGTGAGGTGTGTACTGCTCATTGAGGTGGAAAATACATATTAGCCATACAAAACACATAAATGCAAGCACACAGACTGGACGTCTGTTTTATTAATGAGTTTGCATCAATGTATGGCGCTTCCTGTTTGCCTTGTCCTGACGGTGTTGAACACTTGTCTTTGGAGTGGGAATTTATTTGACCTTTCATTAATGAAGAATGTAGTTTCAAAGAGGTTTTCGAACCAAATGTCAAAGATCAATTGCTTTATTCATGTTGTCCGTGAATCAAAAGATGAGTTTATGTGGATTATCTCATTTGAAAGTGAAATAATTTCAAATGACCTGCTTGTAACAACATCATTGCCAGCAGATCAAGGGCAAGGACTGTTAACATGTTGTTATGCTGTCACAGAAAATGCCATTATATGATGGATAGGTCAATTAAGGAGGGAATCTGTATGCAAGATGTGTCAATAGAAAGGAAGTCTTATCTGAATATATCCTCGGAGAGGTGGGCTATTAAGTCTATTTTGAATTACTCCGAGGATGTGTGGGATTTCTGCTGACTTGCAGGAGGGATTCTTGGTGATGTTTATTGAATAAGCCCCGCAACGTCAGCATTATTCAATAACTCGTTGTAGTGGGTTTTCAACCTTTACAGACCCAGTGACCCCCTGCCCAGTATAAAAAGCTAGATTTCATTTGTCACGTGTTTATAATAACTTTCATTGAAAGCATTAAAAGTGGAGTGTGACATTTCTGTACCGGCACCAAACACAAGTGCAAAAATAATAATGACCGGTTTCCTGAATGTTCCCCTGCTCTGATATAAACAACACGCTCCATCAGTTGAGTGCAATCTTATTTTAGCATTATTTGAAGTTTTTATTAATATTTTAAATGAGCTTTTATTTTTATCTTTCATTTATTTTAATAAATTTATATATATATATATATATATATCATCTTTAACATCACATGTTCAGAATGTCATGATTGGTCACTTGGCACTTTTTACTGTATCATGTTTATCACTTGTCTTTGTTTGCATGTTAAGTTATTCAATTAACTGATTTGTTAAAAAAGTTGATTCCTTATTAAACAAAAGTTGATTATCATCAAAACAGTGAATTATTTAGGCATATCCATTTAAAAGACTCAGGTCGGTAAGATTTTTTCATGTTTTTGAAAGAAACATTTCTTATCATCAATGTTGAAAACAGTTGTGCTGCTTCATATTTTTGTTAAAACCATGTGAAAGCAGTTAAGCTTCGTCTCTTGCAGTGGTCAAGCCAAGAACCAGAGGGGCAATGTGTCACACATCTTGGTCAGAGAGAGCGAGACCCGTTTCTCATTGTTTGGCCAAAGGTTATTGCAGAGTGAAGCAGGCATGTGACATTAAAGAGAAATGAAAGGCCAAAATACTGCCAATAACAATTTAAAAATATTTTTTTGCCTCAGTGCTGATTCAATTGCATTTCTATAGCTCTCACTGTAATTTGTATCCTTTATGCACACATATAGTTTCACAGTTTCTATTTGGCTAAAAGAATGTTACAGCATTTAAATAATCAAATGCTGTTGCGTTTTCACATTTACCACCCTAATTTGAATGTACAATTTCACTATCTGTGAATCTCTGTCATTTTACTTTCACAACAACTCGTTTTCAGTTACGAACTATATGGCATTACCTGATACGCTCTGTCATTCCTTTTTAGATGCCCACAGGCCATCGTTATTTGCATGCCGGCTTATTTTGAGCAGGTGCAAAGATGCCATATGGCTTCCATAGAAACTCCCTCAAAGACGAAACAAACATGGACTAATTTTCATTTCCTCTGCTTATTGTGCACACCATAAATCAGCCAAATGTTTTTTTTGAGCTGTATGATTAAGGTTCTTTCAAACCATCTAAAAAACCGCAACATTTAGAAAGCTTCATCTTAGCAGCTGATGACAAGTGATGTGCAAACTGTGAATGATAGAGTTTAGTTGAAGATGGTAAATCAGCGAGATTGGGAACCCAGCGCAGGTGATGCAAGCAGCCGCAGGTGAGCTGCATGCAGTGCACACGTTCCCTCTACAGGAAGCATCTTACCTCAGGTACAAGCTGAGCAGAAAGGGAGGTTTTAGTTTCTTTATGAATCGCTTCTAAATGGTCAATAATTGTTGCCATTTTCCTTTTTTGAGTAATTAAAATTACTTTTGGAAAAGATATTTAAAGGAATAGCCCACCCAAAAATGAAAATTTGCTGAAAATGTATTCGCCCTCAGGCCATCCAAGATATAGATGAGTTTGTTTCTTCATCAAAACAGATTTGGAGATATTTGGCATCACATCACTTGCTCACCAATGGATCCTCTGCAGTGAATGGGTGCCATCAGAATGAGAGTCCAAACAGCCGATAAAAGCATTGTGATAATCCACAAAACTCCAGTCCATCAATTAACATCTTAAGTGAAAAGCTGCATGTTTGTAAGAAACAAATCCATCATTAAGATGTTTTTAACTTTAAACTGTTCAAAAGTCTTTTTATCTGAATCTGGAGAGAAATATGCACAAATCAAGCAATGTTTACAAGCAAAAACAAAGGACCTTGGTTTCCAAATTAAATACATAACTTGCTCTCATCTGAAAAGAGGATTTTGGACCACTGGGCAACAGTCCAGTTCTTCTTCTCCTTAGCACAGGTAAGACGCCTCTGACGTTGTCTGTGGTTCAGGAGTGGCTTAACAAGTGGAATACGACAACTGTAGCCAAATTCCTTGACACGTCTGTGTGTGGTGGCTCTTGATGCCTTGACCCGAGCCTCAGTCCATTCCTTGTGAAGTTCACCCAAATTCTTGAATCGATTTTGCTTGACAATCCTCATAAGGCTGTGGTTCTCTCGGTTGGTTGTGCATCTTTTTCTTCCACACTTTTTCCTTCCACTCAACTTTCTGTTAACATGCTTGGATACAGCACTCTGTGAACAGCCAGCTTCTTTGGCAATGAATGTTTGTGGCTTACCCTCCTTGTGAGATGATTGTCTTCTGGACAACTGTCAGATCAGCAGTCTTCCCCATGATTGTGTAGCCTAGTGAACCAAACTGAGAGACCATTTTGAAGGCTCAGGAAACCTTTGCAGGTGTTTTGAGTTGATTAGGTGATTGGCATGTCACCATATTCTAATTTGTTGAGATAGTGAATTGGTGGGTTTTTGTTAAATGTGAGCCTAAATCATCACAATTAAAAGAACCCAAAGACTTAAACTACTTCAGTCTGTGTGCATTGAATTTATTTAATACACGGGTTTCACAATTTGAGTTGAATTACTGAAATAAATTAACTTTTCCATGACATTCTAATTTATTGAGATGCACCTGTATTATAAACACACAGTCATGTGGATTATTTGTGGATTACTGTGATGTTTTATAAGCTGTTTGGACTCTCATTCTGATGGCACAATGCTACATTTCTCCAAATCTGTTTCCATAAAAAAACAAACTCATCTAAATATAAGATGGCCTGAGGGTGAGTGAATTTTTTGCAAATTTTAATTTTTAGTTGAACTGTTCCTTTAAAGAAACAATCCTATTGGTACACTATTCCTTTAAAAAAAAAAAAAGATATTCATGTGCCTGGAAAGTCCTGTTGAGCAAACAGAAGATGGCCTACAATTCTTTGAAGAAACTTTGAGGAATTTAAAGTGGGTGTGGTAGAACTGGTTATGCTTGTCAGGTTCTTTTTCTCCAGACCTGATTGCCCCTTTTCCACTTTCTTTTTCCTTGAATACCATGCCTCCCATAATGCAGAGCCTTTTCAACCTTCTTCTTGCACTTCCTTATGTTTTTGGGAGTAACAGCCAGCTGTTATGATGAAGTGACAAGATTGAAATCCCCTGAAATATGTGGCGAGAATTCCTGCGGCAGGTAATGTGACTGCACGTCCCATGTGCATTTATAGTAATATGTCCTGCATGACACCTGCTGTTTTCTACTAAACCTTCCTCTCATTTGCTGTTCTTCCTTCTTTTAGTTAACACAAAATGAAATCTAACCAGCTGAGAATAGCGTAAAGCCATATTTTTGTCCAATTTTCCAGTTAAAGTAACTAATACTCCTTAAAACAAGACCTTGAAAAGGTCGTAAAGACCTTTACTTGAAAAGCAACTCTGCATAAAATATTAAGACTTGCTTTCAGAAAATGTATCTGTAATACAAATGTGACCCTGGACCACAAAACCAGTCTTAAGTTGCTGGAGTATATTTGTAGCAATAGCCAAAAATACATTGTATGGGTCAAAATTATCCATTTTTCTTTTATGCCAAAAATCATTAGGATATTAAGTAAAGATCATGTTCCATGAAGATATTTTGTAAATTTCTTACCGTAAATATATCAAAACTTCATTTTAATATGCATTGCTAAGAACTTCATTTGGACAACTTTAAAGGCGTTTTTCTTATTTCTATTTTTTTGCACCCTCAGATTCCAGATTTTCAAATAGTTGCATCTCGGCCAAATATTGTCCGATCCTAACAAACCATACATCAATGGAAAGCTTATTTATTCAGCTTTCAGATGATTTATAAATCTCAATTTCGAAAAATTGACACTTAAGATTGGTTTTGTGGTCCAGGGTCACAAATGTATTTTGTCTTACTGTACTGGCAGATTTTTTCACTTATATAAACAAGTTAAAAATAAGTGAAAAAGACTGTCAGTGCAGTAGGACAAAATACATTTATATTCATGATACATCTATGAAAACAAGTCTTAATATCGTATGCAATGTTGCTTCTCAAGTAAATGCATCTTGTTTTAGGGATTTTTTGATATTTTGCAGAAAAACAAGTAAACAAGACTAATTAAAAACTCATTAAGACCAAGAGTGTTGACATGAACAGCGCTTGTATTTCTCAATGTTTATACTGGCTAGTCTATGATTTTTAGTGAATCTGTTTTGCCGTAATAGTTATACCAATAGGTGGCGAGAAGTGACCGTCTTTGAGAGTGAATCATTGGCTCGTTAATTCAGCCAATGTGTTAGAAGCAGATTCGTTTAGGAACAAATTTTTGAATCATGGATTCAACCGATCCATTTAAAAAACATGTGGCAATGGTTAGTTTTTTTCCCCCCGGACTAAATTGCCAAAAATCCTATTGTTTTCATACTTGGCCTACTGAAGGTAATGAGTTTGGCCAATAGCGTGCAGGCATTGTACCAAATTGACCAATCATGGTGTGTGAGAAGGTGGGGTCTACAGAAAACGGTGAAAGTAATGCAAACACGTGTACATATAATGTACAAGGACTGTGGAAAGCAAGTCAGTATGAAAACAAAACCTGGACATTTTAGGCAATTTAGAAAACCCGGTCACTACATGTCTTTGAAAACAGGCATATGATCACCCTAATAAAATTAACCACTGAGCACAGCAGGATGAAGTATTTCTGTAGGCCAAAATCCAGAAACGAGTTAGCATTTAAGAATTTATGGTTCCATCACCCAAAGTCAATCGTTTTTTAAAAGGATTTTTGTTTAAATGCCCGAAATAAGGTTGAACTAACAATAAGAAAACAACAAAAGCAAAACACAATGGATTTTCTGAAAAGTATAGGCTTCTTGTAGTGAAACAGATTTGGCTATCAATCAAAAAAGAACATATGGATAAACTGAAGCTGTTGCACTGGATCTCTGACAAAGTTGCTGTAGCACACAGTCACTACAAAGACAACAGCTGCGCACCCCACCACTGCTGATATTTCACTGGCAGATAAACTCACTGACTTAAAACAATGAGCTTGCCATCAAACCTCACAATACACCAACAAATCTAATGTATGCTTCAGCTTTCCAGATGTGAGGAGGACGGCATCCTACTGTTAAGAAAGTGAGAACTCTCAAAGCAGTTTTCAGCTTTTGCCCCCAAATCTTCATGCATGAAGCAACTGTCTCCTGTTCTCAGTCTTGTTAAAGAACAATGTTACCGCCAGTGCTTTGGGAAACAAAGTAAAGGCTGAACGATTATGATTATGATTACCGTCTGACTTTCTGTTTATTTTGTAATCGAGTTCCAGGAAATCCTTGGTTATAGGAAAATCTGGTCTCGCTTTATACTGTAGACTATAGATTTATAGCTAAACCTGTGCTCTCTGCCAAAAATTTTTTTTATTTGTTTTCCAGTTCCTGTCTGTTTTAACTTAAAGAATACTTCATATTTTACCCTTTTCTTTTTATAAATATAAATCTAAGCCCGTTTTGTGAATGTGCAGCTCTAACTACATTTTTGAAGTCGTTTTTGTATTTTGACACAAATAAAAATAAAATGGCCTATCCAGACTACATTAAATAAAAGTCTTTGGGTTGGTATCATGTTCTATATTTGCTATTAATAACATTTTAGATTTTTCGTTCATAACTCTAGCCAGTCATAACTCTAGCCAGTTGTTCAAGCCTGAAAAAGGTTACTGTGGGTTTCCATTAAAATGCTAATCAATTGCACAGGGGGTATTTCTAATAATTACAGTTTGAACTAAAAAATAAAAACCTAACTTGGCCAACCCTTACGTTTCCATAAACCTTTTATGCCGTTATGATCATGATCATAATCCCAGTCCATAACCAATTAAGTTTGAACAAGACATCACGCCTCTGTACTTTAAATCCGGAAGACACGCCCTCAACGAACTTGTGCACCGGCGGCACAAAGCGATTGGCCAAGGCGCGCTGTCAATCACGGATCTCTGCCATTCCTTCCGTTCCGCCAACGAGACTTTACACAGATGTGTTTCAGGCGTGCTTAGTTCTGGCGGTGGGACTCTGTTCGCGCAGTGTGATCAACTTCTTTCAGAGGATCTACCGTCTCCTAATCGGACACCTTGAGTTCAATGTAACAGGTATCGTAAGCAGCGTAGATCAAGGTGATCGGGGAGTTACTTTGTGGTAGAATTGAACACATTTAGACGGGGTTTTAAACGCAGAAGAAAATGCCTGTAGCTTCTCTTCTGCCTTTCACGGCCACTCCGAATAGGAAGTCCGCCAGCCCGACCTCCTTCAGGCTCACGGAGAAATTCATCCTGCTTTTAGTGTTCAGCGCCTTCATCACCCTGTGTTTCGGAGCTATCTTCTTCTTGCCGGATTCCTCTAAGCTGCTCAGCGGAGTTTTCTTCCGCTCGTCGTCGGTGGAGGCAGAGACACGCGCAGGTACGGTCAGTGACACGAGCACCGGCACGGGCAAGGATGAGAAGATCCTGGCCAAGATCAGAAAAGACCACGAAAAGGCGCTGATTGAGGCCAAGGACACCCTACAGAAACGGCCGGACGAGATCAAGCAGGACATCAACAACGACAAGGCGAAACTTGTGCAGAACGGACAGGGGAAAGGAGCGAAAGGTGACAGTTTGCCGTTCGTTCAGTACGCGCGGCCACCTGGAGCAACAGGGCACGAACCCGCCGATCCTGACGTTAAAGCGAAAAGAGCCAAGATTAAAGAGGTATTGTGTGTTTTTATTAGATATTCTCCTGCGGTTTGCTCAGACTCTCGAAGGAAATCACGTCAGATATTGTTGTGAAAATAACTTTCCCCGTGTAACAGCGAAACCAAGTGCTGTTATTAATATTAGTTTAATGTCACTACTAGTGGCTAGAGAACAGAACGAGAGGAGTGTTGACAGAGTCAGTTTCAGGAAGCGTTTCCCCATGAGGAAAATGCAGCGTTGTAATACGATAGATAAGTAGACGTGTTGTTGTGGAACCTGTATGGTCTGACAACTCAGTTGATGGACAAGAAACTCCTGTCGCTCACAGAAGAACGCGCTCTCATTCATCCTGTCGGTTATTCACCGAACAGTAGTTTGTTCAAAACGGTCTGACAGTATTTTAGTCAGTATTCCTTCTTTTTCACTCAGTATTTCAGTCTGCGCTCCCTGTTGTCAGTATTTAGTCAACATTCGTCAGTAACCCCCCCCCCCCCCCCAGTCAGTTTTCACTATATTTCAGAAAGCAGTGCCTGTCAGTAGGTACTTCAGACAGTGTTCCCCTCTCTTCAGTCTGCACTGCCTCTATTTCAGTCAGCGTTCCCTGTTTTTCAGTATTCGAGTCAGTTTTTAGTACTTTAGACAGATGCCTTCTTTTTCAGTCAGTGTTGCAGTCTGTGTACCCTGTTTTCAGTACTCCAGTCAGTATTCAGTATATATTTTTTTAGCATTTCAGTCAATATTGGTCAGTATTTGCTATAGCTAGGAGTGTTTCCTGTATTTCAGTCTGTATTTACATGATTTCAGTCAGTATTTTAGTCAGTATTCTCTGCTTTTTTTCAGTTAATATTTTAGGCTTTTTTTTTTTCAATATTTCTGTCAGTATTTCAGTTTACAGTCCCTGTGTTTATCTTTTTTTCCCCTCAGTATTACCTGTATTTCCGTCTGTAGCTGATTTTCAGTATTGCAGTAAGTATTTTAGCCTGTATTTTTCAGTGAGTATGCTAATTAGTAAGCCTGCCTATATTTCAGTAAGTATAAAAGTCTGTATTCCTGTCCCTTTTTTTCAGTGTTTCAAGCTAGTGCTCATATTTCCATTAACATTTGTCTATATTTCAATATATATTCCCTATTTCACTCAGTATTTTAGTTTGTATTTCCCGTTGTTGTTTTTTTTTTTTTTTTTTCAGTTAATCAGCATTGCCTAAGTTCCTGTCAGCATTCCCTGTTTTTTATTCAATATTTATCTTATTCCTATATGTGTTTCACTTTCTATTCCCTGTATGTCAGGCTGTTCAGTCATAACTGAGCTAGAGGTTTTTACATGGTAAGGGCAACCTTTTTGTTTATACGTAAACTGGGCAAATTATATCATAAGTCTAAGGTGCGTCATCAATATCATGTTCCTGATATGTTAACAGTAGTGATAATAGTAAGCCAAAACCTATCTAGCTTATGATTACTGCAGTAGTTACAAGGGCTCAGTAACTTATGCTGATATGCACTATATAAGAGAATCACTTTAAGTTTTGATGGAGATGTACTAGTAATAATGTAAAATATATATCAAATTTTGGCCAATAACCAATATAGTGGTAGATATTTAGTGCAGGTTTTCCCCTAGGATTCCGTTTTTTTCCGTTCTATTTTTTCTGGATTCCTTTTTAATGGTTAAATTAAATTTTATTAATCAAAAAGCATGTAGCTAATTAAAATCATGAAACGTGAACCATTTAACATCAATTTATTAAAAGTTTAACAAAAATTACATGTTTAGGGCCCTATGAAATGTTTTATTTTTTCCAAACTTACCAAATTTTGTGTTTTGCATGTCTAATTATTGAAAGCATAAAACAAGTTTCATTTATTTTTACAATAGCCCTATGATTTTTTTTCCTCAGAAATTCTGTTTTGTGTATTGCAATTTTTAAGGCATAAAACATTAATTTAATTTATCTTTTAATTAATGAAAATTAAACAAATCTTATTTTTTGGAAAATAAAGGGGATTTAATATTACAGTTGAAGAAATATTGTGATTATCCCTTAAAAATAAGGTTTTAATAATTTTAGTAGTAGTAGCCTATTACATACATTCTACTGAACAATAGTAATGTTGGCTATTTCTGCCGCAATGCCTTCAAGGTAAACCAAACTTTTATTTTGACGGTTTGCCGTGAATACCTTTACATTTCTGTGTGTGTATGATATGATGAGCATAGTTTTACTCAAATGAAACGGTCAAATGCACATGAAGTGACTCTCAGAGCAGTTCTGGAGATGTTGTTCATGTAGTTATGTCCTCATTAGTGAGAAGACAGATGCTAATATCACCGGAAGCGTCATGCGCGCTTCAGTACAAGTAGTAAACAAAACCGCGCGTCTGCGCCATTCATAAGACACGCAGACACGCAGAATTCATAGTTAAATAGTCTTTTTGCGGCTTAATATTTACAAATACGAGTGGGAGTGTGCTTACTTGTGTGTGTGCACGTAAGTTTGTGTGTGCGCGCATCGGGACTGAACTCCGCTTTGCGCGATACAGAGAGCACGACTAACGTAGAGACAGAAATGACATGCCGTCATGTAAATAAGATAAACATAAGGCTATTTAGTTTGTTTGATAAAAGAACAAGGTATTGACCTGTTCTATAGGAAAGGTAACTTTAAATGACTTCTGTTGTGATCTGGCGCTTAACCTTCAAGGGGGGGCGGGGGTTGCCGTTGGAGGGGCGGGCCGCCCCCCTAATATAGTGGCAGGGGAACAATGTAGTGCATCCCTAATTAATGACCATCTCAATCATGTTTTCCCTACGTTATTATTCACAAATCAAATTTCTGTTTGGAACAGCATTGATTTGATTTGTTCACCTCTTTTTTGAAATTACATTAGCAAAATACACCAAAATTGTAGGCTAATTGATATCACTGTTGATTATATTCTGTGTTTTACCAGAGATAGCCTTGAAAACTACAGTAATAACTAATACTTTTTTTGTTGTACGTATAGCGGTAGAGATGCCTCGATCAGGTTGAGTTGAGCTCATCTCAATGTCTTGGTTGAGGTGACCTGTTAAAGCGTTAACTATGAGCTTGTAAAGGAGCATAAACAAGGCTGTCATTTCTTGTTTCTGTCAGGATGGTGCATTTAGAGCATGTCAGGCCAGTCTAATAATCCCTCAGTATGAGTCGAATAGACTTCGCATCAGCTTGATTAAATTAAATTTGCTATTGATTGAGACTCAGTTATTCCCATTTGAATCAGGCAAGTCCAGAGTAAAGATGCAGATGAAAACTGACAGCATGGTAAAGCTTTAAAATCGCCTTTCAGCTGGTATTGACCTTGTGTCCTTGCTTTTTTTTTTTAAGCAAGCAAATAGCTGGTTTCTGGAATTCCTCCTAGTTTATCCTCCACAATGAGTCACTACGTTTCAGTTTCAGTTATTTGCATATGGAAATGGTGTCTGTGCTCCTACAGTGTCCTTCAAATTTACATTGTGTCACTTTGTAATGCAAGTTTATACTCCGAGATTTTGCCCTACTCCTTTTTTTTTTTTTTTTTTTTTTTTCTGGAGGGCTCGTTTTACTTAAGAAGTTTTGAGTATATTCAAGCATGAGACAAAAAAGCTATTCCAGTCACACTTTATCTAAATGGCTAACAGTGGAAAACCTGTTGATAATACGGTTGCTCCTCAGAGTTAGTCCGCCAGAGTTGGATGAGTTTTAATGCCAGGATTAAACCGTTATAAAGTTAAGCACATGCGGAAGACTCCACGTTCCTCTCCAAGACTATTGGTGTTCCTGCGGATCTGACAAGTCCCTCATCTCTCCTGCTTAATGCAGCGGCTCAGCATGAGAACAGTGATAATTCACCCCTGAATAGCGGGATTTCATCCATTGATCGCTGGCATGACGGAAACAAACAGTCACAGCTGGACCCTGTGGGGTCTCACTTGTCAGACGCGGCTGTGGGCGCTCTGTCTCGCCCCGCCAGACACTCTGACCTTTGAGGAGCTGAATTGCCTTAGAAAATAAATTGATCTCAAGGTTATGAAGTAAAAATGGTTGTGTGAGGTTCTTTTTTTTTTCTTGCTTTTATAACCAAAAGCTGGAAACTCCTAAAAATAGATAGGTCACAGTGACATTTACAGGGCTGTTTTTGACTCTTTGCATATGTTTTTGAATTTTTTCATATGTAATAAGAATGCATATTTCTTTGATTGACAATAATGTTAATGAAGGAAAACTGATTAATCATTACTGGTATTAAATTTCATATTCTTAGTTATGTAAATATTTAATAAATAAATACTGATATTCTCAAATATGTAATTACCTAATAAATATTGATAATTATATTTATTTCAGATACACTACCGTTTAAAAGTTTGGATCAGTAAAATTTAGCCTATTTTTAGAGAAATTATTACTTTATTTGTTCTGCAAGGATGCATTAATCGATCAAAAATTACAGCAAAGATTTGTCTATTTCAAATAAATGCTTTTTTTTCTTCAAATTTCTATTCATCAAATAATCTTGAGAAAATGTATCACTGTATCCACAAAAATATTAAGCAACACAACCAATTTTAACATTAAACGGTTAGTTCACCCAAAAATGAAAATTATGTCATTAATTACTCACCCTCATGTCATTCCAAACCCGGAAGACCTTTGTTCATCTTCAGAACACAAATTAAGATATTTTTGATGAATTCTGAGAGCTCTCTGACCTGCAATGCTCCCAGGTCCAGAAACGTAGTAAGGGCATCGATAAAATAGTCCATGTGACATCAGTGGTTCAGTCGTAATTTTACGAAGCTATGAGAATACTTTTTGTGCACAAAGAATACAGTAATAACAATTTATTCAACAATTATTGTCCCCAAGTTACCGTCTTCCGCCATTTTGGAGAGAACCCCAGAATGTAATCGGCACAATCAGCGTTGTTTACGTTCAACATGCATGCGTTTTATCCTGAACGCAAACAACGCTGATTGTGCTGATTACGTTCTGGGGTTCTCTCCAAAATGAAAAAAAAAAAAAAAAAAAGTAGGCCTTTTCTCGTAGCTTTGTAAAATTACGACCGAACCACTGATGTCACATGGACTCTTTTATCGATACCCTTACTACGTTTCTGGACCTGGGATCATTGCTGTTGCGTTGCTGTCTATGGAGGGTCAGAGAGCGCTCAGAAATCATCAAAAATAACTTAATTTGTGTTCTGAAGATGAACAAAGGACTTCCGGGTTTGGAACGACATGAGGGTGTGTAATTATGACAGAATTTTCATTTTTGGGTGAACTAACCCGTTAATGATGATAATAAGAGATGTTTCTTAAGCACCAAATCAGCATATCAGAATGATTTCTGAATGCTCATGTGACACCGAAGTCTGGAGTAATGATGCTGAAAATTCAGTTTTGTCATCACAGGAATAAGTTACTTTTTAAAATATATTAAAATAGAAAATAGTTTTTTGAAATGTTAAAAAGATTTCACAATGTTACTGTTTTTACTGTATTTTTGATCAAATAAATGCAGACTTGGTGGGCATAAGAGACTTTTTTTTAAAACATTGAAAAATCTTACTGACTATTCTCTTTATTTAAATTGCTGTTCTTAAACAATTGTTATTAACAGAAAATTATCAACAGTCATTTAATCCAAAGCAAGGCTAGGCCAAAATGTAATTAAAACGTTTTGACTTGACAAAGTGCTCCAAACCGGACCTTAAATATTCCCCACCACATGTATTTGCTCATGGCTCTTTAGCTATACTTGGAATACAAATGCAATATGTTTGCGTTGAGGGTGGCCAGTATGCTTCAGTAACAGCACTCTTTGTCATTTGTACTTCACAAAAGTACTTTTGTTTATGGCTTCTCACCTGCACCTGTAATGCTCTCCCTTGAGTGTGACTCCTGCAGGAAGTGCTCGCAGGACACATCACACACCCATCTGGGCTCTGAGCTCCTCTCATTCATTATAGATGACAGAGCTCTCCGGTCGCTCAGACATCATTCCTCTCACCATTAATTATGCACAATTCAAGCTAATAAGAGAAATTAATTCTCATTGAGACATTCACAGGTTATCGATGTTTGGGGCAATGTAGTAAAAATGTATACAAATTAAGCTTTAAATGTACATATGGTGAAATAGAGAGAGCAGAGAGTGATGGATTCAACCTAGTGGCCGTTTACAGGGTGCATAAAGTTAACTTTTTTTTTTTTTTTGCTTGTCAGATTATACAGTGTAACTGAGATCTTGGATGAAAGACAGACTGTGACATCAGTTGTCTTTTATGTCAGATTATGCAATATACATCTTAGGTAGAACCTTCCACAAAATGAATTCATTTTCAATGACAACTTCTATTGCCTTATGAGACTGTGACCGCTGGCAGCAGGATGTGAGTATGTAAACACATTTATTTGATTTAATCATTGCATGCCACATTAACTGCTCCAAAACGACTGATTCTGCACTCTCACAGGGCATGACGCATACTTTTTTCCCATGGTGCACATGTAAGTTTAAAATTTTTAGAAGTGCATTAAAAAAAACTTTAGGTGTGCAATAATTGATCAAATAATGTGTAGCTGTAATAAGAAGATTATTTTGTTGATATTAGTAAAATCTGTTGAGTAATTGTGACGTCACGGGGAAGCCAAGAAAGATGCTACAAAAGTTTGAATTGATTTAAATGCCAGATAAAATTAATTGTGTAATTTAAAATACCAATATTAACAGGAAAAAAATTATTTATGCATATTGTCAGGAGTTTTAATTATAAACAAGCCCAAAATACACAATGCTCTAAGTTTGAAATAGATGCTTTATTATTGCTGGCTGCTCATTCAAACAGATCAGCAGGATAAAATATGCACTGTGACAACTGTCTACAACATATTACAATATAATCACAATAAAATAAACATAATTAATCAACAACAGTCAATCATAAGCAATCACTTGACATAAATGTGTGGTATTCATTGATTGCAAACTGCTCTGAAACATGGATCTTGACGCAACAGCACTGTATATTTACTTGGAAAAAAAAATGCAGCTTTCATAATGAAATCATAGCCTTTTGAAGTTTAATAATAACATTAGATTGAATATTAGACGTTGATACAGTAGTTAAGACATTTGTTATACAATTTAGAATACCTTAAATTTAATAAAACTTATTTGCACATGTGATATAAATATATTTTACAGTTCGCAAACATCTTTAGTCTCAAATGGGAGTGAAATGCTTGCATTGTATGACGATATTAATATTTCAGCCCTGAAATTGGCAAACATCTCACAGTGTGCACTTGACTTTAGGTAAATAAATATATCTGATAGCTTTGAAGGTTCTGTAATATTGTAATTGTTCCATGTAACAATGACAATACTTTGAATGGGCTTTGAATATCATAGGCTATTTTTGGCTCTTGAGTTATTCAGCCTTTTTTGCGCAAGCATCTGAACACGCAACATGAAGAGCTTACAGCGTTTCTCTTGTATCTCTGATGTTTTCTCCTTTTGGTCACAGATTTTATTCCAGGTCTGTTTGTTTTCCCTCTATCATATAGTGACTTTCCTCCCGAAAGCTGAAGTGCTTGGACACTAAATAATTCAGCTGGCCTTCTTTCATTTTACTACTTGTGAATGAGGCATGCTCTTAGAGGTAGAATCTACTGATGGAGAGGAGAGCGAGATCTTTCGGTCTTTCGCGACATTCCTGCACCCTTTTACAGCTACTGCTGTGATCAGTGTAGATTGTCTGGAGACCTAAGTCAGCCTTTGGATTATTTGGGTCAATCTCGCTTTAGCCAGAAGCAGCCCAACTGACCTTAGGTACTGAGAAATGTAATGGATGCCCCCGAGCAATAGCTCAGCTGCTGCAGGCATAGTTAGTCCCCAGCCAGATTTGTCTTTTTCACTCTTAATTTTTGGCTAGAATATTTTCTCCAGTGGCCAGAATTCTGGATAATTGTTATATTATGATGTTTTAGGATAATGGATATTGAGGAAAAAAAAAAACTAGAGGAGAATGCAAAATTCAACACACAAGAGCAGCGTTATCTGATCTGTTGCTAGGATCCATGATGTTTTGCTTTTGTTGTATGAATTGCATGCTCTCTTCTACGCTGAAGCATAGGTTAGATTTGGCAGATTAAAATGCATGTGGAATGGTAACATGAGGGAGTTTCGGTTAGTGTTTTCAGCGAGCGTTGGGACACTTGTGCTGCAGTTTGTGATTGCTTGGTTTTCCAGTAATTGAATACTCCAAAATCAGAGTCCAATGCTGATTAGAAGAGCAATAAACATCTGCCCAGACAAGCATGCATTGATCAGGAGATGCATGAGAACAGTGAATCAATGAGATCAATAATAATTAAACATGAAAATAATCAACAATGCGTTTTAGTTTAGATTAGTTGGGTCTTGGCAGGCTTTGCATGAAGGATCTCTGACTGTCAGTGAAAAATGCTTTTCATGCATTTACTTTTTATTAATTGTCAATCGTGGCAGTTGTCATTAAACTATAAATACTTCATAATTGCATGTATTGCATGCAGTCTAATCAAACAGATTTACTTTTTCTATAAACCTTGATTAGAACTTTAAATCATATGCAACACAAGTAATAATATTTAGGTGTATTTCTTCACTTTATTTATAGGACAATTGATTTGTTGCTCAGAAGTGAGAATGTGTGTGTGTGTTAACATTTGGGTTGTGGTTTGGTAACTCTTTAATCTGTTTTGCTGGTTTGAAACTAAAAATAAATGTTTGTGTGTGTGTTTTACTTCTGTTCAAAAGTTTTAATGTTTTTGAAAAAAAGTTTAAAATGCTCACAAAAGCTGCATTTATAGTTGATCAAAAATGCAGTTGCAGTTCTATTTTAATACAATTTATTTATTTTTTCCTGTTTCAGCTGCAATGACTCCAGTCTTCAGTGTCACATGATCCTTCAGAAATCATTCTAATATGTTCATTTGGTGCTCAAGAAACATTTCTTATCATCAGTGTTTGAAATATTCTTATTCCATATTCTTTGATGAATAAAAAGTTCAGAACAGCATTTATTTGGAACAGACAACATCTCATAGCAATTCATACTATAATGTTTTGACAAATTGGTGGCTTATTTGTATGAATGTGTACAATGTCATTTGTCATTAGAAATATCTTCACTGTCACTATTTATTGCGTCTCTGCTGAATAAACGTATTAATTTCTTAAAAAAAAGTCCCAAACTTTTAACCCTTTAAACCACTGTAAAAAATCTAAAGTTGAGACAACTTAAAAGTTTAAGGCAACCAGCTTCAGGAGATTTGAGTTTTTTCAACTTGTTTTTGTAGGAGATTTTTCTCAACTTTTTGTTATAAACTGAAAACAAGTTGAGAGAACTCAAAAATCTCCTGAAGCTGGTTGCCTTAAACTTTTAAGTTTTCTCAACTTTAGATTTTTTAGTGTATAATTTGTGCTGTAAATTCTTCAGAGTCTTCAGTTTGCATATTTTTTGAAGGCGATCATTGGGCAAAATGAAATAATTGACAGATTAATTAATTCTTGTCATCTGTTAGATGCAGCCATAGTGTGCATCATGTTTTTCTGGCCAGTCATCAGTACTAGCAGCAGTTTCTTCGATATGTAGCCTAGGGCTGTAGCTATCGAATATTTTAGTAATCGAGTATTCTACCGAAAATTCCATCGATTAATCAAGTAATCGGATAAGAACTGCTTTTTCTTTTTTAAAGAGCAATACTAAGAGCAATCTCTTAAAATGAACAAGTAATTTGTTTCCCTTTTAGAAAAATTAAAAATTTTATTGCTGAAATTGCATATATTAATAACTGTGAAAACTAAACCCATTTAGTGCATTCAATTGCCATATTACATTCAAAATGCAAATACAAATATATATACAAATATAAAAATCAATTTCAAATTACTTTAAAAAAGGTAAACATAGTACAACCTAAAACTAAGACATAAATCATCATAATAATAATAATAATAAAAAAATAATAGAACCTAAACTTTGTACAACTTAACTTTCAAGTTTCAGCCTAACTACAGCTCAGGCATGACACAAGCCTTTACTGTCTTCTTAGAAGGCTTTGTGGCTTTTGTAAGAGGCAAAAATTAGTGGACCGGAAGCTAACGTGGAACAAAAACAAGAGTCTATACACACAACATTTATTAACACATTTTTCAGCAACATGAATTTAAAGTTATTTGGAGAATAAACCCTCTTAAATGTCTCTCTGCATACGTGTGTGTGTGTGTGTGTGTGTGTAATCCTTTAAAGGAGCATGCAGTTGCAAACACAGTGCTCTGTGTGTAGTTACAGTAAATGGTAGGGATGCACCGAAATGAAAATTCTGGGCCGAAACCGAGAATTCTGGATGTGCTTGGTCGAAAACCTAAACCGAAAATGCTTTGTAATAATTATTTATTTTATTAAATTATATAAAGTAATTTTGTAAGACTTTTTAATTTAACTCAATTTTAATGACACGGAATTTAAAAAACACAAGCCAATAAAATAACCACACTTTTATTGAAAGAAAATTGATATTTAATATTAATATATTTTCTGTCCAATGTATTATTTGTATTCAGTTCTTTGCAACAGAATCAGACATAGCTGTTGTTGTTGTTTTTGACTAATTATCCAAATAATGTATAGTCCTGCAAACAGGGTTTTTCTTTTCTCAAAATGTGGCGGAGGTGGTACCATCCTGATCATGTGCACACAATGTACCCACACTTCAACTGCCTGAAACAAACACTTTTTACACGCAACGTATTTTAGGTGTTATAATAATTATAGCTATGATTAAAGAAAAAGACAATTATAAAGTTATGTTTTATTTTCTGTCACCTAATGTTTTATTGTTATTTATTCTTAAAATAGCCTTATGAAATGTTTTATTTTTCCTCAGAAATTCTGTGTTGTGTATCTGGTTATCAAATGAAGGCATAAAACATTAATTTAATTTATCTTTAAATTATTGAAAATTAAACTTGGCAAACAAAGGGGATTTACTATTAAAGTTAAAACATGGAAGAAATGTTTTCATAATTTTAGTAGTATGTACATTCTGCTGAGCAATAGTAATATTTCTTCTGCAATGTCTTCAAGTTTAACCTAATAAACTTTTATGTTGACGGGTTGCAGTGAATACCTTTACATTTCTGTGTGTATATGATATGACGCTAGTTTTACTCAAATGAAACGGTGAAACGCTGATGAAGTGACTCTCAGAGCAGTTCTGGAGATGTTGTTCGTGTGTTTATGTCCTCGTTGAGACGGCAGACACTGAAATCACCGCAGTGTGTGTGTGGTAAAGGAAAACGCACGTCTCTACCATTAATTCATACAGAGATATGATCGCGTAATATGAGTTAATGCTCATCAGATCGCGTAAATCAGTGGAAAATGAATAGAAATTATGATTCTTTGTAAAGAAACATCAAGTAAACATGTATAAAAAAATATATAAACCCTGGCAAAGCTATTATCAGCTTATGTGAGCAGAACATAGCGGGGTGCAGATCAGTGAAGGAGACTTCACCAGCGTTGCCCAGTACAGCTGTATACTACATAGAAATTTCTTGTCGGTGCGTTATTTGAGCGGACTCTGCTTTTCTGATGAGCATGAGCGGTAACTGAGCAGAATGCACATTGATAGAGCGGAATATTGAACGGAGCGTCACGCGGCACAGTGATAGTGAAACCTGAACACTGCGGTGCGGCGCGACATATATTTTCGGCGGTCGAAAGTTCAGTGCATCCCTAGTAAATGGACTAAACGATTCTTCGAGGCACATAATTTGCCTCGAGGATTTTTTGTATTCGAATTACTCGAGTTACTCGAGGAATCGTTTCAGCCCTAATGTAGCCTTTTGTATGCATGCCAAGTTGTTCTTGTATTCCAATGAAGACGGGTCAATGCCAGACAATAACCCTCTGGTGCACTGTGCGACCCAACATTCACTTCCCCTCAATGAATTATATATTTGTATTTAAATTTAAAGCATCTCCGAAGCATGTCAGCACTAATCCCATTTCCCGTCTTTGCTTTTTGCAACAAATTTGAGTAGGTTTTATGACTGCACAATTCATTTTCATTGAACCATAAAAATCAAATGAACCAATAAAGTGCAGATCTATTAAGAAATTGTTATTTGAAGCAACGTCACTTTGATTTTACTACAGGGTTCTGAGACATTAATTTCATTTTAAATATTTGTTCTTGGTTGTTTTATTGCACTTTCTCAGCCTGTTAAACAAATAATGGATGTCACTGCCTCGTATTCTGAATTGGAAGGCAAATCTTGTTGCTGTGTTTTCCAACACTAATAAAAAGGTCATGTCAATATGTGTCGTGGCGGTTTTATATTGCTCTTGTCTAAGAGCTGTTGAGAATACATAAAGGAGTGCCTAGTATTTATTACAGTGATAGTTGATACCGATGCATTTATAAGAGTCCATACTGTTTCTAAAGGTGTATTACTGTAAAACTGGTTGCTGTACAAAAATAAAAAAATCCCTCAGACCTGCGAAAGCACAGACAGGGCACAGTCTGTCATGTTTTTGCTGTGAAAGCCTGTGGTTTTTATGAAACTTTTAGACTGTCTACCCTCTTTTTTTCAACCCTGAAGCCAAAAGGATAAAGCAGAAAGATTGATTTATTTTTTTCTTCCCTTGACTGATTCTGAGAGGGTTTTCTTTTTGTGGGTCAGAGATCCTTAAAGCCGACTGCTACAGGTCTACCTCTATTTTATGACAACACATCAGGTTTAACAGTGGTGTAAATTTCAGACTTGAAATCGTAGCTCGGTTGCCTCTGGCTTATTTTGAAAATTGCAAGCACATTTTCCCTAGTTTAATTATAGGTGGTAACAGCTTCTCTCAGCTTGCATAGAGAATTGCGATCGAAACATAATATGCCTTTTTAATGCTTTATGAATGTGGCTTAATGATGCCGGGTAGGGCATGATCTCAGTCACGTGCGAAATAGACGTGCGTTATTTGTTAAAGTAATAATTTGTTTAAAAATGTTCTCGCCCTTGTGCTATTCCAAATTTGTATACTTGTCTTCCATTGATCACATATAGTGCATTTTGGAAGATCACTTTATTCCACTTTATTCAGTTTCAATTGCAAGAGGACTGTCATAAAATGTCATAAAGAACCATACAAATATCATAAAACTAGTCCATGTGACCAAACTGTGAAGCCACATGATAGCTTTGTGTGAGGAACAGACTGATATTTAAACTGGAAAATCTTCATTTCCACCCTTGCTATACTTGGCATGTTTATTAGAGAAGTTGCAATGTCAGATTCATGAACAAATCTTTATTTTGAGTGAATATTTTCAAAGAATCTGTTGATCCAGTACACAAAACTGGTCTGAATGATTCATTCATTATGAATTGGACTGATCTGTCTTTAAACGTTTTTGGTCTGTTTGTAACACAAGGCTGTCATGTGACTCCAGAAGACTTGGAAAATAGTGCACAAGTTATGTGGACAACTTTTATGGTGCTGTTGCATCTGTTTTGGACCTTGAAAAGCTTCAGTTTCCATTCACTGTAATTGCATGAAAAAGCATCCAGAACATTATTCTGCCGTTGTGTTCCACAGAGAAGAGAGTTTTGAAAGCACATGCATGAGAAAATGACACCATTTCCTTTTTTGACTGAACCAGTCTTTAAGTAAATATTGCATCAAGTAATTATTCAATAATTATATTAATTAATAATACACAGTCAGTAATAAAATGAGCTAAGAAAAAAATGACAAACAATAAAATTAAGATGCAAATGAAGTAAACGGTGCACTTAGTATTCAAGTAAACATTCAGAGATTGAGAATAATAGAATTTAATCAGATGTTCAATAAAAGTACTTGAGCACAATCTTAACCACAATTATTAGTTGTAATACTGTGACTTGTGTTTTTGAACCATTCCTGTGCTGCCACTAAAAATGTTACATTCATTGACCCTGTTCTTCTATTGTAATTACTTGCAAACGTATGCGTTTGGTTTTCTTTCTGCTGATTTGTCATTAAGATAATGTTGTACGACTGGCGAACATAGATGAGGTTTTGTTGAAACTGCAGAAATGATAATCAGGAAAGATCAGTAAGAGCGTGTTAGAAACTACAGACCACTCAGTAATAGTTTTGCATCGCACAGCATCAATTTTTCATCAAAAATGTGCAAAAAATTACATTAGAAAATTGACTGTTGAACATTTTGTGGCGAGGCTGGTGAAAATGTTGGCAGGACAAGTAAATATCAGAATAATATCCTTACTGATGAGTCCTGTTCACATCACATTTGCAATGTGAATACAGGTGTTATCATTTATTAAAATAAATTAATAAATATTTATTTACTTTGCATTTATATTCAATTTCTAAAGGGCTTACTAAACCTTCTGGAGTAATGCAGCTGAGAACAATGAAAGCTGTTTTTCCAGCCTCAAAATTGTTTGATTAATTTTAAGTCAGCATATTAGTCATTTATATTAAACTCCATTTACACTGTGGGCTCTAATTCACAGATCCAATATTTTGACAAATCAGGTTTTATTTTGTACCTGTTTGCATTCACTTAAAACAAACTTACTGTGTTTGTGTTAATGCACCATGACAGGCTTTTTGACCAAGAAGTGCATTTTCCCATTCATCACAATCAGCCGCATTAGAGAGTGTTTGACATCCCTAGACGCCACACTTCTTTTCAGGCATACGTTTGTCCATTCATGCTACAATTTGAGAAACCGTTTTATTGGAGCGCATTGAATGGTTTGGTACCGGAGGAGTACGCACCTCGCTGCACGCCGTTGGCCGACCGCCACGGTACCACTCTCATTCGGAGAGCCAGGCAAATGGTTGTAACTTAACTCTGCCTCCCTGTTTTCAGCTGTGGGACTGGGTTGTCTCTGGAGAGTGGGTTTTGGCAGTGGATCAATGGCTCTGTGTGCCTGAGAGGGAGATAGAGAGCAAGTGTGGTAGCGTGAGCCAGGCTAGCCGGAGCTCCTCTGCCAGAGAGGCACATGTCCACCCTCTTGAGCCGCACCTGTTCTCTGGCATGCCGACTGCAGGTGCTCCTCAGGCGTTCGTGCATGGGTTGTTACTGTTTTACCGCTGAATTTGTTTTATTGTCTTCCGTGGTGTCTAGTTCAGGTGTTTTGCTTATGCACACAAATGCATACAGCGGGTCATTAACATGTGGAGCTTCACTTGGCAGTCAGCGATTGGCCTTCATCATGCTGATAATGTGCAGCGGTGTCAAATGACAGGTTTTTTTCATGCATATGTGACCGTAGCATGCCAATTCATAACATTCACCCCTAAACACTCAGTTTAACTGGGAAATATCTAGAGATCTGGCATGGTGTGATCTGATTAGCTGAAAAGCAACCCCTTTAACCATTTTTTTTTTTTTTTTTTTTTTTTTTGAGGGGAAAAAAAAAGAACAGTACAACTGAAATGTATCTCGTCTCATGTAATTGCTCAACCAGTGGTTGAACTGCAGAAAGATGTCAGAAAACCAGCTGGTAAACAATGTCACGTAACATTACATTTACCTCAGAAAAGCCATTCAAAGTCCACAGTCTGTTAGTCAGCTCCAAAAAAGCAATATTTTTCAACCTGATCTCATGACGAAAACATGCCTGTGGGAACTTTTTCGCAAAATGCCAAATACATACCAATAAGTACATACTGCAGGTTCCAACAGAAATTAACAAAAGAGGTGATAAAACAGCGAGCACTTGTAATCGTTTTCCTACAAAGTTATGATTACAGCTTCATATGTTTTGCTTTCCAGATGAAACAAGCTTGCTCGGTTGCTCAGCCAGCACAGAATTGGACTTAGGATGCGAAATCCTTGGGTACGAATCCCATTAAAAACATGATGCATGATGAAAGAGCTCCAAGATGAGAGATCGAAAAACAAGCTAAAACGGCATGCTTGCGATTTGCGTTTTTACGTCACATTAGCTTTTGTTCATACTATCGAGTAGGTTTAGGTGTAGTGCAGATTAGGGCTGTGTATCACCCGCAAAGTCATGATACGATGCTTATCACGATACAGAGGCCACGATACGATACATATCACAATACGGGACTGTACTAAATTTCACCTCAGAAGAATTTAGTAAAACAGCTGTTTATTAAACACTGCATACTATAGGGCCATTGCTATCTATTGGCAGAGCAGGCAGTTGACCTCTGCATTATGAAGGGCCTCCATAACTGTACCACAGTACAATATAGGTAATGGCATATATTTCATGTTTACATTGGGTACTCCCCCACCAGGTAAAATATTCTGATTGATTATATCTTGTTTTTAAGCCCATAAATAATAATGTACTCGTTCTAATAAATTTATATTGGAATGTACTCCTATTAATATATTAAAAAATCATCTTAACATTGCTGGTAGGTTATCATTGCACAAATTAACGCACTCTCTACATTTAAAAAATAAGAATTAGAAGCGTTCTAATCTAATGCGCTGTCTTCACTGAATCTCTCACACACACAGATCACGTTGCGGCCGCACACAGACATTCAGGAACAAACTTTTTAGCGCTGCCCTGCAATTTTATCAGTAAAGTAGCTTAATCGCTCAAGAGCTACATTATCTTTTTCAACAAGGAGCTGGTAACATCATTGTTTCTAAAGGAATTAAAGCCACCGCTTCACTGTTAAAACGGTGGTAATTCATACATACACAGCCCCCCCCCCTCTCTCTCTCTCGCTCTCATAAATAAACACTTGATGAATTACACTTTTCTGAGAATAGAATATCGAAGTGGAGATCGCTAAACTGCAAGCTAACCGGTGTTTTCAGAAAACAAGCGCGTTTATCCACAGTGGAGAGGGCGCGCGTACACATGGTTGACAAAGATAAGTAACACACTTGGCAGATATTTCCGTATTGCGCAAGTGGGAAGCTCTGTTTCTGGGATTACGTCTCTATATATCAGGCAACCCAGTTGTGTTCCTCTGCGGCCAGATTAAACCTTGTTGTAGCCTATATATTATGCTACATTCATTATTTTTTAGAAACCTCGCACTTTTCTACTCCATTTTAAACTCTGTTCTTGTATTCAAATTAAGCGTGGTCACTGCTGCACACGTGCCACAATATCAATACAGGGCCAGCTGTATCGATACTCGTATCGTCAAATCTCTGTGACGATACATCGTCGTATCGAACACAGCACGAGTGCAGATGGTACATTATTTTAAAACGTCATGGAGCATTAAAGTCATTGCACACTGAGTCTGTTTTTATTACAGCCACTGTTTAAATGTTTACATTTGAATATTGAATTAGAGTATTAACATTATTATATCATTAAAAAGTTGATAGAAACTGCCTTATATACAATTTGTATGTTTTAGGCTATATACAATTTAGTTTTTATTTAACTGTTATTAAACTGTATTTGATTCATTGTTTAATTAAACTTTGTTTTCAGCTAAATTAAAACTTTAATTTCGGATTGTTGCATTAATTTTGTAGAAATCTGTGTTTTTTTTTCCTTTTACATCCATATTTCTGTGATGTAACATTTAAAATGTCTTATAGGCAAGATAATTACCTTTTAATAATCTCAGTTAATTGATTTCAGAACAGCTCAAATGAATGATGCTAGTATAATATTTTTTTTCTGAGTCTCTTGCATGAATGCTCTGCTTCGGATCAGTTGGTTGTTGCTTTACTCTCATGTTTTGGATGCGTGTCATGTTTCATGACCTAAACTTCTGAGGTTTGTTGTCAGACAGATGCATTATAGATCACAGACCGATTCAGTTCTGCTGTAGAATCTCCTAATGTGACTTTGATATTGTTGGGATCTCAATAACCTTTCATGCCCTGAGCGATCTGGAGGTCTTGGCTTAAATAAAGTGAGACCGCTGTGTTGTTTGAAGGGAGCGATATTCCCTTAGATGCTGTGCTTGTCAATGTGGTAGACAGACGATATTAAATGTAAGAAATGTCTGCAGATCCTCTGTTATAGAGTGATGTGATGCAGTGGTAAAGAATCTCACTGGTTAGGTTCAAGCCCTGCTAAAGTTTTATGAGCTGTTAGGAAGTTCAGTAGTTTTTTATTCAAAGCCTGTATTTGAGCTCTTAATGCTCTTTATATGTGTATTTATGAGAACTATTGAGTGAACTGAGGAACATTACAGTTTATTTTATATAGGGTTGTGCAAAACTTCTTGTAAAAAATATTGTTTGACCAATATATCAATTTTTGGCATTTTTAAATTCTTAACATCGGCTGATACGTTTTTACTGTTTGAACAAAAAGTTTTGGAAGCTTTTATTTTGACAGCAAGATGCACATTGAATTAAATGAAAAAAAGTGAAATTTTAAAATAAAAAGACTGGAATAGTATTTTCTTGTAAAACACACTCCAGTAATCTTTAATAAATTTTTGAACCGTATATAAAATTAACTTACCTAAAATTCTCAGATTTTTATTTGAGAGAAGATTCCCAATGAGTACAAATATACCAGATTACTGAATGCTCTGTTTTTGTTTTTGTTTTTTGTTGTTGTTTTTGTTGTTTTTTATTTTATTTTTGTTATTTTAATTTATAAAAATATTACAGTAGGATTACAGAATCAAAAAGCTGCTAAAGCATAAATCTGTTTAATTTATAGATTTCTTTACGAAGTTCAAATTCATTTAAAAATAATTGGATTATTATAAATTAATTTTGCAATTAATTTATAATTTAGTAAGTGTGTAAAATAAATCTACATTTCATTGCAACAATTGTTATGCATGTTATTGTTTTTAAACTAAATAGTGTGATATCATATATACAGTGCACAGCATAAATGAGTACACCCCCATCTGAATAAATATAAAATATGTATTTTCTTAATGATCACAAATATAATTAATGGAAAGATGGCAAAATTGAAATGTATTAACCTGTTAACCTGCACCCCCCATATTGGGAATCACAGCTGAAAATGACTAACTACTTAAAATGGTAACAGTCCTGACTTCAGTGTGCCACACACACAATTTTGGTGTCTTTGGAAAGAAGACCCTTTGGCCTTTACTATCCATCATCCAGAGTTGATAATGCTCAAAAATATAAAAAGTTATAGACACTGAAGTGCCTTGATAAAAATTTTGAATTTTTTTTTAATTTCATATAAAAATTTGTCCTGGAGCAATCCAGAAAAGTTTTGTCACATGTCTTGAGTTTATATTTCAAATCTGAAGAAGATACCATGAAAAATGAGATTCATGCAGCCATTTTTCTAAATTTGAGGAAAAATATTTACCAAATTATTGAAGGGTTCTACTACAAACTATTTAGTCTTTATACATGCCACTGCAGTTTTTCAATTATAAAACAGTAGACAGAATCTTCGACATCGTATAAGTGATTTATTTGAGCACTAGAAAAATACAATAATAATAATTTTTGAGTGATGAAAAAAATAATAATAATAAAAAATAATAACTTAATTACATACTGATTTCCTGACAAACAGATGCTCCTGCTCATACATTAGTAATCACATGCTGAAGATCATTCATACAGATGCTAATCCTACTGATGGCTGCCCAATATAGTCAATATTCACATTATAATGGCCTTTTATATAGACTGCATTCACACTGATATCTGTGAACAGTCAGTAATTACATGCTGATTATCAGCCATACGGATGTTAATCACACAGATACAGGCACATTCTCCACAAAACACGCAAACATATATGAAAACTGCTGAAGAAGAAAAAAAAGAAAATTTGTGCTAAAAGATCGCTAATACGCCCCATTAGGTGCGTCAAGCGTGCGTCATGCGCCGTCGCGAGGGAGCGCCAGAATTCAAATAAACAATCTTCCGTGTATCTTTGACTTTTTTTTTTTTTGGATGATTTCATTCTGTTTGGGACATTGTCTGCTACAAAATCGTGCTGTTTTTTTACCACCAAGACGCTGTTTTTACATTTGTTCCATAACGGACACAAACATCAAGAGATGAGACGTAAACAAAGGATTAACAATTGTTATGCTAAAATGTTATTGTTCAGTGGACCCTTATCTTTCACACTAAACCAGGATACAGCAGTGATACGTTTGAGATATCAGGATGAATATGGTATGTACTGCGGGGTTTTTTTCTACAGCTTACACAAATTTAGCAAATACATTCCGTATAAGCTTTCTATCGAAAAACAGCGATCTGTCGTCGATAGAGGCTTAGACCTTCAAAATGATATATAGTTTGTCCATTTTGTCCTGTTTTACTTTATGAAAACAATGACATGTGCAAACAAAGAGCAAACAAAGAGCTCTCAGTGCGCCCGCGTCCTGGTGCAGGTTAGGTTAAACATATACTTAATAAAAACGACAAAATATATGCCAACATTTTCTTTAATATAAGTAAATTAGCCAATTTAGTTTAAATGAAGTACTGCAGAAATGAGTACACCCTAGATTTAATTCAGCAAATGTATAATATTCTAGTACTTAGTATGTCCTCCAGAACTTTAAGTACTGCTCTGACCCTTCTTGGCACTGAGTGTACAAGTTCATGACAAATTTTCACATCTGTCCTGTTTAACTCCTGGAGGACGACCTCCTTAAATGCTCTGGTCTTTAATGGCAAGTTTTGCTCAGCTTGTCTCTACAGAATCCCCCACAGCTGCTAGTGCTAAGATTGAGTGAAATACATGTCCACTGAAGGATTTTCACCTTGGGAGAATGAATAATTGTATGCTGAAAAAAGCCCAATAATAAATGAGGGGAGGGTAGCATCTTCTGTTTCAAGTTTTTGTATTCCATCACACAGTAGTGTGTGAATTCATGACAGCGTTGATAAAGCACAACTCCCTCATACCTTCAGCACTCATTCATCCCTATACAAGAGCTTTACTACTAGGGATGGGCGAATGGGCTTAAAAGTATATCACGATATTTCCTACGATATTTAATTCAGCAAATGTATAATACTCTAGTACTTAGTATGTCCTCCAGAACTTGGGTATTTTTTTTTATAAGGAAATTAAGTACTGCTCTGACCCTTCTTGGCACTGAGTGTGGACAAAAAGCATGTCAATAAATTATATCTTTGTTGGACAACATGTAAACAGGCTCATACACATGCAAAACTGTATCACACACATGCTACTGTAGTACATTTATTCCTGTGCACAGTACAGCCCTAACCAAACCAGTTCCAGACTGTAGAAGGAGCTCCTCATCAAGGTTATTATAGTTTTAATTTTTTTAATTCCGTTTTCAAATTTGCTATGAAATTCAGTTTAGTTTTTATTTGTTTCATTAATATTTTTGTTAGTTTAGTTTTTTTTTTGTGCGCACATTTTTATTTAGTTTTATATAGTTAGTTTCAGTTTTAATTATAGTTTAGCAGAATCAACAGATCACTTCCAGAGTGAAGGCCAAAGAAAGACTTAGCATAATTTAACCTTAGTGAGGCAAACGTTTATAGCGACAAAATTAACCCATGCTGAGATTGATAGATGGTAAAAGAAGCCTATACAAATATACACCAAAGGATGCAAGCCTTTTTACTAAATAAATCTACACAAGTTGCACTTAAGCTAAATGGTGTGTTGAGATATTTAATATGAAAATAAACGTAGCCTAATTTGGTTATAGCCTATGTCTTTTTTCTTATTTAACCATATTGTAACTGTCGTGCCTTGCGCACTTTTCCGTGAACATGCATAAATCATAACTGGGACTAATGAAATTCAATAATAACGGCAATCGTAGGCCTATTTAAAGGCTCACATTTGAATATGTTGTTTTCTTTATTTATGAAGAATTATAAGCGTGTGTATGATGTGATTTAGCCTTTGTATATTTATTTGTTCAAAAGTTTGGCAGTGATCACAAGGTAAGATGCTATGGCAAGTTTTGTATTGTTTACAGAAAGGTGCGTTCTCATTTTTTTTCTTCTGTTAATTATCATGTTGCGTATCTGTTTTTCTTCAAAACACCAACTTGCCTAATGATGGTTTGATTGCTTGTGTTATATGAGAAAATTAATAAGTTTGCCTACCTGATGTTGTAGATTAATGCGGGTGCGGTTCGGATCGCGACTCGCGGTCTTTATGTCAAACGGTTCTGGTCTGGTACAGAAATAAATTAGTGCTGCTGTGGGATAACGGGTCGGGTGTTCTGTTAAGTACTGCTGGTGCACGTTTACCAAACAGGACCCGTGCAGGACTGTGCTTTAAAGTCAGAGATGCGCCATTTACAGGTATTTCCCTACACCGCCACACAGCTCATATATCAGCCAAGGGGTGAGAACGTAATGATTACGAAAACGATAATTTATTTTTGTTAATTATTATTTTATTTCAGTTGTTAATCAATAACTGTTGTTAGTTTCGTTTCGTTTTCATTTATCAAATATTTTGACATTTTTATTTTATTTCAGTTTATGAAATTGTTTTTTCATCAATCGTTTTTGTCTTAGTTTTATTTTTAGTTTACGAAAATAACCTTGCTCCTCATTTAGGATAAACTCCTCAATTTCACTCACCTTCAACAACTATATGTCTAGACTTTATCGTTATTATCGCAGGAAGACATTTTTATCGTGGGGAGAATTTTTAACGGTATATCTTATCTTATCGCAAACGATAAGATATCGCCCATCCCTATTTACTACCACTGAATGTCACTGTGGGTACCAAACACTTCTCACTGTACTCCTCCTCTAGCAACAACAGAACATTTTGGATGCTTTTGGATCTGAAATGATTGACTTGGTCTCTTGAGACCAGAGTATGGATTCCCAGAAGTCTCTATTTTGTAGATATGGGCCTTGGAAGAGGTTAAATGAGTTTATTGTGCTTTGGCTACAGTAGGTAATTCTAGTGGTGACAACAACCATGCATGTCACTTCTGCAGGCTGCGTCATACTCTGTGAGATAAAGTGTCACTCTTTTCATAGCTTTTTCCGGCTCTGAGACACTTGCATGTTATTTCTCCTGCTCTTTTTCTAACAAAAATTCACTCATCACTAAATGAAAACTTAAAGTAAAGACCTGATTATTTCAGGAGCCTTGTCACAAGTCCATTGTTTTTGAATGTCGATGCTACTTCTGCTATATTTTGACACTTAAAACAATAATTTGGTATTCCTCTTGTAACATTGTCCTCTTTTATGCTAAGGAATAAGTCACCTAGCAGTTCTCTCCCAACTGGTTCCACTGCTGCCAGCATTAAGTCTGAGTATGATTCAGAGGACTATGTAACACTTTTAATTGTCAGAAAATTACTGGTCTTTAAAAGTTTTGGTTCAATATACTCACCTGTTGATCAAAAATAGCCTTAAACATTTTTTTTAGAAACTTTCAGGAGGGTGTACTCATTTTTGCAACACAACATTTTATCACTTTGATAAGAAAATCTTATTTTGATGAATAATTTTGACATTCTTCTTTGGTAATTGATCAAGCATTGATCAAGGCTGTTCGCTGACCATTGTGGCCCTATCCCTAGTTTTTCCTTAGTTAAAATGTCATTTCTACCAAAGCACAAACGTGTTTTACTGTTAGCATGTGATGTCTAGGTGGACTTGAGTCTTATCATCACACCCGCTGACTGAATGACACATCAAGCTCCTGACTGCTTCAGCCTCTAGGCCTGTCGTCGGAGAAGGCATTTCATCTTCTGTTTCAGTGCAGCATGACTGTCATTTCAGAAACAGCCGTTATGTGAATGACTAAATTTTCAGCTTGACACCCGTAGCCTGCAATGTTAGCATAATTGTGTCCCCACATGTTTGAGATCTGCTGCTGGAGTGGCATTACTATTGCTGTTTTCAGTAGTGTTTCTGGTGCCGTAAGGGGAAGTGAAATTATAGGCGTGACTGAATCGAAACTGTCTCAGCTAATTACAGCATTGTGCATGTGCTTCATCCTTAGATCCAGCTTAGGGATGATCATTTTCAAAAATTGTGAGACTATTTTTTTTTTTATTAATAATTTATATTGCATTAATTAAACTTTTTTTTTTTTTTTTTTTTTTTTATTAAGAGCTTGTTTATATGATTTGAACCCTTAGTCAACATTTGCCTAATTTTCATTTTATCCCTTCATCCAACATAAGCTGCAGCTGTAAAGGTCATCTGAGTAAGAGATAAAAAAGCCATTAAATCCTTCACTAATTTATTTATCATTAACATATTTTCTGAATAATTTAGAAATAAATATGAATAGGCATTTTCTTTTAATGATTTTTCAACCCATCTTATTTAAAACCACTTCACATCATTTTAAATGACATTGTTACTTTATTAATAATAATAATAAATACATTACATTAATAATAATATAATACATTTCATTAATAATAATATTATGATGTAATATTAAATATAATTTTTGTCTGTATGTTGTTGTAGTTATTATAAATGCCATTTTTTACATAATAGGATTTATTATTCCCATTTAATAAATATTTAGTTCACTGTATTTAAATACATTTGGATATTTTACATACTGTTAATCTGTTATATAATAATATTATATAATAATGTAATATTGCTTACATTTGAATTTCTTTACCTTGTGTGTGTGTGTGTGTGTGTGTATACAAGTATATATTTAAGGGTTAATACATTTTGCATCTTTGCATTTTATTTTATATTTAAATATTTCATAAACTGACACTGTTTGCAGTGAATCAAATCTTTATTTACAGGGAAACACTCCAGTGGCTGATTATTGAGCCTGCCTCATTCGTGCAAGCAAGCCAAGAGTGTGTGTTCATGACGCAGACATGACGTGAAGTGCTCAAGCTACAGTACACACTTTCACTTGAATGGCTAATTAACTGATTACTAAATGCGTTTGTTCTGAAACCGACTAATCGATAAGCTTAATTGATTAAATTAAAGGCAATTTAATTGATCATGAGCATCTTTAAGTTATCCAGCTTCAAAACAAAACCCAGGAGTTTACAAAAACGACTGACGAGGTGTCAATCACTCCGTCGATCTCTTGTTTAGTGACCTATCAAAGTCACTGAGATAATCAGCGTTGAGTAGAATCAATCATTAGTCTGTGCGCTCACACTGCTGCCTGAGGTTGTAACTCCTAATGGCTTCTCTGTGTTGATATTGAATGTTTTGACATGTATTATGGGAGCATTGAGTTGGCTGCTTATGAACGCTGTGTTTCCATCTCTTCCTTTAGGCTGTGTGCAAACATGCTAACCTGTGGCTTCCTGTTGCAGGCTGTCACGAACATAATGGGGTTTTGTGTGTGCGTTTGCATGAATCTGTGTCATCCTGTTTGTTTGTGTAACTGAACCTTTAGTCAACATTTGCCTAATTTTCATTCTATTATTTCACCCGACATAACCTGCAAAGGTCATCTGTGTAAGAGATAAAAAAAGACCCATCCTTTGCTAATTAAATTATGATTAACACTTAGTGTAGTAGAGGCTTTTTTAAAAAAAAGATCATATATGTACTGTTGTAGTATTTATTAATATTTTGAACTAATTACATTTATGTTCAGTTTTATTATTTTTTTATTTGCATAATTTTTATTATATTTTAAAATTTCTATTTATTTACTTGTTTGTATTTTTAGTATTCGGTTCAGTTAGTTCACACAGTAACATTTCTAGTTTTTAATCTAATATTTATACTATAATGTCTTAAGCTTGAATTTAGCTAGATGCATGCAAACAGTTTACCACACCTGCTGCATTTCATATCATATCTTATGCAAATATCTTATTATCAAAAATTATGCAAAACAACTAAATATCATTAGATTATCTGTTGCCCAAGGATTTTGCACAGGCAGAAGACAGTTTAGTAATGTTTAAATGCAACACTCTGTGTTGAAAATGCATTTAAGTTCTAAAGACGCTTATCCCGTCCTTCCTTCTGTGTGAACTCTCTGCTGCTGACTAGGTAGTTATAGACAGTCTTATCAAATTTGCCTTGTCATGTACTTATGAGGGCTCCCTACTGAATACTAAATCTCCACAGCGCTGCACATTCCCTCACCTTGTCTGCTTTTACTGGGAAACGGCATCAGGAAAATGACTGTTTCATTCTGATAATGTCCTCTCAGTGAAGGCGGCTTGATAACGGCAGCACATTGTCATAATTAACAGTGGGAATCTTTGGATTTTCTTTAAGCTCTGTCTTTTTAAGTTGGTGACGTCTCAATTAAAGAATCATGGAATATTGTGTACCGTTGATGACTAATGGTCAGTAGAAACCAGAAAATAATTCTGCAGAAAATTATTCTAAAGCTGCATTTCTTATCAGCTTGGTTAATGTGGTTAATGATGCTAAAATACACAGAGAAAGCATATTTGTAAGAACGAGAACAACTAGGGGAAAAAAAGAAAAACAAGCTTCCTCACTTTGTTGTAAAGAGCAAGAGAGAAGGAAACCTAAAATGGTGACTGTGTAATGTCAGGGCTTCCCAGAAGGAACATTGGTCTACAGGGAAAACGGGGAATAATATAATTGTGATTTACAGGCCTAGAAAGGTCATGGAAATATTTCCAAATCTTAGTCATGGAGTATTTTTTTTTTTTATGGACCTATACAGCCCTCCCCCCCTAGTCTGATTCCCAACCCTAGCCTTTAATTGTTCTTGGTACTAGTAAACCATTTTAATGAGAAATTTAATTAGCCAGAAATCAGTTTTTGTGAATGTATTATAATAATAATAATAACAATAATAATAATAATGATTTATTATTTTAAAGTAAAACATTAATATTTTTTGATTTTTAACATTAGTTTCATTCTGCTTTATAAAGACTGGCTGGAAATCGTCAGATTAATTAGTTTTTTTTTATTCCATTGCATTCATAGTTTTGTTTCTATTCAAGATCTTGAAATACTCTAATGGCAAGTAGAAAGATACAGTGTTACCTTAAAGGGGTCATGAATGGCACTTTTTATTATTTTATAATGTTCTCTAAGGCCCACTTATAATGTTAGTAAGATTTTTACATAAAAATAATATAATTTAGAAATGGGCAGGTTTTCGTCGCTCTATGATCTGACACATAATCGCCATAATCTGACACATTTCTGAACGAGTCATTTTTCAGCTTGTTTTCTATAAAAGCTGTTTTTGAACTAACCAGAAAGTTTTGAGTTCTGTTTTTATAGTATATTGACATGTTATATCAAGGGAAATTTGATTTCTCAGTTCATGACCCAGTTCATGAATTTAGGATCTGTAAGAAGGTTTTTTTTTTTTTATTTTTAAAGAAGTCTCTTATGTTCACCAAGGCTACATTTATTCGATCAAAAATGCAGTAACAGGGACATTGTGAAATATTGTTATAATTTAAAATGTTTTCTATTTTATTATATTCTAAAATGTAATTTATTACATTACTCAAGTCTTTCATGTCACATGAGATCTTATCAATGTTGAAAAGAGTTAAACTGCTTTATATTTCTGTGGAAACGTGATACATTTTTTCAGGATTCTTTGATCAATAGAAAGTACAAAAGATCAGCATTTATTTGAAATATAATTTTCTTTTAACAGTGTAAAAGTTTTTAACTGTCACTTGTAATCAATTTAATATGTATTTTGCTAAATAAGTCTTAATAATAATAATAATAATAATAAAAAAATCTAATTAACATGATTAAATTTAAAAATAAGTGAATAAAAAGTCCAAACGTTTAAATGGTGGTGTATCATTTTTACTTTTGACTGAATAAATTGGTCTTTATTCCTGAAAATATATGAAGCTGCATGATGTGTATGTTTTTGGAAGGGAGTCCCTCACATAATGGTGGAATAATGGTGTTTTGGGGTGGCATTAAAAGTTTGCAAAACCAATTTATATTCACAATCTAATATCCCATAAATTGAAAAAAAAAAAAAAAGTTATGTGTGTGTCAAATACAGTTTCTTGTGTCCAGTACATTGTGGCCAGGGTTTTCTGTTGGTCAGTCTCACAGCAGTGACGCCTGCAACATCCCAGGCCTTGAGGTCATTGAGTAAACATTCTCATTTTTACAGGAAGAACCTTTTCACTTAGTTTTCCCGAAACAAGAAACAGGCGCATCCCTTTCTGATTCAGATCTGGCTTTGTTTTTGCGTGTTTACCTCAATCACACCATCGTGTTTCATATTCCTTTTATCATTTACCGAAGGTGCTGTTTTTCTTTGAAAACACCATTGTTCTTCCCTCCTCAGCAACGGCTGCCAAGGCCACATATGGCACCGACTAGGAAATGAAAAATATGCTTTGGTGTGAAGGATAGAGGTACTATTGCACGCGGCTCTTCCATGTCATATCTTTCTCTATCTATCCCATAAACAGTGTATACAGAGCCTATTCAAAGGCCATTTTGGTAAGCTCCACCAGTCGATGAATGGAGACGTGTCACGTTGTTCATTGATTTCTGTCGCCGAGCTGCCGCAGTCTTGTGTGGATTTCAAACACAGCACCACCAAGGCAGTAAACAATGAGTTGTAAATGAGAGTAAAGCCACATGCCTGCTGGGAACAGATTGCGCGTGTTGAGAGAAGGGATGAAGATCTTACCAGTGATAAGCTGCTGAAGAATCTGCGACTGTGAGAACGTTGCAGCGGGCAGAGGAGGAGACAGACTCCAGTTCGTAATCCTAATTCTCTCAGTAGCAGACACGCAGTCCCTCTGATACTCTCTCTTGTGACTGTGCTGGTTGTAATTAAGTTACCAGAACCTCTTCAGGAGTTTGAAAGCAGATTTGAATGAATCAATTGATATGCGCTCGGACGCTTTATATGGCTGCTTATTTTGCTTGCGAGTCAAATGAGTTGTTGTGAAATGTTACATCTGAAGTAGAGGATTCTTTTTTTAAGACGAAAGCAAGTTGATGATTTTATGGTGCTCTGCTTTGCTCAAACCAATTTTTCAAGCGCAGGCATGATGCCCAGGTGGGCCTGATTAGATTTTTATGCTAAACGGGTTTAACCTGATGTGCTCGGCGGTTTTGATTGTACAGACGTTTGAGGAAGACAGATGTCTTGTTGTCAGGTTCTGTAATGAAAAGACATCCATCTTAATGACAACCACATAACACTTTGACAAACTCTGAGAAGATTTTGGCTTTTTAGTAGGTCTGTCATTTAAATTCAAATAATTACATAATTACATTTTATTGCAAATTACAGTTTACATTTTTATTACATTTTATTAATTTAATTAATTATACTTAATTGTATCCATCTGCATTTACAGATGTTTTTTTTTTTTTTTTTTTTTTCTGTTAAAGCAGATATAGTTATATAAAATCTCCAAAAACATTTCTAAATTATTTTGGATTTGATTTGCTCTTCAGAGTCCTTGAAATATTTCTCATATAAATTATTTTAACTAGACAGTATATCATCCAGTTGGATTTGATATTGCAATCAACTATGAGCTTGAGGAGTTAGACCAAAAGTTTTTTTTATTTTATTTTATTTTGTTTGATTTTTATCTTATTCTATTTTATGCAGTATACTATATTTATGTGTGTTTGTTTTTAGCTTATATTTTATATAATTTATTTTTAAAATATTTTTACATTTTATAGAATTATATAAATATTTGTTATTTATACATTTTTCTAGTACTTTTGTTGCGTATTTTGTAGAATGTTTTTAAGATTTTGCAGAAATTATTTTTTTATTTTTTTAACAAATCTGTTTAACACACACACACACATGTGTATATATACATACATACATACATGCATACATACATATACATACATACATACATACAGTAAATCTTTTTTAAATGTATTTTTTTTTTTTTTATCTTGGACTAGTTTTTTGATGCGTCTTATTGGTTTCAGAGTTTCAGTGGGTTTCCCTCTCTCTGCCTTGAGTCTGATGTCAGTGAACATTAACCAGACTCAATATCTGGCATTGATCCGACTGGATGCTTTTACACAAACACACTGTGCGGCCATGCAAAGCAGTGCACAGTTCCAGAGAGACAGTGGAGCTGTCGATGCTTGTTCTGGGAACCTGCACCGATCCATGATTGTGAACTTGTTGTTTTGAAGTCTTAAACGACTTGCACTACTGTTCTGAAGCAGGGAAAAAGCACAGTCAGCAAGCATTGGTCCCTGGTGGTGTAAGGAAGTAAAAAGAGGCATATTAAGGGGTGTTACGATGAGAGATGAAGGGTTTGGGAACGGGCAGGTTTTTTGAGGGAACGGGCTGAATTTGCAGTGTTTGCGGGCAGCTGTTGCAATAGAAATAGAAAGTAGCCTGAGTGGGAGAACTTAAAATTAACATGCAGAAGATAAACGGCAGACAGTATATGGAGAGTGGGTGATGAATTTTACCCAGCGCTGAGATTGTGACCGTTTCAGTTTTCTCGTGCTTCTGCTAGCGTGCTGATTGCAGAGTTCTTTCTCTCTCTCTCACCCTTTATAGGGTCCAAAATACAAAAGCACTTTTTGCTGCCATTTCATTCTGTCAGGATCACACAGTCCATTTTCCTTTTCCCCTCGCTTTGTTTGACCTAAAAACCTGCCTTTTTCTGATCCTTTCTTGGATCCCATTTACCCCCCTATGCCAACCCCATTTCCTCTCCATTTCCCTTAAGACAGGAAGCACGAGTCATTTCCGCACTGCAAATGGAACAGTGTTCAGTGTACAAAATTGAAAACATCGTAACAAGGTATATAATTAGTAAGGTTAATCTATAACTAGTTAATCTGTAATTTATTTTCTTTGTGTATTTTATAAAAATTTAATTATAAATTAGATTCTTTGTGTGTATGTGTATGGATGGACACACTGGTTTCCATGTTTTGTGGGTACTCTCCATAGGCGTAATTTTTATAAATTTCTGCTTTTATAAAAAAAAATTATCCTGTACAAACCATATTTTGTGTACTACATTTGTACTTATCTGTATTTTTGCGTTCTACTGTTAGTGTTTAGTGTTATCTGTATGCACCAGGGAGTAAGAGAGTAACGAAATTTCAATTCTCTGTATGTAATGTATGTACGGTACATGTGGCAGAATTGACAATAAAGCTGACTTTGACTTTGATATTTTATGTCGCCCTGCACCTAAACCTACCCCTTACAGGAGATACATATTACAGAGACATATTATTTCAGATTTTCAATACACTCCATTCTATGGGATTTATAACAAGCTTGTTTCCTCATGGGGACCAAAAAAGTGTCCCCACAAGGTCAAAATTTACTGGTATTGCTATACTTGTGGGGACATTTGGTCTTCATAACGTGATGAATACCAGGTTCTCTCTCTCTCTCTCTCTCTCTCTCTCTCTCTCTCTCTCTCTCTCTCTCTCTCTCTCTCTCTCTCTCTCTCTCTCTCTCTCTCTCTCTCTCTCTCTCTCTCTCTCTCTCTCACAGACACACACACACACACGTTTGTTTTTGTGAATTGTGGGGACATCTCATAGGCGTAATGGTTTTTATACTGTACAAACTGTATGTGCTATTGCCCTACACCTACCCTACAACCAAACTTAGCCCTCACAGGAGACTGTGCATTTCTACTTTCCCCCCAAAAACTCCCTCTGTATGATTTATAAGCGTTTTGAAAGTGGGGACATGAGGCAATGTCCTCATAAGTCACCTCAGGGCTCGCTCAAAACACAGGTACTCTTCAGATTTTGGTAGCCCGAAAATTAATTTAACTAGCCCAAAAAATATATATATAGAAAACACTAATTGTCACAAAAATATTTTCGTCAACAAATTGAAGGAAGGTTACAAGTTTGTGAATTTTGACCCATTTTAGAGGGGACAGTATGAGCAGGGTTGGACCATAAGCCACAAAAGGCGTAATACAGGTTTTCACAAAAACAAAAATCTTATTTTATACATTTTTATGAAAAGGGTACATATAAATTATTATATTAAATTAAAACGAATAAATATTAAATTGTTTCTAGAAGGCACATTAACTTCTTTCTCACTTATATGCTTATGGGTGCCATTGATCTGACCATACACAGAGAATGAATTTGCATGTCCAATAAGCCTTTCTTGCTGTCACGAGGTGGCGCTTTAGGAGAGGTTTAATATAGCGGTTTCCCCGTTAGTGACTGATTGTACACAAAGCAGCATTGTCCGCGCTCATAAACGCTGCTTTATCAGGCATTATAGGTAAGATGAAATAAAAATGCCAACGACACGTTTCCCTTCAGATACATTCACATAAAGACATCTGCGCCGCGTTTTGACTTGAAACGTGCAGCGCTCATATTTATTCAATGACATCATTGCCTTTTGAAGTTTAATCCAGCCATATTGCCATTCTTGTCTTTCCATCCCCAACTGTAAGACCTCTTGAAACCATATACCATTTAACGTATTTAAAACTTTTTATGGCCTTAAGTTTGATACAATTGAAGAGCTTTTAAGGACCTGCGGGAGCCCTGTATTTAAGGTAGCCCATCGGGCAGGGCATGATACATTTTGGTAGCCCGACTGGAAAACACAATAGCCCCGGGACGTCGGGCTAGCGATTTTGCGAGCCCTGCACCTTCACCTTGTAATACCTGTCATACCTGTGTCATTATACAAATGTATGTCCTCATTTGTCACAAAAACGCACACACACACACATTATTTATTTTAATTTGTGTACAAATAAATAAATGTATATTATAAATAAAAAATAGCAACTACTACTATTAGTAATAGTAATAATAATTATGTATTATGTATTTATTTATTTTAATTAAAACGTACTCATTTCTTTTCAGGTTTATACATATTAATATTTATTTATTTACTTAAATTAAAAGAGCTAAGTTTATACATCTTAAAGTACTCGATTAATATTAGAAATTATACACAAACACTAATGTTCAAAAGTTTGAGTATGAAAGACTCTCTCTCTCTCTCTCTCTCTCTCTCTCTCTCTCTCTCTCTCTCTATAATATAATGTAATATTATATATAATATAAATATAATATAATATATTTACGTGTGTGTGTGTGTGAATGTGTTTTTAAAGTAATTCTCTTATTCTCACCTAGGCTGAAAATAAAAATTATTTTAAATTAGAATTGTCATGTGATGGCAAAGCTGAATTTTCAGCATCATTACCCCAGTCTTCAGGGTCACATGATCCTTCAGAAATCATGTTAATATTCTAAATCGTTGCTTAAGAAACATTTCTTATTATAAATGTTGAAAACATTTGTGCTTTTTTAATGTTTTTGTGGAAAACATAAAACATTTTTTTCATACCTTTTTAATACTTTTTACCTTTTTAATGAAGCTGTTTTTTTATTTATTTATGTTTTTATATTATTTAGACAGCTTCATATAGTCAGACTGCATCAGTCTATTTTGAGCATATTCCCAGAAAGAGATGGTCCTCTAGGAACGAGCACGTGCTCCAGAGCACCTCGAGCTTGTGGCAGCTGTTTGATCTGTTTGGCAGGCCGTGGGGTGGATTGTCAGACAGGGCGTGTAAAACGCCTCTCAGGACCGAGCGAGAGAGAGAGCAAGGCAAAAGCTAGCCGATAAATCTGGTTTCAAGCATCCTCACCAGGTTCATGTGGCACCTGTCCTCTCCGCTGGTCTGACATAAGCCACTCGGCGTCGGTCCCCGGTCAGCCAGACCTCACGCTTGTGTTTCAGCCACTGAAGGTTGTCTGAGGTTCTGTGTGCTGTTTGCACCGTGTTCTGACCCTTCGGGCACCGTCACCGCAGTAATCGCATGTGGGCCGTAACCTTGTTGCTCGTTGACGTCACTGGCGCCCGCTGCCGTCTCAGAGACAGGAATCACTCAGCCGGAGCGCTGCAGACAGATGGCAGGCACATCCACACATGATAGGATTACGCCGGACATATTAGAATTTTCAGGTATTAAAATCCTCCTGAAAGAACTATTTTGATAAAGCAGAATCTGTTTGGATTTAAACTGATTTATGTTGTAGACACGTTAGACTGCATGACTTTCTCACACAATAAACAAGACATAAGTTACAAATCATTTCAATTATGTGACATTTGCTTATTTGTAACCATTTAAACAAAAAAAAAAAGATTTTTATTTCATAGTTTAAGTTTGCATTCAGCATAAAATTTGCTTATGTACAGTATGTAGTCATGAATGGCTTTTTTTTTTTTAAATACTGATTGCAACCAGAAAGGACAATGCACTAAATGGTAATTTAGTATTTTGCATTGCCCGTTTAGATTTTTTAGATTATATATTACAGTTTTTATTTTAAGTGTAGTTCAAATGGAAGTTATTTTGTTATATGCTTTTTAAAATTTGAGATTTTTATCTCAAATAAATTTTTATCTTTGAGATGTTTAATTTATTTTAAGTTTTACTGTAGTAATTTTAGTGCTTCAACTAGGGCTGAACGATTTAGGAAAATAATCTAATTGCGATTTTTTTTTTTTTTTTTTTTTTTTTTTTTTTTTTTTTTTTTTAACCAATATTGCGATTGCGATTTAATATGCGATTATTTTTTAAAGCTCTTTATATTCTGTATTATTCAACAAAGATGAGCAATAAATCATTGTATAGTATGCAGTGTTGTGCACGTAACTTTAAACAAGTAATTAGTTATATTACTAGTTACTTCTCACAAATAGTAACTGAGTTACATCATTATAAAAGAAACTAATTACCAGGGAAAGTAACTATTGTTACTTTTTTTTTTTAAATATTCAAATATGTCAAATAACTTGGATGTCCCCAATATTAAATGTTAAATGAATGAAATGGACACTAAATAGAATACATTATTATTATAAAACATTGCACACTAATCTACACTATTTTAATGTTTCTGTGGGACAATGTGAGAGACACCTATCAAATTCAATTGATTATTGCAAATATTATCAACCCTCTATGGACACCTTGGCATAGTATATCAGATAATTAATATTGGTCTGGTGAGTAAACTAAAAAAAATGACAAGCCAATGGAGATTATATTGCCAAGGTGTCCATAGAGGGTTGATAATATTTACAATAATCAATTGAATGATTTTCAATTATATATAATTATATCTATATAAAGCTTATGTTTGTAAAATGGCACAGTTTTTTTTTTTTAAATCTCACTTAGCATCAGTCAGTCAAACATTATAATATGATATTATGATAATTTAGCATTAAATTTGAGCATTATATGATAGAACTTTAGTAATTAGAATAAGCAAGTATGAATTCATATTTGTCATGTTGACTGAACTTAGGACTGGTGGTGGTGCTTAAGATATTGTTTGTCATTTAGTGTTTCTATAAAAAAAAGGAAAAAGAAATCTACAAATAATACTGATAATATAAAACTATTACGAATTCTACTACTAATAACAGTATAAAACGCACTAAGGATTATTGAGCTGCTGGGTTCATGAATATTAATCAGGTTGTCTGCGTTCGTTCGAACTGATTCGCTGAAATCAAAACAGGGACGATGATAGGTGAGCGCCGGCCAATGAGATTGCCGTTTACGCATTAGCTCCGCCCACTAGCGGAGAACCCGGCAGTTCTTAAAAGCTGAAGAATTCCAAAGGAACTCCGTTATTTTGACAGGAAAATACAACAAATGATATCGTTTACATGTAGCGCGTCAATTCTGCATGTTATGTAAGACCCGCGGACACGAAAACAACTCGCGGCAAACTGCAGACTTGGCAACATAGCGTGCCAACTTGATGCTTCCTCTGAAGACTGCTTAGATGTGTTCGACTTGAAGCAGCGCTGCTAGACGATCGTTGTGTGTGTCATCAAAGTACTGCGAGAGCTATAAGAGAGCAGACGTCTCCTTATGCTTTCTCTCACCGTACTTTGATGTCATACGATCTATCTTCAAGTCGAACACACCGCTTTACTCCTACTCTCGCGTGTCACGTGACAAAGTGTAATCGCAGCCTCTGCGGTTGAAGAATCGCGTTTTCTCATATCGCGATATTATCGCAAATGCAATTAATCGTTCAGCCCTAGCTTCAACTTAAACTTAAATTTTGTGTGTGTATATGTGTATGATGAAATATTAATATATATATATATATATATATATATATATATATATATATATATATATATATATATATATATATATAATATCTACAGCCCGAAAAGGCAAAAGAATTTGATATATCAAATTCTTTTTGCCTTTTCGGGCTGTAGATTCAGTGGTGCAGGAAGCACTGGTAAGAATAAATACTGCTTGTGTTCATCATCTCAACCAGTTGGAGGCCTGCAGGACATCTTTTGTCTATCTGCTTATCTCCAGCCTGGAGTCCTCTGCTAAAGACATTTGTTTCCACTTCTTTTATCTTTTCTTTTTCAATCAGTATATTTGGTGTTGAGTGGCTATCTTTGAAAGCAAAGAGTTACATGATTAGGACACACTTAAAGTTAGGCCAGCAGTCGATAAACTGATCTAATTTCACTGGAGCCAGTTGGCTGTTATTGGGAGACTGTGCCGAGGCTGCAAATGACTTTATCCAGTCCGAAGAGTGTGTGTGTGTCTCAAGAGCTTTTTTTTCTCTCTTTGGTGCTGTCTGACGCTCTCCAGGGAGAACAGCAGGTCTGTTTCTCTTGACCTGCTAACTGACACCCCTGGGGAGAGCGAGTTTTACTGTGGTCTAAAAACACTTTCTTGTGAGTTTTAGAATGGATGAGCTGGAGGTGGATTACTTAACACATAAATTACTGAGGATATTTCATCCTTCTCCAATCATTGTTTCTCTGGGATCATCAGCGCCGTCCTGTCACAGTGAATAATGAGTTCTGCATATTTCTGCTTATCTTTGTTTCCTCTACAAACCACACATCATTAGTAAATAATGCAGGTGCTTTTCCCCTTCCACTTAATAAATTAAGAGTTTTAAGTAAACAAAAATGCCAAAAAATGAAATGGTAACAAGTTTCTTTTTCTTTTTTTGCTTCTCTGCTTTTGTGTTTTTGAAATATTCAGCCATTAATCCAGGGATTTAGCTACGCAATTCTGGTTTGCTCTTTTCTTTTAAAATGTCTTGCTTTGAGAAATATAGAAAAAAAGTAAGTGTGGAAAACTGCTTTAATGGCATTTCAGATGTTCTTACAAATGCTCACTATAATTATCAAAATGCTCAAACACTGTGTTGTAAGCCTAAAACACTGCACAAATATGTAATTTTATATCTGTAATTTTATGCACAAGTAAATGCAGAACAGTTTGCTTTTTATTTATTTTTTGCATTAACAATGTGTAATTGTGCTTTGCATTTTTAATTACAGTTATGCAACATTGATTTAAAAGGATATATAAATGGATATATAGTCTTTGTGTCTGAAACTGCGTCTTATACGAGTCCCAGTCCACCTCTCCATGAATATTAAAGCTCCCATATTAAATGCCTTTTGCACACAAACATGTCCGAGGAGTCAATCATTGATTGAAAACCTGTTGCTTTGTCAGCATCGAGGGGGAAGCATGCAAACAGACTCTCATGATCCGTGTTTCAGTGAAGAGCCGGAGTGTTTGAAATGCAGGTCTTAGGGAAATGTCACGTAATGTCATGACTAATAATGAGGCAGAACCTTGTCATTGGATAAGGCCATGCAGTCTCATGAATAATTATTAGACACTCCTGTAGTGCATGCAAACGTCCTGTGACGTTAACTCAAGGTTGAGTTCAAATTTAGAAGATAATATTAAATTAAATTAACCATTTTGTATCCAAATAATGTCACTCTATAATGCTTACTTTTTATTGCTATCTTGGCACTGCTGTCTCCATACAGAAGGTCTATAAGGAGAATGGCCATGCTTCACATGATCACTTAACGTTATTTTAAAGCTAGACCTAACATATGGTGTTAATTGGCACCAAAGTGTTGCCGATGGGAAATACTACTTGTGTTGCGCCTCGTAAGGTGACTCCATATTGTATCAAGCATGTGCTGATATATTATGATTGTTTATGGTCTATGATTTTAGGGTTTTGTTTTATAACATACGTGTGTGTTTTCAATGTTAAAATACTATTTGCTATTCATAGATTAACTTCTCTCTAACTCCTCTTCTCTGTTTTGTAGTGTGGTGAACTGCGTTTTTTTTTTCTTGATATCATTATTTATAATATCAACTTTCACTATCACTGTACTATGTTATGTGACTGTCAGTTTTTGAGAATTTAAATAATTGATTGTCATTCAGAGTTCCCGCGGTTCCTTAAAATGTCTTAAATTTGGATGTACCTAATTTAAGGCCAAACTTGTAAAAGAAAGCCTTAATTATGATTTCAAGTGGTCTTGTCTTTCCGTCTGCACATTTCAGAATTGTGATATGGCTTAATTTGATGATTCAATTTTAAAAGCCCATGAATTCATTAAATAAACATGAGCATTGCACAGGTGCTTTGTGTACTGCGGTTACCAGGGAAACTGCTATATTTCTGCCGTTCCGAAAGCGCCACCTGCTGGCAGAAAATGAATGTGCATTTTCGATGAGCTTGTTGTTTTTGTTCAGACCAATGTGAAAATCGCCCCATGTTTTTACCCTGCAAACACACAGAGCTGTAAATGTGAACTGGTGGATTGATAAGAAAATAATGCATTATAAAAATCTAAGTAAAATGTATTTATTTCATTATCATAATTTATTGATAATAGTTTAAATTATTATAATAATTGATCATTTTGACTCATCCATTTTCTTAATGGTTTAAAGGCTGAAATTGAAGAAGTGTATCATTTTATAAAAATATTATTTTTTTTTTGAAAACTTGTATCTGAACTATAAATCATACTTTTTACAGTCGTTTTACAGTTTAATATGTAACTATAGACATTGCCCTACCCCAATCATATTGTATTAATTTTATTTGTGCAGGTCTTAAAGGTCTTAAGTCTTAAATTTGAGCTTAAAAATCCTGCAGAAACCCTGGTCATTTTTATTGACATTAATGATTAATTGGTTGTTAATGCTACTGTACAAAATCTGTGTAGGAATCAAAAACCATGTGCACATAGCCCATTTCTATCCACAAATAAAATGATACCTGACATATGTGAGCAGTGATATTTTTTTCTCTCTTAATTAAGCGTGTCTGCACTGCTCATTTGTGCTGAAATGGATCCATTAAGCATTTCGACTGTTGATTTAATCAAATTAATTAATGCTATTGATCCTTGATCAGCCCAGTCACTTGTATGTTAGTTGTTGTCGCATTCATTTTACTTTTTGTTCTGTAATTTCTGTGATGTTTTACCTTTGCCATGAAGAAATTAACCAAAATTCACAAAGGTAACCTCTTCATCTGTCACTCTCTCCTCAGATGATGCAGTTTTCTTGGGACAATTACAAGCGCTACGCCTGGGGCTCCAACGAACTGCGTCCCGTCTCTAAGCAAGGCCACTCCAGCAATTTGTTTGGTGAGTGTCTCTCTGACCATGAAACTATGATTCGTGCACGTACAGCTTCACGTCCCAACAGTAAATTGGTAAGCAGTCAGAACTGTCAATCAATGCTGCACAGGTGGTTAGGTGAGCTCCATCAAAAAGGCTTTTGATTTCTCTCTGGTCTGTCTCACTTCACAAGCTCCGTCTGGGTCTCTTTCTGCTTTCAAGAGGACAAACAAAACCATTTCTGACTTCATCGGGCAGGAATAGCACGGTCACACCGCACAAATATAGTTTCATGATACCGTGATCCTCTTTGGTGCCTTTTTCGCATTAATGTGTTTTCCTTGCCTCTAAAGAAATGTTGTTTTGGTGCTTTTGTCCATCACCCTCTTGACCTGTTTCTGTTTTGAAGCTGAAAAGCACAGGTTGTGAGTGGGCATACTAATGTGTGAATAATTCATGAAGGATTGTCCATCTTCCTGTGAGGTTTGTGTAATATACATCAATAACTAAGAGGCTGCAGCAACAACACATTATCACACTCTTATGCTACCTGCATGTTGTAATATGCATCATTTAGCTCCTCCCAGAAATGTTACAGTGCCTTCCAAAAGTTTGGAAACACCCTAGAAAAGGTTTAGAAAATATCAGCATGCATTTACACCAAGAAATAGTAAGGATTTGAATAACTTGCATTATCATTCAAGATCAACAATGATGAGTTTTACAAATAATAATGGCAATATATACATGTCACAGTCAGACATGCCCCTGCTGGATTAAACTTGGCTCAGATTTTGTATTATTTATTTAATTATTTATGTATGTATGTCTATTTTATTTTATAGTAGATTATTGGCACACATTTTTGTAGCTTCACTGATTGATTAACTATTGTAGTGCACAACTAAACAATTAAAACACAGTTTAAAACTAATTTATCAGGCAGCACTAGTATTTTCCTTGTCAATTTATTTATTTATTTTAATTATTTTTTTAAATAATTTTTGTTGTCTCTTGTGAATGCAGAGTCATCATTAAGTTATAAAAATTAATGCTTTCTTAATTTTGTCCAAAATCTTACTTTGAAACCTAGGGCATTTTAAAACTTTTGAAATCTTTTTACAGATGAAAATTAATGATGCACCCTTTTCATATCTTGAAAAATGATTTAATTGTGATTAAATCACAATCATTGAGTCATTATGATTCAGTCAAAAACGCTGTAATTTTCTGTCTTTTTAAACACATTTGGAAATTCAGTTTTTGATTGTTTCATTTCACTGTTTTTCATTATATTTTTATACTGTTGTTAGATGTTTGATGTTTATATACACTGAAAAAAATAAAACAATTTCACTCAGAAATTGCGAGTAAATTCCAAAAACAATTACGAAGAAATGGAAGGTAACACTAAAATGTTATTTTCTTGTAAAACATACTGCAATAATTTTTGTTTTAGTTACAACATCGGAAAATAAACATTTACAGTCATTTAGAAAAAAAGAAAATTGTTCTAAACAAGCAATTTTAGAATAATAATTATTATTTGCAGTTGCAGACAATTCTGGTGCATCACTATTAAAAATCTGATAAAATTAGGGATCGACATTTGACTTTTTTTTTTTTTTTTTTTTTTAACCCTACAGACAATTTCCAGCCCTGTATCCTCTTAATTAATTGAGTTCTCTGAATCGTGTAAGTCATGCATATCGCTGTTTTTTTAGAATGGAGATTGAGTGTGTTATGAAAGCTTCATCCGACGTGCTGCTGTTGTGTTGTAAACTCCACATAGTCAATTGGCACTCAGCTGGAGGGCAGGCCGGGGATTTACAGCGCACATTTGATTAACCGCTATAATTTTGCTTCGGACGTGCCAGTAGAATATACAGTCTTAATTTATTTAGCTCAGACACTATCAGAATAACAATCTGGCAAGAAGTACATTACATTCTCATGCGCTACAGCCTTGCGTGTGTGCGCGTTTTAAAACGGCTCCCATGTCAGTCAAAGCCAGACAGCTCTCTCACATGCTATTACCTCCCAGCCTTTTTTGTTGTGCCGTACGTTTCCAGGCAGTTTTGAGTGCTCGTCAATTTCTCAAATAGTAAGGTTGGCCCCATGGGGCGTACGGCCACATCAGAGACCATTGAACACACGCTTTGTCTGGCAGGGTTTGCCATTATAAATTTAGAGGTTGGGTTAATGGTACGTTGGCTCTGAATAAAAGATGATCTGGAATATGCTGGTCAGGGATTTTGTACCTGACCAGGCAGCTGGAATGACTGTTTTATGCTGCTTTAGATCTCGTTCCTCAGTGAGATGTGAGCCACTGAGACCTGGCTGATCGGATCACACACGCCGATGCGTAGCGTAAGGCCTTACTGGAAGTCATGATCACCGGGGCGGTCACAAAAACAGACACTTAACAACCCACAGGGCTTTAGCGCACAGAAAAAAATCAGGCTGCAGTCACGCCATATGGAAGTGCTTAGTCAAGATATTATGCCTGCTTGTGTGTTCCGGACGTGTGAGATTGTTGCCATGTGTCTTAAACGTATTCTGTGCCATGCCGCATGCACGTAGACGAGGAGCGTAAAGGTCTTTCTATCACGCATTTGACCTCACTTACATTAAGTGCATTAAATCTTGTGCAGTATACGGCAAATTTCTGATGAATTGCATTTAACCAACCATGAAAAAATCATTAAGGCTTCAGAATCCGTGGATTGGAGTGAGTTTGAATATTTTACACACTCTGGGTTTGTTTAAGGCCGTTGAAACTACATTATAGTCTAGGATAGAAGCTAGGAGACTGTGCTAATCTTAAATTGATGTTTATCATTTTATAATTTGATCGATTACACCTGAGGACTGTTGATTAGTAATTAATTGAAATTCTGGTACTTTTGACATCTCTGGTACTACAACAGCTACATAAAATATGTAATTTGAGCAGATTGGGATATGGGAGTGAGGAAAGTTTTGTTTAAATAAAAAATAAAATAAAAAAGCACCATTCTTCTCTCCATAATTTGTATAAATTGAATGTTCCAGATGTCATTCATGTAAATTAAGTACTATATAAAAAATGATTTCAATTGATTTGAGACAATAATCATAAGTTTATTAATTTATTTACAAGATGATCGTGTTTATCACCATCGCGTTTTTCAAAGTTTATTGCATATAGCACTTTTTTCCCCTCCATATCATGCAGACCTAATTATTCTTAAAGTGATAGTTCACCCAAAAATGAAAATTCTTTCATTAATTACTCACCCTCATGTCGTTCCAAACCTGTAAGACCTTCGTTCATTTTCGGAACACAAGTTAAGATATTTGTGATGCATTCCGAGAGCTCTCTGACCCTCCCATAGCAAGGATCCTTACATGATTAAGGCTCAGAAACATAGCAAGGAGATCATTAAAATAATCCATGTGACGTCAGTGATTCAACCGTAATTTTACGAAGCTACGAGAATACTTTTTGTGCGCAAAGAAAACAAAAATAACGACTTTATTCAACAATTTGTCTCCTCCGCATCACCCTATAGTGCCATTTTGGAGAATATCACATACGTAAACAACGTATGTAATGTATGAATGCGGATACATTGTTTACGTTCAGATCAAAGCGTAAACAATGTAAACAGCATATCCGCGTACGGTGCTGCTGACACAGAACAGCATATGTTGTTTACGTATGTGATACTCTCCAAAATGGCACTACTGGGTGACGCGGAGGAGACGAATTGTTGAATAAAGTCATTATTTTTGTTTTCTTTGCGCACAAAAAGTATTCTCGTAGCTTCGTAAAATTACGGTTGAATCACTGACGTCACATGGATTATTTTAATGATCTCCTTGCTATGTTTCTGAGCCTTGATTGTGTAAGGATCCTTGCTGTCTATGGGAGGGTCAGAGAGCTCTCGGAATGCATCAAAAATATCTTAATTTGTGTTCCCAGGGAAGTCACTTTGAATATTAGCTTCTGTTAAATGCATTAATGTAGATGTTATAAAGAAGGTAATCTATGTTGGAATATTTCAACAAATCCTATTTTGATGTGCAGGGAATAGTTCAATTTGATTTGGAGAACTCCATTTGATATTTTGTATAACACAATCTACTCTTTGCATCACTCCACTTTCCAGACCACAGTATGTGATCGATACGTAGTGGAAGTATAATTACAATTCCATGTTCTGTATACCAGTACTGCTTTTGAATTTTGTTCCGAGAGATTGTTTGAAAGTTGACCTGAATATAGATTTCAGTGTCTGCATATCTCACATAGCTGATTCAGTCCTGCTGAATACTGGCCATTCTGTTCCATGTGCCAATCATCTCAGCACAGAGAGGAGCAGATCCTCCAGACTGGATCCCTGTGTAAGAAACCAGCGTGGACTGAGACAAAGTCTTGGCTAATGAAGCCGCTCAGGTACAGTATGAACTGTCTGCAGTTCCCGAATGTACGTACTTGTCACTCACGACCACTTCCTCTAATAAAACACACAGGGAAAAGGCCTACTCGCCTTCTGTATTTTTCTCCACAATGTCCACCAGTCTGATTGTGATTTGGAAATAACCATTTCCCAACAGTGAATGAAGCCATTGTGTGATGGTCCCTGCCATGAACTGTGCAATTAAATAAAAACGCAAGAAGGAGTGCAGAAGAGCATAGATAAGTGGTAGGAAAGAGGAAGAACGCGTCAGTCTGGCTCTAAGCCCTTGTGTGCTCATTTAGCACAGTGGCTGCTGAACCATGATGTTCTGTCAGTATACAGCTTCACTTGTATTAATGGCCCAACAAAAGTCATATGCTTAGCTGTGTGTTTGGGGCACAGGTCAGAAACTGAATAAAAAAGTGACTAGCAGAGGTGTTGGGATTTTATTTCATTGAATTTGAATTAAAATGGGTCTTTGTTTGGAAGCAGAACTTTACCTTAACTTTTTCTTAACTTGCTTCAGATTTCTTGTTAAACACTAGCTTTTGATTTGCAGCAAAATATTATTTATATTTTTAAATAAAGTTATTAAAAATTAGTGTATTATAAATCAAATTAATAACTTTGTAGCAGCTAAAATAATATCAATTGTGATATAAAGTTTAAATATTAATTTAAAACATTTTAATATCTTATCAGTTAATATATACACTTATAACAATTACTTGCAGGTTTCTTTCTCAAACATGCTGCTTTATTTGTGGAAAAATATATTATAACTTTTTACGTTTTAAGTTATTTAAAAATAAATACTTATAACTTTAAAACAAATAAATTTAGCTGCAAAATAATAGTATAATTGTGTTATATTATAACATAACAGAGGTTAAAATATTAGTTTAGAACTTATAAATAAATTATTATACTTATAATAAATTATAATATATCAGTATAAATATATACATCTTATATAAAAATCTTGAATGTTTATTTACACAACCATAATTAAAAAATGTTTTAATGATGGAATTTCATAAGTTGAGATTAAACAGCTGGGTCAGTGATCAGGGTAAAAACAATAAAATCTATGCATAAAAGGCATTTGAAAAGAAGCAAAACTAAATAATGCACACTAAAAATTCCCAAGGCCTTTTTAAATCTAAGCGTCTTTCTTAAGGCAGTCAGTTCACTTGTCGATTATTTTGGTAACACCTCCTGGCATTATTTTCCACACTTATACAAGTGCAATTTTAGCTCAAATCACATAAAAATACTGTATTTTTCAAGCTAGGCTCAGTTAATACACATACATTTTTGAGTACATATAAACAAACTATGGTGCTATAAAAAAGACACCTGGCTCTTTTAACAATGTAAGACAGGACTGCAGCTGCCATATTGCAAATGACAATTTCTCCCATTCATTTTTATTTACATTTACATTTACTGCAGACTTACTGCCATATTGCAAATGACAATTTCTCCCATTCATTTTTATAAGAGTGAACTCTCTCCTGCTCTTATAATGTCTCATATTTGAATGTGACCTTCGTAAAACAAGAAGAAAAAAGCTGCAATCTGTTAGTTTTCATAAAAATCAACCCCTGAGACATGAAAGTTCCCATAGTTGAAGAAACTCCCATCTGTTTGAAGAGGGTGATTTCAAGTTAATGATTGCAGTGTTTGCGTGTGTTTTTCTTCTGCCAGTTGGCTGCCTGCTGGCAAACACAAATTGGAGCATCTTTGGTACTAAATGTTTTGATGCTTTTAGGATTCAGCAGACAGCTGTGTTGCACCGGTGTTTGCACGTTCAGCCTTGAATAGGGCTGATGGATTCCTACAGACGCTCGGGCAGAATTATGGTCTGGTTTTGATGGACATCGGCTTGTTATGTGCGTTTTGTTTGTCGCTTGAAGCCCGTCGTCCAGTGTCACAGCAGGCTTCAGGAGGTCCTGCTGTCTGGAGATGTGCTTACAAACAGCTTCTTGCTGAGCAAGACGAGTCTTCATGTTTCAGCTGTAATCACCAGCCTAATCTTATTTTTGAAGTCATGTATTTTGCTTTAGACGCTCTGACTAGAGATTGTGTCAGTCCTCGGAGTTCACTGATACAGTCTGTTTATATATTTTTCTCATTACAACAGTGTCACTAGAGGAGGTAATGTTTTACTGTTTGTATTCAGTAGCGACAGTACCCTGCTGCTGAATCTACAACCCTGCGGCAAAATTATTTATTATTATTATTTTTTAGCTGTGTTGTGAGCTTGCAGTCTGAATTGAATACGTTGAGGACATGGTAAAATATAGGACAATAAACAAACAACACGACTTTCTGTTATGTTGTTCTTCTTGGTTGCATGCACAAACAAATGAATGGCACAATCAGTGATGTCTGATTTATGAACAAATTACTAGGTTTTTTTTTTCAATACTTTTTAAATTACTCTTTTAAATGATTAATCACTCGGAGTTGAATTTGCAAATTATTGGCATAGAAATGGAATACGTCAGAAAATCATTCAGAGTGATTACTGGGTCAACTGACTATTTTTTTTTTTTTTTTTTTTTTTTTTTTTTTTGTCTCGAAATGAGCCAAGAATCAGAACTATTGTAAAATGTAACTATAATATTCTAATATATACTATAATACTATACTATAATATTATAATAATATGATATTAATATTAATACATAACTATAATATTCCTTTATTAAAGTGGTTAAATATGAATTAAGCTATTAATTGTTAAATTGAATATAATTAAATTAACACAATGGTATGCAACCTTCAGATTTTCTCAAGTAAACATTTTGTCAGCATTTAAGTAATTTAATCAAGATAAGTAAAATTCAATGATGATCAATAATAAATTATTTTCTTTCTACGACAGAGTACAATTATTATTTATTTTGTGTAAGAGTCCAAAAAAGACCCCCTTTTATTATATTGTATAAAATTCAAATGAACATTTTTCAAAATATCTTTGTTTGTCACAGAATAAAGTAAGTCATATAAAAGAATTGTCATTTTTGTTTTGACTATCACTTTAAGTATTCAAATAAGCGTTAAAAAATAAAAAGATAATCAAATGTAAATTGAAACTACATAAATTATCAGTATTGTCTTGACTGCATGATTATTAGTTATATTTAAATACTAATTCAGTGCTGTTTGAGTTTTACTGAGTAGGTGTGTTATTGAATTAGCTTGAAACTTTCTTAGACTTTACTTTGTATCCCATATTTGATTATTTGTGGACATGCACCATGGGGCCAAAAGGTAATTTCTTTAAAAAAATGTCCTGCCAGATAATGTTCTTTGAATTACTGTCCAGTATCTGTCAGCCCAGAATAAACATTCAGGATTGTACCACCTTGCAGATGCTGCCAATGTCAATTCCCTGCCAAATAACTCTGGAGGTCAACCTTCATTTCGATAATACCGCTTCCAGGAGGTTCTTTCGTCATAATGGCTTTCTTTCAGATCCCAAATGAGTGGCCATCTGTTATACAGGCCTTGCTGAGATGAGCTCCAGCACGTGATGGTACCGTCAAACATTAGTGCTCGTTTCTTGTTTGTTTTGCCCCTGCTTAAGAATGGCCAGTTGTTGGTTTCATCGATTAATCCATAACATGCACTGGGATGGAAGATGGTTCAATAGTTGATTGTACTTTCGACGTCGGATTGTTATCGTCTTCGACCCACAACCTTCTCAAGGGGTACAACTGGTGATAAGATCGAATCTTTGTATTGATAGACAAGCAGACTGGTATCCCATCAACTCTAACCTGAGGTCACAACATGCTCTCAGCAGCGATTCATGACTGTGAATAGCTTTATCAGGTCATTAAGTGCTGGTTTGTAATTTACCAGTGTAATTGGAATAGATAAGATCTGTTTATAGTGTCTAAGAGTCTCTGTTAAACCTGTGCAGTGGACATCTCGGAGGATAAGATTGTATAGTTCTGATTTGGGTCTGCATTCAGAGGGTAAAACCAGTCATGTAGGGGGAAAGCTTTTGGGATGTGAATGTCTAACCGAGGGCTGTGTTAGAAAGCTTCGTAGTGAAGTGATTTATGACCTTCTCACACTTCCTCACTGGGGTTTGAGTCCTCGAGGGCCTGTGAAAAGACACAGCAGTGCACAATTATGCTGTCCTTTCACCTGCAGTGCAGTTTCCACTTTAAAGATGATTTTGATTTGCATCGTCTCTGTGTAGAACACCTTTATTTGCTTACTGTTTGCATCTACTTTGTGTATTGAGTGTTGTGTTTAAGATATGAAAATTTTGGGCTTCAGCAGAATGTGAGCTGCAAAGACTGTGGTTACATGAATGTGGTCATAGCCATGCTGATTCCGGTAGCACAACTTTCTTATTTATCAGGAATGAATGTTACTGAGCATTGTAATACAGTGAAATATGCATGTATGTATGCGTGTACACACTATAATGGTGTATATATATTTTTATTATTGTATTTTTGTTTGTTTATATACACAGGTAAGTAAAGGTAAATAAAATGTAGTACATATCAACAAAAAATCAACAACATACAATTACATAAAAATTACATAAAATTATTATATTTTTTAGTGTGTGTATATATTACGGCTGTCAGTTTAACGCATTAACTTAATTAGTTATGAAAAAATATTGTGATTTAACGCAGTTAATGCACTGGCCCCGCCCCCAGATCTGTACGTCATCTTACATTTTTATACAGTTGACTGTTGACAAATATGATGCAGGGCAACAACTCCATAAATGCAGTTATGCCCTAAAATTCAAGATATTGGTGCAACATTTTTTTTATGAGTTTTTGTCTCATATTTATATCATACGATATCGCATGAGCAGGGAGAGCAGTATTATACGTGTGATTTTGTTCTGAATATCAAAAGTTTAAATGTGATTTTATACAACAGTTCAATAAAACACTTTTACTCATGGCATTTCTAAAAGCCAGTCCGCTATGGTCTAATGCAGAGGTCCCCAACCACCGGGTTGCGACCCACTACCTGGGCCGTGGAAGAATTCCTACCGGGTCGCGAGAAAGTTCTGGGGAAAATGTGTATAGATATGACGCTCTGTTATTTATTGTGTGTAAATGATTTTTCTAATTATTCTGTATTTTCGTTGTATGCGATTGATATAGAGTAGCAATTTGACGATTTCATGTTAAATTAGTAAATAAAAGATTGCTCTGATCTGTCATGGCTATTAGGGCTTAAACGTGATATACGGACCAGGTCCAGACTAGGGATGTGCGCTACGACTAATTTGACTGTCGTTTAAACGGAAGTTTTGTATCCGACTAGTCGACTAGTCTAAAAGCTAGAAACCCCCCAAAAATGACAAAAGAAAAAAAACTGTGTGTGTGTCTATATAACAGCCTTTGAAATACTTAATCTTTGAATCGCACTGTCAAATCCCTCAACGAATTCTGCTAAAAATAGGTCACGATTATGCCATATGCTTGCCTCGCGTTATCATCATTTAATTTTAGGCGGTCGTTAATTAAACAGAAAAAAAGGAAGAGCATACACAACATTAACCAGTGCATAGCTTATTTGTTCAGAACGGCTGGAGCAATGCAGAAATGGAAAATCAATCAATAGATTGACAGAATTCTTCATTTTCATATAACGTTAGCCAACATATTAAAACACAAGTCAAAAACAATAGGATAGTTTATCAAGGAATAGCATTAAAACGGCTTTTAAAAAAAGTACTTCATGTTGGCTATATTGTCTAAAAACAAAACCATCCTCGTTTTACTTACTCGGACCATGCGGGACTAGAGGCGATTTGAAAAAAAGCCGCGCTCGGCGGGAACTGAAGTCACAGGCACGCAGAGAAATAACTACAAGCAAGCAGACAGTTTCGAAAAGAGCCTGAAAATCCCGCACCACTACCGAAGTGGGTCTTCTTTTAGAGGAATAGACAGCGCGGATAGGATCGCGGACCGCAGCGACGGGTTGTAGTGTATGACATGATTGACATTTGCTGGCTTTGGCCAGCCTCCAAGCTAATGCAAACGTGCCTGTTTGAATATGATTGCGCATCGCTCCAGTAGAGTTATTGTACGCCAATCTGACATTACACAGTTTACACAACTTTTCTATCTCCTTCTAATTCAAAAAAATAATCCCACACCTTGCCTTTCGCTTGGTCATTTGAAGAAGACGCATGCGAGGTCTGAGGTAAAAACGTAGTTTCCGCCCAGATACGCTTTTAAAAATATATATATTTAAATATTTTGATATGTATTCTTTCAAAAGTTTTTTTGTAACTTATTTAAAATGTTTTAAATGTAACGTTAAAATGATGGTAATTTGAACGATAAAATCATCATGTTTTTTTTTCTCTCGTGTAATCGACTATTGTTTTCAGTGTCGACTAGCAGGAGCTGTACAGTTTAGTCGACTAGACCCGCACATCCCTAGTCCAGACCCCACCATCCGGCATGTGATTCGCAGATTAATTTGCCAATTTACATGGTCAAGCTATTTAAAACCACAAGAAGAAACGAAACAGAACTCAATTCGTTACTTGCCCGCTGTACTCGCACACACCCGAAGCGCACACAAGCATAGAGACGTATTTCAGACAGCGCGGCATACCGATTTGATTCCTCTTTCATGTGTCCCTGTGTTTAAAGGGGTGGTTGACTGTTTTTTTTTCTAGGCTTGATTGTGTTTATGGGGTGCAGTCTAGCATGTGTTCATGCTTGGTTTTTTTAAAAACGTATTATTTTTCACATAATTTACCTTTATTCCACACCTCTCTGTCCCTTCTCTGACAAACGCCTCGATTTATTTCCTGGTTTTATGAAGCTCCTCCTTCAGAAATACGCGATGGGCTGAGATTGGTTAGCTGGCTCAGTGTGTTGTGATTCGCTAAACCGCCTCTACTGCACGTCTGAACGTCCCGCCCCTCTCCTCAGTGGCATGTGCTCCGGTTGAATTGTAAACAGTGGCGTTGTCTATAATGCTTATCAATTTGAGCCCGATTGAGACCCAGAGGATATTAGTGAAGAGGATCGTGCAGAACCTGTGCAAGCACGGCTCTTAATGGTATGTTTGGTGGTTGTTGTCTCATACTTTTAAATACGCTGCTATTTGTAAGTGCTACTGCTTCTGTTAGCTTTTAATATACGGTTTTATCCTGATTAAAGCTTTAATACAGCACAGCAACCGCACGCGTGTCCATTTATAATGCTTCTCATTGCTGTGTGAAAATAAGTGTATAATTGGAACAGTTTGTTGGAGCTTATCTGACGATCTGAATGAGAGAGAGAGAGAGAGAGATGCAGAGCAGGGCTACAGAGTAACAGTATTAAGAACTGCTGCTTTAATGATTTTGAAACTTGTGAATCCATTAGAATCGTTAGAAGACAGAATCGCGATTCATATGAATAGCTTTTTACGCGCATCCCTAGTTTTCTCTTCCTCTTCTCTAAAGCAGCGCAGCATGGCCTCGCCCCCTTTGCTGCGTGTTCCCGGGGGCGGGGTTTATCTGGGTCTGTGACGTATCAGACCCGGGAAGTAACTCGTTGTAGTCCCTTACCTGTCGTTTTTGTAGGCATTAAACTGCCAGAATTTTAAAAGACGATATCTCCGTTTGCATTGAACTTTCAGCGCCGCAACTCTGCAGATATTGTTTATGCTCAAACAGCAACATTACACACTAACTAATGTTAAAAAAGTGAAATCGCAATCAACCACCCCTTTAAGATACATATGCACAGGGGTTTGCAGTTACATCGCAATACTGCAAATGTTTCTGTTTTAAACCATGAAGGCGAGCCAATGGATATCACACAAGCACTCAAATGACCCCGGTATCAAGGACTCAAATCACCCCGGTAACTGTCTTTTCACTTTGCTGCCATCTGGTAAGCGCTTCCGCAGCCTGATGGCAAAACTGAGAGACTTAGGAGGAACTTCTTCCCCCAGGCCATCAGACTCCTAAACTCAAACTCAGCCTCTTAACATCATGACTCCACTTTTATAATCACTAACAATCAGTAAGATATTCACACTCATTATTCTCTACCTCATACTGACAGTGTCATTTGCACACAACACTTTCTGTGTTTTGGTATCTTATTTTTTTATTTATTTTTTTGAGATTGCTACTACATGACAACCATGTACAACCTGTTTGCACATTCCTCTCTTGTACAGTCATGCTTATCTTAATATTTAAGTCTACAGTATACTGTCATGCACATTCTTTTATATTCTATATTTTGTTCTTTATATCTTATTTTTTATTCATTTCATTTTATGTATACTTCCTTGTGTTGTATTCTATAATATATGCACTGTCCATGGAGCGGACCTGACTCACATTTCACTGCTGGTTATATACTCTCTGTATAATCGTGTATGTGACAAATAAAACTTGAACTTGAGCAACTAGCAAATAGTTATGCTGGTGAACGTCTTCAGTCATACAGAAAGTGAAAGTAAAAATACTGACGGAGTTTTCTAACGCTGCATTAACAGCGCATATTCTCTCAGAGACAAGAGACAAATCTACTTCAACATATGCTGATAACAGTATAAAGTAATAGACCTGTTTTAAAGAACACACCCCCCCCCCCAGGTCCGCAAAATTTTTTCAAAGCATAACCGGTCCACTATGTAAAAAAGTTGAGACCCCTGGTCTAATGAACATATGAAACCAACATATTGACCATATTAATAAGCACATAGCCTCATTCTCTCGGTTCACCTTTGCTGCTTGAATTTCCCAAGCTTATGTCCTTTTACTGCAGTATTGTAGGTTAGCATGACACTCATCTTTGTCCATTTCCCTGGCTTTTAAAAAGCGTAGCCTACAGTAACCTGTGATTTTGGTTTAGGGTGCAGGGCTGTAAGGTAATGACTTTAGACCAAAGTAGTCAGAGTTGAAAAGGCCACGTCAGAACATAAAAATTTTATGACGCGGCAATTTTGCAGACTGTTCTGCCTAAAGAGCAGCGTGGCTGTAGAAAGCAGGAGGGAGGGCGCTTTGCACATTTTTATGATGTTTTGTTTGATTTGCACATCCTGTTTCCTTTTCCTGTTTCTCTTGACACATCGTTATGGTCCTCTTTCACTTGTGTAAATGAAGCGGCATGGTATGCTTGCATCTCCCACATGTTTTTCTCCTTAAAAGATTCTTGGAAGTCAGATCCATGTTTTTTAAAAGCCAGATATCCGAAAGCAAATATATCAGACAGTTAATGTTGTTCAAAAACTTCTCACCAACGCTTGCAGTAACTTACTCTCTTGGGGATTTTCCATCATTTCATTGGCTCTCGCTAAGCGAAAGGCGTGTGAATGCTCTGCTGGAGGTGTTTGAGATGTTCCGTGCAAATATTGCACACAGTAATTCTGTCATGTTGTGTCTTCAACATCACTAAACAAAGCCAGGACTGTTGAATGAGGAGCACAGCTGGTTGGCAGCTTTGCATTTCTTTAAGAGGGTTGCATGCAGTGCCAGACTTTAATTATTAAAGTACAAAAAGCAGTGTTGCCCAACCTGCTGCGTTCATAATCAGTACAAATGCAAAAACTGCTGGCGAGCATCTTTCGTGTTGTTGAAGAGTTATGCCAGTTACCATATGCCATTGTTTTCTTTCCCAAATTTGTTTCATAACATCAGCACCTTAATTGGCTGCATTCATTTTTCTTTTTATCATGTGTCGGAGAATCTTGCTGGGTAATGATGCTTAAAATAGTTGTGTGAATTGACCTGAAATAGGACAGATAGGTAGATATGATTGTTTTTCTTTGCATTTTGGGGACACAATAAAATTAGCAGTTTTCAATTAAAAACAGAAGAAAAAATCTGATCAATTCCTGCTGTCTCTTTCTTTATTGTACTTATTAATAAAATGTATTTAAATTATATTAATCTAAAATAAGTAATTATTAATTATTTAAAACAAATTATAAAAATATTTTAATGAAGTAGTAATAATAATAATAATAATAATAATAATAATAATAGCAAACAAATTGTTTTAAATTATATATATTTTTTTACATTTGTCAAATAAAATAATACAAAATGAAAATGCTATTTTAGAAGCGATGATGATGATAATAATAATAATAGAAATGGCAATCAAATAGTTTTAAATTCAACACATTTTTGTAAATTTGTAACAAAATACAAAATTAAAATACTATTATTGAAGTAATAACAACAATAATAATAATAGTAATAATAATAGAAATAGCAATCAAGTTTTTAAATTCAACATTTTTTTTTGTAAATTTGTAACAAAATAATACAAAATAAAAATACTATTATTGAAGAAATAATATAATAATAATAATAATAGTAAATTTGTAAAATAAAATAATGCATAATAAAACTATTTTTGAAGAAATAATAATAATAATAATAATAATAATTTTATTTAATAACAAGTTTTATTTATTATTGTTGTTATTATATTAACAAGCTACATTTTATTGCACAAACATGTTTCATATCGGAGTTATCATTGGGACAATGTTTAGTGAATCTGAATTTTTGTTCACAATAAACTGATTCAGTAAATAATTGATTCATATAGAACTAAAGAGTCAATGTATTTTCTTCACTGTCTTTGACAACACCAGAGAGTTATTGAGCGTCTTCCTTTCTTTTATCCACTTTGTTGTTTTCACGTTATCTATGAAATACTGAAGTAATCTGACATGGCCTGTGTAAGATGTGTTCGTCTTAACCTTGGCTTCCATTTGAGGGTGTTAACTCGCAAGGTTTTTATTTGTTGTAGCCATGTTTTGTTTGCTCTCTACACAGGATTTTCCCTTAGGCAGGGCATTAGGGTCCATATCTCAAAGGCTCTGAGGTCTTTATCATAAAGCTATCGGTTTATTTCAGCTCTGATCCTAGAGGTAACCCCACAGGAAGCCTTCTCAAATGGTTTGTTGTCATGTTTATCCACAGGTAGTCTCAAAGGAGCCACCATTGTTGATGCGCTGGACACACTCTACATTATGGAGATGTATGACGAGTTTGAGGCTGCTACCGAGTGGGTGGAAAGGAACCTAGACTTTAACATGGTAAGACTCAAGCCTTTTATACTCATTTTTGTTGAGCCGGTTGATTTTTTTTATCCTTAAAAATATTTCTTTGCTATAAATTTGCCCCTTAATGATAGAACAGATTCAATCAGAACAATGACTTTTTTAATGAAACTTTGAGAACTTGTTTGTCGTCTTCAGTGTTTATGTAATAAATCAATCTTCACACTTTTTGGGAGCTTTTAGCATCGCCTCTTGTAAATCAAGCCAATAAGACTCTGACTCCCAAGTCTGGTGCTAATGTTTGAGAAGACTTCCCACATCTGAGCCACCAAAAACATCTCAAGGCTTCATAAACCATCTCGTCTTATGCTTTCTGCCATTTTTTTCAGAACTAAATTTTGATTCCAGACTCCCAAACTCAACTTTGTTTGTTAACTCCATAAATTACAATTCAGTCCAGATGTTTTTGTTTTTTTCTTTTCAGTAATGACCGTGTTAACTTGACTTAAATTAGTCATATTATGAGGAATCATTTTCCGTGTAGCTTTTAGAAGAAATGTGCGGAATAAACAGCTGTTTTCAAGTCTTGGCTTGTTTTATTGGTTTGTTTTAGTGCAGATTGTTTTTTTGTTTCTGTTACAATGTAATGCAAAACGTGTCTGTTATTGATGGATGGGCCAGTTAAAAACAATTTAGACCCAATCACAAACCTTAGCTAATTTGCAAGCACTTAAGACTTGAAGAAAGCTGGACTGTTATTTATTTCACTAGCAAAACATTAGGTTCAAAAATAGCTTGACACAAAAAGGCAGTCCAAGACATTTATAATATGACAAAATATTTATTTTAAATAAATCCTGTTCTTTGAACTTTATCCAAGATTCCTGGGAAAAGTATAATTTTCACAAAATATACAGTTTTCAACATTGATAATAAGAAATGTTTATTGAGCAGCAAATTTGCAAAAAAAGTTATTTAATTTTGTAACAATATTTCACTATATTGCTGTTTATACTGTATTGGTAAGCAGAGACTTACAAAAGCATTAAAAAAAAATTACATCGCAAATTTTCAACGGTAATGTATTTATAATAGAATTTATCAGAAGAGTTCACACATAATTCTAATGACAAAAGTGTGTTTTTCTGCTTTTTATGTGACTCATCCAACTAGATTTTAGAGGTGGAATTATCTGGCTTTTATAAACGTCAATACCGTCTTCAGTAATATGAGAAGTGCTGAACTGTTTCATCTTCAGAACTGCACCCAGTAGGGAAACAGAAGGACTGAGACCAGCAAATGAAGGCAGAAATCTGATTAATCATGAAGAAAGTGAATAGCAAAAGGGAATCAATACTGCATGCAGATCACTCCAGAAATGACTAAACAAAGTTGATGAGCGAATTAAGACGCAACATATGCAGAATAAACCAGACAAAAACAACGCTTTGTTTGATGTTCGATCGGTTCTCTGGATCTGTATGGTGAGGTAATTTCATTAGACATTCTGCAGGGGTTTTCCGTTAGTTAAGCATCGGAAGTCCTTCAGTACATCCTAGCGACTCAATTTAAGGCAAGAGAGAAGACTGTATCTGGGTCCAATCCTTTAATGAAGAGTGTTAAACAACTTTTAATTGAAAGGCTTTTCTTTCTACCCTCAAGCAATTCCAACAATGAAAGTCCACAAAAATCCCCTGTGAAACAGTTATTAATATTCAGCTTGTCTCTGGAATACTAAGCAACCCAATTCTGATGCACGAAAGCCTCTTGTTTTAGCAGAATAATTGTAGCCATTGGAAGTTTAGTCATGCGGCTTCGTTTGACCTCCGCTATCATCCGGTTATCTTTGAACAAGCTAAAAGGTGTTTAGCTGTGTAAGTAAAGGCTATCTGTGAATCACGCTTATATTATCATCTGTTTCAAAGGTTTTACCAAAGCGGTTCAATCTCTTTGGCAACTCATTGATTATTTTGGGAGATATGATTAATCTTGGTTTATCCTCAATATTTTAGTTGTCCAGCGTTTTTGGTTTATCAGGTCATTCCTGAGTCCTCATTACCACATTCCGTTGTTTTACAAGTTATGATCAGATTACTTGACGGAGAAATCCGAGCCTGGAGCAGAACGGAAGAGGAGAGTCACTTCAGTGTATCAACAGTCCTGATCTCTAATCTTTTATGCTGTGGGATACTTTTATTCCTGTAAAAGCCAGCATCATCGAAGGTCAGATTCACCCACTGCTGTAAAAGACCGCTATGTTGCAGTGACCACAAATCCCAACTGAACTCGAACCCGAGTGAGATAACCTTTCAGACAGAGACACCATACCGCTGCTGGATCGAAAAACCTCATCAAAAGCATAAAAATAGAAATCCCTTCCCTTTTTATTAGTCCTAACAACGCCATTAGATACAGAACCCAAGTGCAGTGTGGTTCATTGTGTCCGTCTGTTTCCATTCTCTCTAGTGCAGACTCATCTGAAGTTTGCTGTAGAGATAGTTACTTATTTATGACATATATTTTATTGCATGACTGTTGTTTATAGTCTTTTAGTCTTTAAGGCCATTGAACAGGCTTTATTGTATTTATTTATTTATTGGGATTTTGATTGCAAAAATTATATATATATATAATATGTTGTTATTATAAATATAAATAAATTATATGTGACCCTGGACCACAAAACCAGTCTTAAGTCGCTGGGGTATATTTGTAGCAATAGCCAAAAATACATTATGTGGACCCACATAATGTATTTTTGGCTATTGCTACGAATATATCGATAAAAAAAAAATATCGATTTTTCTTTTATGCCAAAAATCATTAAGACATTAAGTAAAGATCATGTTCCATGAAGACATTTTGTACATTTCTTACTGTAAATATATCAAAACTTCATTTTTGATTAGTAATATGCGTTGCTAAGAACTTAATTTTGACAACTTTAAAGGCGATTTTCTCAATATTTAGATTTTTTAGCACCCTCAGATTCCAGATTTTCAAATAGTTGTATCTCGGCCAGATATTGTCCGCTTGTTTGGAATGGAACGCTTATTTATTCAGATGATGTTTAAATCTCAATTTCAAAAAGTTGACACTTAAGACTGGTTTTGTGGGCCAGGGTCACATATAATATAATTTATAAATTTTTTAATTATATATATAAAAAAATAAAATAAATAGATAGATAGATAGAGCTATATATAGATATATAGTGAAGTAGACGGTATATACTGTATATATACTGTGTGTGTATATATTAGAGGTGGAACGGTTCACGGAAAAAAAACGAACCGTACGGTTCTCCACACACGGTTCGGGACGTGCTAGGACCGCGGTTCAACTTAAATCTGACAACGAATCTGCAATATGTTTTGTTATAAATAACACGTAAAAAAAACAGGGTTCGGCTAATGTATGTTTCTGTTGATGGATGCCCATTCTGGCTTCCCAGTACATTACAACAACAGCGATGGGGGGAAAAAAAAAAATGAAATGGTGGACAAACCATTCACTCTTGTTCAATGCGAGTGCCGTATGCTGGAATATGAGCATTTATTCCGTCATCACCCAGGAGCTGATAGCACGCACACAGGTGAGACCTGAACAGCACACGTTGATATCCGTGTTTAAACTAAACTCATGTAAGCTTTGCCAGTTTAAACATTTAAGAGCCAGAGGATGCTAGCTCGCACGCGCAGTGAGAAGATTTGTGCGTGCGCTCATCAGAAGCACGCAAACCCGCGCCTCAGAACGCGCGCAAATATTAAGCTCTCTCTGAAGTATTCACTCTTTATTCAATTTCTTTACCTAAAAACTAATGCTAGACCTACCTAAAAAAACAACTGAAAATCACTGATTATTTTATTTGTATCTTTACTCTATTGTATTTATTTGTGCTGTTGCTTGTAGTTAGATTATTCTTATTTTCTTGATTTTTATTTGACAGTATAGTTTTTCCCTAAACGTACCGAAACCGTGACTCTAAAACCGTGATACAAACCGAACCGTGAAAAAGTTGAACTGTTCCACCCCTAATATATATGTGCATATTTTTGTATTATCATAGTTTATTTGTTTATTTATATAATTATTTTACACAAATCTGTAATAAATAATCATTTCTTCATTACCGTTTAACTGAACACAAAAATAATCTGAATTAGTATTCGTCATAGGCAAATACATTTTGGTTGACTGTATCTAGATCTAGACAGTTTTAGTTGTCTGTATCTTAACTGTCCTCCAGTCTGTTGCAGAAGAGTTGTTTTTTGGGGGTTTTTCCTTTCCTCATCAATATCTGTGATTTAGTTCACTTTATTTTTTCTTAGCATAGATAAGGCTCGGCAGCTCTTAAATAATTGCAGAGTTTGCGGAGTCAGTGGAGGTTTTGCTTTGCTGCTTTTGCCTCTTCTATCTTCTACTGATTCCCCATTGACTTTGTACATATTCATGTGTGCAGGGAGACTATTTCACAAGACTCAGAAGTGAACTTTTGAAGTGTCTTGTGGAGGCTTTTGTCGGTATGTTTGCCCCACTTTTTTGTTTTACACATGTCAGTCCAATTCACGGCGGCCGAGCAAAAGGATATTCTCAGGCTTTACCATTTACACCAATGCTTCTGACCAGTTTTACCAAGGAGCTTACAATGTTTACCTGAAGTTTTTGCCTACTTTTTCTTCACATTTTATATTTTCCCCCAACTTAACATGCGCAAGAAAGCATTTGTCATGGTCTTTTTGTGCCAGTTTCTGACAGATCCCTCTATAAACCACAAAAGGCTTGAGTCATCATCTGGAAACATCTGGTGCCCCGTTGTCACTGGAACCGTTTAAGCATTTGAGAGGAGGCTATCCATAACACCCCCAACCACCCCAAGACATCAGCCATTTATCTTGCCCTGAACCGGATATTTACCAATGTGATGCAAGATATTTCCCTGCTGCGCTGCCTGTGCGCCGTTATGAAATTGTTTTGATGGTGCATGAAGCCTATGCTAAGCAATAAGTGGGTCATTATTGTTTGGTTGCCCAGAGACGGTGCAGAGATGCAAATATTTCACCTCGTAAACCATCAGACGAGACTACAGAATGTATTGCTGTGGTCAGAATGTATAATGCTACTTGGCAAAGGCTAAATGAGTCTTGCGGTTTCATGCCACAGGTTGCACAGGGCCAGGTTGCAGTATCTGAAAAAATAATGCAATATAATGCAAACTCTTCCAACTACAATTGCTGCTCTAAGGTACTTAGTTGAGTTTAGGTTGTCCAAACACCCAGAATCTCTTTTTTTCTAGTTTTAAATAGTTTAAAACTGTGGTTCTGAAACTTTTTAGGCCTAATGCCATTTTTTTTTATTAAATTAGCACTCTGCAGCAACAAGAAAACATAAAGAAAATTGACGATGACAATTGTTGGAATGTACTGCTTTAAATGCCACTAGGCAATGTTTTTACTAAAATGGATGTTTAAAAAAAATTCACCAAGAAAAATCTTTTTTAGTTTTCAGTTTTTCGATTCTACTATATGTTGCTACTATTTGTATATTTTAAAAACCTTTGATCTTGCCATAGATGCTGCTTTGGCAATTAAAAATTTAATTAAAAAAATTATAAAATAAAATATATAAATTAATAAATAAATGTACACTGTAAATATGGGCTATTCATGAGTCTTAAATACATGAATGTATATTAAAATTGGAATGAGACAAGGTAAACAAAAAGAAATGAGTATACAATTAAAATTTGTTAAAATAACTAATTAAATGTATAATTTGTATGTTTATAATAATAATAATAATAATCATCATCATCATCATCATCATCATTTAAATATTTTATTTTATATTTAAAGATTGTTTTATATATTTAGAATAGACTATATTTTAAAATATACTGTACAGGTAAAGTAAAAATATTTTATTACTATTATTATTATTATTATGTTTTATATAATTCTAGATCGTGTACCACCTGCCTGAGAAACACTAGTATAAAGCTATGTATTTGAAATCATATTGTCAGATGTAATAGTGCTGTAAGTATTCTCAACTGCAGATAAATACAGTATAAGATGAAAGTATAAAATCAAAGAGGTTTTTTGTTGAAATTAGATTTTTTTTTTGAAGATACTCTCTGAAGCATCCTCTCTTTATAGCTCTGTATCCTGTGAGTGATGTTTTTGTTCATGTAACATGCACCATAGGATCCCCCTTTCCCCAGCAGCCATGGTTTCCCAGATCTGCAGAAATATCCGCACTCAGATTTCACCCTCCTGTGGGATCTTGTTTGTATCTGTGCTCAATCCCAGCAGAGCTTTATCAGCTCTGTTGTATTGTTTTCTCTCTTTGTATTTGGTGTGTGAGGGCGAAGTGTGTTTGTAGTACTCACACATTTTTTAGCAGCTATTGTTACAGTCTGCAGTTCAAGGTGAGCCAGTCGCAGTGTTTTTATGAGCTTAAATATTCACCTCTTTTTGTTTTCCTGTGTTCTATTCCCTCAGAATGCCGAAATCTCCGTCTTTGAAGTGAACATCCGTTTTGTTGGAGGCCTGCTGTCCGCCTATTATCTCTCAGGCAAAGAGGTATGTAAACCTGGAGTGTACAGATGTTTTTTTCATGTTTTACCAGACTGAATATGTGCTTATGGCCAAAGGATTTGATATGCAAGCTGGCTATAATTGACACGCTGCCTGAAGGAAGCTGGAAGCTTGTAGCTGGCATTTGTTCTCGGCGCGTTTAAAGACAGTTTCCTTGAATCTCTGTGTGAAACTGTTGGAAATCAGTGACATTTATAGTTGGCAGGACACAACAGGCCTCTCAGGAGAGCCACAGGGGCCTCGGGTCTGTCTTGTCCCGGTGGTCCGGCTGTTTGCCCGGACGTTGAGCCAAGTCAAACAAACACACACACACACACACACGCGCCATCCCACTTAGAGCTCATTCTGAGATCCCAGCACATCCAGGAAGCTCTGTGCCCACTCTGCTAAATTGAAAGCCTTTTTGAAACCAAAAAAGATGTTGGACTCTCAAGCGTGACCTGAAGCACACACACAAAGCCCATTTCCAAGGCTTCATTGAATCAGGCTAATGCAGAACTTTGCTCATATTTCCGATCTCCCCTCCTGTAAATTAGATTTTCCCAGCAGCATCTGGCAGAACGTGAAGGATCTGATTCAAATCAAAAGAGTGGCATTTTCTGCTGATACTCGGGGCTTTCTCGTTGTGTCCCTCAGCAAATGTGCTCTCGGTGATAGTGTAAGCTTTCATTTGTGCGGTGCGGAACAGAGCTTTGTCCGGAGAGGGAACGGATTGTGTGACCGTGTGAGCGTCGTCGGGCTTGTGCTTGTGCGGTTGTGTTGATGTAAGGCAGACCCTTCAGCAGAAGACATCTCTCATCTCCACTGTGACTCTTCCTCCTACTAGCACAGAATAGCTATAGTAGTGCTGCAGAAGAAAGATGAGTTCCTAAGGGTAATGTGTTATTTTTCCTGGAGGAATGACTCAAGCTTGAGAATGTCCGATGTTAAACAGTTGCTCTTGTATTTTCATGTTTTATTAATGGTGTTGAATAGGCAGGGGCGCCCCCAAGGGGTGGCCAGGGGTGGCCACGGCCACCACTGTATAAACTCTGGCCACCCCTGTGGCCACCCCTAGGATGATTTTGCAGTGGGTACTATTAATTTAAATGCATAATGTAAATTCACAATAGTTTATGAGTGAAAAAAAAATGCAGCGCCCGCTGCAGCCACCAAAAAAGATTGTATATTGGCGCCACCAGAGCAGCTGCCCAGCTCACTCCCGCTGATGAGTCTCGGTCACGCCGCTCACGCGACCACTAAACAGCGCTGTGAGATCCGGTGTGAAGCGCGAATTCAGCAAAGAACACAAATCACTATGAAACAGCGCTGACAAACAGGAGAAACACTGTGTGCAACAACGATATAGTCAGAAGGCTTTTCAATCTACAAATCGCCATCATTTACCACGGATCTACTGTAGTAACACTAACGTTAACTGCACCATGGTATTGTGTCAGAAATGTCATGTGGGATATTCATATCGAATTTTATTTAATAGACATATTAAATGTATTAAAGGAGTAATGGAATATAATTTACAGTATTTTTTTTGTGATTAGTGTTTGTGCATTTATGTATAGACCACTGTTTTTCATATAAATAGCCTACCAAATAAAACCCATACAGTTACATTTTTACCATGGTATTGATGTGCTACATATGTGTGGTTTTAACGAGTATATTGCGAAAAGCAAACAAAATAAAACACCTTCAGAGTGCGCGCATACATTACGATGGTCTAGAAGGTTAGACTAGTGCGCATGCGCATTTATATTGCGTTCTTTCACTGCATGAATCAGTCTATTAAAATGCATTTAGAATTATCACATTATTCAAGATATGGGCCAGAAAATGTATATATTTATATCATTTCATATAGTTACTATCACACGAAGAGTGACGTTTTTTCTCCAAAAGTAAGCATAATTACAAATGTGATACTGATTTTATACAACAGTTCAATAAACAAGAAGTTAATATGAAGAGACTTACGTTTTAGACAACATATTTCCTGTTTTTGCTCTATTTCTAAAAACAAAAATCATTCCAAACAAAGCCACAGCATTGTTTTGCATCTCTGAGCAACATTACAGTGTTTCGTTCCTGAATGAATCAACTGTTTAAATGATTCGGTTCAATCGCAATGACTCACTTATTAACAGTGACTTGCTGCCACCTGCTGGCGATTTTAATTTCACGTTTAAGGTACCTTTTCATTTTTTTAATATTTTCAAACATCAGCTTTCACTGTTTTGTTTAAAATATCAAAACATTATTTATTTATTTGTAACTGTCAGCGCAATTAGAAATAAGATATCAGCACAATAACACACTCAGCAAAATATTGTCTAATTATCGTTATCGATAAAATCACAGAGATATAATTTTTGTCAATATTGCACACCCTTAATTTATGTAGTTTGATTGATATAATAATTTATTGATAATTGTTTAAATTAATATAAAATGTAATACTTTTGACTCATCCATGTTCTTAAAAATGGTTTAAAGGCTGAAATGTAAAGTTTAACATTTTATAAAACTTTTTGTTTTTGTGAAAACTTTTATCTGAACTGTAAATTATTCTTTTTACAGTCATGTTACAGTTTAATATGATACAATAGACATTGCCCTACCCCGCTCATATGGTATTAATTTTATTTGTGCAGGTCTTAAAAAGGTCATGAAAAGGTCTTACATTTGAGCTTAAAAATCCTGCAGAAACTCTGTTTAATAAAGCTCAGTCAGAATAATTAAATTTAAATATTGTCCCCTTTTTGGTTTTGCCCATATATTTGCTGATGTCTAATTATTTAAAAGACCTACACTATTTAAAGAGTAAGTAATTAATTGCTAATTAAAATAATATTATTACATTAACCAGAACCAAAAGTAAATACGTATAACACACATTAAGTGGAACTTTTAATCATTTTATTTTTTATTTCATTATTTTGGTGTGCCACCCCAAGATTTGCTGTGGCCTCATCTGGCCACCCCTATTAAAATTTTCTGGGGGCGCCACTGTGAATATCAGTAAGATATATCTTTATTTTTTAATTAAAATTACTTTATTCAGCAAAGATGCATTAAATTGATCAAAAGTGACAGTAAAGATATTTATAATGATACATTAGATTTCAGTTTTATATCGATGCTCTTCTTTTGAACTTTCTATCCACCAAAGAATTCTGGAAAAAAAGATACATAAAAATTATGGTTTCCGCAAAAATATTAAGCAGCATAACAGTTTTCAATATTTATAATAAGTAATGTTTCTTGAGCAGCAAATCAGTGTATTAGAATGATTTCTGAAGGATCATGTGACACTGAAGACTAGAGTAATAGATGCTGAAAATTCAGCTTTGCATCACAGGAATAAATTACATTTTAAAATGTACTGAAATAGGGAAGTTATTTTAAATTTAATAAGATAAATCAACTGGATTTGTAATTTATTATTTTTTTTCTGCCTTTTTAGTGCAAATATTTCTGGTAAATGTTACAGCACTGTGCAATAGAAGTATGACATTTTACAGTACTGTTAATGTATCATGGTATGAATGTATATAATATTAAGAGCATATATCACAATATAGTAATTTTTGCTTAAAACTGTTTATATATTAAATAAACATACAGTAGTTCATATTGCTGAATAATTAAATGTATTTATTAAATTATTGGAAATTTAATTAGGCTACATTATGAATTTCATTAAATTTGTATTAAAATAAATGTCATTATTTTAAATTAATATAATTAGTCACTGTTCGAACATTGTTTGAAACTTTATTCAAGATAAAATTATTGGTAACACTTTATTTTAAAGTCTGTGTAAAGAGATTATTAAAATATGTGTTTTGAGTTTGTCACACAACAGAACAATGTGTTGTTAACCACCCAGCCAAATTTGAATGATAAAAAAAACGTCAAGTAACTAAAATAAGTTATCAAAATCTTTGAAAAATAAGCAGGACTCTCTGCTCTCAAACACTGGGGACGTGTCCGCTGTCGGCGCTGAAACTACGCACACTCGCGGGAAAACGTCCATCTCTCAACTGTCAAATACCGCTATCGTAACTTGAGATTGAGCGGGAGAACCACTGACACTAATACGAAGTAGTTATTATAGTGTTAGGGGCGGGGCCACGCTCGTTTTAGCCCCGCCCAAAAAATCCTGAACACAGAATTGGTGCCAGTTTAACTCCACAATTCAGTACTACATACTTCAGAGTCTTTGTAATGTTTCAGCAATACATTTCTAACATTTATAATGTGTTTAGAAACAATTCTCAAAATTCTCTTTACACGGACTTTAAGGTGTCCTTGTTACACGTTACATGTACTTACTATTATAATAACAATAAATAATGCATAATTACAAGTAACCCTAAGCCAAACCCTAATCCTAACTCTTTAACCATATAGTAAGTTCACGTAGTTAATTAATATTACTTAGTACTTAAATGTATAATTACACTGTAGCAAAGACACTTAAATTAGTGTTGCCAAATTATTTATAACAAATGAATAAGTCTAGAATAATGTATTTCACTAATGCTCTCACATAAAGCATTCATGCCTATTGAACGCCCCACAAACCCTATAGCACAATCTCTACAGTTGACACATTATAGCATCATACCGCCCAGCCCAATCCAAAGCTTTTAATGAGACATGACCTCTATATGTCATCCTACACTGAGGTTCTGTATGACGGGTTACACGAGATGGGTGTGTAACGAAATGAAACTGTTGAAGTGAATGGTTGGTTGTCAAGCATCGTTTCAGATAACAGTGGAGGTCTCCGCTATCTCCCTTGTTGAGAATAGTCTAACAGTGATATAAATCTTTGAACACTAAATTATTGTTCTCTCAGCAAGACGCAAGCTCATTTCATCACCGTGTATTGACGGGGGAGGCACGACATTGTTGAATACAAAGTGGGCAGCACAGAGTCCAGGACTCAAGCACAGCGCTGATGAAAGTCCTTCAGTGTAGTAATCTCACACACTCAGGATAATGAGACGCCCTCCTGCCTACCTTCATAATAACGTGTGCCCTGAACTGAGAAATGTTGATTACAGGAGATAGCCTTCAGGTAGCCGCTCACATTGTTAAGCCGCAGCGAGAGATCTTAGTAAATGTGTCTGGCTTTAAATTCTTACTGGGCTTTGGAAAATGTAATCTTTTGGAGACCAAACCTATTATAGGATTTCTCTAACACCGCATGACTAAATTATCACTGGAGGATGATAGCTACGTCATCTACATAGAGAAGACTATGTTTAGGTTTTCTTGGGAGGCTTCAGATCAATATTGTTTCTACTTCTGCCAGGCAAGGTGGCCATTTCTCATTACCCTTTCGCATATACGCATGCATTTAACATAAAGCGTCTGGATGGGTTGAGGTGGTGCTAAAATTGAAAAGCGGTGTGATTACTTCTCTAGCTGCTGACGGCTCCGGCACGTTGGCTAGCACTCAAAGCAGGACCGGGCTCTTTGATGAATCTTTCATTGTCTTGAGAGACAGCCTTCATGCAAATACTGCACATGCTCCTCAGCACGGGTGAAGCGGATGGCCGCATTCATAGACGCTTCAGAAGCTGATGTTGTTTGCTGTGATTTAGTCCAGCGCTGGGTTTCCTCTCCTGAACGATGAGAGGATTAATCTCTGGCTGATTTATTCTACATTATTTACGCCCGGACGGTTTTCCATCATTGACGTGAGCAGCCTGGGACAGAGCCACCTGTCAGAACACAGCACTTAACTCCTTAATGGATCACATATTGATTTTCATCTTTTTTGTCTTGCTCTATAATTCATTTTACATAACCCCTGGCAAGTCCCATATGTTGTGTAGATTTTTCTGTACCTTGACAGAGATCAATGGCTGCACAAATACTTAATTTTAGTCCAGCTTTATTATAGCTCATGTGTTTTGTCAAGGATGACGTGAACATGTATGTCCAGGCTGCTCTTTTTATTGTTTGCGTAGTATAATCCAGTGCTGTACATTATGTATTTATATTTAATTAATTATAATTTTTTTTGCAAGAGTGTGTATGTATATGTATGTATGCATATGTATATGTATGTATATATATATATATATATATGTATATGTATATGTATATGTATATTACAGTATGCCACAGACAGGGCTTAGACTCAGGTAGTGCATTTAAGCACTTTTTTTGCTCATTAATGTGATTGAGAAAAACACAAATTGTAAGATGACGATTCTTTGCAGTTGAAAAGCTGAATTATTAAATTTTTTTGCATATATTTAATAATGTAGGTTTCACATTTAGTAAGCCATGATTATACATGGTTGATTACACACTGTCAACATGCTTAGGCAAATGAAATCATTACTTGCCATCTTGAGACAAACAAAGGCACTGATATATTTTAAGATGCAAAGTTTCTTTACTTAATACAATAATTTAAATTTTTACTAGACAAACCTATATATAACTTTTAGAATTTGATGGGAAAAATTTGTATTAATGATTATCACTGCATACCTCACTTGTTTCATATTATGAATCATGTTTTTATATGAATATTCAATATACATAATAATACTGTGTATATGTGCAATCGACACAAACATGAAGCATATTGCTTTCATACTTAATGGTTATATTTAATAACTATAAATTTATCCCAGATTTTATAACAAGACTGATAAGCAGAAAAAACTGTGAAGTTGAACAAGACTGTTCTTGAATCTTTTTCTCTACCTAAAAATGTTAACTGATCTATCTATAGAATCCGGTGTGAAAAACATCTTTCAAAAAGATCATATTTAAATCGAAAGAATTTTGAGGATTAATCGTGCAGCTCTAATGTCAACATGTGTATGGGTGTTCTGTGTGTACATAATATACACTTTACAATATGACGCCCTCCACAAAGATAATATATCTGAATATACTGTATATATATATATATATATATATATATATATATATATATATATATATACCATATATATATATATATATATAAAGCACTTCTTTCCTTATTCCTTTCTGACAAGTATATTTTATTTTATATCAAAATGAAACTTATACACTTTAACATCCATTTTTTTTCAGTTTTTATTTTTTTTGAACAATTAAATTCCTTTCTGGACTCAATTAATGGTTAAATTAAATTTTAATAATTAAAAAAAAATAATTATCTAAATAATTCAAATCATGAAACTTATACAATTTAACATACATTTATTAAAAGTTTAACAAAAATGATATGTTTAGGGTGCATAAAAACAAATAGTATTAAGTACATTCTACTGAACAATAGTAATATATTTCTGGTATATTTCTAGTAATATGTTTTCTTCAAGTTAAATTAAACTTATTTTGACAGGTTGTGTGAATTCCTTTAAATTTCTGTGTGTATACGATATTGACGATAGTTATTTCTCAAAATAAAACGGTAAAATTCTCATGAAGTACTCTCAGAGCAGTTCTGGAGATGTTGTTCATGTATTTATGTCCTCATTTAGTGAGATGGCAGATGTTGAATCACTGCAAGCATTACATGCACTTCAGTATGTGTATTAAACGAAATCGTTTGTCTGCCGTTATTAATTAATTTATTATTTTTGTAAATGCTTGTGTGTATTATTTTTTTAATTGCATACAACTGAATTTATCCCACTTTAGTGGTTTTGGTGACCAGTGAAACATCTAACACATTTTAGTAGCACTAAGGCGGGACAAATGGCCGCAGTCTGGAGCCCTAACATACACAACGCACTGTTCTGAGGGATAAAAATGACACAAGCGTAGGTGCTTTTATTGGGTGCGTGTTTACACTAAAACCATGTGACTAAACCCCACTACCTCATTTTAGTTGCCTAGCAAATCCTAAACAATGGCAATCTGATAAAAGCCGCTTAAGCAACATAATTACATGAACTGAGCAGCATTCGCTCTAGCTCCGCAGGCAGGGCAGAGCAGGATAAATGATGCCGTCAGTGCTAATGATCATAACATATGTTTCATCATAACTGCTGCCCAGACCTTCCTTCAGTCTCAGCTTTTCTGCAATCGTCTCCATATATTCTTTCAGGAGTGATTTGGGGTGGGAAACACGGGTATTCCTCAGTGTTCTGTCTGGAAGACTCAAACATATCGCAGCTCATTAGCAGTCCGTGGGCCGATGGCTCGTTATTACCGTTATTTTTCTGGAATGATTAAAAATGCATTTGACTTGTTTACAGTAGGCAGAGGAAATTAATCATCGTCACTCGGTCCACAGTCATTTGTTTCTGTCAGGAGACATCTTTACTGTAAATACACATGGTATTCTTTTGTCGTTCACTAAACAATACTGAAACCGTCGCATGCATCTTTAATGCCGGCGTGCTGTGCTGAGTGACACGGCTATTGTGTACCTTTCGCATAATGCAAACGCCATTCCTCCCGACAACAAAGAGCTCTCTGAGTTTTTAATGCGCCATTTTCAATTACACTAATTTGCCTATTGCCACCGTTTTTTACCGTGATGGAAGTCATATGGCGATTAACACCATGCCTGTTGCCAGCTGTGCTGAGCCGCCACAACAATTTGACTGCAACGAGCAGAGAAATTAAGCTTTAGAGAGCATCACATAAAGCAGCATTACTTAGCCACAAACTCATAATTTTTCTCTTGCTCTGCGGTAAATGAGTTGTTTTCTGCTCGTTCCCGCAAATACCCCAGACGCTCGGCGCACCTGCTATTAGCAAGAGATCTTCCCTCCTCTGATAGAGCATGACAAGCAATTTCCTCTGTACAATATGGGGCCCTACAACACGGGGCCTCATGTTGGCTTACAAAACATCAAGTTTACTTTATTTCCAGCTTCCAGCCGGGATCAGTCAGCGTAAACTGCGACACCGTTACTCTCCATATTTTAGGCCAGGAATAAACACTGAAAAATCTCTGAAGCTGTTCGTTTCAAACTTCCAAGCTTGTGAAGTCTTCAGATGGCAGCACGTGGCCCCAAAATGCCTCTCGCATTAACCTCAGAAACGCGAGCGCAGGTGATAAGTGGCGATAAGTGCAGGTATTCAGGTCTGTGATCTCGATCCATCTCTCCGCTGGCCACTTTTGACAGGGTACATTAGATGTAGAAGTGCAAAAAGCTCCAGCTGTCACTTATTTATCTCTCGGTTTCAGCACTTCCGTCTCAGCCGTAGCTCCACTAGATCTCTCGCCGCCCCGTCATGCAACGCTTTTCTTTTTAGTACATCCAGATGGAATAAGACATAGTTTAAAGTAAAGTACTAGTCTCAAATGTTCTTTGTACTTTCTGGAAGCTGTACATGCACCTGACTTGCACGTAGATTTGATTGACATGGAGGATAAGTGGTGTATTGTGTTGTGTTGAGATTCACAAGCCTGTTTTTCTAGTCATGTGTATTCAGGGACGGCTCTCAAACCATTTTGTCCTGCATCCTCCAGCATGGCAAGAATTAGCTCAGGTGGAGGTGATTTACAAATGTCATTTGTAATATGCTGACATGTTCAACAGACTTGCAAACAAAATAAATTCCTAACTATATTATATTATATTACTTTTATTTTGTTTACATTTTTATTATTTTACTATTAACAAACATATTATATTATGTTTATTATATTAGATTACATCAGATTAGATATTGTTAGATTAGATATTAGATACTAGCTTTCTTATGATATTAAATTTACACTTAATGATTTTTATTACATGAATATGTATTATATATTTATTATTAATATATAAAATCAATGTTTTTATATATATATATATATATATATATATATATATATGCATGCATGCATGCACACACACACACACACACACACACACACACACACACACACACACACACACACACAACACACACACACACACACACACACACACACACACACACACACACTATATTGCCAAAAGTATTGGGTCGCCCCCTTCTAATGAACAGGTTTGACTACTTTAGTAATTTCTATGAGTACAAATGTTAAAGCATATAATGATATTCTAGAACACCAATGACTTTTATCCCCAAACACCAATGACTTTTACATTTGGGTTCAGTCATTTTAGACACTTCCAAAACTGTTGCAACAGAGATGGAAATACAATTTTTAAATACATGAATTATGTTCCCATCGTTGTTGCCACAGATTTGGAAGTGCATTTTTCTGTTCTAAAGAAGGGGGTGTCCCAATACTTTTGTCTATATAGTGTATGTACAAGTCATTGGTGTTTGGTGATGAGTTTTTGGCTCAAGGTCTGCATTTACAGTCACACCAGAGGTGTTAAACTGGGATTAGGACTTGGCTTTATGCAGACCAGTCAAGTTCTTCCACACTGACTGAATCAATCATTTTCTTTTTGAGAGAGAGCAGTGATGCGCTTTAGCGCGCTGAAACACGGGCAAGGAATTTACTATAGATTTCACATTCTATAAAGTTCTCATTATAATGCTATGTTTATGAAATGCCAGTGAACTTTGTTACGCGCTATAGCGAGTGAGAGAGAGCTCCCGCAGTGATGCGCTTTAGCGCGCTGAAACACGGGCTCAAGGAATTTACTATATATTTCACATTCTATAAAGTTCTCATTATAATGCTATGTTTGTGGCAGATTTGTGCTGTATTTTCATCTACATTATCAAGTGATTCCTGAAATCGCCTCCAAGTTTTCAAAGCCATATGAAGTACGAAAACAATTTTAATTGAAGTATGCCTACTGTTGAACAAATATGACGAAAAAAGCACTGCTGCATTACTATAACATCCATGTTTTTAAAAAAAAGAAACATCTAAAAGCAATATGACCGTCTCAAATAACTGTCAATATCGGGCATTGCATTTGCAAAAAAATTGCAATTGCAAAACTAAACACTGGTAATATGCAGCGCATTCAGCATGTTAATAAATGTTAATTTCCCAGTGCATCCTATATTAGATTAAACAGATATGTATGTAGCTAACTCAGACATCACTATGTGACTTCAAAGCCATGCTTCTCTCTCTTCTCACGTCTATGCTTTGGACTGCATGCTGTGGCAAGCTAAACAATCAGAGCTAAAGCCTGTGTTATACTTTCCACATGCGCGAGTCCGCTAGGGTATGTGTGACGTAAAGATTGGCATCGGAGGGTTTGCGTGGACATCCGCGTGCCTCCCATTTTTTGTGACCAGTCAGTAGGCTACAAAAGCACCAACTGCGCATACGCAGGCTGTGTGAAGAAGCCTGTTGCTACCCGAACCTGTACAATCAATCGATAAAACAATATAAAGTCAGCCAGATGTGCAATAACTCTGGGCAGTTGTTTGTTCACGTTTGTTTACTGTTCAAGCCAATCTACTGCGCATGTATGGAACAGGTCTGCGGAGCAGACCACCAGCGTACGCTTTCGGTAGTATAAATACAAGCAGTCCGTGTATGCGTCCAGATTGCTTATGCGGAAAGCATAACACAGGCTTCAGGGTGCCGCCTAAAGTGCTGCTACAGTATAACCAATCAGAATTTTTTCTTTTCCATGATCATCGTTTTCATGATCGATCATCGCTGTCACGGCCGAGTACTCGATCGCTGTTGCACATCCTTACACCCTGCACCTTCATATCCCATCACATGGCATCAGCGTGTGTATGTTGATTTGTAATTGTGGCAGAAGAGTGCGAATTGTTAAGGAGTGCAGAGCACCACTTGAGACTTGAGGTTTAATCAGGTAATGACCAGGTACGTCGGAGTGTTTCACCCACATAATGGCCTGTTTGTGTTGTTAATGTTGTGTGCTTGGTTGAGCAGTTAATCAGTGTTATAGCAGATACTGATGTTCTTTAGCAGACCCAGCCAATTAAATTTATTTTTTTGTACATTTGCACGATGACTCACAGCTCCCCCTTCTCTCATGGCCTTCTTGTTCCCAGTGGACCAGCTTTTCCTACTATTAAAAGCAAGGCCAATTTATCTCCTATCCCTTGAGTTACTTCCTTCAAATTCAACTTGGTGTTTTTACATTTCAGAAATGTAAAACGGCAGCCATACATAAAGAATATGACGGTTCTTTCAACATACAGAGTGCTGTGAAAACATATTAGACCCGTAACTATTTGACAAGAATGGTCTATTTTTTATGAATTATGCAGTTCAGAAGAGGCCTGACAGAAAGAGAGAAGAAAGCAAGAGAAGAAAGAACAGGCAGAGGTCTCAGGAGGAAGCTGCTCTCAGGCTTTGTGTTTCTATCCGTCTTTGGTACATTTGCAGGGCTATCAACACTGAGAGACGAGCTGCAGAACACAGGATGAAGAAAAGCCTTCACTGGCCTCCCTGGACTTCATCAGATTGCAGTCTCATCGTGTTTCCATAGGCTACAGTATGTCAACCATGGGAATTCCTAATTAGGTTTCCTGTCATTGTTAATTAGCATTGATTTAGAATAGTTTATTTTCTTGAATTTTTACTAGCTAGCCTAATATCGAAGCAATGCAGATTGATTTGTTACGCCATTGGCATAATTGTTCATCCACAGATTTCAAAAATGACAATTTTAATACCTAAATTAGAGAATTCAGTGCATATATTATGACTAATCAGGGAACGTTTAGAAAATGTGACAAAAACACTACCATTCAAAAGTTTGAGGTCAGTAATTTTTTTTTTTTAAAGGAAACTAATACTTTTTTCAGCCAGAATGCATTAAATTGATCAAAAGTGACAGTAGACATTTATAATGTTACAGAAGTACAAATATAACAATACAAATGTTTCTTGAGCACCAAATCAGCATATTAGAATCGATATTGATTCTTAAATCCCAAAATAGATCTTTTAGTCTACACAGTTCCAGTTGATGCGTGAATAAAACGTTATACATTATATAGCACGCCAACTCTTGGCCAACTTTTTGTTTTCTTGCTTTCAACAAGAAACTATTTCTCATCTTTCAAATTCTATCTGTTTTATCGGGGAATTCAATCAATAAATGCCATTTTGATGCTTTTTGATGTGGCACAACACTGTATTGGTGCTTCAATTCAAAAAGCAGCGTGAAACGATGTGAATGCAATCATCCCTTCCTTTTTACTACTAGTTATAACACAAAATAAATATCAATGAACATCTCATGTCTCATGTAATCGCCCAGTCTGTCTTTCAGCCACAGAAAGATGTCAGTAAAATAGTTTTTAAACAGTATGTCAAATAGCATGTAATTTAGCTCAGAGCATTTCGTTAAAATTAGGCGCTATATTGGCCTGTAAATTGATTATATTTTACTTAACCCTCAAAGACAGAGACAGCCTTCTGCGGCTAAAAATAACTATTGTTCTTAAATGTCTAATAACTTTTGAACCGCTAATCCTATCTGAATGCTTTAAAAAGTATAGAAAAGCAGAGATTCTCCGCTTTCCGCTTACGTCATCACATTTTGACGACATTGATTCGTCAGAAAAACCAATGCATTTCCTTCCTCTGAGCCAAACAGGAACGATTTTTGACGCTTAGTGCCACCCCCGTGCCCAGATTGGTTCAAACTGTCACATATTCAACCAATAAACATAGGTTTTGGTCTTTTGAACCATTGTTTAGCAAGATTCTTTGGAAATCTGAGCAAAGTGAAAGTGTGTCGTGCGTGCATGAAAACAAACACACAATAACACATTTGCATGAGAGCACTCTCTGGAAAAGCCCAGAAAAACACAAGACCGAGCACTTTGGCATAAAACAAACCAAAAACAAGGATGAAAAAGTGGTACATATCGGATAAAGCACTGGAATTTAGGTATTCGCGTCGCTAGGCGATGTCCCGGTAAAATCAATTCTGACGCTGAGTGCAGCCAGTGGATCGATCCATTTGGCTGTTATATTATGTAAATAATACTTATATAGTTCATAAAGATCATTTGCACAATTTTTTTTTCTGTTGCACTCTGTATATTTTGTTATTATATAACACGGTTTCCATTTTCTTTACTCCCTAAATGTTTTTGTTAGTAAAGTAAATAGACCTGTTTTTCACTGAAAAGCGCCTATAACAATATTGTAATAAATGGCTATAACTTGCTTGGGGAATGTTATATGTAGAAAAACATTTTGTTGGAAGTGTAAAACACCCAGATACAACTTTCTAAAGAAAAAAAAGTTTCTGTTTGAGTACACAGTAAAACAATACCCAATTATTGCTTACGTTTTTCTTAAAATTCTGGAAATGCATTAATTCTTAGAGAAAACAAAGAGAAAATTGGGACTTTAAATTAGCTAGACTGAAACTTCAAGTTCTCCTTTTTATAATCATATATTGCACTTGATGCTGACTGCTAGAATAGGTCTGAAAAAACAGAAAAGTACAGGCGTGTCAGGTGCCCCAAAAATGTTCTAGGTCTTAAAGGGTTAACCTGTTAGTGGTGGCTTAATTTAATGTTTAATTAAATCTGTCATGAAACCAAGTTATGACAGCTACTGTGTAAACTTTTTTACACCGTAAAAAACACTTTTTTGTATATTTTTTTATTTTTTTATTTAATAGCTCTGTTGTTCATTGTTACCTTGAATAAAAAGTAATAGCTAATAGTAAAAAAGCTCCTGTATAGTTTATAGCATTAGCCGAGATTGATTTTTTTTATCTTTAAATAAATTATAATACAATTTAACACAGCTGACATAGAAAACTGTTATTGTAATATTTCACAACATTACTGTTTTTACTGTATTTTTAAAACAAATAAATGCAGCTTAGGAGAGCATAAAAGATTGCCTTCAGAACCATGAAAAGACTATAGGTTGAAAGTCGAAGTGCAGTGTTGGGGAACCTTCCGTAGCTGAGATCTCAATTTAGACAAGACCTGTTGTTCTGATGTTCAAATCACAACCATACAATTCAGGGCTGATTAGGCTGTTAATGTAAAATCTGCAGGGAAAAGCACTTCATATTACCCAGTAATCACAGGAAAACTTTATTGACTGATACTAGAGGAAGAAAAATGCCGCTGCTCTCTAAATAGCTACGAGAATCATCATGAACAGTGTGTCTGTGCCTGAAAACCAAAAATCCATTATCGTGACAAATGGAGCTAGTTTTGGTGAGGGGAAATGAAGGCCCGCTTCATCTGGATGCTCTAATTATTCCAAGCAGTTTATATGGAATAACAGTCCTTCGTTTACCCTTTCCACAAATGGCTTGTCCGTCAAGCCGTTTGACCTCTGAGTCTTCACGTTGATAAGGGCAAAATTTGCATTGGCAAATCTGCTCTCACATCTGGCCCCTTCAGTTTTCGTATGAGAAACGGCCCAGCTTAGACTAGTAAACGACTCATTACTATTGAGTCAGACCTTTAGGTTGATTCAGTTATAGCTTTTGGTGGTGATTTTTCTAATTTTCTCTACTCTTCCATTTTCTCCAGTGCTCCATGTGACGTATTGTTATCATGTTTCGGCTCTACCGGCAGCAGCTTTGGGGTTTAAGGTCAGGCCCAGCTGCTGAGACGGACGGTTGGAGGAATCAGACTCATTTCAGCCCTCGCAGCCGAGCTGGACGGAGCTCAAACAAGCTTTACTAAGCTGCTATTTCACACTATATCGCCAACAACACAACCGCAATCAGAAATAAGTGGCCACTTGCCGCTTTTATTGAATTCTTTTCCATCATGTTGTGGGTTTTTCAGGACGTTTTGTTCTCCGACTCTTCCTGTTGCCGTCCGAGTTGCTCGCAAATGCGTGGCTCTGCGGGTGGCCATCTGAGGAGGTTGCAAGGTGAAGAGGTTTGCATTCAGAGCATTTGGCCCGACTCTCCTCACTCAGCAGGTGTCTGATTGGACATGAGCCGGCGCTCATTGAGGCGGAGAAGTGGACCGTTCGCTGTCAGCCAAATCTCTAATTCGAACATGCCGAATCCGGTCCTCCCGCTTTATTGTTTTTATCTGCCTCTTATCGAATTTTAGTCATGATTCACTGCTTAGATTTGCCCCCTCAGGCTTGGCACTGATGTCAGGGTGTTTGTTTTGGCGAGGGCGACTGAAATGTATTCCCGAGTTTCATCAGAGTACCTCCTAGACATGTTCAACAAGGCCAATCTTAACAGCCATCTGTGTCTGTCCATTACTGTCATGCCTTGCCGTGTCAACTCTTCATCTCTCAATAACAAAACCTCTAATTTACGTCAAAAATTTGGCCTTTAAACACATATGAAGGTGCTAAATATGTCCAGCTCCACTTCCTGTCTCCATTCAGGCGTTTTCTGCTGCTTTAGCTCTGGCCATTTAGTCCTGAACTCACATAATTGGATTACTGAGCCCGGGCCGTTTAGAAGCCACTAGCATAATCTCCAGCGTTAATAGTCCGTGGTATTTTCAGATGCACCATGCTGTATTTAGGTTAAGCATGATTACTGTTGCAATCTGTTTGTTACAAGCACTTGAAGCCCAAACCTCGGACTGTCTGTGAAATTTTCCACATTACTTCCGTTTACCAGAAGGCAACTCCCTGTGTTTGCATCTCACTCGACTTTTTTGCACCAAGGGATACCCTGATGGGGCGAAAATTGGTTTATGCGAAAGGGTTGATCAGGTTTATAAACGGATCTTCATAGGTTTGTTGGCAGTCCTGTAGCTCAGGTACCACTAGGACATCTTGACACCTTCACAGGCTGCAGACTTCAGACAGTGTTTTTTTGGTCCCTTATGTAATTCTTTATTTTAATGTCAACTTTTGTTTATTCCAGGCCCCTTCTTCCCATCAGCGTTTGCATTATTTTACTTGGCAAATGTGTTGTTTGAATAACCGAGTGAGGCTGTTTTGTTTGTTACAGTTCATTGACTGTTGTAGTTTTAGACACGTCTCCTGAGCAAATAAATGACACTCCAGCCATCGAGTCACGGCTCCGATTTCTGGTTTTGAGCTGTGTTTACACAGTTCAGCAGCAGTGTAAAAGCATGGTACTTTTTTTTAAATAAGTGCACTGCATAGTGAAGTTTTAAAGGGTTACTCCACCCCAAAATGAAAATTTTGTCATTAATCACTTAACCCCACAGGTGTTCTAAACCCGTAAAAGCTTCGTTCATCTTTGAAACACAATTTAAGATATTTTGGATGAAAACCGGGAGGCTTGTAAATGTCCCATTGAATGCCAAACAATTACACCGTCACGGCACAGAAAAGTCTAAAAAACATCGTCAGAATAGTCCATCTGCCATCAGTGGTTCAATATGAACTTTATGAAGCAACGGGAATAGTTTTTATACGTAAAGAAAAAAAAAACGACTTTATTCAACAATTTGTCTCCTCTGTGTCAGCAGTGTGCCATTTTGGAAAATATCCGCTGGACGCAAACTGCGTACGCTGTTCTGTGTCAGCCGCACCTCACGGATATGTCTTCTACGTTTGTTTACGCTTTGATTTGAACGAAAACAGCGTATCCTTGTGGCGCTGCTGACACGTGTTTTGATGTTTTATATATTTAATTTAATTATATATATATATATATATATATATATATATATATATATATATATATATATATATATATATTTTTTTTTTCTTAGGAAGTGGCTGAACTTGTCCTGAAGTGTATCCACTAGGGCACGCTAACACAAAGTCAGCCGGCGTGATATTTCATTGGCTGATATGTTTGATAGAATCACTCTGCTCCAGTTCCCTCATTTCTTTTGGCTGTTGTGGGTTCTTTAAAGGTTAAAGTCTCCGCTGAAACACGCTTGCGAGAGTATCTGCTTGACAGCGGGTTTTATTTCTCCGCTCTCATTTAGAGCCGAATGCAATGGCAGTGTCTTCTGTCCATTGTCTGCCTCTCCAAAAAGGTCACCAACTTGCATCATCAGATTTAGCATGGCTCCCGACTTCATTTTGAATGCAACGAAGTCTATTATGTCAAGAAATCAGAGAGCATTTCAATTTGGAAGTTTGTTTGTTGTGTGGTTGTTTTTCTTCTCTGTGCATGTTCATAATATTTATTGATAGTCCAGAGTTGTTTTGCTCAGCCGCATATGTATGCGTCGCGTAAATTACAGTGGTATATATGTGAAATAAGTATGATAACTTTCTGAGCAGAAACCCTGATGTATACAAGCTTGTTCCATTTCATCAGCCTGTTTTAGACACTGAAATGTAAAGACACGAGCCTCTTTCACACAGCCATTCCGGAAAATACACGGAACATGTGTCCCGTGATTTGTCCCGGGATGGTCTGATTTTGGTTCATTCACACTGCCAGTGATTTTCCGGAATCTGTGCGTACGACACACCCTTTACGGCATTGATCCGACTTTTGTTCACACAGTGCTCGTTTCGGGACTGAAACCGGCAATGTTACTAGGTCCCCAACCCGGGATCGATCCCGGAATTAATCCCGGGATGTGTTTGCATTCACACAGAAGGCACTCCGTCAATTTTCCGAGACCAGCATGCAGTGTGAGAGGGGCTATGGAGTCACCACAGATGCTTCTGAATCACAACAAAGCAAATCTTATTGTCTGAGCTTAAAGTCTGATTTAATTTGAGTTTAATGGTCTGTGTAGTGTGAAATAAAACAAAGCACCTCATCTTTCTATAGGTTTGTGTTCAATAGCTGCATGCAAGAAATGCACAAATAGCCTGACCGCTGTTGTATGATTCACGAACAGAATGACTCTTAAGCCAGTCAAACAGAGAATCGGTCAAACAGACTCTAGAACTCCAGTTATCTGTTTCAGTCATACCTTCTTGCACACATTTATCTTGTCCAGACAGAAGAAATAGAGAGAGGAATAGGAAAATGTTATCGTTGATGTCTTTTCACAGAGTGTTTTGACAGGTGTGCGTAAAGCAGTCCTTCCTTTCTTCTTGTCGCTGAGTGTCTCCTATCTGATCTCGGTTGTTTTCAGACCAGACTCGGTGGTTTTATCGTCTTGTGAGAGTAATCCAAGTGTGCCTTTTGTGAAAGCCTTTGGGTGAAGGTCAGCAAATGAAGTACTTGATAGTATCTTTCGCTCTATTGTGTTTGTGTGCTTTATCTCTAACAGGTAATGCTTGATATAGGTGTGTTTATGGTAAACTACCATTCAAAATTGTGTGGTCTCTAAGATATTTAATTCCATTTATTATTAATTTTTTAAGTATCTTATTCTCACCAAGGCTGCATTTATTTGATCAAAAATACAGTAAAACAGTAATATTGTGAAATATTAATGCAATTTGAAATATAAAATTTCTATTTTAATATATTTGAAACTGTAACTTATTCCTGGGATGGTAAAGCTGAATCATTCTAAAATGCTGATTTGATACTCAAACATTTATCAATGTTGAAAACAGTCATGCTACTTAATATTTTTGTGTAAATTGTTATGCATTTTTCAGAATTCTTTGATCAACAGAAAGTTCAAAAGAAACCAAAATAACATTTTAAATGTCTTTACTGACACATTCGATCAACATAATGCATCCTTGCTGAATACAATTTTAAATAAAATATTAATTTCTTTCAGAAAATTTCACTGGCAAACATCAGTACCTTGAATTTGATGCGAGCGGCCAGTGTAACCTGATGAATAGAGGGGTAACTCTATTCTAAATCTAAAATTTAAAAATGCAATTTCTCTGTCTAGATCTAATTGGCTTCGTTTACAGGAACAGATAGTAAAATCAAGAGTTTGTCAGCAGCCATCTTGCAGTCAAACCAGTATTGTTTTCGTTAGGGATGCACCGAATGTTCGGCAACCGAAATTGTTCGGCCGAAAATGGCAAAAAAAAACTATTTCCGTGTTCGGCTGAATAAGTGAAAAGACCGAGTAATTTGTACCGAACAATGACGTGATGCGATCAAATAGATTGGTGCACTAATGAGAAAAATCTGCGCTAAAACATTGTTACTCGTCAGTTTCTCAGTAACATGTTTGTATTTTTTTTTAAAGACGTGACAATGTGATACGTGCGTCAAACCAAATTCGTAATGATTCGTAAGAATCAATTACGTAAGAATCATTTATATATCTGCATGCTGTTGTCAACAAAAAGAAACGCAGATCTTCCTGCGGGTTTCTGCCAAAATAAAATCTAAGAAAAACAACAACTCCATCAACATTCATAAATGTTAGTATTGAAATTTTACTGTTGTTCTGTAAAATAAAATAAAAAATAAGACAATAATAATGATAATATTAATTACCCTACAACAGCTATACATTTATTATAACATTCACACATAGTGTTCAAATTGGGATCTGTAATATATTCTAATGTTTTAAAAGAAGTCTCTTCTGCTCAGAAAGGCTGCATTTATTTGTACAGAAGAAAATACATGCCTGATTCAAGAAGGGGGTCTCAAAAATGGCTAAAAAATATTTTTAGTAACTTATTAATTTTAAGTTAAATTGTGCTTTGTTGGTATAATGTCTGCTAGAATGTTACAAAATGTTCAGTGTTAAGTAAATATTTTTAAATTGTTGTTTTGTAATTTATTTTTTTATTTGAAAAGCAGGACAACACAGTAAAAAGCACATTTAATTTATGCAATGGTGAAAAAAATGGAAAAATAGGCCTTCATGGGGAAAAAATGCAAAAAAACGTGTTCGGTATTTGGTCTTCGGCCCAGTGTTTCATTTTGTTCAGCTTCGGCCAAGAATTGTCATTTCGGTGCATCCCTAGTTTTTGTATTGACTCTCTGTCAAAGTGCTGCACTTGACAACCCTATTCTTTAGTTTGGCAGTGGTCTGTGAAATCACACCAGCTCTTCCTGTTCTTCCTTTGATATGGCGCGGAATGACGTTCAGGGTCAGTGTGGCTCCACGTTCTCACTAGTTCTGCTTTATCAGTGAGCACAGGTGCGTCCCTGTGGCCTATTTCATCACAATGCTGAAAGCCTGTTCTCCATCTATCTCTCGTCCCTGTCATCTCATGCCATCCATCTCGTCTTTTCAACCAGCCCCTCATTTTCATCTGAATGGCTGTGGTATGACTACACTGTTTATCATTTCCAGACATGCCCTTGACAACTAATTGTTGGTGCCGACCATCACAGAGCGATGTGTTTTCTGGCACATCTTAGCTTACTGGTATTGTTAAGCTTGGATTTTTTATTTTTTTGCAAGTAGAATTTCCCCCCTCTTCTTCTTTTGATATGATGTGTCACAATGTCAAGGCCGATTCAGTGCGTCTGAACACAGAGACTTCAGTGTCTTATTGAAGAGAGCTGCAACAGGATCCGCCGTTGATAAATTCTGCTTCCATTCCGCCTGGCCGCCTATTCATCCCCATTGTACTATAAGCACAATGGCCCCATGTTACCGTATATCTGTCCTATTAAAAAGATGCCTGCTCAGCCTTAGAGGAATCAATTATTCCTCAGCTGTCTGTCACACCGCTGTACATGTCTGGCAGACAAACTCTGGCATTAATGCAGAATTAATTCATTACTGAGAAACGCACCAGCCAGCAGAAGCACAATTATGTCGGCAGATCTCGGTTGCGTTCTTTATCAGACTGAATAAGTTGGAAAAGGTGAGTTTTGGGCCTGTTTTACATCACACTAAATTAAAGAAACAGTGTAAATGCAACAGCTGATTTCACACTGACTGCATTAATACTGTGTAACACAACTGCAGTCATGTTAGAAAAATAAAGTGAGGACTAGATTGTGATTAACTTGATTGACATGAAAGCTATGCTACTTTTTTTGTTAAAGAAACTGATACTTTTATTCCACAAGGATGCATTAAAATTGATTTAATGCTAGCGAGGACATTTAATATGTTAAGCAACACATCTGTTTTCAACACTGATGGCATAAAAAAAAATTATTGGGCACCAAATCAGCATATTAGAATGATTTCTGAAGGATCTCTGAAGAGTTGAGTAATGATGCTGAAAAATTCAGGTTTAAAAAAAAAAAAACAGGAATTAATAAAAAGTTTAAACATTTAAAAATAGAAAACTGTTTAAATTGTATTACATTTCACAATTTTATACAGTATTTGTCATCAAATAAAAAATGTTGGGAGCATTAGAGACTTTTCAAAAAATGTCAATTTTTTTTTTTTTTTTTTGTGTCATTACCGGCATTGTAAATGTCTTTTACTGTCCTTTTTTTCTCTATCTAATTTGCAGACATTTCTTTCCACATAGATAATTGGATCACATTTTTATGTTAGATAATCAAACTTTCCAAAAATGTTGAACTTGTACATAAATGTTTCAACTACTTATGCTGGTAAGTTGCCAATTTGCATGACATGTAAATGGGAAAAAGAGTGTAGAAACAGTTTTCACAAACAATTACAAAGAAATTTCAAGAAACACGTTGAATTAAACGTGAAATTTTGAAGTAGTAAAAGTAATATAGTATTTTCAAGTTAAACGTATTCCAACAATCTTTGTTTACAACTTCAAAAACAAAGTTTTTACAGTGTGCATTTAGTCCACACGACAATACATTTAACTTAACTTAACTTAAAATTAGTTCATTGAAATAGTTCATTGAAACTAAAAATTTGAGTTAATTCAGAGACGGAGATTGGTTTAATCAACAGAAACTCAAATTATGTCTAAACAACATGAATTATCTGAGCTGATTTGACAAAAAGAAAAAAGTTGTGATAAATCATGAATTTTTTACAGTGTGAAGTCTAAAATCAGCTGGTATTGTTCTAAGATAAATACACACTGCATCGTGTGGTGTGAGAAACAGGCTTTACACTCGTCTGTAGATGTTCTAGTGGCAGCAGTTAGAGATCTGTGTGTCATGTGTCTGGATTGTATGACTACATAAACCAGATGTGAGCAGGCTGCTCCATTATTACAGCATGTCTTGTATTGCTGCCAAAGGGAAGCCGGCACAGAGCAGCCGTTGACTGGAGCTCTGGGTGTAATTTACTGAATACGTTCATATGAGAGATCGCTCTCTCACACTCAGGTTTCCCAATCCAACCTTGGGGAAATATCACAGGTTTCATTATTCATTTAGCGCAGTCCTCTTCTCTCTGTACATATCTTGAATACATCATTGTTACAGTGTTTTCCCTAAAGATACAAAAGATCTTGTGTGAAGAGAGATGAGATCCTTCCCATCATGCTCATAAAGGCCACTCTCAGAGTACACTGTTGGATTAAACAGCTCTCCACAAGGTTTTGTTGCCATTTTGTCGAATCTGCCAAGCATGTCTAATTTGGAACAATTAGAAATGCTGTGGAATTGACCGAGATGAGTTTTTCAAAAGCCTCATCTATTTATATTTGTGACAGAACAGGTTATTGCCTTTCCATTTTATTTGCTTTAATGTTTTTTTTTTTTTTTAAGTGCTTTGTATCCTGGCCATATATTTAAAAAATAAATACAAAATAATAGTTAATATAGTAAAAAAAAAAAGTATATAAAGAAATGTATTATATAAAATGTATTCAGATTTATTATATATTTATATTTAAAAATGGTATAGTTCCTGTAACATTCGATGTTGAATTTAAGAAAAAATAATGTTTTTTTATATACATTTTATAAAAAGTGTTTGTTCTCAAAAACTGTATATATAAAGTGTGTGCGTTTAGACACAAATTGTATTTATTTATTATTCATTTTTCTTCATTTTTATGTAATATATTGGAAATGTATCACACACACACACACACACACACACACACACGGGTATAAATGTGTGCGTGTGTGTGTATATATATATGTATGTGTATATGTACAGTGGTGTGAAAAAGTGTTGGCCCCCTTCCTGATTTTTTATTTTTTTTTGCATGTTTGCCACACTTTAATGTTTCAGATCATCAAACAAATTTAAATATTAATCAAAGATAACACAAGTAAACACAACATGCAGTTTTTAAATGAAGGGTTTTTTTTTATGAAGGGAAAACAAAATCCAAACCCACATGGCCCTGTGTGAAAAAGTGTTTACCCCCCCCCCCCCCCCCACCCCCTGTTTAAACATAACTGTGGTTTATCACACCTGAGTTCAGTTTCTCTAGCCACATCCAGGCCTGATTATTGCCACACCTGTTCGCAATCAAGAAATCACTTAAATAGGACCTGTCTGACAAAGTGAAGTAGACCAAAAGATCCTCAAAAGCTACACATGTTGAGATCCAAAGAAATTCAGGAACAAATGAGAAAGAAAGTAATTGAGATCTATCAGTCTGGAAAAGGTTATAAAGCCATTTCTAAACCTTTGGGACTCCAGCGAACCACAGTGAGAGCCATTATCCACAAATGGCGAAAACATGGAACAGTGGTGAACCTTCCCAGGAGTGGCCGGCCGACTAAATTACCCCAAGAGCGCAGCGACGACTCATCCAAGAGGTCACAAAAAACCCCACAACAACATCTAAAGAACTGCAGGCCTCACTTGCCTCAGTTAAGGTCAGTGTTCATGGCTCCACCATAAGAAAGAGACTGGGCAAAAATGGCCTGCATGGCAGAGTTCCAAGACCAAAACCGCTGCTGAGCAAAAAGAACATAAAAGCTCATCTCAGTTTTGCCAGAAAACATCTTGATGATCCCCAAGACTTTTGGGAAAATACTCTGTGGACTGACGAGACAAAAGTTGAACTTTTTGGAAGGTGTGTGTCCTATTACATCTGGTGTAAAAGTAACACAGCATTTCAGAAAAAGAACATCATACCAACAGTAAAATATGTGGGTGGTAGTGTGATGGTCTGGGGCTGTTTTGCTGCTTCAGGACCTGGAAGACTTGCTGTGATAAATGGAACCATGAATTCTGCTGTCTACCAAAAAATTCAGAAGGACAATGTCCGGCCATCTGTTCGTGACCTCAAGCTGAAGCGAACTTTCAGTCCTGACCTGAATCCTATTGAGATGCTGTGGCATGACCTTAAAAAGGCAGTTCATGCTCGAAAACCCTCCAATGTGGCTGAATTATAACAATTCTGCCAAGATGAGTGGGCCAAAATTCCTCCACAGCGCTGTAACAGACTCATTGCAAGTTATCGCAAACGCTTGATGGCAGTTGTTGCTGCTAAGGGTGGCCCAACCAGTTATTAGGTTTAGGGGGCAAGCACTTTTTTCACACAGGGCCATGTGGGTTTGGATTTTGTTTTCCCTTCATAATAAAAAAACTTCATTCAAAAACTGCATGTTGTGCTTACTTGTGTTATCTTTGATTAATATTTAAATTTGTTTGATGATCTGAAACATTAAAGTGTGGCAAACATGCAAAAAAATAAAAAATCAGGAAGGGGGCCAACACTTTTTCACACCACTGTATATGTGTATATATGTGTATATATGTATAATGTTTCTCATTAGCAGTATGACTCGAGGCTAAACTTGAACTTGTAAGAGCATAAGTAGAAGCCTTGATTTCTCTCTTAAATGACACATCATCTTTTGCTTGCTGTTCAAGCTGATGGCCACTAATGTTCTGATAATGCAACTGCCACAAGTTCCTGTGGGGTTAATAGTGTCCTTCACTTTCTCTAAACACTTTTTTTCTGGTCATAGTTTCTGCTCATCTGTCTTGCTCTTGCATATACGCTGTTGGAGCTAAAGTCTAAGCCTCATGGGCTAGAGCTGTCCTGCTCTGCTGACTTAAGATAAATATGCTGAAGTGTTCAGAGAAATTGCTTTCAGGTGCTGCATTCAGAAGTGTCTCCTGCATGATCTACTGTACCAGACCCTAAGTGATGTCAAATGATGCTTTCTGCTGTATCAGAGGTGACAGTTATTTAGCACAGTACAGTGTTCAACAACTCTTTTGCATCTGCTAGGATTCTTAGTCTTTTCAATTAATTAAGAGTTTTTAATTATTAACAGGTGACTATTCTGTCCCTCTACATGCTGTTAGACCAGAAAGATATCAAGTGTAGTTTTTCACTTCAGGCTTTGGTGAAAATCAATATTTCATGATATGCAGTACAAGTTTGCAGAGGAGAAGCCTGTCTTTATTCACTCATATTGAAATTTTCACCTTAGTTTTATGCTTCTACTGTAAGTGTGTGTGTATATAGATAGATATATTTTTATATATTAATAAATAAATATTATTAAATTATTAATAAATAAATATATATATATATCATCATTTTTTTTAGCAAAACTAAATCGATTAACTTAACACCAAATTGATTTTATATTAGTAATATTAATAGTGAATTAATTGTTTTAATGAACTATCTTTTTTGTGTTTTGTTTTCACTTGCTGCCATGATGCTACTGTTCAAGGAAAAAAAAATGTGACAGATCACAGCTGCAGAGTTCAGGTATCATTCCCATATGTACCCCCAAAAAAGTCAAAATTTAACATTTTAATGTTGGCTGAGCATTGCTCGATGTATGAGCAATAATAATAGTGATGCTTGCTTTGATAAACACCGCTGTTATCTGTTTGGATGGTTAATAACAATTTACAGTGTTTAAAAAATTGCATTAAAAGAACCTTTCATTTGGTAAAAGGAGTTAATCTGGGCTATGGCTTCTGGGGTTTTCATTTGGTAATGTTGACCTTGTTTTGTGTGCCTGGTTTACCTTGGATTGATCTGATAATAGATTCTCTCACAGCAATTAATCTTTTAGACCTAAATCTGGTTTCCAGAAGTATCTATGAAAAATTCACTCTGTTTAATGAAATATTGAAGCATCGCTTTCATTTTGTAATAATAAAGGTTACTGGAACGGTACATTTGTCTCAAAGCAACACTGCTGTCCACTTTGTTGTGCAGACCTACCTTAAAGTTAATGATAGAATTAATTTGCATTCTTCAACAAACCTTCATTTGTGTGACCTGATTTGAAGTTGAAATGAAGTCTAATTTGCATGCAGCAGCTTTGCTGATAGTTTAGCCGTATTTTCATGTCTTCATACTACTTTCTGTGCTCCCTCTGCATGAGCTTTGGTCCTCACGGTGGAGTAAATGTCAACCTTTGTCAAAGCTGTCTCGAGCTTTAGGGCTTTGCTTTCATAGCTTTTTCTTGAACCTTTCTGTCCACTCGTCTCCATACCCGGATCAGACTGATCTCTGGGTGAGCGTGGCAGGTTTTGGGGAGCTTTAAAAGGGTCAGGTGGCTCTCTGCAGCTGTGTGCTCCATTCCCTGTAGTCCTAGCAGTAATCTAGGTAAAAGCTCATGAGGTTCTCAAGTCACCGTCCACAAGGCAATTTATCTCATTTAGTGGACGTCTAGCACTCGACCAGCAGTCACTTTTTGTCTTGCACACGCTCATACACACTTGCACTTACACCTTGAAGTGGCACAGGACAGGACATTTTTGAGCAACCTTCAAGTTCTATAGAGTCTGCTTGACCTTCTTTTGCTTCTCTCCAGCGTTACTTTTCACACTTAATAAAAAAATATTATCATCATTATTATTATTATTACTGCTACTAATAAAATATAATAATTTTTAGTAATTTTTATAGTCTGCTTGACCCTTTACTTCTCTCCAGCATTACTTTTCACACTTAATAAAAAATTATTATTATTTTTAGTATTTTTATTATTATTATTATTATTATTATTACTGCTGCTAATAAAATATAATTTTTATTAAGTTTTATAGTCTGCTTGACCTTTTACTTCTCTCCAGCATTACTTTTCACACTTAATAAATTATTATTATTACTGCTACTAATAAAATATAATAATTAAGTTTTATAGTCTGCTTGACCTTTTACTTCTCTCCAGCATTACTATTCACACTTAAAAAAATATTATTATTATTACTGCTACTAATAAAATATAATAATATTTTGCAACAACAATAATAATAATAATAATAATCATGTATTCTCATTAGTAGCATTATTAATAAGTTATTAACATTTATAAATTTATTGATGATAATTATTAATTTTTAAATAAATATTAAACAGAATAAATATATATTATTAAATATGATGATAAATAATAGCATAACATATAAATAATACAGATTTTTGTATTATTATTGTATTAATAATTATTATTAGTTATTGCGAAACAGTCATGGTAAAGAGTTTTACATGGGCAAGCGTAACTTAATTATGCTTAATTTTGTAACTTGCCAAAAATACACGTTCTTGTTTTCTTCATTATTATTATTATTATTATTATTATTATTATTATTATTATTATTATTATTATTGTCAAATGCATGTGAAAAGCTAAGCCAAAGCTGCTATTATTACTATTATGATTAATATTTATTTTATTTATTCAGCTAAATAAATAAATATTAAACAGAATTTTTTTATATATATATTATTATATCTAAAGTATGATAATAAATAACAGTACAAAGTTATAATGCTATGAATTTTTTTTATTATTCATAATTATTAGTTATTGCTAAAGCATCGCGGTATAGAGTTTTGCACAGGCAAGCACAATCTTAATTTAATGCTTAATTTTGTAATTTGTGAAATTAAACTAATCAGACACTACAAACTCTCTACTCTACTGATAAATTAAAGTCAACCACATAAACATCTGTAGCATGCTGTGGTCATCAGTTCTCATTTATATTAAAGGCTGACTGTTTTTGATATATTGAACATTGTCATGACTTTATTTGAAAATGTCTAGCAGGGCTGCTCTGTTTTGTTTCGTTTACTCTGAGGCGCAGGGGTTTTATTACAGGCATTGATCAAAGTGATGGCATGCTTTGAGTGATCGGCTCTCCCATAATCTCCGATTGTGTTCATGCTGATGGCATCGTAATCTGGAATGACCGTCCACAGGCTCAAATGTTCTTTTAAACCTGCCTGCATGCAGCGCTGAACGTGGTGAATGCTGGCGGCATCCAATCAGTCAACCTGCTAAGTGAATTCACATGGACGAGATAACAGCTCACCTTGTGTTTGAAGAGCAAGGGCGAGCGCACAGACTTCATCTAGGCCGTCGAGACGCTGGGGAAAACGCTACGGAGCGATGCATGCTTCGATGTGTTGACCTCATCCTTGATATGCAGACAGAATGACGAACTTGGAGGAAAAGACGTCCTCGTTTAGAGCCATACAGCGGGAATTATGATCAGTATTCTGTTTAGATGATACTGACTCTTTGCTGTTACAATTAGGATGATGCATCATGTCTCTGATTTCCCATGATTTAATCCCAGTTGTATGATTATTGTTGTTTTACTGCTGCACACTAGTGCAGTGCTTTTATTCCCTAGTAAATTTTGACAAGTCATTGCATTGCAGTTTGATTTCTGCTTGTGCCGTCTGCTTCTGTGTTGTTTAGAAAGGCGCTCACGCAGCAATCTGGCCGTGCTCAGGGGACCTTTGCTTTGTGGGCTTTCTGACTCGCAGGATGAATTACAAGAGGGATGAGTAAATCTGGCCCTCTGACACAGATCTGCATGCAGATCTCTGCGTCTCCTTTGCCAAAGTAACCCTTCAAAGATGAAGAAGAGCTAAACTTTGCACAACAAATATTGTATGTGTTCAATATTTGTTTAATTGGGACATATTGTAGAAAGCTGTCCATTTAAATAGACTTAAATGTGCAGTCGCAGAAACTGCCTGTCAGGAAGAGAGTCGAAAAGGATGCAAAACTAACTTTTTGAGGCAGGAATCCTGAGTTAATGTTACAAGTAGATCTTATTATGCTTAAAATTAGTGCTGTGTTGTGACTGTATCTTATTCTTTATTTTATTTTTTTACATAAGCATGTGTTTTGATGACAAATTTTGGTTTAATATGAGAGATTTGTAGTAATTTAAATGTTTTCTATTTTCTTAACATTATATCAAAGGTTTTATTGTAATGTGAATTATTTGTGACTCTTGGACAAATCGTTAAGAATTTTTTATACTGAACTCCAAACTGTATTATTTTTTAGACAGAAATATTTTGTTATAGCTAGTCGTGATAATTGTGGCAGGCTCCAAAATTTCACCATAGCCAGTTAAAATCTGAAATTATTTTAATATTTAATATAATATAATATATGCATGTGTATACATGCATGTGTTTGTATTTATATATACATAATAATTATACACAGTATAAGCACATATATTATGTAAACAAAAGCTTTTATTTTGGATGTGATTAATTGCGATTAATCGTTTGACAGCACACACACACACACACACACACACACACATATATATATATATATATATAAGAACTCTTATGCTTAAAAAGTCTGGATTTATTTGATCAAAAGTACAGTATAAACAGTACTATTATGAAATATTATTGTGATTTAAAAATGTTTTCTATTTGAATAATATATGTTAAAATGTAATTTATTCCTTTAATGCAAAGCTGAAGTTTCAACATCATTACTCCAGTCTTCAGTGTCACATGATCCTTCAGAAATCATTTTAATATGCTGATTTGCTTCTCAAGAAATATTAATCATTATTATCAATGTTGAAAAAAAGTTGTGCTGCTTAATGTTTGTGGATTTTTATTTTCATGATAATTTGATGAATAGACACTTCAAAAGAGCAGCAAGTATTTGAAACAGAATTTTTTTGTAACATTATGAATGTCTTGTTACTTTTGATCAGTTTAATGCATACATGCTGAATAAAAGCATTAACTTATTTCATTAATAATCTTACTGCCCCCAAACCTTTGAGTGGTAGTGATGATAATGTATTTATTTTTATTTCAATAATTAAACACAAGTGTTGAACATAGCCCCTTTACGTATCACTTAAACAAAAATTCTGTTTCTGGATAAAAGAGCTAAAGCCAGATTAGTCCGCTTCGGCTCAGTGCGATATCATCTCAGCAGCCAGCAGATATGCAGCATATTTGCTGGTCGAGGGATTCGTAGCGGCTCCCTGATGGTTTGAAATGTCAGAGGAGTGGAATGAAGGGCCAGGTAGCAGACAGAAGATGACAGGCAGGCAGCAGGTTTACAGCGGGCCGCGTGCCCTCGTCTTATCTGCTGTTATCAGCCGTCTCCCGGATCCTGCCCTCAGTAGAATATCAATGCCTCTCTTTCTGTCAGTCGACTCTGTGTATCATGCAAATATGACTGATAAAATAAATATGGTGAGTTTATGGGAAAGCAGGGGCAGCCAGAGGTTACACGGCTCTGCTGCTGCTGTGTACGGATGAAGTTAGACTAACCTCTGTGTGTCTGTCTGTCTTTCTTTTACTTCAGGTGTTCAGGAGAAAAGCTGTTGAACTAGGAGAGAAGCTGTTGCCGGCTTTTAAGACCCCGACTGGCATCCCTTGGGCTCTTCTCAACTTAAAGAGGTCAGTGACGCACAAACAAACACTTTTCCGCATGAACTCCCGAGGCTTTCTTCAGCCAAGCAGGTCAGATCTCTCCAATGCATGTCTTATTAACTCTCAAGCACTGTATCTGAATCCTCAAACCCAGCAGCGGCTCTCTGTCACCTGTGCACCCGGCTCTCCGAGATATGATAATGAACAAACAGTTTGGTAGGATTATTTTGTTGCAGAAGCCATTTTCTGCAGCTCGATTCTTTGACTGTTTAAATGCTGCTTGCTTTGTTGTTGTTTATGCTATTATAATTTTTTTTGTAATTTGACATATTTCAGCTACCTTGGTTTTAGAAATATCAGTTAAAGGGATAGTTTTTGCTGTTAGTTTACTCAGCCTCAGGCCATCCAAGATGTGGGTGAAATTGTTTTTCTTCAGTATAACATCTTAGCTGAAACCGTGGTCCTTGGTGATTCATAAAATGCAAGTTAGTGGCTACAGAGTAAAAAAAACAAAACAGGCAAGACAAAATTAATACACATGGCTCTTGACAATATATTGAGGTATTATGAAGCGAAACAATCAGTCTGTGCAAGAAACTGAACAATATTTACAACATTATTTCCTGTTGTAACGCAAATTCATATATAATTCTAGAATATTCATATATGGGTATGTATTCATGTTTGTTTCTTCGTAATCAAATACAGATTTTGTCAGTGCATGCAAGTTTTTAATCATAAACAAGTACATTTCAAGGCAGATGTTTATGTGGTTAGATAAGCACTAGTTTTGAGTGATTTGGCTGTATATACTGTACCATGTGGCGGTCAATGTCAATGAGTAAAGATTTTTCTGTTTATACTGCATCACGGTAGATGTATTTGCAGTAAGTCAAGACGTGGAGTTTAGTTGTTTGCAGCTGCCACATTAATATATGTGTGTCATATATTCAATAGATGTGCGTCATGGTTGTGTGTGTATATTGGCTGTTTTCTAGTGGCTTCAAACATAACTCATCCAGTAAGAATTGAGTTTCAGCTGTCTGTTTTATAATGTTAGTTACAGAACATTAACCCTGTAAAGCCTGACATGAAATAATAGTCAGAAAAATCAATTTTTTAAATGGAACAGTTTATTGAACCTTTAGACAATCTAAAAAAATCAAATATCATATTTGGTATGTCAGGGTTATGTTACATATAGAATGATAAAGGAGGGGAAAACACACCTTTTAATAAGGCCCAAAATAAGTAAAATATGCAATTTGTTGCCGATTTTGGTATTTATATCAAAGTCAAATTAAATTGATACATTGTACTGTACGTCAATGAGATGTTTATATTAATATATCAGATTACTTGCATAAAATGCTTATAAATATCAGATGTCACTCTATATTTCTCAATAATATGTCTAAATAAGATAAAATTGAAATGCTTAGTTTTATGATCAAAACTCTGTAGTTTTATATTACAATACAATAATGATTGAGAGATGAAGAAATAAATGTTCCTCAAAAGACTAATTTATTATATTGGATGCATTTTAACAGGATTTTCTAAAAAATATGTACAGATAATCAAGTAACTTTAGTTTAACTCCAGTAAATGTTCATCTTGACATATTACTATACACTTTATACTTTACTTTACTTTATAAAAACTGAAAATATTTTACACACATGTACCACACATGTACCTGAAGGTATTATAAAATTATGTAAAAAAAAAAAGAAAATGTGCACAACAGGTTTTTCAGCAAGTTTTGATCATGCTGATAATTTAGAGGTCTTAGAAATGTACGTATCAAATATCATAAAGTAGAATTTGTGCTGATGCCATACTTATCTTTCATTATAAATCTTATCTTTTCAATTGCAACCATCACTTTCCATTTAAAAAGAGAAAATAATCAAATGAGATCAGTTAGATTTCAATTGTGGTATATTTGATTCACTGTATCATCCAAAGTTGTTACTTTACAGCAAAAATATTGGGATAACAGACCATGACCATAATCTAAAATTACATAATATAGATTATGTGGTCACGCAGCCCACTCCTGTTTCATACACTTCTAACGGAGTCAGAGATTCCAGATGTCCTGGTCTGTGATAGATGTCTGGCCACCCCAAGCTCTTCAATCGTAGGCAAGCAGGAAATCAGTGCAGAGATCCAGAGAGCTGTCAGAGGATTTGATTGGATGAGTTATCCCTCGACTGACAGAATACACAGCACTTGTCTTTTTGCAGTCGGGCACCGCTGGCGAGGACAATGCAGAACGAGTGGGTGGCTCATGGCAGAGAGCAGAAACGCACTTCAGTGTTTATCAAAGCTTTTCATATTAGCTTGAGTGTCCGGGGTGTGTTTCCTTGTTTAAACTGCAGTAGAACTGGAGTGAAGTGCTCTGACAAATGCTCTAAATGGAGCGGCCGAGCATTTTATAACAAGGAGCGGCTAATAACACTGCTATAGGACAAATGGTCTTCACTTCCTGTCAGTAAATATAGCTTTCCACCATATCTGCACTTAGCACAAGTGCTCCTGTCACCTCTAGCGAAGGCGCTTTCCTCCCTCCACGTGGGTCACCTACATCATTAATTCTGTCCACATCGCTAATGCTGTTTGCTTCCACGCTATTGTTCGCGTTGGCTCGAGGCACCTGTGGTGCCGCCGCCGTATGCCTGTAATTCGTGTCGCAGACCCTTCTCAGGCTGAATGTGGTTATGTAAGTGTATTCATCTACTGGGCAGGCATACCCTAATGCATCTTCATGAAATGTGCGCTGTTGGAGGCATTTCAAAGAAGGACAGTGTTTTATTTTGTACAAGGATTCTCTGGTTTTTATGGGCTTTTAACAGCTGTATATGACAAGACGGTGGAGAGACACAGGAAATCATCAGGGAGAGTGAAAGGGGTCGTGAGGAACTAAACTCAATTTGAGGGGAGTATTGAACTAAACCTGTGTGCTAGGATCTGAAGAATTCACATGCATATCACTATGTATTTATCCCCTTAATTTAGTAATTCATTTCTAAAGTACAAATAATAAATTTAAAGTATATTAAATATAAATATATTGTTACATATAATAAATATAAAGATTAAATTTATATATATATAGAGAAAGAGAGGTATGAAACACATTAGTTCTTCTTTGATATTATATAAATATACATATAATACATATACATAAAATGTTTATAGATATATATCATATACATATAAATATACATATAATCATATAAATAAATTTTTTATACTTTTATTTAAATAAGGAATATTAATTCTATTTTTACACATACATTTATTAATTTATACCCATTTTATTATTACACCAGTTTTATGCCTGTTTTATATTATTTATACATATTAGCCTATTTTGTTTTTTAGTTTCCATACTGCATTTATTTTTGTTACATTTGTAAATGAATACATTTTCTATTTTAATTTTGTATAATAGAAATATGTCAGATAGTATATTTTTCAATTACAAATTGTATTTATATAAAAGTTTCCATGTAATTATTACCACGTTTTATGCAGATTTTTTGAATAGTTTTATACTGTTTATGTTAGTAATTATATTTATGAATGTACAAATTTTTATGTATATTTTTAATTTATGTAATAGAAATATATGTAAGAGTATATTTTATATACTCCACATTTTATTTATATACATCTTTCCATATTAAATGTAGTTAATTCTTTCTATTTTAAGGTAATTACATTTAATTATAACCAAGTTTTATGCATTTGTTTTTTGTTTGTTTTTTTACAATTTTTACAGGTTTACAATTTCCATACTGTTTATGTTAGTAATTATATTTATAAATTATTAAATTGTCATTTATATTTTATTTTAAAAAATAGAAATATATGTAAGAGTTTGTTTTCATTTAATTATCAAAAAAAAAAAAATTTTTATACATTTTGATTACAGTTTCCATACTGCTTTTTTAAAATATAACATCCCCAAATTTGCTTATTTTTTTTTTATTAAGAAAGAAAGAAATATACAAATACAAAAAATACAGAATTTCATAATATTCTTGATCCCAAACATTTACATGAGCTTTTTATTTAAAAAAACAGTTTGTTCAGTTGTAGTTTGTGTGTTTTCAGTTGCCAGTATGGAAATGGTTAAAACTGACATGCTAGCATAGTCGCTAATGATAACCAATGCAAGATAATTGCAAAATCTCAGCCATAAAGAGGTGAAACATCGGGTAGCTGGGGCTTTTAAACACTCAGTGACGAGCTGTTGTTTGTTCTGAGGGGTCCTCGGCGGTGCCATCATCCTTGATTTAGCCTTGTGTTCTTGCGTGTTGAAAGCTCCGGAGAGGAGATCATAATCATATTCAGTGTCTGATGAGAGCATGAATCACAGCCATCTTCAGTTTCTGTGCTATGAATTCATATTCTCTTCTGAATCTGTTTAATTGAGCAGATCTAGAGATCTCATCGAAGACAGTTAAACGATGCCGCAGTTATGAAACCCACTTATTAGAAAAAGGTGGCAAACGGCTCGTAAATCTAAATGAAAAACACTGCATGTTTGGACGGATGTCAGTGTGAGTATTGACCCACTTGCAGTAGCAACCAGCCTTAAGCCAAAATAAATTTGAATTTGTATGTGGGCTTTATTATTATGCCTTCTGTCTGCTGTGAGTCCCCAGTGTTCAGGCAGAAAATTAAAGGCAAAGACAGAAGAGGCCTAATTTTACAGACAACCTTGACCCAGATTTGGCTGGAGCAAGACTGAGGGTCTCTGTGGATGACTTTCCCTTCACACCGTCGACTCCTGCTTCTCGCTGTATGAGCATAACATTCACACAGTGTGAACGGTCATAATGTGTAGTCTCTAATTGTGGCATAAAATCCAAATTTGAACATTTAGTGCTGCTTAGAAATGCACAAAGCATTTGTTCAATTAACGGCAAGACGACACGACTCCCGGCGTGTTTGAAATTAAACCAGCAGTAAACGTGTCGTTATTTGCTTCTGGTTCTTGATGCAGCTGTTTCCTTTTGTTCCATTTTCTGCTTTGAAGGATTGTTACGATTGTTTCAATTGTTTAATGCTTGATTACTGCTTTCTAAACACTTGCAGTTCACTCGTGAAAGACATTTACATTTACATTTACATTTACATTTATGCATTTAGCAGACGCTTTTATCCTAAGCGACTAACATTGCATTCAAGTTACAGTTTTTACATTTTATCAGCTCTTGCTTTCCCTGGGAATCGAACCCATGATCTTGGCATTGCTAGCGCCATGCTCTACCATTTGAGCTACAGGAAAGACAAATTTATGAGCCAATTCATTCCATGGTATTTGAAAGTGGACTTTAAAACGTTGTTTGGTTGAAAGAGGAAGAAGAGATAAAAAAGAGAAAGAAATGGTAGATTAATGACCAGTTCTTTTCATAGAGGTATTGAACATTTTCATGTCGAAGCACCACTTTCTATGTCTCTTTTTAGTTGATGGTCTGGCTGAATGTATTTGAAAAAGATTGAAATTTCTAGGAGCTGCTTTCACAAAACATTTTTAATGATAACAATTTCCCTTAAGTACTATTTTCTTCTTTTCTAACTTAAGAAAAAATAAATAAAGAACATTGTTTTCTTGAAAATAATTATTTTTCTTTATTTATAAGAAAAAAAATTGTCACCCTCATGTTTTTCTAAACCCATGTGACTTCCATTTGCAATAACACAAAGGAAGATAATTTAAATGTTTTATCCATACAATGAAAATATGGATATTTGTATAACCCAATATAATTTGTATAGGACTCCATTGACTTACAAAAAAGACTTTGAAAAAAAAAACAACTACAGACATCCATCCATCCATTTATTTTTTATATATTTTTATTTATTTATTTTATTATACTTTTTTTAGATTAATTTTTAAAGATTTTTTAAGAAGATTAATTTTTTACAAACCTTTTTTTTTAACAATTTGTCCTAATAAATTTCATTACTTTTTTCTTAAGAAGATTTTCATGAATCCCGCACCAAGACTCCAAGAATTGGACAATTTGATGGCGTATGTTGCATTCGATCTTCCCTACGACTTCCTGCCAAGGACATGGAGCTCTTTAAACTCCTGAAGTGTGTCAAACGCTCAAGCCATCATCCAGTACCTGCCCTCTTACGCTTCCTCCTGCGGCCCTGAATTCCTGCAAATTCCACATTTGCTCCTTGTTAACTATTCAAGAGGGAAAAGTTTCCCTTCATGCATAAACATAAGTCCTTCGTTACATTTTTTCCCACGTTCCCCTTGGTTAAAGTCAAGCAGCCTGAAGCCTTTTCTCTATTTTTACTTTTTTCCTCCGTCTCTAAGTGACTTCATACAGACACACTCGGTGGTATGAAGAGAAGTTTGTCTGCGCTGCACATCCTCTTCTTTTACCCTGTCTGTCGTCAGCCCATCTAGTCATGTGTACGTGTGACTGTTGACCCCTGTTGCTGAAGAGTTTTGCAATGTCCTCTGCTCAGTGAAATATGTTTCATGGTCATTTTTTGCAGCTTATCTCTCTTCTGCACTCCATCCTGGTTCTTTTATGAAAGCTTGAAAGGTAGATAAAGGATTCCCAAATCAAATTTACCGTGTTACCTGTCTGACATCACTTTAATTCTGTTTAACCTCCTTCGCTTCAAATAAACTGAAGAGTTCTGCGTGCTGCATGGTCAAGAGAAAGAGTGAAGTCTTTCAATACAAGCTGGTTAAGTCCATGCTTTTAACTTCTAAGCATCTAATTCTAGATATACCCATTTTTGAACATAACCAATATACTGTAGTGTACTCATGTCAAAGAGGTACAAAATGGGTAAAAAATGTTCATGAAAGTTCATTATAGCAATAAGGCTGTGCCCTGAGGTATGAGCAATAACTGTTGCTCATACCTCAGAGTATTAATGGGTGCTCACACATATAGTGAGTTAAAATTGGGAAACTACCAATGGCAAGGATTTTTTTTTCTATTTGCCTATTTGGACCAGTAGTGTTGCTTTTTGCTTGCCTTGCCAGAATTGTAATTTAGTTACAATTACAGTTGTTATCTGACACATTTTTCACTTTTTTATTATTTAAATATTTATTCTTTCTACTGTTTGTGTGTATATTCACCCTCATGTTTTTCGAAACAGTGTGACTTCAATTTGCAGTAACACAAAAGATAATTTGAGTTGCTGTTTTATCCATAAAATAAAAATAAGAAACGTATTAGACTGCATTGAAGTTGGACAAAACATTTTCTTTTATTATTATTATTATTATATTTTTATAAAAAAATATATAATGTAAAAAAATATTTCTATTTTTTTTTTTTACATTTTTATACAAACCTTTTTTTTATAATTAATTGTCCTCATCAATTTTATTAGTTCTTCTTAAAGGGTTAGTTCACCCAAAAATTTTAATTGTCATTAATTACTTACCCTCATTTCGTTCAAAACCCATAAGACCTTATTTTCGTATTTAGTTTTTTTGCACACAAAAAGTATTCTCGTACCTTCATTAAAATTGCAGTTGAACCACTGATGTCATATAGTGTATTTTGTCGATGTTCTTGGTACCTTTCTGGATCTTGATTGTGGTAGTACGCTTGCTGTCTATGGAGGGTCAGAAAGCTCTTGATTTTCATCAAAAATATCTTAATTTGTGTTCTGAAGACTAACTAAGGTCTTACGGGGTTTGGAACAACGTGAGGGTGAGTAATTAATGACAGAATTTTCATTTTTGGGTGAACTATCCCTTTAATATCTTCATTAATTCTGCCCCTAGACTCCAAGAATTGGAAATGATGTAAAGCTTTTAAAATGTTATTTTTAAAGGGGTCATCAGATGCCCATTTTCCACAAGTTGATATGATTATTTAGGGTTTTAATGAAAAGTCTATAATATACTTTGGTTAAAATTTCTCATCGGTAGTTTAAAAAACACCCTTTTAAACATGTCAAAATCAGCTCAGTTTTCAACAAGCCGTTCTAGACCATGTTGCTTTAAATGCTAATGAGCTCTGCTGACCCCGCCCCTCTCTTCCGTGGGGTGACGAGTAGACTGTAAACTTCAGCCGTGAAACTTGCTAACTAGCACATATTAGGAAAGGTGATTTGCAAAGATTCATAAAAAAACCTTATACTCGCTTCTTCTGTAGATGAAACTGGATCACGAATGATTTGCGCGAACATAAACGCATTTAGGCAGATCGGGGATCGGCATATTCCCTTCAAAGCAAAAGTAGTGTTAATCCTCTGCGTCTTCAGCGGCTCAGATGTCGGGAGTAAATAACTGCTATATTCATTATTACATCCAACAACAAAACACCTCAATCGATTAATCAAAGACATCTTGTCTTCCCCTGCACCGGAGGCAGATAGCTCTTTCAGCTCACTCAGGGCGGCTCTAAGGTAAGACAGTCTTGTCAATCAACTATCACGGCCTGTGCAGAACTACGTCATTCTGACAGGAATCGGAACAGCCTGATTTGAGAAAGGGGATTTTAAAATAGGGATTTTAAAAAAAAAAACACTGGGTTGATTTTTATCATTATATGATGGATGTGTACACACACTTCCAACACACATTTATGTTCAAACAACATGTAAAGTGAATTTTGCATCCGATGACCCCTTTAAAGTTATTTATAAATATTAGTATCATTGTGATTTCTTTACAAAGACAATTTGCAATATAAAGCTGGTATAGATTTGTTGATTATTGAGGCCAATGGTGAGTTTAATATATTTGTTTATCATGCTTATTGTTAAGTCAGCACAATAAAACACTCTGAGAAGCTTCATCTCTTAATTCATCTTGTTTAAAACTCACCGCTACAGCCATCAATGAGGCGCTTGTATTCACCTCCTTGAACAATAAATTTAAAGGCAATAGCTGTGGGACTTCAAATCACCTGTTGAGAGCAATTTTTCCCGTTATTATCCAGAATCCACAGGTTTATTTGAGAGATAATGTGAAGAGATTAAAGGAAAGAGTCTATTACAGGTTCTTAATAGGGTGGTACTCACTTTCAGATGTACAATTTTCACCCAGCGCATGATGTGGGTTCTTCCGATTTTGACCGGTAATCAATCACCCAGAACACCTAGCAACCACATAGCAACAAAATACAAATCTAGTTCCCTCAATGACATCACATGTGTATTTATACATGGTGCAGTGATTCACACCAATGGCATAAGCATGCACGCTTGAATAAGAAACACTCAAGGAAGTTATGGAGTGTGAATCAACACTAATTTCTATTGAGGTGGGTAAATGCACCTTTCACATAATGTATTAGTTTCATAAAAAGGCAAGACAGTAACTGCATGACGGCTGCACCACGCTGAGATGTTCAGTGTTGGTTGGGAACGTAAGCTTCATAACGGTGCTTTGAATAGGCCACATGCAGTGTGCTTTTCTGCCATCATTTTCCTCTCTAGATAATTGATGTCCTCTAAATGGTATTTTACAATTATTCACATTTATTTCAGTTACTCATCTATTACGGGCATATGTAGGGGTTACATAACAGGCTTATTTATGCCTGATGGATGCTTTTGATGGGGATTGATGAGGAAGTTTCTTCTGGTCGTGCCAAAAAAAAAAACAGAAGGCGAAGGCGATAGGTCAGATAATAATGAGACATTACCCTTCCTTCTCCCTCCTCTGAGAGCCACAGCTCCGTTTGATCCATTTTTAGGACTCTCCTCTCGCCCCAGATGAAAAAAAATCAAACAAAATGATGGAAAATTGTTCTACGGTTTAATTGAGCTTTACATTAAGCAGATGTCATGGAGTAAAGAATTTAAACGTTTTTTTGCTAATCTTCGTTTTATTATGACAAACGGCCGAGTCACCACCGTGCCCCGGGTGCTTAAACTCTAGCTGGGTTATCAATTCAGAAGACTTGGGCTGTTAGGAATATGTGTGTGATGCGATTAGCCTAATTTCAGAGGCATTTTGCTGTTTCTTATTGCTGGAGCAGTCATAACTGTTACTGATATGACTCTGCAGCTTTTATTGTCTGTAGACCTTAATGAAAGTTAAACACAAGCACATATCATTTCATTCTGTATGATCAATATCAGTTTTGTGGGGTACGACAGCTTTATAGATCTCTGTAATATATAGCATGCTCACAGTATGTGGCCTCTGGCCTACATAAATGAAATGTTAGGTTGTGGACGAGAGATGGAGAGAATGTCATTGTGAGACTCTGGTCTGATGTCAAACATAAAGGCTAAGTTCTGTAGCAGCCTGAGGATACATGAGCTTCGGTTCATTTGGTGAAGTTCGTATTTCACTCCAGCACTAGTTAATTATTCAGGCTAATGGTATTTTCTCAGAGCTCTGGCAGATAATTTGTTAGGTATCCCTTACTGCTCATTATTAAGTGTCCTACTGCGAGGGACATGGGTCTAGATAGAAAGACAGCTGAGAAAGAAGTAGCTTTTAGGACTGTGCCATCCTAACACTACAAAATAATAATAATAATAAAAATAAAGTGTATGTGTATATATGTGTGTGTGTGTGTGAGTGTATGTGTATATATATATGTACAGTGCTGCTTGAAAGTTTGTGAACTCCTTGCAGAATCTGTGAACATGCGAGTAATTTTAACTAAATAAGAGAGATCATCCAGGTAACCACACACAGTATTAAGAACCAAGGGTTCCCAAACTTTTGAATGGGGTTATTTTAATAATTTCAGCTATTTTTTTTGTCTTTTTGGACTAAATGTAAACATCTTTTATGTAAAATATCTTACTCGGGACAGTACTAAATAAAAAATAACAATTTTGTATAATCTCTCTTATTTTTGTTAAAATTACTCACATTTTCACAGATTCTGCAAGGGGTTCACAAACTTTCAAGCAGCACTATATATATATATATATATATATATATATATATATATATATATATATATATACAATTTTTTTTATTTTTTTTACAAAATTATTTTAAAAGTACAGTATCCTAAAAAAGGGGTGTTTTATGATTCAGCTACTTATTGTTAACCAGTTTGCTCAAAAAATGATTTCATTTAGGAATGAAACAAATGAGTATCCATCCATAAACACAGATTATTTTAGGAAATTAATTTAGGCATTCAGCAGATATTTACTTAATATTAAACTTTAACTAAGCAATTATATATAACAGTAATTATGTTCTCATATAAAAGTGTGTGTGTGACCAGAATTATTATTACACCAACAGTCACCTGATTTTCTGTCAGCCTCTGATGAAAGTTTGAATATCTAAACAAATGAAATTCATGGACATTTGCTTGCTTTAAAGAGGACATCGGATGCCCATTTTCCACAAGTTATGATTTTTTTTAGGGTCTTTATGAAATGTCTGGAGCACACTTTGGTTAAAATTCCTCAGTGGTTGTGTAAAACAACACCCTTTTTACCTTGTCAAAAACAGCTCTGTTCACAGCGAGCTGTTTCGGTGCATGTCTCTTTAAATGCTAATGAGCTCTGCTTACCCCGCCCCTCTCTTCCGTCAAAGAGGAAAGGCGATTTGCAAATAATCGTAAAAAATTTAAAGTGTGACACTTCTTCTTCTGGAGTTGCAGCTGGATTACAAACAGTGGGTACTGATCCATCCTTAAGATTTAACTTTTTAGCAAAACCTGCCTTGAATTGTTCCTTGTTCAGAAAGCAGTCTGGAGTAAAATGATTTGCGTAGACATACTGAAAACGAATTTAGGTGTATTCGGTGGTTCATTACCATCAAGAACAAAACTAATGCACTGAGTCCTCAGTGGCTCTGATGTTGGGAGAAAATTGAGACTCTTATGTTCACTTTTACATCCAACTACAAAACACCTGCATTGCTTACGAGACATTGTTGTCACTACAGCTGCTTGAGCACAGAGAAAATGGTGGACAGCGTACAACTGGCTGAGGGTGGAAATATGCTAATACTGAACAGTTTGTCAGTGGTTGTGGACGGGGCTTTAGTATGACATCATATTACTCAGAAAATCTAAATGATTTGTTATTTGGGGACAAAAAAAGGAATTGATGGATTTTTGTCATTGGGTGGTTGTGTACACACACTGCTAAGTCACATTTATATGCAAACACCATGTAAAAGTGAATTTTGCATCCGATGTCCCCTTTGATGCAAAATTTACTTTTACATTTGTGTTTAGCAGGTGCTTTTATCCGAAGTGATTTACTAAAGAGGAGCAAAAACAGTTTGTTAAAGTCCAGCAATGCTGTTTCTGACAGAGCACTCAAACCAATGCCCAATGACTCGTGACTCAAAAATTAATTCTCCTAAAAAAAAATTATATATTGAATAGTTGACAATAATGACTTAAGCCTTAAGTATTTACATGAAATTACATTTAAACTCCACGGAACGCCACCATATTCAGTAATATGTCACTATTCTTATGTAGTTTTCTGTAGCATGGAACTGTAATGGAAACTTTGGCCGTTGAATATTATAAAAAGGAATTGACTATTACCATAGCTACATATAAAATATCATGAGAGAACAGCTAATTCTGTATGTGTGAATCTCAGGAAAGAGCCTTTGTTCTTTTTGTTGTTTGCCTGGCATCTCTTTTTCCTTCGTTTTCCTAAATTTGTGTTACATGCTTTAATCATCTGTGTAATGAAAAACAAATTGGTTTGGCACAGCTCAGGGCTCTACACTAACATTTGCTTGGGAGCGCTCGTGCCCTTAGGGGCTCAGTGGGATTTCCGGTATTTTTTTTTTTAATAATAATAATGTGTGGCAATACAACATATGCACAAGTGAACGCTGAAAACTGTAGTAAGTAGTACTGCAACAATTCAGAAACATAAGATTAATGTGGGATAGAGTACATACAGACACTTTCAAAAATGAACTTTTTTCAGATCTGAGTGAGGAACAGTTGAAGAAAAATATATTGATAACTTTATAACAACCTCTTTTAGACTGTAAAAATAAAGACTATTGGAGTACATTTTACAAGAAAATACCGTTTCTCTCTTTCTACTTCAAGATTATATTTATTTAATGTATTTAATTTTATTTATTTGCACTTATAAACTTTTAAAATTTGTTTCTACACCATTTTTTCCTCTTTAACAAAACATTGTATATTGCATAACAGGTTCATAAATAGCTATTAATCAAACTTTTTTTTTTCAACATGTTTTAATGATTGGCCTGTTAAGTGTTATACATTTAATACTTTTTATAATTATATTATTGAACGGTCACATTATTATTGAAGTCTATATGGTGTAATTAAAGTCCAGCTAAAGTGTAGACAAAGAAAATAGAGGATATCCCTAAACAATTGCATTTGGGCACTTTGTTGACTTTGAAAAGCAGCCATTGGCAGTGTAATTAGAATGTAAGGTGTTTATATTCTGGTAGTATTATATGTTAGCAAGTTTTGGTCAGATGTCACTGAATGCATTTTCACATTCGCACACGGCAATTTCCACACACAAATACTTGCGCTGTAGAGCCCTGCAGCATGTAATGCGCAGAGGTCTGTAGTGCCAGAGGCAGATCAGCGCCGTGTAAAAAATGATGACATTGGTAGCAACACTCCAGAGGTGTTTTCACGCATTTCCTGCTGTGGCCTGAAATATGAGGCCTTTACCTCATTTTTTGTTATTAAGAATTCACTAACAGAGGCTAGAAAATATCCTTTTGGAGTCAGAACGATTGTTCATTAATTATACAGACGTGCATGGACTTCTTTGCCATCCAGTTGCATCACACATAGAAAAACATTCACATAAAACGCCTCCAAATTAAACCGTTCGAGTACTTTAGCAGTACTCAGTTCCTTCTAGCCAGAGCTATTGTGTGTAATTTACTGTCTTAATGACATAAATATCTTACACGCTCTGTTTTGTAGAATTAGGCTTTAAAAATAAAGTGGAGAATGTCGTTCTTTTAAAGCTGTGATTACGTGTCATTACTCGGCAGTAATTTATCTTCATAATTGGTGCAGACACAGAGGCCCATGCCGAGCGGATCTGCTGTCGAAGTTGTAGCAGCTGGTCAGGAAACGTGGCTTACTGGTGGCTTCCATTTCCAGTTAAGTTGTCACCTTTTAGTTGGAACCGTGCCAGTGAAAGTCAATAAAGGCGGCTGTAATCACAGGAGGAAAGCACGGCCGCTCTGTAAAATAAGGCCATGAAATCAACTTGGCAACCATGTTAGATGTGTTATTAATGATGAATGAGTACTGAAAAGAACCTTGAAAAGTTATTAATTCTTGAACCTATGTATGCATGTATGCAGGTAGGTAGGTAGGTAGGTACATACTATATATATGCGCATTAGGGCTGCACAATTAATCAAATTTCTAATCGCGATTACGATTATGGATGCCACGATTACGTAATCGTTCAAAGCCGCGATTACAAAAATAAATAAACAATTAAAAATGCCCACTTGCATTATTCTGTATGCTTAAGAGATGTTTGCAGGGTTTAACAAACTCAAACACACTGGATAAAAGACATTTTGTCTAACTGATAGTCGTCTTCACTCTGTTGTGCATGATAGATATGTTAAACACCAAACGTGTCAAAAGCGGAACAAAATAGCGGAACTCCTTTGAACTGCGCGCCACACTGACCATTAATCCGCTAGCCTCAGAAGAAAACAGCAGCGCGAGCTTAGAGCTCATGCGTCTATTACAGTGACCAGTCGCGATCACGCGCTAAACAACGCTGTGAAATCCAGTAAGAAGCACTCGAGTTCAGCGCAGTTCTCCAGTACAAATCACGTCTCTTTAATTTAAACTAAAGCCAAATAAATCAGAGCTGTTATTCTCATCAACACTGATGCAGAAAGCAGCAGAAACAGTGCAACAACGATCCAGATAGAATACGTTTCAATCCACAATTCACCCACATTTACCATAGTTTTACTGTAGTAACACTAACACTAACGGTAACAATGGTACGATGACAGAAAAGTAGGATATTCATATTGAGTATTATTATATCATTAATATACTAAATATGTTAAAAGAGTAATGGAATATAATTACATTATTTAGTTAATTATTCTATCAGTTGATGTGGGTTTGTAATTGACTTAATGTTAAGCTATTGATTTTCAATGCAAACATCATAGAAACCATATAGTTAGGCTACTTTTTTTTACCATGGTAACGAGGTGCTGTACTTTTGGTTATGTATAACAGATGAGGCTGTTACAGTTTTCACAATGGTACTGTCAAATGTACATCTGCATCCCAACTCAAGCTCCTGCTACTCTGAACTCAAGCTCCTGTTCTAATGTGCATTTCTAAGAGACAAAACTTGTAATATTACATGTTCAGTGCTCCCAAATCAGGTGCTGGTGCCACTGCTCTCGAATGTTAGTCCTGGAGGATATATATATATATTATATGAAAATATGGCATGCAGCTTTAAACAATGGCATAAATCTGTTCAAAATAATCGCAATTACAATCTCAAGGGAATAATCGACAATTATGATTTTTGTCATAATCGTGCAGCCCTAATATGCATACATACATACATACATACATATACATACATACATACATACATACATACATATATATATATATATATATATATATATATATATATATATATATATATATATATATATATATATATATATATATATATATATATATATATATATATATATATATATATATATACTGTATATGTGCGTGTATATATATATTTTAGTGGTGTCAAAATTAGCGCGTTAACGCAGGAGATTCATTTTTTCAGATTAACGCGTTAAAAATATTTAACTCAATTAACGCAGGGGCGGGGCTAGGGTTGGCCACCCAATTCACAACTGCTGCCTCTGTCTCTTTTTTTCTTGAAAAGGATTGGGTTTATTTATATGCAGAACGTCTATATGACCACATCAAACAGGAGACGTTTCAGACGCGCGCTCTAACGTCGCCTCCGCGCCAGGCACGAGTCAAACGAGCGCGGAAAAGATACTGTGCTCGTAGTGCGTGCTCTTCAAATACACGCACAAAGGTGCCGGCGCGTGCTGTAGCCTGTATCATTTCATATCAAACAGCGAAAGAAACTACATGCATGCAATGTCATAGTTATGCCGTCAGTTAAGGCATGAAGTTACCAAAAAGGCGATTTAACCTGTTAACATGCACCAGGACGCCAGCGCACTGAACGCTCTTTGTTTGCACGTCATTGTTTTCAAATAGATAAAATGAAACGGGATAAAATTAATCTTGACAAACTATATATCATTTTGAATGTCTAAGCCTCAAGCATCGACGATAGATCGCTGTTTTTCGATAGAAAGCTTATAAGGAATGTATTTGCTAAATTTGTGTAAGCAGTACACATCAAAACATGTATAAAAAAACCGCAGTACATACCAGGTTCATCCTGATAACGACTCTCAAACGTATCCATTGCTGTAAATCTCGGTTTAGTTTGAGAAATAAGGGTCCACGGAACAACATCCCAAAGAGCACTTTTAGTCCAAAGAAACAAATGAAATATTGTTCATTTGAATTCTGGCGCTCCCTCGTGACTGCGCATGACGCACGCTGTGACGCACCTGTCATCTGATGGGGGCGTAACTTAGCGATCGCCTTTTTGCACAAATAATTATTTTTCTTTCTTTTTTTCAACATTTTTTATTTATGTGTGTGTGATGTGTGGAACATGGCTGTATCTGCATGATTATCATCATTTTAATTTAGGTAGGTCATTTTCAGCTGTGAGGCCCAAAATGGGGGGTGCAGGTTAACAGGTTAAAGCTGCCTTAAAACTGTGTGCATGCATGCAATATGTTATATGTGCGTCACATTTAAGAACATGTCTCTGAAATGGTTTTAAAAACTGTCCTGAGGCAGGCACCCCAGCACTGTCTCCCTCATCTAACACACCCGATTTAACTCGTCCGCTCATTAAAAGAGACTAAGACCTGAAGTGGTTCAGAAAAGGTAAAGAGAGTTGTGAGAAAATAAGATGCATGTCAGATCCACGTCACTTTCAGCAGCAGCAGCTTTTAAAGCAATAGCAGGACAATAAGCTAATTACCAGCTGATGTGATGTCTATTAATCCAAGAACAAAAGAAAAAAGAGGAAATCAATAACTTTTATAGCTTTAAGGGGTTCATCTACATTTAATTTAGAATTTAGTGTTTGATTACTATTCATTTTCTGTATATTTCTGCTGAGGGGCACAGGTAGCTAAATATGTCATTTATTATAATGGGTTCATGTAAGGTTTGTTTTAAGTTCACTTAAATTAGAAGTTAAGTCTAATAAATGTTAAAATTTATAGCTGTCAATTATACTGTAATGCTGAATGGCTACAGTCAATGGTTAAATATTGAGGGGGAAAACAATTTTATAGAGACATCAGTAGTATTGATATCAGTGATGCTGGCCTTCAATCATAAAAAAGATGCCATTAAATAAATATTAAAAATATATTGTCTTTGTTGTTTGTACATTTGAAGATTGAATGTGAAATTATAGCAATACAAAAGTATATTTAAAAACTGTAATGTTAGGTGGGATTAATCGCGACTAATTTTAGAAAAATGTGCGATTAATTAGTTATTTTTTTTAATCGATTGACAGCACTAATATATAATATATATTAAAAAAAAAAAAAAAAAAAAAAAAATATATATATATATATATATATATATATATATATATATATATATATATACATATACATATATATATATATATATATACATATATACATATATACATATATACATATATACATATATACATATACATATATACACACACACACACACACACACACACACACAGAGTTCTGGCATGAAACACTAGATGGTGCAGTCCAATAGGTCTAACTCAGTCTGACCTAATGACATCATTATCACATGGCACAGTTGATTGGTTCTCTCCTGTATCGGTAGCCAATGAGCTTTCTGCTCAACATTCAAATATATGACTTGTGCTTGTTGTAGCAGTTTCGCAGCGTGCTTCAGAAACCCTCCACCTTCCCCAGCTCCACCTGTATAGATCTGCTACGAGGTGATTCATGTATGCTATAGGGGGGTTCTTTCATGTATGTTATATTTGCAGCAGCAGTATTTCTTACATGCTCACAGCAGCATGTTGTGGATGTATTGGCAGTAGCAAGTCTCGGTACTTGCTCTGTCACAGCAGCAGCAGCGTAGCAGATCTATTCCGCCAAAACCAAATAGGGTTGGAGCTAAACTCTGCAGGGACACCGGCCCTCCAGGATCAACGTTCCCCACCCCTGGCCTAAACCTTTGAACTATAGTGTATATTTATATAAATATGTCTTTTTATCTATGAATCAACTGAAATTCTCACCAGTAATATCAAAGCCCTGAATCCAGTCACGTCTGATGGTTAAAATCAAGTCCTTCCTTACATCTCTCTGAATATTCTGTTTCATTCTGAAATACGTCAAATTACATGAGATGCTGGATCAAAATGACCAATTTTGACTGGTTGAAAGTTTTCAGAGCAACACAAAATGTATATACACACAGCTCATGATTACAGAGTTACTGAAGTAAACTCAATCTCTCTCTTCTTTCCTCTTCCCCATGCAGTGGGATCGGCAGAAACTGGCCATGGGCATCAGGAGGAAGCAGTATTCTTGCCGAATACGGGACGCTGCATTTGGAGTTCATGCATCTCAGCGAGCTTTCCGGGAGACCAGTTTTTGCCGAGAAGGTGAGAAGCAGTTCAAGCGTTACGCCTCTGCAGTAGGCTTGCTGCGATAGATGGTGTTGGTGGTGATACCGGTGTTAAGCCACAACACCGGTTGCCAATTGCCCACTGTCCCTCACCGTCATTTTTCTTTTTTTTTATAGTAATAAAAATAATTTAATTCAGTTAGAGAACAGACACTACAATTAAAACTGAACGCGGCAGCTCAATGCAGCACACCGAACGAACGACAGTCGCGCATCACAGATCAGATTTATTTTATCACACGTGAGGTGAGTGAGTCGAGCTGACTGACAAGAAGAGTGAAGTGAGACAGACAAGACGATGGCAGAAGAGTTTCAAAACCAAATGTAAAAGCACCTGTTTTAAAAATAGTTTGGATTTTGAAAAGCCTGTTGACCTGCCATTTATCTAAGGTGATATTGGAAGTTTTTTAACATTCGTTTCTCATTTATTTGGTTCCACAGTATTTGCTGATTTTTATTGTATTTAAACTGTGTAATTTTTTCCCATTATTTTACATAAAGGTGTATGCAGTCCGAGCCTCCAAACTTTCTTAATCGTTTTGCTAATAAACGTTCTACGTTTTATAATTAGGCCTATTTGTTCCTCAGTCTTTACTGATTTTCAGTTTTGTATTAAAATTTGCAAGTTATTTGTTATTTTATATTAGGCATAGGCCTATAGCATGGTGTATTTTATTTGTTTTGTTAATAAAAGTTATATGTGCTACGTTGTATTTTGTTGTTGCTTCAATTCAATTGATGCCGAATTGCCGCTAATTTAAAACTGAAAGTAAAATGTGCACGGAGCATTTACAAGCTATTTAAAAGCGAAGGAAAGTGAGGGAACGAGGGAAAACTCAAACGAACTATAAACAAACAACTGCTTGACGCCGAATTGCCGCGAATTTAAGACTGAAAGTAAAATGTGCAAGGTGCTTTTACAAGCTATTTAAAACCGAAGGAAAGTGAGGAAAAGAGGGAAAACTCAAACGACCCCCCACCACGGTGATACCGGTATTACCGGAGTTGTCGCACATCGATTAACTGGTGGGAAAATGTCCTCACCGTCACAACCCTACTCTGCAGTGCATTAAACACCGCACTGAACTAAAAGTGAACTTGGAGCGGCAGTCGTGAACTGTTAGAGGAGCTGACCAACAGTGACCCAGGATGACCTCTGCTCGCAACCGTTATATTGATGCTCGTTTCGCTGCAATTCTCAGATCTGATTCTCTCCGAATGAATCGGCTGACCTGACCTGCAATATAGACACAGACAAATGACACTATTACAAGCTCTGAATGAGGCTGTACAAACTGTGAAAGTGACCTAGTCTGTAGATTTATGAGTCCTGTCCCCTGTAGGAAGACATCGGTCACATCAGAAAGGCTGTTTACTGCATTTTCAATGGCGTACTGTATTGGATGAGCTTAGCTATGGCTTAATAATTTGACGTGATGATATAAGAGATACGTGCTCTGCCATTGCAGGTAATGAACATCAGAAAGGTGCTGAATCGACTGGACAAACCTCAAGGGTTGTACCCGAATTACCTGAACCCTAACAGTGGACAGTGGGGCCAGCGTAAGTCCACAAACACACGCACACATACTGGGGCCGGTTGCATAAACTTAGCCACCATGTTAAGACTGTGTCTTAAGCACTAGTTTGACCAACTAGCAGTGGCCAAGGGGTAATCAGTCTTACTTTTCCAACACAAATAAGACCAATTTACCTTTTCATTCAACTGAATTTAAAGTTATGATCAGTCTTGAAGAAAAAAATAAATAAAAATAGGTGACTAACTTTTTAAGACTAGTCTAAACAATTTTTGCAACCTGCCCCTGAAGAACTTCAGAAGAATACACAGAAATGTAATATTCTAAAGAAGTTTTCCCAGAAATGTCATGATTAAAATTAGCGTCTTTATCCATAAGTTGTCCAGCAAAATGCTTTCTCTGAGTGGAATTGATTTACAAGTGTTTCTCTTAGAGATAAAGTGCTGATTTGTACACAAAACACTCTTGTGGTGACACTCAAAGGCAGATTCAAGGGAATATTTGTAGTGGATTGACAGAGCTAAACTT